>BSBN01000239.1:20000000-21200000 GCA_027924645.1 Cunninghamia lanceolata
ATAGTCAATTGTCATAGTACTTCAATTTTGAAAAATATGATATACTAACTCACAACCTCATTGAACCATCTTCCCATCACTACCCTATTTTGCTTGAATCTACTCAAAACTATGCATACCTACTCTAATTTTCCAATCACTAACCAAATATGCCTAGATTTGTCCACAACTAGGGTTTATGTGACAATTTTCCAAGCTAGGGTGTGTATGCTTTATCTAATATACTTATCTCATTCATAAATAGTGAACTCACCCAATATTTTAGAACTCTAATTATGTAGGATTCCATTGTACTAATAGCTTCACTATCTCATCTTTGAGATGCAATGAGAGTAATTTCCTAGGGTTAATCGCTTCCCAATGCACCACGATTTCAAAAAATTGTTGGCTTCCTATGCCTAAGTTTCTGTAACCCTAGAGTGCTTTTTGATAAACATGAAGGTACTTGAAATCTCAATTCTATTTGTAGATGTTATTTGAAGCCTTGTTGGGTATGTGTACAAAGATGTGTTAGGAAACTAAGGTAGTGGATCAACTTCCTACACGAATCTTGAGAGGAGGGTTATGCAAAACTTTTCAGATCTTTACAATAGTTACAAAAATTATATAAAAATAAACATAAACAACAAGCATACCACAACACAATGATTTACGTGGGGAAAACCCTTTCGGGAGAAAAACCCCACACTCCAAACGCTACCCAATCTATTATTAAAAAATCAACAAGATTACAATATACTTGCAGAGAAAGCTTTCACAGGAGTATCACCAATCGGAGATCTGGAGGCAACTTAACATCTAAAAGACTCTCACACACAACCTGCATCTCAAGCACTAATATATAGGAGATATACATGAAACCGTCAAATGGTAAATACAAAACCATGAGCTAAAACCACCCAAAAAAGTGACCTAAATTATCTCCAATCAAAGATGCCCTATGATGTGTCAAAACACACACCAACACGTGTAACCCCCCCTTATAACTCTTTTATGTGTCCAACACATTTTCACATTTTTCAATACGAGAGACCCAACTTTCAGAGGCCATAACTTTTTATTTGTGAGGCCAATTGACAAACCATTTGATGCATTGGAAAGCTCGTGAAGAGATCTATGCATTAATAACTCACTTTGCTAGTTACGACAACTTTCAAGGCCAAAAATGACCTCTAAGTGCCTCAAAATTGACTTTGAAACTTTTTTTGAGTATTTAAAAAACTGGAAACTTTAATATCTTGACATATGGACATGACCTTGGGTTGAAACTCACCTAGAATGCTCATTTGGAAATTTCGTAGCTTTGGGAAAAATTTCAGGCCCATACGTGCCCAAATGCAAACTTACTAAAAATAGAAACCCAAAATGCTCATTTGGCAATTTTATAATTGCAAGGTTGAGACACCTTTCCTAACAAGATGGGGGGCCAAAAAGTGGCCAAACTTTTATAATTCTACAAAAATGTGCTCACATTTTAGGAAACATAATGAGTACATGCATTATGGTTTGCATTATGAGCATAATGAGTAATGTGTATGCATTTCAACTTAGACCAATGCAATGTCGTCGTTCACTTGAAATAAGTTTGAATTTACAAATCCTAAGAGTTGGACATGCATGCTAGGTGTCCAAATTCACGTTTTGCGACAAACATAAAAAAATATATGAATGTTGAGTGTGTTCTCCATCAATTTCACATATTTTGGACAATATTTTGAAAAAAACACCATTACGATGTCAAGCTCTATCTTAGCTTTCGAAGCATGTATTTTTTCTAAAATTCAAATATATTAAGGTCTTGAGATTTACTTTTTAGTAGTGTCTTTATTTTTGCAAAAGCATGTATTTTTTTTCACGTAATTTTTGATTCACTCATCCAAATTTGAAAAAAATTACATTTTCACATCCTATGTTTCGTTCTATACACATTGAAAAAAAATGTTTTTTTTTTTTTTTCAAAATTGGGGGGAGCATGCTCAGTTTTCTATTTTCAGGAATGTCCACTTTGAAAATTAGTAAAAAAATAATATAATTTTTTAAAAATTAACAAAAAACTCTTTGAACTACTACATGATCTTAGCTAAATTTCCACTAAAAGGATCTATAAAATACTTAACAAAACTCAAAAAATGAGGGGAGCACACTTGACACTATGTTATATTTTTGTGACAAAAACAAGACCACTTTGTGTGCTCTCAACATTTGACTCTCTTAATCTCCACCATTTAAAAAAAATAATAGTTTAGAAACTAGATTTCAAGTATTGGTAATTATGTTCTTATTACATCTTGAAATTTTGAGCATAGACATCTAAAGTTACTCGTCAAAGTTCAGTTTTTGCTAAATTTTAAGAAAAAAGTGGCTAGTTTTCGCCCTCATTTCCATGCATTTACTCTAGTATCAATGAGTCCTCTTCCACCTCACTTCACACACCAAAACATGCTTAGCCAATAATGACAGTTCTTGGTAAATTTTAGAACCCCTAATACAAGACTTCTAACGTAGACCACTACTATAGGAACAAAATGCAACCAAAAAACTTTTAATACCCCACTAAATTTACCATTATCTAGTGAGGGCGAGGGGAGAGCGGCATTAAAACTTTGTTGTGTTGTGAAATGCAACTCTAGAAAGAGCTCTAATACCACTTGGTATGATCTTACCTATAAAAGATTATCAAAACAAAAACAAGATGCTAAATGAATAGGACAACTATAAATATGATTATATTCTTAAATCAAATACAAAGTATCATGGGCCTCCTCAAAGGGGAAAATTCTTTAAGAATAGAGCACTAATACAAAATATGATTCAAGATGATCCTCTCTTCATTACAACACCAAAACTGACCTATGAGGTACAACCAATTTGTGATAAATCCACACTTATTATGAGCTTGGTGCACTATTATAGCTTCATGTGATGCATGTGGAATACATTTGCACAATGAAATATTAACACATTCTCACAACATTAATGCTCAAGTCTAGTTAGGACCACATACAAAATAGGTGCTTGAGCTAAATAACTAAACTATGAGTTACAATGCTCATATAATAATAATAATATAATGTTAGGACATAAGGGTCCTACAAATGTGATCGAGTTGGCCCTTAAGAAAACATATAAAGTTGAGTTTGAAATGGAATTGTGATGTGTAGGACAATAATTAGGATGTGATCGAGTTGTCCCCAATGATCCATACAAGCATTAAGCCATTTAATATTGAGATTGAAAGGTAGATATTATATGTTTCGTTCAAATTGAGTACACAACATTACTGTGGATTCAATTTTAGAGGAGAAAAAGTAATAGCAACATATAACAACGTGTCGGACCAAAATGTAAAGAATATAATATAATAATAGTAAAATATCATGAATGACCAATGATTGTCCCTAAATTTAATTACACTATGAAGATAAACAATAATGTGAAAAAAAGAAAAATAACCATACACCAGAGATCATCATGTAAAAACAATATAATAAATATTATGTAGGATTACCATAACAAAATAGCATGAGATGCCATTGAGAAAGATCCATATCATAACTCTCATACAAAGTGTCACCATGAAGGAACTCTATCATAATTTATGTGATAATGTTATAAGAGTGTCATACGAGATGTGATCATTAACAAATGTTGGCACAATGTTCACTAAGAATCTCCTGCTTATAATCTAAGAAGAGGTTACTTGAACAGTTAAATCCATGTGAATGGAAGCAACAATCAAGAAGCAATGTGAACGAAAATATTTATGATAAGATCTTAAGGAACGAAAGTTGCAATAACAAATGAGGAACTATGAAAGCACTCTACCTAAATATCATCCACTTCAATGGTCAAATAGTCAATAACAATTTTACCCCTCATTCACAACACAAAGTGGTAAATATTTATCTTATTTTTATTGGCCAGAATTGACCTTTGACTGTTGAAATGGATGACATTTAAGAATAACTGGTTTTATGGCTCATGTTCTAAGATGTTAGTGTCTGACAGACTTCAACACCGAATCCAAAGACATGATTGTGGTTGGGAACCCACCTGCAGTAATTAAACCCAACATCATGATAAGATCTTTGACATCTCGTTTGAAGAATTCTTTTGACTAGACTTTTGTATTAACACAATATCTCTACTTAAACATCATCCATTTCAATGGTCAAACAATCAATGCTAATTTTACACTTCATTCATATTAAAAAGTGGTAAATATTTGTCCTATTTTTATTGGCCAAAATTGACATTTGATTGTTGAAATGGATGATGTTTAAGAATAGCCATTAAAGCCATCCACATGTGTAAGATTGTAAATCTTGGTCTGAGGTTTTTGAAGTTGCATTGATGATTTCAAAAGCAATTGTCGAGGTGATTTTTAAGACTTAATACCCACCTTTAATGCTAAAATCAGTGACAATAGTTGGTTACTGAACAAAACATGGATCTTGACGTAAAACAACTATTCCAAAATCAAACTCTCTAGGCGCATGGAATTCAAAGATTAGTCAAACATGTCATCCTGCTCCTTAGCAGAATTATCAGAGAATTAGATGCTAACTTCTTCCAGCCATGGATGTTCTTTTTCATGAAGCAAGTTTTCTCAAAACATATAGTCCTGATTGAAATGTGGTTTTCTCAAAACATAGAATTCTTAGCAAAATTGCCAGAGAATCGGGTGCTAACCACTTTTAGCCATGGATGTTTGTTTTCCATGATGCAAGTTTTTATGGAAACATATAAAGTTCAAATGGATAGAAATAATTGGTGATGACACTCGTTAGCAACTAACGAAGGTCACATAGAATAAGTGATCCTACACTTCATATTTAGTGTATTCATTTTTGTGTTTTAATGAACAAATTGATGGCTCTTGGAAGTAGAGAATTGATCAAAGAAGAATGTTCCAATGTATAAATGGATACATTGGATTTTATTAGGAAAACTATGAGAAAGATTTTGAGATCATAAATGATGCCTTTGTCTTTTAGGTCATCTCTGAATTGTGTGGGAACTCAAATTTTTGTATTTCTTTAAAAAAACAAAAGAAAACATGAAGTAGATCAAATGGTTGACTAATTTGTAAATGAAGCATGAACCATACAAAAATACATTCAAGCCTTTGATTTATAACCTCATAGCGATCTCACTAGCCTTTGATTTATAACTTCATAGTGATCTTACTATACATTGAATTATATTTAGTACTAGCTAATAACCTCCTCAATCTTTAAATACAAAATTCAAGAAAGATATGTATAATTGCCACTTACTAGTTACTCTTTTAGAATATGTGAGAACATTTAACTAAAGAATACATATTTGCATAGAATTATTGAGTGATGATGGTAAGAAAAGTAATAAAATTGATTTTGTACTTCTATTTTTTAAGAAAACAATTATCTATTTCTTTGTGAGGCACAGTTAATAATTACGTTTTTTTAAAATTTTAATTTGCTATCTTATTCTTCAAAGCAAGCAATAATCTATTCCTTTTAGAAACATCATTTTCCATAAAGTGAATAATTATATTCTTTTCAAACCTTGTTAATTTTTTTTATATATTTATCTATCAAAACAAACAATAATTTGTTTTTGATTATGATAAGCGGCAGATCAAGGGTACTAAACCCTATTACAAAATAGCCTAGAGGGGGCAAAGGCTAGAAAAACAGGCCACAAAAGGCAAAACCAAGCAAAATAGTACAAAGGCACCTCAAATAGTGCACCAGTAGCACATTGACAACAAAAAACACATAGACCAGGGATCTAAACAACAACAGATCCCGGACAAGCAAATCTAACACCCTTAGCCCTAGGGCGTAGCTCCCCAATAGATTTGGGGAGCCCCTTCTTTCTACGCTAAACCATAGTCCAAGAAACCTCAGAGTCAAAATCCTCCGAGTGAGGAGAGGGGGGGATCCTCTCGATCCTCAACACCCAAGGAAGGTGCCAACAAAACCGAACCCGAAGAAGGCCCAGCCGGAAGAGTGACTAGAGAAACAGAAGAAGTAGCGTGACCAAGAGCGCCCGAGGGCATAGTCGACAAGTCCGGAGCAGGCAAGACCGAAGGAAAACCCGAAGCTGAAATAGTAGTGGACCGATCAATAGTAGCTGAAGCCGAGGTGGGAGCCAAAGAAGGGACAAAGGAAATCACCTCCACCAACCCCACCGGAGCAGAATCAAGAGGGATCACTTCCTCCTGAGAGGAATCATCACCACAAGACGAACCATCCTCTTGGGAAGCACTGATAGTTAAGTGGTCCTCAAGAGCATCCTTCCACCAAGTTGCAGCGCTTTTACGCCGCAAAAGAGAACAACCAGCAGCCATGTGACCAACAACGAAGCAATGCCGACATCTGAAGTGGATACCCTAACAAACAATAATTTGTTGATTTAGAAGACATCACTTTATATAAAATAAATAGCTACATTTTTTTCATTGCTTTTATTAAATTTTAAAAAAATCAAAATAAATAATAATTACAACTTTAAAAAAAAAATCACTTTATATAACATAAATAATTATATTCTCTCATACCTTACTATTCTCTTTTCCAAAGCAAGCAATAATTCATTCTCTTACTAAAAATATTTTCGTATAAAATAAATAATTGCATTATCCTCATACCTTGCTCAAACTTGTGCACTTCTATTTTCTAAAACAAATAGTACTCCATTCTCTTGGAGGCATCACTTTATATTTTGAACCATTGCCATAACACATCATATTCAAAGGCATCCTCTCATCACTCTAATAAAACTTAAAGCTTGGCTAGAGGTCAACAAAGCTAAGTGTATTAAGGTGGTTAATTTCAGCAAATCTACCATCAACAAGTCTATTAAGAATATCAAGGCATTATAAGATAGGATCGAGTCCCAACAAGTGCAAGAGTAGGTTGAAGCCAATGCACACGTGTGGCAACAAATCCAAGTTAGGGAAAGGCATGGAGATGGTTGGCACTGCTTAATTGGAGAAGCATTTGAAATCCCTCCAAGATGGATGGGAGGCTACTCTTGTTCTTAATGAGCTTTAATCCTCATGGAATTTGTTTGTTCTTGCCTTGGGTGCTCCCTGTACAAGGTTTTTTGTAACTTGCTCTTGTTTTTCTCTTGGGTTGTAATTTTGTTGTTCCTTTGTCATAGTGTTGCTGTTGTTGTGTTGTAGCATGACCACTTTGTTGCATCTTTTTCGTTCTCTTTCATAAAAAAGTTGGGGCCCTTTCAAAAACCCCTATTTACCCTTTATATAAAAAACAAAGCCAATTATATTAATTTGTATAGAAATTCCTCAAAATTAATATATTTTTAAATAATATTCATTTTTTTGTTTGTTTTGTAAGCATTGGAGGTCACAAGGGGGACCTCCTCCCCATCAACATATCCACTTATCCAACTTAATCAACTTAATCAACTTAGAGGCCACATAGAAACCACATGTTACTTGGGGGATTCAAACTTGGATCTCCATCGCGAGAACCATTTGGCCTATGCCATTCAACCACAACCCCGTTCTCAAATAATATTCATTTTGAGTCTAATAAGGGACTTGAATAAAAAATAGATAGAGAGAAATGTCAAGAGGCACGTGTAGCTCCTGAGATGAATTCTTGAGTTCTTGGATTACCACCTTCTCAAACTTCTAAATCACAAATCTCTCAAATTATTGGACATCAATCCATACTGAGCTACATCCATAGTGCTCCATCAAGTTGTCTTATGACCCTCGTAAGAGTATGATTCTCAAGATCTACAAACTCTTGAACTATATGGGCAACCATCCATGCTAAATTTTATCTACAGTAGATCCCTTCTTGTCTTCAACAAAATAGGCTTCATAAAATATCTATACTTCTTCATCAGTGAATTATTCACCATTGCTAGTATCCAGAGGATCTTCAACAATGGCTACATTAGCTTCATTTGTTTTTCTTTGAGCTTTCTCTTGAGAACATCGTTGGCTTATATTCTACAGTTTCAGGCTCTGTGACCTATTTTCTTTCAATATTAACATTTAGTCCCCCTTTGTCTATATTTGATCTTCTATGATTATTTCTTGTGTCTAATGTTGTCTCAGTTTGAGGACCATCTTTTGTATCTCCCGTGATTGTTCTCTTTTCTTCAACTAAGAGATCTAAAATCATATCTTCCAAAGTCTGAGAAAATAGTTAACTAAGAGTAAAGATGTCATTGTTGAATTTAGAAGACAAATTGTTTAACAAAATGGCTTTGGCATCCTCATCATTTGGTGTACAACATTAATTTATGCTAGTTGTCGAATGAGAGATCTCAGATTGCTTATTTGACTAGACATAACGACTCCGTCAGAGATCTTCAATTTGAAACATTGAAGCTTTAGAGAAAATTTTGCATGAATTGCTTTTGCTCCAAATAGTGTATTTAAATTACTCCAAATTTCCTTAGATGATTTTGCAAGATCTATATGATGTAACTGGAAATTGGAGAGAGCAAGACAAATAATGGCTTTGACTTTATCATCTCTGCTCTGCCAATCTAGTAATTTATTAGTATCTATAGGTGGTTTCTCATTTCGATTTACTATTCCCCACACGTTCTTATGCATCAGCTACATTTGGGATTTTACTTTCCAAATGAAATATTTATCTAATGGAATTTCTATTTAAAAAAATAAAAAATACCCAAAAATTACTTTTTCGAAACCCTTGCAACTCTTTAATTTGACCCAATTTTTTTTTCAAATGTTAACAAACTTGAATGCAGATTTCACAAATACCTAGAATAAAAAGATGTTGGTCAATGCATGCGATATTTCTGGCCCACATGCCCTAGCAACATCTGAAATTCACAGCATCTGTCATTTTTGCATGCCCTTCTTCTCTTGCGTTAAAGCTTCTGTTGCTCAAATACATTCTACTACTCCCGCAAAAACCCTAGCGATGGATTTTTGACCGAGTTTCGTGCGATTTTTAACTGCAATAATGGTTTTCTTGCTCTATCAGACGTGGGACTTCTATAAATGACCTCAGTGAAACGTAATTGTGGAATTTGGCTTGTGATTTGTAGAAATGGCCACAATTTCATGCTTCAATTTTTTGGTAAAATAACCCATGACTTTCAATAAAAATAAACCACTATTTGAATATTTTTTCGACCCATAATTTTCAACAATAGCTCCCACAATTTTCCCCAGGTCTTTAGCTCACAATTTTGAAAATGGTCTAATGAAACCCTCGTTTGCTTGATTTTTCATGTGACCCTCCACTCTAATATCATGTTGTAAAAATAGAACACAATATTATTCTATTAGATATTGGAATAACTATGACAATGAGGTTCATCTCCTTATATAGAGTTTGGAAGATGTAACCAACAAACATAAACGTGACACTTGTCCTAAATTCTAAATACTAAAAATAACAATAAAAATAAATTACTGAAGTCACTATGGTGACTTTATTACAAATGTAAACCTTATATTCTAACATCCCAGACTTCAGTTGATGGTTGTTATTGAGAGTGTTGGTTGCAAGAGGATGCAGAGGGGGAAGATGGCTTCTTCCTTAGGGAGTGGTAAGGGAAGGTAGAGAGAGGCAAAGAAATGTGGTAGCCGCATTGCCAATAGTCGAAAGAGGAAGAATCAAGTGGGGAGGGAAGAGATGTTAGGGAATTTCACAGATTATCTAGAAAGGGATATAACCAATCCTAAATTGAAGTTGTGGGTGACCCGTATCTAAGAGTTGGGGAAGGAGATAGATAGTTGTCCATTGTAGGAATCAAGGAGGTGGTGTCCAAGCTTCTTTTGGACCCAAATCAATATGGGTAGACACAATGTTTTCGACACTACACAATCCTTATGCAACGTAGTGATGCTATCAATGGCCACAAGCACATATTTGCTACACAAGGATATTGCTAGAGTGGAACATCAAACGGAGGTGTTTTCCAATTGTCAATTGAGCCACTTTCATGGATTGTGTGACAACATCTACCAATTACATTGAACCATTACAGAGTTAGCCAACAAACTTATGCTAATTTTGATATACTAGTCTATTGTTGTAAATAGCCAAAGGATGACATTGAAGATATTCCTCATCCTATTAATGATAAGATATGCAAAAAATGTGTTAATGGTTCTGGGAATGATGGGGGACTTGTGTAATTTGCCCCCTCCCCATGCATGTTGTTAATAAAACAACTTGAGACTTCTGGAGGGCGAGCCAAGGTAATTTGCCCTTCCTCTCATACGGATAGACAATTATGTGAAGTTTTTTATGTTTTTTTTATGTAATAGAATAGTAGAATTATTACTATTTCAATTTTTTTGCTTTGAATTGTAGTGATGGGGCTTGTGATTTTTGGGTTTTGGGACTACTCTTTGGGAGGGGTTAGTTGTATCTTTGGAGATTTGAAAGAAATACTATTTTTATATGAATGGATCCAGTGAATTGGTTAGTTACTATAATCCAAGTGCTTCAAAGCTCTTTTTTGTGGCTCTAGGGAGCCTTTCCCAAGTTAATTTAGCCAAAAAAAATCATTTTCAAATAATATACATATATTCATATTTCAACAAGAAATGTTAATATAAATAGAGTAATATATGTCCACCACATGACCAGAACATTTGCCCTTTAAGCCTGCAACATACATTTTGGTAGGACCTCTAGTCTTTTGTTTCTTAAAATCTATTTATTTGTAACGATAAGAATTGCATACCTATGCCCTTTTCCCTTATGTTTTGGGGCCCACTTCGATTAGAGTGTCCTTTATGCAATAACAAATTTATAAGTGGCATATTCTTGCACGAATTCAGTTCATGATATTATCTTTTCTAATTTTATTATCACTCATTCCCAAAGATTGTTTCTAATTTATAGATTTGTCATTTTTTATTTTGGATCAAATCTATGGATGTGGACTTAACCACTTATTTCCATAGTTGTAGTTTTGAACCCTAAACTTTTAAAATTCTAACTCAAATTAAATCTTGCTAACCCCCTCCTACTAACCATTGTGAACCAACCTAAAATATATTTATGTTAATTTGTGTGCTATGTTATTGTTTGTAAAAGCATTCATTTATTCATTTTGAAAATCATCATAAAATCATTAATGAACATTGCCATAGAACATCCATATGAGAGCATCATAGCAAAATACATCACCCTTGGCACATTGCATGCTTGCTTGCTATCTTTGATCATTGTTCTTAAGTCATTCAATCAATTTGCCTAGAGATTTAATTGAGGAGAACATGACCCTCACAAATCAGTAGATTCTCCATAGCTATTTCTAAACCCCATCAATCCTTACTAAGATTCAAACATCAAAAGATCAAAGCAAGCAAGTTCTAAGCATCATATTTTTGTCAATTCATTTTCTTGAGTACAAATTTAGGTTCGTGTGCCAATTCACTTCCAAAGGCATGAAGATCTGATCCACAGGTGTGGATCTAAACCTTAACAAATCACAATTAGTTTGAAGATTTTGAAGCAATCATCTGATCAAGCCCTTAAATTCTAACAACCTGGCGAATCAATTCTGGTATCTTCCACAACATATTTTCATCATCAAATTTCAAGCTAAATATCACATTTCCATCATTGAATTTCAAGCTCAACATCACATTTAATTTATCTCATTTCGGCAAATTCAATTTAAAGACATGATGTTTCCACAATCCATAATATTTTATTCTATGAGCTTCTGGCTTGATATTTAAAGACATGATGTTTCCAATTGTTACAATATTGCCCCTTCCTTTCTCCTTTTATACTACCCTACACCTCCCCACGTTTTCCCTCAAACCACCTCTTTGACTCTTGGTCTCCTCCCCTCCCCCTCCCTCATGACCCTCCACCCTCTTTTCCCATACCATATCTGTCCTCCTTACCCCTCGTCTTATCCTTGCCTTTTCTTTCCTCTTTCTCAACTTGTCTCTTCCTTGTCGCACTCCTCCTCTCTTTAACCTTGGAACAATTTTTCTCTTCGTTTCTTTTATCTCTTTACCTTGTTTTCCTCTCGGTTATATTTTATATATTGCTTATGTTTTTTCTTTTCTTTTAGTCTTAATTTTTAAATGCTTCCCTCTTTGTTTGCTATATAATGAGTAGTTGTATTTTTGAAGTACTAATCTTTATACAAGGTTTTCTCTTTCTTTCCTTCTTTCTTTGTTCTTTGAGTTACTTGCGGGTTTGTGTTTATTAATCTTTTAGCCTTTGTCTCTTTTCCTTATCCTTCATATAAAATATTTATATATTCTTACTATTTTGCTCCCTTAATTATTAATTTATTTATATCTTCCTATTTTTGCCATCCTCTTCATTTATCTCTATCCTCTCCTTTTATCTTATTATCTTTTTTATCAATTCCTAACCTAGTCCTTTCTTTATCCATCCTTTGATTTTTGGGAGTTTAATTTTACTTTATTTCCTTCTTTCTTACATCATTTTTTCTTATTTATGCCTTTTTTATCTCCTTCTATGGATTTTATTATTTTTATTAGAATTGTCTCATTCTTGATGATTACCGTGCCCACAGTCCTCTCTCTTTTTAAGAAACCATTTCTGCAAACACTTCTCACAATTGCTCTCTTTTCATCCTGATGATGGATCACGGAGTGTGATCCGAAACGTCAATTCAAAAAACCAACACGCAGTCAAGCCAGAAGCTCACAGAAAAAAATTCAATTTAGCATTTACTAACACCTGTCCCAACTAAAAAATCCTAGGGTTAATTATTTGTTCGAGTTGTATAGTAATTAAAACAATTATTTTTCATTACACTCCTATAATAGGTGGATATTTTTAGTTTTATAAATGTTTAGAATCATGAATGAATTTCTGCAATGTCAATGAGTGCTAAGTGGATCGTATGAGTTCGTGTGAACCATAACTCATGAAATATGGGTCAATAAGTTTTGACTCAAAAACTACACATTTGAATCCTGATAAAAATATTAAATCAGAATTTCTGCAATGTCAACTTGAAATACATTATTTTATTTATTAAATCTTAATATCTTCAGAACCTCAAATCAGAAGTCACATGTTCCCCAAAATGAAGATTTAAAATCATCCACATTGCATTTGAACTGTATTAATGCCAAAGTCATTGAAAGTGAGCCTGCAAAATTAGAAAAAAGACTTATTTCTATAATCAATCATCGGTGGTGGTATGCTAGTACTCTCAATAAAAATAATAAGACCTCCTCAGGCAAAGTCCTGTACGCTCAATAAAATTATATAAAAAATGTAAACCAGTTTTACATGATTTAACCTAGAATTGGCGAATAGTGCCACTAGCAATTTTATTGCGAAGGTGTTTCCTTATATGTAATTTGTGGCAAAGACAAATACCAAATTATGTTACATAAGTCTCATCAGGTATTTTATTTTGAGTAAGTCAGAAAGCATGCAACCTGGGAATTCAGGGACCATTGTAACCCCATGGGTTTTGTTTTGCCCAATTCCACTGGTCGCGACACATCTCCTCTATCCCATGTTTGGCCCTGCAATAATCCGGATTTAATATTACAAATATGACAAAATCATGTGCCCATTGTCTTGAATCTCTAAATTATCATAAAGGAATAGAATGTTGTTGCTAGGGTTGGCTCAAGTAATGACAGCATAATCAACCACCAGGTTGACAATGTAATTTACACACTGGAAAACTTACCTCCAACCCAATTCATGTTCAGCCTTCTCTGTAGAGGCATAGACAGCTGTATCATCTCCTGGCCGCCTTCCACAAAACTTAATAGGAATTTTCTATCATTGACAACATAAACCATAACTTGTATACATAAGTATTAAACTCAGGAAACTAAAGATCATTACAGTGATTTTTTTATGAATTTTAAGGATGCCTCTGAATTTTTATTTGCAATGCGAGTCTTTAAGGCAGTTTCATATAGATGCAGCTATAGGTGTTCACCCGTTTCATTCCACATCATGATTGAAGCAGTAATACTAATTTTATAGGGTAAAACATTCACTTACCTTCCCGGATTCCTTCTCAAATGCAGTCACCATCTCAAGAACAGAAGTACCACGTCCGCTCCCAAGGTTATAAGCTTGGCAACCTGGATTAGCACAGATCAAATTTAAAAAATTAAAAAACAAGTGGAGGGGAGGCTGAGCTCCATAGATGATTGACACCCATCTCCCTAAATTAGATATAGAACGATATGTCATAAAAATATATGATCTCATCTAAACCAACTCTGAATATAGCATCATTGTATAATACAGATACTAATGGAATTGGGATAAAAGAGACGGATTCAAACAAAAAAGGAAATCACATTCCTGAAATGCTCTATTTCTCGAGACAATAGATATAAAAATGGAAGATGAATATTGCCAAATCATGTTGTGTAATACAATCCTAAAATTTTGCATGGAAAGGAACTGAGGAGGATATGAATTCATCCACACAATTCATCTTTGCCAGCAGGATAAGTTTTCAGTTCTGAAGCTCTGATACAATAGTGTTAAATGTGATGTCCCCTAGTTGATTGGCAAACACTGAACTGGTTGGCAAGTAGACAGGACTGAGTTTTGACTTTGTCCTTGTCAGCAGTTAGTAGGTCTTTCAGTTAGAGGAAGGTCTGTTGCTTAGGCTGCGGTCCCATAGAGGGGGGCTTCCTACATTATCTCAGTGGTGTCGCTGAAATTTTTTAGGAGCATTTTAAAACAAGCTGTCCCATGAATTTTGTAGTTGCAGGTAGGCTTAAATTTTAAAACTTTAAGCTCTGAAATTTATGGAATTTGGTGGTCTCATGAGGTTTTTAGTTTAATGCTAAATGATTTAGCAAAGATTTTTTAGGACCTACAAATAAAAAGATTAAAAATGATCAAATAAAAAAAATTCCCTCCAAAACATTTCCTAAATTAAATGAAGGGAATCTAAATTCGTAAGCTGGTGGAGGAAAGTTTCAGCCCCACCTCAAAGGCACCCGCTCAAAATCAACAAACTAAAAAATAGGAGGAAAAGATTCTAATTTATGCAGTAGCATTTTTTTTGGCTTCATGGGACCCCTTGCTCCACAAAAATAGATCCTCTAGCAGGTCCACGGGACCCCTTCCTTAGAGGAAGGTCTGTTGCTTAGCTTATTTTGTTTAGTGTAATATCCCAATAGGATCTGCCTTAGAATTCTAAATTTCTGCCCTAATTTTTTGATTTAGTTTTCTGCTCAAACCCTAGGACTGAATTCTGATTTTATTTTCTGAAGTATAAATACTTATGGGAAGCGAATAAACATGTGCCAAACATTCACAAAAAGGTGCAAAACATGTAGATAACATCAACCATGATTCCAACCATGTAAAACAACCATCCAAATGCCAAATATATGACAAACAAATCTGATTTCCGAATAAACAAGTCTGCTGCTACAAATCTGAATATGCCGATTTGGAATTACATCAAATTCATGGGCTCAAACATGCCAAATGTAATGTCCCCATTTTCGGGATTGGCACCGGAACGGGATTTTCAGAGTGGGGTTGGATGCGTCTCGTCGAGACCTTTCCGGCGAGCTATAGATCACTGAATTCTGACATCGTTTGGGTCTCCGTTTTAAACTCCGTAAATTAATATTAATATTTAATATTGGACTTTGGGTTTAATTGGTTAAGTGATGAAAAAATGAAATATTTAAAAGTCACTTATGTCATTTTTTGGAGCGCTCACATTGGGAAATATTAAAAGTGAAATTAAAAGAAATATTTCCCTCCAAAGTGAAATGCCCCTCTTGGAGAGTTATAAAAGAGGGAAAAGTGCTTCATTTTGGAATATGCTTGGTTTATTATTTTCTTCTCTCTTTGAGATTTCCCTTTGCTAGGGTTTTGGAGCTTTGGCTCTAGAGTTTGAAACCAGAGGCTCTTGGAGACGAAAACCTCCCTAAGTAGCAACATTCTACAGGGGTGCAATACCACCCAACGGTGCTTTGATGATGGATACATCCAATATTCATTCTTGTGCTTCATTGGAGTTTATTTGATACGATTTTGAGGAGTTATTGCTTTATCTTCTGAAGGTTATTTGTTTTAGCTGATGGTATTGAAGAGTTGCGGATTTTAGAGGAAATAACAGAGGTTTATGACTGAAATACACTGCACATGCTGGCCGCACCTCTCCTAGGTAGGTCGTACCACTTCTTGAGGTAGTCTGGAGCTTCCTTCTTGCTATTTCTCCTTCATAAAGGGTCGCCCAATTGAGACTACAACAGCAGACTGATATCAAAGGATTTTCGAAGGTATTGAGTGTGTATTGTTGTGGTTCATCACTCCCAGCAAAGGTCGTACACTTCCAGGAGTGACGTGGGGCATTTTGACTCCCTTCCTCTTTGTGGGAAGTGTTTGTTTTGCATTGTATGAGGCCTCCAAGGCCTATTGTATTGCTGTTAACAATGAATGCATGATACTCAGTGATTCTTGATGATTTGGAGCAATATTGTAATATCAAGTGGCTAGTTCGGCAGTAGCCAAAAACTGAAGTTTCAAATCTGCATATGGGTATGCGATAGAACCTCTTTATTTGTTGATATATGAACTGGGTCTTTCATATTTCTCTTGTATTCATTGTATATTTTCTAAGTTTGCAATATATGCTATATTTTGTATGCTCCGGCAACACATCTGTAGCAAAACTGAAAACCCCTTCTGCATTCTTCTGTCTAGTCTAAAAGATCACACTAAAATTAAAATAAACACATAAAAAGATTTTAAAAATATACAAACAAGTACGGCAAATTACAGTGGTATCAGAGCAGTGTATCTTGCCATCCTGTGTGGTTATATATGACATGCAGAAGATGAAATAAGACATGCAGCCTACACATCAGTATTATCCTAGACGCAATAGATCGCAGCGAGACATTCAGGTTCCCCATATTTATCCCTTTGCAGGTACAGATATAGTAAGGGTAGAGGAAATGGATGATGAAGATTGGGAAGGGCTCAGTATCCAAGAGATGTTGAATAATTGGTGTAGGAGATAGAAAGAGAATCTGAGAGTGGTACGACAAAATACTAATCAATTGATACAGAAGATAGACAGGTATTGCCTCAGGAATCCTGATAACATTGACATTTGTGAAGATACGATTAAAGAAGATACTACCATGAATGAGGTGGTGCATGAAGAAAAAGTTAAAACAACAGCTGTGGATCCTAGTTCAGGATCAGCTAGTGATGATTCTAATGACTTCCTTGATGATTCCTATGGGGTTGATGACTGTATTGAATCCACTCATACATTTTCAGATGAAGGGCATGGAGAACGCAAATTTGATGGTGACTTCAAAACAGTTTTTGATGATACTTTATCTTATTTCGGTAATGTTAATTCAGGTGGCCTTGGTTTTGACTTTCAAACCAAGCCTATGGAGAGAGATACTTACATTGATACCAGTGTTGGTGAATTATAGGCGGTTGTTGATAGGCCTTGTGAAGAGATGAGATCATTGGATGATATCCTTTTGCCAGCTAGAGATGATGGTTTCTTTTCTTATTCCAGTGTTGATGACACAAGTGGTTGTTGGTTTGACTCTCAAACCCAGCCTATGATGGGGAATGATTTATTCACAAAGGGCACCAGTCATGAGGAAAACAGTGATCACATTTTCCCCGATCTGGGCAAACAACACTTTAGCACGTGCGATCCGGGTGTGATGGTCCCAACATTGGAGGTGGGTCCTGTTGATGATTGTTTTTGGACAAGTCAACAATTAGAGTGAAATACAAAGTATCTGACTCCCTCTTGAGCAAAGCGTCTCGAATGCTGAACTATGTGATCAAACAAGATGACTCCAAGGTTCCTTTCTGATGATTTGGGTAAGAGACAGCTCAGTGACTAAGTATGATTTTGTTGTTAAACACAAAGGGACTTACGCAGACTCTTCTTCTTTCATTAGCTTGTTCCTCCTTCTATGTGGATGATGTATGTACAAAGGTCTCAATGATAAAGAAAAGTAAAAAGGATAAGGGTTCAGGAAAACTAATCTAAGGTCAATGAAGTAATGATGAGGTATTGAACAGACAAACTCCTTGATAAACCTAACTTCACTTCGCCAAGGATGCCTACAACTACATGAAGTTGGTGCAATCTCCTAAGGTTACGCAAATGGTTTTCAAATCATGATGGTTCATATGAGCACCCATTGAACGGCGCAGCTCAAACAAGCAATCACAATCGAACTTATGCAAATGATAGCTCAGATTAGCTTTACACAACACTTCACCAGCGATGAATGTTAAAAGCATGAGCTAGGAGTTGATCAATATCCAATACAACAAACATTACATCAAAGAGCTTCTAATCTACTTTATTGCTAATTTGAAACATCTCTCCATTCTATCAAGATTCATGAAACCATGTTACTCCACAAGATAACACTTAACACCAAATAAACTTCCAATGTTTTTGCATTAACCTTGAGAAATATTTACAACAATTCCAAGTCCTCTCAGAGAATTTTGAGAGTCTCTTCTATTCTTCTCCTAAAATTTACTCTCTACTATTGCTAATGATCTACTGATCTATATCTATTACAAATGAGGCAACAAGGCCTTTATATAGTGCCCAGAATACAATGAATGGCTTAAATCAATTTGATAGCCAAGGGTCTAGATCATGCCACCTCAGAGGTAGTTACAACAACTTGCTATTTTTAGCAAAAAAGAGGGAGGCAATGAAGACACGTTTTCCAATGTGATAAGGTAAGGCGAAAGCATTTAAAATATTCCTCCACATAGGAATCCCTTTGGCTTCTTTCATTAAATGATACATTTAATGCATTTAAAATAATGCGGCTAACAAAATTGAATGATGTGTACTCGCCACATGGGTGCCACCTCAGCATATCTTGAAAATTGTATCATCAATGTAGTGATGTATTCAATGTGATTGCTTGATACTTGAATGTTTAGGAATACATATTGTAGATCTTGCCTTGTTTTTTCTTCTTGTTGACTGGATGTATGATACTTGTAGCTCATTTGATTGACTTTGTAATGTTTCTTCTTCTTGTAGGATGTAGATATGAATGATCTTCTTTGGATGCATCCTCTTGAAGAGAGTAGAGAGTAGATGATGACACTGCTACCTTCATGTATGATGTAGAGATCTCTCTTGGACTTGAAATTGTAAAGGCTTGAAGCTTAGACGGATGAATGCCTTCGCTTGATGTAGAAGTTGATGAAGTGATCTTGCACGATGATCTTCGAAGTGACCCTTTGGAAAGTAGATAACAACACCTTCTCTAGATGTGGAGTAGATGACCTCTCAAGGATACTTGAAGATTGGGAAAACTTTACTTGAAGCTTGGATAGATGAAATGCTTCTAACATTTGATGATGATACCTTCCTTATGATGGAGCAGCTACTTGATGACTTTCCTTGAAGGTTGAAGAACTTGAAGTAGAATTGATACCTTAGGAAGCCTTGATGAAGATGATGTCTTTCGGGTGGATGTCTTCTAGACAATCTCAACTTGATGCCACTTGATGAAGAATTCCAACACAAGGATGATGAAAGGTTCCTTTGAAGCAGCTACATGATGCTTGAAGTGATCACTTTGAGCAGCTTATGATGCCTTCTTCTTGAAGACTGCTTCCTGACTTTCCTTCCTACATGAAAGTGTTTCCAGCCTTTAGCTCCTGCAACACAAAGAAAGAAATAATATCAACCTTCTCGATAAACATGATAATATTTGATTTATAACATATAAGAATGCATTTCCAAGCCAAGCGCACTAGATGACAAGTTCTTGATCTTCATTGAAACTCTTAAAATTTGCATTCTAAACCACTATTTTTAATCCTCTACAAGTCGCATTGGATAAGGATTTCGAAATCCTCTTGATTGTCTTCTTGTCTGGCGCACCAGTTGAGGGGTTTGGAATCCTCTAGAAATCACTTCAAACTTGAGTTAAATCATCCTCCAAGCGCATTAGATAAGATTTTTGAAATCTCCTTCAAAGTGTATCAAAGCCTTCCCATATGTGGCGCAGTGGATGAGAGGTTTGTTTCTTCTTGATCTTTTCTTACAAACCTGAATTCTTCTCCTCCTTCTAGGCGCATTGGATGGGGACTTCAAGATCTTCCCGAAAATGTATATTATATTCTTGCAAATTAGTCTTGACGAATCACTTCTACTTAAATCGCATTGGTTGAGGTGTTTGATATCTCCTTGAATTGAGCGACCGGATCAAAGGTTTGATTTCCTCTGGAATTTTGCCTATTCTTCTCACTTACTTTCCATCAAGCGCATTAGATTTTGATGTTGATCCTCCTTGAATTGGTCGCATTGGTTGAGGAATTAAGAATCCTCTTGATTTTCACATTGGTTAAGGAGTTTGAAATCTTCATCTTATCTTCCCTCTTTGGCTCATTAGATAAGAGCTTTGATTACTTCTTGTTTTTAACTTTAAAATGAACTTCTTTCCTCTGTCGCGTTGGATGAGGGTTGTGAATTCTTCTTGTTTGGCCTCAAAAATCGTAAACTAAACCACCCTCCACTAGTGGCGCATTAGTTCAAAAGTTTGATTTCCTCTAGAAATTTGCTCTGAGACTTGACTTTGTATTCCTCTTGAAGAGGTCGCATTGGTTTGAGATGTTAGGATTTTCTAAGATTTGTGCATTGGTTAAGGATTTGAAATCCTCTGGAAACATCAAAACTTACACCTTGACACCCAGCATTTTTCTTTCTCCTTAGCGCATTGGATGGAGGATTAAGATCCTCTTGCCTTTTACATTTGATGACATCTTCTAGATCCTCTTTGTATTCCTTGAATTAAGTGTTTGACTTTCTTCTTGCATTTCGCATTGGATAGGTATGTTGAAGTCTTCTTGAGGTGATTGAAATACCTTGATCTCCCTTCATAACCCTCTAGGCTTTAGGCGCGGTGGATGAGGGTTTCAAAATCCTCTTCTCTTGAGCGCATTGGATAAATATGTTGAAGTCTTCTTGAAACCTCTTTTCAAATTGCTTTGGTTTGAACTTGTTTTCATTTGCAAGGGAGTGGCGCATCACTTCAAGGTGACAAGATCCTCCTCAAGTTAGTGTTTTTTGACAAGATCTACCTTCTTCCACCTTTAGCGCCTTAGATGGGTAACTTGAGTTCTTCTAACCTTTGCATAATGGATCAACTCCTAGGTTAAGCGCATTAGATAGGTGATTTGAGATCTCTAAAAACAAACTTCATTCTTCCTTATGTGTGGCGCATTGGATACCACCTTGAAGTGGCGCATTGGATCACTATGTTGGAAGCTTCAAAACTTAGGTGCATTTACCTTTAGCGAATCATGCATGATGTTGGCGCATTGGATAAAGTTTTAAAATCCTCTAAACTAAAGCCTTGAAGACTTGACCTTGGATGTCTAGGACACTTTCACTTTCCTCCTTGTAGGGCGCATTGGATGAGGCATGGAGAATCCTCTGGAATTTCGCCTTAGATAAGGATCCTCTGAACTTTATATTGAAACTTCTTTGGCGCACTAGATCACTATGTTGGAATCTCTTGAACACTGACTTAAACCTTGTGATGTATCCTCTTTGAAGCGCCTGGAATCTTCCTTCATGAAGTCGCATTAGATGAGGCATTTGAGATCCTCTAAATTTCGCCTTTAATGTGTAATAAATCCCAACTAGATCCTTCCTCCTTAGGTCACTTTGGATCAAGTTTTCAATTCCTCTGAGTCTTACATTGGTGGATTGGTTTAAGCGCTTGGGTTTAATGTTTGGGAGTCTTCCTTTCCTAGATGGGTGCATTGGATAGGATAAAGAAGATCCTCTAGTTTTTGGCGCTTTAGATGAGACTTTGAAATCCTCTAAACTAGAGCCTCCATAATTCCAAAACCTTAAGACTTCTCCTTGTCTTCAAGTGGCGCACTAGATAAGCTTTTCAAATCTTTTAGACTCTCTTCAAAATTTAGATTTCGGAATCAATCCCTCTATCCTAGCGCATTGGTTGAGGTTTGGAAATCCTCTGGACACTTAACATTTTAATTTCCTCTAAAATTCGTTCCAAGACCTGTCTTTTAATTTTCGCATTAGTTAAGTGTTTGAAGTCCTTATCTTTTCCTTCAAAATGATGCTTTTAGTTTGGGCACACTAGATGATTGATTGAAATCCTCATGTTTTTACGCATTAGTTAAAGGCATTGAGATCCTCATGCTCTTGCGCATTAGTTAGCATGTATAAATTCCTTTGGAATTCGCATCAAAAGGTATGAAAAATCTTCTAAAATCGCATCACTTCAAGACTTGAAAATCCTTTAACATTTTCGTCTCCCTTCATGCTTTAGATGGGCGCATTGGTTGATCAACTGAAATCCTCATCTTATCTTGTAATTGAAAGCGCTTTTTTTCCTCGCGATTTTGCGCCACTTAAGTGCCCCGTCGCACTAGATGAGCTTTTTGAATCCTCTAGAAGAGTCAGGCGTTTTTCAAGGTCGCGAGGGTAAAGGTATATTGAAAAATATATTTAAGTATAAGTTATACTTTAAATATTTTTCAATATACCTTTCAGGATGTTTGAGATAGGTCTCGAATCCACCGGATTTAACATGCAGATTATAGAATTTGGAGGATTCACCAGATTTCAGACTTAGCCATTTTTCAGGATTTTCAGGATTTCAGGCTCCAGACTTAGTCTTTTCAGGGTCTCAAACATACTTCAGGATTGATCTCAACGTTCATTATCTGGATGGGATTTGATCACAATTCTTCATTACTGCAAGTTTATCTGCCTCCAGATAAGACCTCTAGTTATAAAGCAAAAATCTCCTAGAAGAGAGACTTATTGTTGGATTGGCAGAGGAAACGAACCTAAGGCATCGTCAGAACTTCATGCAACACATCGGAGCTCAAAAAAAGGGGTCCCCATTTGCAATGGGGCGATGTGTGATTTGGTCACAACAAGTCCTACTAGGAATGGATCTACTTTTGGTCATATTGCAGTTCCTACTTCATTTACACAGTTGGGCTTGAGGGACGGCATTGATGACATCGATGATGTTGATATCAACCTTGAAAACAAATCAGATTTGGTGTTGCATGTTGCTGATCATAAATCAGAAAATTTTATGAAGTTGACAAGTCTCAGGGGTCCTATCCTTTGCCAGGACAATTAAAGGTAACGGAAGACTTGAGAGCTGAAAGAATTGAATCCAAGCCTCTATATGATGGATACATAATCACAAAACAGGAGTCATGCATTGAGGAGCTAGCTGATACGGGAAAGACTGCCACAGAAATTAATAATGCTGAGCCTACTCTTGAGATAGCGGCCATTCCATGTGAGAATGATAGATGTGTGGAGTTCCCTAACATTCACACTCAAGACTTGGGTGTTAAGAATGAATTATGTGATGCGGATTCAAGCCATAGAAAATCTGATTTTGCAAATTAGAACTTAGAAGAGAGGAATGAGACAGAAAATTTACTTAATGGTGAGGTGTTCCAGGATAGCTCTTTGGATGAGCATGCATCTACATTGGAGGCAGCGGTGAGCAATGATTACGTCCAATCAGCAGCTTCTATTATGTCATTGGAGCCATCCCGTGAGGTACATAACAGTAGTACCTTTGTTGAGGAAGTGTGCAGAGCTGATAGCACACATGAGGATGCTTACCAATCAGTGAGTGATGATGATTCAACCTCTTTCCATAGTGCAAAATACAAATTAGAAAATTTGTATGGAGATAAATTGTCAGAGGGGTCTAATCATTTGGCAGGGCAATTGAAGGTGAACGAAGGCATGGTTGCTTCAGCCTAACACTTTGATGTTGCTCAGCAGTTGGTGACACACTGTTGTTGGACTCCAGTGATATATGAGCACCTTGATAGTGGACTTTCCCTTGCTGAGTTTCAGGCACTTAGAGATGCAGTTGGCATCATGAAGAATAATTACCTATAGCTGTTATCTGATAGAGATCATCTTTTCAAGATCGATAGTATTTATCATGATGCTCTAAGGGGAAAGGAAGAGGAGGTTGATGAGCTCTCAGCTCACTTATGAGCTTGAGGTTACCACAGACTCTTTGAAGAGCACTCAAACAGCCCTTCCAGAGTCAAAGCTACGGATAGATGAGCTTACCGTGGAGTTGAGCTTGGCGCAGTCTTCATCACCTACAGATACAATTCAGATACCTATGGCAGCGTGTGGTGATGAGCATACATCCACGAATAGTGGTAATGAGTATGTGGAGGATGTGACTACATCCATTTCATTTACTGGTGCAGGTGACACAGATGGGATGATTGTTTTGGATGAGTGTAGTAGGGAACAATATGTTGCACTAGGTGTTCCTAACGCTAGTTCCATGTCAGGTGATGCAGAGCAGGCTATTGATGGCTCTTGTGGTGCAGTAGTGAGTTTTCCAGAGAGTTGTGTGACAGATCATCACACCACTCCGTCCTTTTCATGGGAGATATGCAGGGCATCATCCAGTGATGTGATCAGTTCTCATGTTGATTTGTTTCCCTCTCCTAGAAGCAAATCAGAGTTTGCATCCTATGCAGCTGATTGGGATAGACAACTTATTGAGCCACAGCGATGGAGAGATCAGCTAAAGGTTACCGAGGATAAGGTTGTTCAAACCTTAACTCATATTGACAATACCCACAAGTTTGTGGAGGGTCTCTTGTGGACGGCACAATTGGAGGAAAGACAAATAGGAGTAGTAGCAGGAACATCTACATCTAATTTGCGAACTATCCAGCATGCATTGGAGTGGATTAAATCAGAATACCTCCAATTGCTTTCAGATCGGGACTTTGCTATTGGGTATGTAGAGAGGACTTGCAGAGTATCTACCCAATTAGCTATTCAAGATCAGAGACATGAGCCATCTTCTGATTTGAGTGACGAGGAGTGTGTTGCCCATGACCATGACGGTCAACCATTGACATAGGCAGGTGCTTTTTATTTTGACTGCATAGTGAGGAGTGCTCATCATTTCTCTTTTAGACCACACATGGATGACCTGATGATGCATAAGTGTGGATTGGCTCGGGATTTATACCATCCATTGTGGGATGAAGGGTTGCCATCTATAAAAGATGGAACTAGAGATTGTAGGTGGCTGAATCAGACACATTCAGAGGATTATTTGCAGAGTCAAAGATCAGATTACCATCATGGTGATATGTATCAGACAGAGTTTGCAGCTTCTTGGTCTCCTAAATTTCCATTGGAGACATGGCTTTTGAGAGGTTGCAGTGTCAGTAAGCATGATGGCATATTTAGTCTTTACAGCGGTGATGGAGGAGAGTTTATTCATTCCCTCGTTCTAAGAGAAGCAGTTTCATATCTTCCAACAGTTATGTTATGTAGTCAGTACATCCATAGGAGTTTTGCAGAGGATGGAGGGGAATGTTGTGGTTCGGACACTTAGAGGGTTAATTTCCTCTTCATGATTGATGGATGTGAGGTTCTAATGTGTTGGGATCCAGGTGGTGATAGGTTTGGCATGACAGTCTAGTTGGATTCCGAGGTGTTGCTTCACCACTCTCTGCATGGTGAAGGTTTTATTAGAGTAGCGCAGCATCGACGTGGTGGTTCTATGCTGGGAATAACTTGGGACCCTGGGATCATTTTTGGTTTCAGATGGGTTCAGTCTGTTGCTTGGAGGGTGTATTGGCATTGCTTGAGGACAAGCAATCTTTGGAAAGGGCAGACTGTAATGTCCCCATTTTCGGGATTGGCACCGGAACAGGATTTTCAGAGTGGGGTTGGATGCGTCTCGTCGAGACCTTTCCGGCGAGCTATAGATCATTGAATTCTGACATCGTTTGGGCTTCCGTTTTAAAGTCCGTAAATTAATATTAATATTTAATATTGGACTTTGGGTTTAATTGGTTAAGTGATGAAAAAATGAAATATTTAAAAGTCACTTATGTCATTTTTTGGAGCGCTCACATTGGGAAATATTAAAAGTGAAATTAAAAGAAATATTTCCCTCCAAAGTGAAACGCCCCTCTTGGAGAGTTATAAAAGAGGGAAAAGTGCTTCATTTTGGAATATGCTTGGTTTATTATTTTCTTCTCTCTTTGAGATTTCCCTTGCTAGGGTTTTGGAGCTTTGGCTCTAGGGTTTGAAACCAGAGGCTCTTGGAGACGAAAACCTCCCTAAGTAGCAGCATTCTACAGGTGTGCAATACCACCCAACGGTGCTTTGATGATGGATACATCCAGTATTCATTCTTGTGCTTCATTGGAGTTTATTTGATACGATTTTGAGGAGTTATTGCTTTATCTTCTGAAGGTTATTTGTTTTAGCTGATGGTATTGAAGAGTTGCGGATTTTAGAGGAAATAACAGAGGTTTATGACTGATATACACTGCACATGCTGGCCGCACCTCTCCTAGGTAGGCCGTACCACTTCTTGAGGTAGTCTGGAGCTTCCTTCTTGCTATTTCTCCTTCATAAAGGGTCGCCCAACTGAGACTACAGCAGCAGACTAATATCAGAGGATTTTCGGAGGTATTGAGTGTGTATTGTTGTGGTTCATCACTCCCAGCAAAGGTCGTACACTTCCAGGAGTGACATGGGGCATTTTGACTCCCTTCCTCTTTGTGGGAAGTGTTTGTTTTGCATTGTATGAGGCCTCCAAGGCCTATTGTATTGTTGTTAACAATGAATGCATGATACTCAGTGATTCTTGATGATTTGGAGCAATATTGTAATATCAAGTGGTTGGTTCGGCAGTAGCCAAAAACTGAAGTTTCAAATCTGCATATGGGTATGCGATAGAACCTCTTTATTTGTTGATATATGAACTGGGTCTTTCATATTTCTCTTGTATTCATTGTATATTTTCTGGGTTTGCAATATATACTATATTTTGTATGCTCGGGCAACACATCTGCAGCAAAACTGAAAACCCCTTCTGCATTCTTCTGTCTAGTCTGAAAGATCACACTAAAATTAAAATAAACACATAAAAAGATCTTAAAAATATACAAACAGGTATGGCACATTACACCAAACATTGCCCAGATTTCTGCTCATACAAGTCTGACCTGAATTAGGTTTATACATACCACAAAATAGCAAAAGTGTCTTCAAACATCAAACCCTAGATGGGTGAATCCTCCATGGCAAGCGCTTAGGGTTTGCTGCTCCAAAATGATGAAGTTGCCCTCCTTGGGAAGTGGCACTCAACCTAAGGCAGAAACCCTAATCAATCTATGTCCAAATCCCTCCAAAATAGGCGCTCAAATCTACTACAAAGAATATGGCTTGAATGCTCAAGAACTCCTCCAAATCTCCAATGAAGTGCAAGTGTGAACTCCATGTGAATCCACCTCCAAGATGGAATTGGGTTTTCGTCCAATCCACCTAATATTCCTAAGGGTTTTCGTCCTTGGAATATGTTGAACTAAAAGTGCAGCCAAGAGTAAAAACTCAAAGAATAAATCATGTGGATGAATGATGAAATGACCTCAAATTGACCTTTTATAGCCAATATTTTTCTCAATTCAGCCCTAGCCGACCTCCTTTTGGCATTTATTTTTATTTTTATTGTCTTCTTTTCCTCCACCTGACCGACCTCCTTGGGCGCTCCCCTTTTCTTTTATTTATTTTTTATTTTATTTTCTTTTTTCTATTTTCTTTTTCTCTCTCCTAGGTCTCTCACCTCCTTTAGCAATTTTCTTTATTTTGTTTTTCTTCACCAAGTGGCTCATAAAAATATTAGAAGTCATTCCTCATCTCAAATTGGCCCAATAAAATTGGTTAAATATAGTATTTAACCAATTAGGTTATTCCCTAGCACTTCTAGCTTAGCCTACAAGAATAGAATAGGCTAACCAACTCCGTTAGGTGATCACTCAAAAAAAAGGGGACATTACAATCCTCCCTTCCCAAAATTGCTTGCCCTCAAGCAATTGCAAACCTAGATGTTGCAAAATCTGTACACCTTCCCAAGTAGCATCCTCAACTGGCAAGTCTCTTCATCTCACCAAACACTCCTTGATCACCCTACTCAACCTTCGCTCCCTAACAACCGGTATAGCATCAAAAACCAATATGAGAAGCTCTGGAGAAGATATAATATGCTGTCCAATTGCCTTCTTGAGACCAGGTACATGAAATACATTATGAATTCGGCTACCCTCGGGCAACTCCAACTCATATGCAACCTCTCCAGTTTTACTCTCAATCCTGTAAGGGCTGTAGAAGCGGGGCTTTAGATTTCCTGCACCACTCCTCAATGTAATCTATCTATACGACTGTTTGAGCAAGAAACCCAAATCACCAACTTCAAATGTCCTATGCATGACCTGGCTATCCTACATCAACTCACTTTGGGAGCCCTTTTGACCTCAAATGCTAAGTCTACAAAAGACAAAGTGTCATACCCATACAAGGCTCTGAAGGGTGACATGCCTATCAACATGTGATAGGTGGTTTATAACAATGCTCTCCTAAATACAACCACCTGATCGAAGCCTTCTGTTGCTCCACTCTAATACAACTGTCATCCAACCAAACATTGTGAAGCAACCCACCAAGTTTCCACTGCTCCTCTGATACAAATGTCATTCAACAAATCATTGTGAAGCAATCCACCAATCATACGAATGCCTAGATCCCAAATTATTGCACCATCATATAAACTGAAAATGAAAGGATAAGTGTCTCTTATCAAGTCATCATCACAAGCTGTCCATGTAAATCTGAATTGTTTCATATGGACTTGAAAGGTGTTCATCATGTGTGCATATGGTGCAAATAAGGGCAGCACTAGTAAAACTGAAAATCAAATCTATAATCATCCTAGGAATGCTTTCCCTGTCATAAATTGATAAGATCTCATCATCATTCAACCTCCAAGTGCTGTAGTGACAATCCCATGCACACAAATCTATCCAATCAGCTGCAAACATTAATGCATAGTCTAAAAATTTCATGATCAGCAATGTATGGCAGCCACCAAACGTCAATGTGTAAGATGAAAATCATTGAATCAAATCTGAAATTTCTCTATTCTCCTGAATACCTTCACGCCTTGGATTACAGTCCAGTTGAAACCCAAAATCCATATGCATATACCTCTCAAAAGGTTCATCTTGCAAATCTGATTTTTCTTCATGCTCAACCATCATAGTTTCTTCCCTTTGGAGTACTGAAGGTTGACGAAGAAATGCACCTAATTGTTTCCTTTCATGATCCATGTGAACAAATTTTTCCTTAATTTCTTGTAGGTGTTGTTTTGCTTGAGTGGCTAACAACTTGGCTTCCCTAGCCCTCCTTAGCCATTCATCACACATGTTTTGAGTCTTCACAACATCCTCTATGCCATGATTTTCAAAATCATCTTGTATGTAACTTGGATCCACAAATGCTATATCATGCTTAGCTATCAAATTTTGAATATCAACAAGATAATCCTTCTTATCAATGTCATCCACATAGAACTTATGTATCACCTTATGATTAACAAAATCATGTGAAGATAATGGACTGCTGTTCACAATCATAGAATCGGCATTTTCTTCATACCTTTTGGCGGTGTCTTCATAGATCTCATGCACATCTTCTTCAATTGTTGGATGCTCATCATTAGGTGCTGGTCCAAGAAGTGTATCGTACTGAAAATCACATGCCTTGTTATAACATTTGTCCCAAGGCTGGTCCGAACCTCCATCCTCTTTGCTATCACGTCCCTTGGTGCACTGTTATCTATAGCTTTCAACACTATTTGCTTTCCATTTGATGTGAACTCTAACTCCATCTTTTGGAAATCCTAGATATACCTACCAAGTGAATGTAACCACTGGATTCCCAACACATTATCGGGCTCACCAATCCCCACGACATAGAAATCATCACTCAATGTATAATTATCCAACTGCATGCTCAATTGTGAAATCTTGCTAGTGCATCTCATTTTGAATCCATCAGCCAACATGACACTGAATCCAGGAAAATCCTCTACCTGCCATCCTCTCTTCACCACCAAACCCTCATCAATGAAGTTATGTGTTGAACCGCTATCAACCAAACATGAGACCCGCTGTCCCTTCACAATTCCTCTCTCTAAAAGGATGATACTTAGGAACACTTGATAGAAAAGCAATGGTACCATGTGCCATAGTATCGGAAGCCTTAGCATCAAGCTCCAACTACTGCTCCTCATTATCACTATCTGAACTAGTGTCTTGAACTCCATCTTCAATGTCGAAAGTGACCTCTATGTAATGAGCTTTGCCTTTCCCAAGGCATCTATGACTGAGCTCCCAAGGTTCCTTGCATGAGAAGCACAACTTCTTCCTCCTTAGCTCATTCTTGGCTTCTATGTCTGGATTCGGTCTTCTGGGCCATTCCTTCTACAAAGTTTCCTTATGATCCTTTCTTGATGCAGAGAAGGGTTTGCTTTGAAACTTTAGCTTGGACGGTGTTGAAAATTACATACCTCTAGCCCTCTTAATAACATCCTGCAGTGAAGGTGGATCTAGGGCTTTCACCCAACCACGAAGAGGCTCCTCCAAACCTTCAATGAAGAGGTAGGTCAACCTACTCTCTGAAACATTTGGAACCAATACTGCAAGCTTCTGAAACTCAAATATGTATATGCATCCACAGAATCCTTCTGTTTGAGTTGGGCTAACTCACGGAAGTATTGCTTGAGATGAGTCTTGTCAAACCTGTCAATCAACCTCTGTGTGAAATCAACATAAGAAGTAACAACGTTATGACCTTGTGTGATCATCCCGTTGTACCACCAATTTGATATTTTGTAATATGTAACCCTATGGGTACTTTCGTAATTTTAATATAATACTTATGTTCAGGTGCTTGCCACCTTTTTCCTATAAAAAAAATGCAAAATCAATTATTTATTACTGGTTATATACCCCTTGTCACATTTTCTGAAAGGCATTGGGTGCCATTTCAAGTTAACGATCATTAAGACCATATCTGTGGTCTTAATTTTTTCCACGCTGAACTTTTGTACTTGGGTTTCTATTTTATAATTTGACGTTATAAAATTGCAAGCAATATTATCATACAAACTCTCACATGGTTCACACTGCATTAGTGGCCTACAACATGCATGATTGCATCTAAGTATAAAACTATCCCATAAAATCAAAGTCAACAAACATATGAGGAGGCTAGTCCAACATAAACCAGAAATAAGATGGCAGCAAAAAAATTGACGCGCAAACTTGAGTTTTAATGTATACATTCAATGGTAAAGATGATACCATATTTTAATGCTAATAATTAATTATTCTCAGTTGTATTGGGAGTAGGCGTATAACATATTTACTTTTCTCAAACTATTGCCAAATATATAATTGAGATTTAGTCTTCAAATTATTGTTAAATGAATTTAAGAGAAGATAGTACTGGTGGTTGCAGCTGCACTGAAAAAACTCGAAATTTCAAGAATTGCCGCAAGGTTTCTAGAATTACAGGCAAGTTAAGTTCAGAGAGGATAGAAATGAGGCAAGCAATAAGATGGTTTATGGTACAGATGTTTTAGGGATTTGTGAAAACATGTATGTGTATGCACAGCTTTAAGATAGCTCATGTACATGCATTGTTAGAAAAGAATTACCCATCCTTTTGTTTTGCAAACATAGAAACCATACAATGCCAATCAGTAAGACGTTCGACTTTCTTTTTATTATAATATCTATTAGAAATACAAATGAATTAACTGAGAGACAAAATACCTATGTCATTTGTTATGAAAAGCTTCTGCAGTGCAAAAATATGACCATCAGCCAAGTCCACAACATGAATGTAGTCTCGAACCTGACACCATAGCAACCAAGTACAGTTATAAACAGAAAGAATGAAAAAATATGTAATCTACCTAATCTAAATAGATGAATATATACTGTATCAAAAGTTCAACATCATTGAAAAGCAGCAGATGAGAATCAACGAATATCATAAGACAGTAAGGATACAAGACTTCACTATAAGGGTTCTTTTATCTCACCTCCATTCTTAAAGAGACCGAATCACATCAAATTATATATGATTGTTAGTGTGGTTCTTTAAAAGGGTGATTTTAGCGATCAGATTATAACTAGTTTAATTTCTTCTATTGCTTTCAACAAAATCGACTCAGATTTGGTCTCAAAGAAAGGATAAATTGGTTTTTGTTATAAAGTGATAAATTTCATGTTTGATCTCAAAGCAGAGAAATTTTTGTTTCTTCTAATGAAATAATTCATGAAATTCACTACAGTTCATAGTTAGCATGCTCCAAGAGCAATTCAGATAAGCACAACTGTATAAATTTACAGTTTTACCTGGGTATTTCTAAAATGCTTAAGATGAATTTAATCGGGAAGGATGCTGTTGAACAGATTAAATATGCCCACCAACAAACAAGAATTGATCTCCAAATAAGAAGGTTGATTAATCATTATATCATAACCTAAAGATAAGTCCATCAGCCTAATGTTTCCATTGTATTGCTCTGTGGTGTTTATATCTTCTTTTATTAGCCTTTAGAATTTTTTACATCTAACATATGGTGTACATGTAAAATTGGTTCCATATTTCTCTCAGCTCTCTTTCCAAAATACATGTTAGAATTGCAGGGGACTTTCCAATTGTGCTGTCTTTTCCTCTTGTTTGACGTGAAAATTTGAGTGCAAGATCAATTTTATCCCTCTATACAATCTAAACTTTAGAATGTGACAGCTCAATTGCCTTTTTACCGAAACCTCTAGCTTGGTATTTCAAAATGTTTGGACACCACCAACTAATGTTCATAAGAAAATAAAACTAATTATATGTTTCATTTGCATCAGTAACAATCTACCAAATTTAAGATGCTTCAAAATCAATAAGATGCATTGCCTATCAGAATCTCATAAAGCCCATGTTTATCAATCTATGGTAAGTAGGAACTAGTGGGCATCCAAAATTGTTAGTTATGAGGGTCAAAAAATGCAATAGAATCCTAAGGTTTAATCACTCAGTATAATAGATAACAATTGTAGAAAACTATCTACGCTCCTAGTAAGTACATATCCATAGATCAGTCAAAACAAAATCATCTTTGCATTCTTGTCCTATAAATAAAGTAGCTTATACATATACTGCCATATAAATAGTATCATGCTATTACCGCTGTGCCATCTTTTGTTGGATAATCATTGCCATATACATTCAACACAGGTTGTCTTCCCACAGCCACTTGTTGGATAAAAGGCATGAGGTTATTTGGGAGTCCCTTGGGATCTTCACCGATCCTGCCACTGGGGTGAGCTCCAACTGGATTGAAATACCTAAGCAATATAATTCTCCAATTAGGATCTGCCTTGTGAACATCATGGGCTATCTCTTCAATAAAAATCTGCGGAAATGCCATTAAAAAAATTAGCTACAATGCACAGTTCCTAATCTTTGTAAATATAAAAAGCTAAAGATATACAACAGAAATGAAGAGAGGATTTTGCTGGAGGACATATAATTTCCATTTATTCATCTGCCTGTGACTGTTAATAAAAATAAATAAAGTAACTAAATCAGAATACTGGGGAATAACCCACCCAAAGAAAATTGTGATGTTATAAATGCCAGTAAAAAATACAAAGAAAATAGGGAGATACAATTATGCCTGTGAGGACATAAATTTGAATGGCATACTTTGGTGCATCCATAGGGATTCATTGCAGAAAGTTGTAAGTCCTCCACACAAGGAATCACCTCGGGATGTCCATAAACTGTAGCTGATGATGAAAAAACCATCTGAAAAATTCATTAGGAATCTAGGATGAATTCCAAATCACACTTTGTCTCTTGAAATAGATCAATAGATATTGTATATAAATGAGCAACACAAAACACGATACATTCAGTCCACAACACACCAAGCATTCTCAACTGAAGCACAATAGTGCCCTGCCCAAAATAATCCTAGTAAATGCTCATTAGTATAATATATAATGGCTGTAGTGCACTCAGCTATGAATTAGTTGACAGTCAGTAGTTACAAGCTTCAAAGATCAGTTGAAGATGAATACCATGAATGTAATGCAGATACCTGAGCATATTGAACGAAGTATTGCTCCCTCAACTCTTTCCCTATATATTGTCTAGAGTTATGTTATAATCTTTCTTTATCAGAGTCCCAGATGGTAGGTGTCTAGGTTAAAAGGTTGAAGATCAGATTACAAGCAAGTATATCATGGAGATATAAGTATAATAGCAGAGCCTTAAAATTAGGCATCTGTGTAGGAGGGAGGATGTTCCAATTCAAATATCATAGACTCAAAGATAAGAAGAAGATGGTAGAGGTAGTCTCAAGATATGACTTTTCTGAGTCATTCTGAAGGACACTTCATCTGCCTTTTCTGAGTAATATTCATTGTCTTTTTTTTCAGGTGGTGCTTTTCACTCTTTTAAATGTTTGAATCATATTTATTAAATAACCATGTATAAATTTCTTCGATTTGAAAGTAAAATGAGGCAGAAATTTATGCCTGCACATTTGGAGTAAGGTCTAAGTAAGAAGCAGCAGTTATACAGGTCTGAACAAGGGTAAAAACAGGCTGGGATTTTGCTTGTTCTGGAATGGTCTCAAGGCAGCACAACTGTATGTGAAACCCAGGATCGGTATAATTTTTAAACTGTCTAATTTTTCTGTATCTACTGGAGCAGCCCAGTAAACTGCTGAAATTCTGACTGTACAGAAGAGTCAAAAATTTCTGAAGTCTATGGTCAGAATAATCAGGTTAGAAAAGATTTAGTTTGATCCAAGGTGAAATTGGTTTTAATTGATGAGAAATGGGACTCTTAGCATAAACTGAGATTTCAAAAAACTACTCTGTTCCTTAATGTAAAAAAAAAAAAAAAAAATCTTCTGTTGGGTAGTGTTGATGATTGTTTTTAGACAACACAACAATAGAGTAAAACACTAAGTATCCCACTCTCTCTTGAATAAAGTCTCTCAAAGGCTAAGCTATGTGATCCAGTGAGACAACTTCAAGGTTCCTTATTCGTGATTTTGTAGTGGATGAACTTAGTGACTTGATGTGATCTTGCTGGTAATCACAAAGGGACATACGCAGACTTCTTCTTACTTCAGCTTATTTCTCCTTTCAGTGTGGATGACATATGTACAATACTTCAATAATAAAGAAAAAACGAAAAAAGACAAGGGTTCAGAGAAACTAATCTAAGGTCAATGAAGCAATGATGATGCATGAATAGACAAACTCCTTAATCAACCTAACTCCACTTTGCCAAGGATGCCTACAACTACATAAAGTTGGTGCAATCTCCTAAGGATAGCGAAAGGTTTTCAAATCATGAAATCTCACATAAGCACCTATTAGATGGCGCAACTCAAACAAGCATCCACAATCAAACTTAAGCAAATGAAGCTCAGACTAGCTTTACACAACACTTCACCAACGATGAATGTCAAAAGTATGAGCTAGGAGTCGATCAAATATTCAATAGATACATACATCACATCAATGAGCTACTAATCTACTTATAATGTACTTAGAAACGTCTCTTCATTCCATCAAGATACAAGAAACCATGTTATTCCACAAGACAACACTTAGCACCAAGCAAGCTCCAATGTCTTTGCATTAATCTTGAGAAATATTTACAACTTCAAGTACTCTAAGAGAATTTCGAGAGTCTCTTCCTACTCTACTCTACTACTAGCAAACTTCTAAGTACTCTCTTACAAATGAGGCAACAAGGCCTTTATATAGAAGTTTAGAATTACAATGAATGGCCTGGATCAATCCAGATAGCCAAAGGTCCAAATCATGCCATCTCAGCAATTAGTTACAACAATTTGCTATTTTTAGTACATAAGAGAGGCAATGAAGGCACGTTTTCTAAGAAGATAAGGATAAAATGGGATCTTCTGAGTATCTTCCACATAGGCGTCCTCTTTGGCTTCTTGCTTGTTGAATGATGTGGCGAATTGTGATAGAATGAATAATGTGTACATGCCACGTAAGTGTCACCTTAGCATATTCCCAAATTGCATCATCTTTGTGATGTCTTCGAATGTGATTGCTTTGAACTTGAATGCTTGGGAACGTATCCTTATTGATCTCGCCTTGTTCTTCTACAAGTTGGATATGTATGATACATGTTGCTCATTTGTATGACTTTGTGATATCTCTTCTCTTGCAAGATCTATGTTGATCTCTTCGGAAGCTTCTTCATGGAGAGTAGTGTAAATGATGATGATGTGAAGTAGATCTCTCTGATACTTGAAAATTGATAGAACTTGAAGCTTAATGGATAGATGTCCTTGCTTAATGTGGATGATGAAGTGCACTTGAACAATGAACTTGATGTGATCCTTTGGAGTGGCTATCTTCTATCTTCATTTTACTTCTAGCACGAAGGTGACTCCAGGTGTTTGGCTCTTGAAGTACACTCTTGATGTCATACAAATTGCTGTTACCCATGATTGTATCACCAACATTTGTCCATCGTGAAACAAGCTTGGTCTCCGAAACTCTTCCTTTGGCATCTATGCTAATCCTTATTTGTCTTTCTTTGGATGTCATCGCCATGATCCTACAAAACATAGACATGAATAGGTATCTTTGAATAAATAATAATCAAATAAATCCCTTCAGCCTTCTACATCTATCAAAATCTGATCTTTTTAAGAACTTAAAATGCAATCTCATAGGGAAATTATGGCTTTTAGCATTATAGTTTTACTATCTTCCTTGCAAAAGTCCTTCCATACTTGCACAATTTCTTCTTGAAATCAATAAGTCTGCTTAAAATGAAAAAAATCAGAACATTACTTTCAGATCAGACTTACAAATTGATTGCTTTTGATGAAGACCTTTCAACACTTAGTCAAAATCAGATTCAACTTGATAAAAATTAAACTAAAAATCAGACTGTACCTTGCTAATATCTATTTCTGCTCTTTGAGGCGCACTTTTGAAGACTAATTCGCTGCTTGGTGTGGGATAAAATGAAATTCAAGAGCATCATTTATATACAATTTGCCTAAAATCTGGAAATTTCCCTCTAGGCCGACCTGATTTTAGCCAATAAAAACATTTTAATTTATTAATTTTCATGCTAGATATGGCGCGCTAGATGGCAAATCTTATCCTTCATTTGAATTTCTTGATTTGGCTTGAATCAAACCACCTATCAATGATGGCGCACTAGACAGCAATTTCATTCTTCTCTTCAATTTCACTTTTAAATCACCATTTTTCACTTCTTGATGAGGGCGCATTAGATGGATGTTTTAGTTGCTTCTTGGAAAATTTCATAACACTTGCAATTTATCCTCACTTGTGAGGGGCGCATTAGATGATAACTCCATCTTTCCCTTAAAAGACTTCATAAAACTTGAATTGGGCATTACACCAAGGTGGCACATTGGTTCATGTTTTAGGTCTCCGGTTAAAACTCCAATCCAACCACCCAAATATTGGTGCATGGGATAAGAAATTCATCCTTCGGTTGAAAGGTGTTCATAAAACTTCAATCCAAATCCATTCAAAATTGGCGCATTACATCCATATTTTGATCTTCGCTTGAAATTGGCATCCTAAAACTTGAGTTATCACACTCCAAGTGGTGGCGCATTGGATGGGGAATTTGATCTTCATCTTAAACGGTCTCAAAAATCTGAACTTCAGCCTCATACATGAGTAGCGCTTTGGATGAGGAATTGGATCTTTGCTCAAAAACCTTCATAAAACTTCAATTCATCCTCACTCAAGATTGGCGCACTAGATGAGGATCTTGATCTCCTCTTGAGATTAGCGCAGCAGATAAAGATTTTGTCCTCCGGTTGAAAGATCACTTGAAACTAGAGCTAGACCTCCCCTAGTATTGGCGCATCAGATAAGGATTTTGAACTTCGGTTGAAAAATGCCAAAAACTTAAGTTTGAATCATACTCGAATAGTGGCACATCAGATGGCAAATTGGATCCTTGTCTGAAAGGTGTCATAAGACTTGAATTAAACCTCCTTGAACAAGTGGCGCATCAGATAGCGATTTTGATCTTCGCTTGAAATGACACCTTTGCGAAACTTTAACCAACCTCCTTATCTTGGCACATTGGATCAAAATTTTAATCTTCGCTTGAATGATATCCTAAAATAAGGGCGCATTAGATCAGAATTTTGTCCTCCGCTTGAAATCACGTCTTCAAATCACAACAAACCCGCTTATCTAGGCACATTGGATCAAGATTTGGATGCTCGCCTGAATACTTAGCCATTTTTTTTTTTTTTTTTGCAAATTTTGAAGGTGAAGAGCCCTGGGTGGAAGTATATTTGAAAAATATATTTAAGTATATGCTCAATATCTGAGCATATATTTTAAATATTTTTGAAATATACTTCCAGGATGTTTGAGATAGGTCCTAGATCCATAGGATTTAACATGCAAATTCTAGAATTTGGGGGATCCACCAGATTTCAGACTTAGCCAATTTTCAGGATCTCAGAACATTAGGATACGAAGCTATAGACTCAAACACCACTAACTTCATCATGAAATGAACCTAAGACATCATCCAAAACTAAAGAAAAGCACTGGAGCTTCAAAAAAAGGGGGTCCCCATTTGCAATGGGGTGATGTGTGATTTGGTCACAACAGGTAGTAAATAGACGAGCTCAACCCTGTGTTCCACGGCATTTCGGGGACAAGGACAGAGGGACAGTAGGGGACACGTTTTGGGGACAGCAATCCAAGGGCCATTTTTTGAGGACAGCAGGGGGATGGCAATATTCATTTTTCAAATATATATATATATGAATTTTTCAAAATATATTAGAGAGAGAGAGAGAGAGATGTCAATGACAACAATATCAATATGTCAATAAATCATGACAGCAGTATAAGCAGCAATAAATTACAAAATTAACCATGACAGCAATATAAACAGCAATAAAATTAATCATGAGATTCATGACAGCAGTATAATTAATGATAGTTAACTATAGTACCATAAACTGCAGGAAATTCAATCATGACGACAGTATTAAAGCATTTCATTGTTCAAATTCTAAAATTTGAAATTCAAAATTAAAGTTAAACTCAAAGTCTCAAACTTCAAAATACAACAATCTATGCCTCATTTGGGCTATCAATACCAAAAGAACTATTTGTGTCACTGTCACTCTCTGCCTGAAATGGATCATCCAACGGAAGCCCGACCAATCTCGGTTGCACCTCCTCGTCAATTTGCCTAACATCTTCAGGATCAACATCCCAACGTGAAGCTAGAGTTTGTCGATACTCAGTAGTCTGTCAATCTTGAAGTCTCAAGGCACTATGAACTACAACTAGTTTTTCTACTCGTTTCGAGGTAAGACTATTCCTCTTGATCGAATGGATGATTCCATAGGTGTACCAATTTCTCTTTGCAGCAAAGGAATTAGCAATCTATGAGAGTAAACAAATAGCAAGTTGTTTCAACTCTAGTGTGTCCTTCCCATGAAATGTCCACCATCCAATGGGATTTTTTTGTGCAATAGTGGCCCTATCTGTCCTAGCCTCTGGTTTGTTGAATGTAGGACCTTGAAGATCGGAAAACTAAAGCCGCTGCTCTCGAAGTATGGTTGCATCCTCAGTGCTATACATCTTATGAAGGGCTGTCATAAACCCCTCCATTAACTCATCATCCTCAAAAGGAAGAATTCAGCTAGGTCTAGGTGCATACCAATTCGAATTAAGAGCATAGGCAGCCATATGTAGAGGGGTGTTCATTGTGTTCCACCTCTTTGTGACAATAGGCTTGATATGTTGCTCATAGAATTGTAATTCAAGATCCTTGTCACAAATTGCTTGCCTCATTTGATCAAGCATGCTATCAAAAGTCTCATAAATCTCTCCAAGGCTAGGAGAGTTTGTATCTACATACCTGATCACCCCCACAACAGGTGATACGATAGAGCAAATATATCTGCAAGCAACATTTAAAAATTGTAAGAAATTAACACTAGTAATAATTTTAATTTTAAATTAAATTTAAAGAAAAATTCAAAAAACAAAGTAGAAAGTTAGAAACATAATAAATAAAAATTTCTTACCTGATATTAGACCACCAAGTGTCATTAGGCACCCTTTCTCTAACCTTCTTCCCTTCTTTTGTCTTTGATGGAGCCCACTTTTTCCACTCTCCACAAACCACCATGGATTGTAGAGCATCCTGCACCTCCAACATCCTCTCCAGTAAAATAAAATAGCTAGCATATCTAGTCTCAATTGTGTTGATGATGTTTTTGTGACAACACAACAATAGAATAAAATATTGAGTATCCTATCCTCTCTTGATCAAAGCTTCATGAATGCTGAATTATATGATCAAACAAGAACGCTCCAAGGTTCCTTTGATGTCAGGTCTTGACTTGTACGTGGATAGACTCAGTGAATGGATGTGATCTTGCTGGTAATCACAAAGGGACTTACACAATTGTTCTAACAACTTTCTTGTTTCACTTGCAAAAGGAAGACTTTTTGGAATTTCTAAGTACTACAACTTATGGCGTATGATATTGCAATGACGTTCTTGATCCTAATTCCTAACAATGTTTCATAAAAAAGTGCAAAAGACATAAGGTTTGGAAAAACTATTCTAATCCTAAATGCAAGAAATGATTATTGATCAAGTAAAATCAACCAACTTTGCTTCGCCAAATCAAACAATTATGCAAAATTGATGCAATCTTCTAAGGTGATGTAAGATGTTCAAATCATTCGCGTTCATGAAAATTCAACAAACACAAATAATTGAAGTTAAACTCATTTGAGTTCAGTCTAACCATGCATTGCAACTTGCAAGCCACAAATCACAAATGGTATGAACATAAGGATTTCACCATGAAACAATAACAATTACTCCCATTGCTAACATAACACTTGAAAATAACTTATTCTACGCTTGAGGAATTGGAAACCATGCAACACTTGAAACAAAAACAATATCACCAAATCAATGAGTCTTGTATTATTTCAGAGAGTTCTTGCAACAATTCTCCAAAGTCTCTAACTTTACAAATGAGAGCAAATGAGGCTTTTATAGCCCTCAAAAATACATGAAAGGCTAGGATCAATTGGCAAAGCCAATGGCCTAGATTGTGCCACATAAGCAATTTGTTACAACCACCTTCTATTTTTAGTACATAAGAGAGGCAATAAAGGCACGCTTTTCAAAAAGATAAGCATGAAATAGAATCTTTAAAGCATCTTCCACATGGGCGCCTTCTATAGGTTGTTATTTGTGTGCATGCATTGAATAAAGATGAGTGAGGTGGCGAAAGATGATAGGACTGATGACGTGTACATGCCACCTTAGCATTGAGCGAACCAGTTTGATCCTTTTCCTGTTCACACTGCTTGAAATGTTTTCCCAAATTGTGGATTTTTTGATTTTGTATTTTCAACATTGGAACTTTGCATTGTTTGAACTTGCAAATTTGGGAATTTGTCGAATTTTTCAAGTTGTCTTCATGCCTTAGTGAAATTTACAAATTACTCGATAATCTTGATTTATGAAATTTTTGTCCTCTGTGCAGGCTTCAACTCTGGATGATGCAAGAAGATGTTATGCACTTGCATTCTTGGAGTAGATTTCATGAAATAGAGGATGCCTCTGCTTGAATTCCTGTACAAGTGAACTTGAAATTTTCAAGAAATTTGTCACTCTTGTGATGTTGTAATTGATTGGCATTCTTGAATTCTTGTGTAGGATCTTGGAAGTGGACTTGATGAAGTTCTTCAATGGAGGTGTAATGATGAACTTGAATTGTTGATGAACATGCAAGGTAGAATGATATTTTTCACTTTCGGATGATTAGGCGTGCAAACTAATGATGTAGTTCTTGTCTCTTCGGTGAAATTTTCCTCTGGAAATTGGACGATGGCAGACTTGATGATGCTTCGATAAAGTGTAGCATTCTTCTTCCATTTTGATGACGACGCCTTCTTTGATGAAATCTTTAACTTCATCTTCATCTTTGTTTTCCTACAACATCCACGCTCCTTAAACATGTATCATCAATCTACAAGTAAAAATACCTCACATTAGCATATTAACATGATAGTTGATATAAAGAACAAAATAGGATAAAATTCATTCTCCTCGCCAATGTGGGACAAATTGTCATTGTGAAACAATTTTATACATCTATTTATCCGAAACTATTGAAATTGCATGTAAGGAGAACATAAGAAACTTTTCATGAGGAATTTCCTGCTGTGTCTGATTTTAATTTTCTGCAAGTCTGTTTTTGACTCCAACTTGATGAAAATAAAGAAATTTCTTTCCTCTTGATGAAGCGCTTGACTTTTTCAGTTTTAATCTTGTAAAATCTGCCTTTTTGTATGAAATCTGCTCTTTATCTTGTTAATTTCTGCTCCTTATCTTGCTGATCTGCACTTTGTCCCTGCTCTGCTCTGCACATTTGTTTTGGAATGAATGTTGGAAATGAAGTCTCAACTCTCTCCTTTATAGCATTCGCCCTCCTCTTAGATAAGTCAGCCTGCTTCTTTGTTAAAAAACTTACAATTTCCTCCCTTTGGCCGACCTAATCTCATGTTGGAGCGAATTTTCATTAAATGCAAGGATAAACTTTAGAGCGGATTTTGCATAGGGCAGAACATTATGCGCCTAGCATGGGCAGATTTTGCATGTTTGAGAACATTTTCCCAAATTTCAATTTGGAAACTTAAAATATTTCTTCATTTTCTCCTTCAAGTTTTGCTTCTTCTTTTAGTGAATTCTCCCTCAAGTTCAATGATCTTACATTCAATTTTGCATTTGTCCTTGGAGTTGCATTGCAATGAGAAATTTGTTGAACAAAGTTTGCTTGAGTTGATTTTGTACTCCTCTACAAGGGCGCATATTGCATAGACATGAGAAATTGCCGACCTTGCAATCTTCCTTCAATACTTAGGCAATTTTGTAAACTTCTGTTGAACAAAGTTTGCTTGAGTTGATTTTGTACTCCTCTACAAGGGTGCATATTGCATAGACATGAGAAATTGCCGACCTTGCAATCTTCCTTCAATGCTTAGGCAATTTTGTGAACTTCCCTCTAAAGCGCATGATGCTTGTGTACAAGGATTTTCCTCCTTTCACTTGAACTCGTGAGCACTGGCCTTCCTTTAAACTCTACTCATGCCTTAGTGAAATTTTCAACCTCTTAATCATTGGATCTTCATGAAACCACCCCTTATGCAAGGGCGCATATTGCATGGGCAAGAGAAATTTGTACCCTCACAGTTTGAAGAACATTCCAACTTGTCTCTGATCAAATCTTTGATATTCACTGGAAAATTTCAATTCAAAGTTGGATTTAGACTTGTTTATACTTAGACAAATTTCAACATGAAAACCTAGGGCGCATAATGCAAGGACTAGAACAATTTGCGCTCCTCCTTGGAAAACTCTTCAAGTTTGGATGAACATGTTCATTTACATCTTAAATCATGCTCTTGATGTTTTCTAAGAACCACAAAACAATCGTTGAATTTTGAGATGCATACATTGCTTATATTTCCCTCCTGAAAACCTAGGGCGGCTTTTGCATGAGGTAGAGCATTATGTGCCTTTAGGAGACTTCACTTCTTAGGCATTTTCAAGATTTATCCACATTCTCCAACTTTCTCAAGCAATTTCTCATGCTTGTCACTTGTATTCTCACGAATTTGACTAAGGAAAATGACCTTCCATCATTTTGATCTCAAAACCATCAATCTACCTTAGGCGCATTTTACATGTCTATGAGAATTTTCCTTTTGCGCCCTTTTACTTGATCATTTCTTAGTCAATTTCCCCCTTCAAATTTCAAACTTCCTCACACTTCTCCCTTCGCTAGGCATCTTCCTCAAATGTTTCTAAGTCTTTTTCCCTTTTGGCGAATTTCACTTGATAGTTGAACCACTTAGCATTTCTAACATAAATCAAGCCCTCCTTCCTAGGGCGCATTTTGCATACTCCAGAGCATTATGCGCTCTTCCCTTTTGATGAACATTTTACTTCATACACTTGATCATGGCCTCAAACGTTCATTATAAAATCATCAAGGCAAGCTTTGATCTCTGACATTTCTCACATTTGACAGGTTTTCTTTGTGCAAACCTCAGGCGCATTGTGCATGCTCTAGAACATTTTCCCATTTTGCAACTTCAACACTTCGCCAAACTTCAACTTTTCCTTAAATTCCCTCCAGCAATAATTGGTCATGCCTCACAAATATTCTCAACAATTCACCTAAGGCAATCAATGTTTATCATTTTCACTCCAAAAGGGAGACTTCCAACTGGGCGCATTTTGTAAGGGGCAGAACAATTTCCTTATTTCCAACTCATCCTCTAGCTAGGGCGCAAAATGCAAGTGGCAGAACATTTTCCCCATTTTACATCCACCATACTTAGTCAATTCTTGAAGTTTTGTCCAATTCAATCCTTTTTCCTTGGCGAATGATGTTGGAAACTTCTCTTTCAAACTTATGAAGTTGAATCGTTTTAGCATACCTCAAACACCTTCTACTTGGAGTTTCAAAACAAGACTGGAGTCTTCAAGATACTTCTCACTCAGTTCAACTTCTTCATGACTACCCAGGGCGGAAATTGCATGGAGTAGAACATTTTCCTCCATTTTCAACTTGTTGTCCACATTTTTGAACCTCAAAAATTTTGAACTTTCCTTGTCCTCTCTGAGCTATCACATATCATTAAATCAATTCCCACCTGTATTGTTTGCCCTTTCGAGTCACATTTGAAGTTATACTGTTATCTATTTGCCATCTCAGTCTAGTTGGAATATTATTGTTTCACCTCATTCTTGGAGTGCTCTCAGTTGTCTCATGTTATTAGTTCAATCCCAAATACTCGGTTTGGATTTATTCTTGAGATGTGGGATATGAGGTTGAAGATGAGGAGCCTTATGCATATGATGCTTCATAGTCCTTTGGCAAGTACTCATGGTGCTCTTTCTTTGACAGCAAAATGCTAGTGACCACAAATTGTGGACAGGTGGATACCATTCTCCCAGATAAAACATGGACCCTTACATGCAATCAGATGGATTTTATCAAAGTATTCATGAGCTGTTATTTCATATGGTGTTGTCTCAAGTGGGGTGAAGTTCGAACTGCAGATTGATGGGTGATGACGGTGAGCTTTCACAAGTATGGTGATATGTTTTTCCCTAGAATAGGTGATGTTGAGAAAATCTCCATTGATGGCGCTTCTCTGCTGAATATGCACAAAATAAGTGGATTTGTCAGGAAGGCTCGAAAACTTCAAGTAATGGCCATTGTCTTGAATTGCTCATGGTGGAAAGGGATCAGCATTTGCAGATCAGCATAATAGCTTTGGCAGTGATGGAGTGCATGGTGGCCATTATGATGCTTTCAAGTTTGATGATTGAATACATCTCAACAGTTGTGGTGAATTCTTGGATTCAATTGAAAAGTCATTGTGTCACTGTCGGTCACTCCAGAAGATTGGCACTGTTTGTTACCTGCAGAAATAACTGTATGTTTCTGAGGACAATGTGGAGTCTACAACACCTGGCCTTCAAGTACAGTATGGGTCTACACAAGAGCATAACGTTAGCGGGAATGTCAAATGTTCTCCTGTTCCTTCAAGAAGGCTCTCTATGTATCCGGGCTGTATACCATCAATGGTGATATGTTGGCATTAAATTGCATAGACTAGATCGTGTTCGTATATATTATGAACTTTTGAATATGCCATTCAAGGCACTGCATGCATTTGTGAAAGAACACCAATCTCTATTTTCATTCTCAGAGTAATCTAGTCTCCTAAAAGGTTGGCAGGTATGTAAAATATAGAAGCATAAAAAGAGCCCATGGCTAAAAGAAAAGGGAGGTCGCTTATTGCAAACAATAGTGTCATTATATCCATTAATATGAATACGGAGAACCCTATGGTTTATAGTTAGAACTTAAAGGAGTCCAAGTTCCGTCAACAACACCAAAATCACAAGGGTAGCTTCGTAAGCATCCATCGATGATGCTCGATCAGGCACACATGCGAAGTGTGGGAAAGCAACTACAGAGAAGATGTTTGTAAAATGCTTGTAAACCCAACTGGCTACATCAAGTTGTTTTATATTGTGCAAGGAAGGGAGAGGTTTTCGTGTCTCTGAAAGACCATGGGGAGCATGTGTTGTATGAGCAGCTTCATGTTTAAAGAAAGACATTCTGACAGACAATCCAATAATTCTTTGGAAGTAGAGAAATGTTGCATGAAACAAATTTCTTACGTGAGAAATGACATGGGAGCTTTAGAAAAGATTTTATAAGAGGCTGTGAGTTTCCACGGATATCATAAAGTATGTCATCTCAACAAAATGCAACGAAGGCAGAACATATGTACAGCCCACAGATACAACGACAAAGGTCACAACTTCAAAAATAGATGCAATTGTCAGATATTATAGCCGGAGAAGATTTAATAACATGCAAGTTGCAGAATAATATCTTATAGTATAAAATCATGCATGAAATAGATTTGTTTGAAGATCTATATAATCGACCTCTATACATGCCAACGTGGAGTCTTGAAGTAACCTTCTCCAGCGCACCACTTTGACCCCTTTTCAAAATAGAAACAAGGTTATAAAATTGCAGGATTCTGTCAGAGAGCATGATGCTCGGGTGGATGGAAAGATATGCATATAAGACATATTCGCCAGCTTTGTAAACTTTCACAATTGGCTAGTGTAACGCTAAATTCTGCACCCTTTGCCAATTTTCCTCCTTTTAGCCGCAGCCTGGCTAAAATGAGCACAGGTTATGCACAAGATGGATATGTTGAAAAAGCTTTCACACTTACAAATAAATGCAATTGGCAGAAGCGGCGTGATCTAAGAAAGATTCTTGTCAGATATGGAGACGCCGAGCGTTGCGCATGTTTAAAATGGACCTGTTGCAAAGGCACACAACTTTCAAGCAGATGCAATCATATCATGCCCGAGTTAATGCATTTGTTGAAAGGTTTAGAAACTTCCAAAGAAACACGTTTTAGCGAGTACAAATTCAAATTTCACCATCTTTTCCGACATCGCCCAATTGTTCGTGCCAGGTGGGACGTTAAAAACATGATGCATCTCAGTTATAATAGCTCGAAATACATGCAAAATGTTGGAGGCAAAGAAAAAGCCGAGGCCCGTTTTAGTAAGAGGAGGAGCGTTTAAAACATGCAATGATAGCGGGATATGCACTAAATAGCTTTAGAAACTTTCAAGCAAATGAGATTGGCTGGTGCAATGCCAAATTCCGCCACCCTCGCCAATGCATTCCCAGTCTGTGCAACAACGCACTAAGAGGAGAATTTGCCAGATATCAAAGTTAAAACATTTGAAATCTATTTAGAAACTTCAGTGTGATCGGCCAGTATAGCAACGGCAAACCAAAAATGGAGATTCTCATCAGAGGCCATAGTTGGAAATGACATTAATGAAGGCGGGAGTAGAGAGAAACGTATCTTGTTTTGAAAAGAATACTATTTCTTTCTAATTCAGAAGCCGCACAAAATGGATCCGTTGAAAAGGTTTATAAACTTCCAATCAAATACAAAAGGCAGCTTTGTCTGATGTTATAGTTGAAATTAGATAGACATGTATGAGAAATTTCGAAGCATAGACATAGAGCCACGGCCTGGTATATCAAAGAACATTATCATCATTTGCATGTAAAAACGGCTCGATCTGCACAAAATGGATTTGTTGAAATGGTTTGTGCAGCTACGATAGCTGGTGGAGCTGCCACTAGGCCATTTGTTACTCATCATAATAAACTTGATATAAGAATATATGTATGTATTGCTTCAGAGCTTTACCTGAGACAATTTATTGTGGATTGTTATTGCAAAACTGAAGTAGGGCCGAGAGCATCCAGATGAAATCATTTTGGGATTGAAATGCTAGTGGATATGACATGTAGAATGCGGAATGTCATCAGCCTGTGTCTGTATGAAATGAAGGGATTCTGTGCCTGCGATGTCCATTACAATGTTTCATTGGAAGGTCAGACGATAGAATTTTATGTAGAGAATTGTGCAATGGATCCTCTTATGAATTCTTATGTTGAACAAATGGAGACTACAATGCAGATATGGTACACAAACATCTTTCAGGTTAATAAGGTCATGGAGAGGCAAAGAATCGAGCTGCCAGTTGTAGAAATTGGGTTGGATTCCACGTAGACAAAGAGGCAGTTTGAAAAACAAAAGAATGCAAGACACACTGAAATAAAGAGAACTGGCTGGAGTAGATTGTGAAGAGTCATCGGTGACTCTTTGTTTTCCTTTTTGTAATTTCTTTGGAATAGCGGATGACTTTTGGGCTACCGTCTAGGAGAGTCTATATAAACTAATTGGAAGTCATTGTAAGGGATCTTTTTGGCTATTCAACCGGGAGCTCCTGTGAGAGCTGTGGGGAGGGTAGTGACTAGATGTTTATCTATGTTTACTGTATTTGTTTAGCTGACCAGATTTCTGATCCCCCTTGCACTTTGGTGCATGAGTGAGACTCGATCAGTCTGGAAGGTGTTTTGTGTTGTGACCACTTTACAACATCAACCCCATTTACTAAATGGGTCCCCCCTTTTTTTGACTTGCCTGGATCCTTGGGGCTAATCCCATACTCTGATCTGGCGATGATCTCGCAGTTCAAATAATGTCAGGAGCTTAGACTGGCCCACCCAGAAGAAAGAGAAGTAAAGCACATAGGTTTCCTCCTGCATAGGCCTCGAACCCTAATTGACCATTCCAGACTATCCTTAGGCGAGAGTTTTGTTTTTCCATCCTTAGGGAGGGGTTTTGTCTTTTCACATCTGGGTAATAAACCCACTCCGTTCTCGGCATGAAACCCAATTCCAGTCCTGGTCCAAGACCCCATGTATGGCTTAGAAAATCATTCCTGGACTCCAATCCAAGAATCCAGCCCGGAGGTCCAAACCAGAGTCCTGTCCGAAAGTACCTATCCCGGAGTCTCGTTCTGGGGATTCCTGCCTGGAATCCCGTTTCAAAGTTTATCTAGATTCTTTTTCCAACCAAGATTGCGGAGTTCAACAGAGACTGCCACTCCTTGGCATGATCATCCTTCAGTCATGGAACTTAGTCTCGGCCTGACAGCTCCAGCCCAAAAGATCAATCTGGGAGACGTCCTTTTGATTCCGATCAGGCACTCAACCTCATTTCATAGCTCGGAAGACTCGCAAATCGAAGACTTAGGGCAATTTCAGGAGACAATCAACATTTAATGAAAATCCCTCTGCTGGGCTGGAATTGCGACAGGAGACTTATCCCTGGTCACATAATCCAGCTGGTACTGGATTATGCGCCCAGGACAACTTTTTGTCCTAGTCGCAAAATCCAGTACCTACTGGATTTTGCGCTCCAGGGCTGAGACTGTCCAGTTCTGCTTCCAGTCCTGTTCGGTCAATGCATTTGACTAAAAAACCTTCCCTGACTCCCCTGAGGATGTTTGGATCCTGGAATTTGCAGTCTGGCTTGAAAACTTGGAATTTCACCGTGAAGATGAGAAATTCCTCGGAGGATGGAACAGACGAACTTCGTGTCTTGCCATTGAAAACAAACTCTCGGAAGACATTCCACCACAATGAAATCCTGCTGCAGGAACTGATGAAGTTTCAGGGCAAAGAATTCCAGACACCAGAGGAAAGTGGAAAGTACTCCTGAGAAATTCCCTGGTCGCACATTCCAGGACCTTCAGGAATATGCGCCCACGACAACTTTTGTCCTGAGCGCATAATCCAGTAGGTACTGGATTATGCGCCCAGGACAATTTTTTGTCCTGGGCGCAAAATCCAGTAAGGACTAAGATGTCCAGTTTCTCCCTCCTGCTCTGTCCAGTCACTCCTAGCTTGGATTTTTTTCCTCTACCCCCTTTGTGGATACCTGACTCCTAGAATTCACAGTCAGGATGGAACAAATAAACGTCCATCCTTCAGTCATGGAGATAGCAGATTCCCGGAGGATGGAAGAAATGAACCTCAAGTCTCGCCATCAGATTCCCGGAGGATGGAAGGAACGAAGGATGGAACAAACGAACTTTGTGCCGCGCCATCAGATTCCTGGAGGATGGAAGGAACGAAGGATGGAACAAACAAACTTTGTGCCGCGCCATCAGATTCCCGGAGGATGGAAGAAACGAAAGATGGAACAAATGAACTTCGTGTCTCGCCTGGAACAAACGAGGATGGAAGAAATGAAAGATGGAACAAATGAACTTCGTGTCTCGCCATCGAAAAAGAGACTCTCGGAGGATGGAAAAAACGAAGGATGGAACGAATGAACTTCACATCCCGCCTTGGAAGTGACAGATTCCGCGAGGATGGAACGAACGAAAGATGGAAGGAACGAGGATGGAAGAAATGAACTCCATTTTCTGATCCTGTATCAACATCTGAACCTCCATGGAGTAGCTAGGAGAATGAACCTACTGCAAAACCGGAATCCCACTTCGAAACTCAGGAAAATGCAAATCCTTGACTTAAATTCCCTGAAACTGAACTCCAAAGTTAAAAGGCGCAAATTCCAGCACCTCTAGGATTCTGCGCTCCAGGACAAATTGTCCTGAGCGCAAATTCCTTAACCTTCTGGATTCTGTGCTCCAGGACAAATTTTGTCCTGGGCGCAAAATCCTTGACCTTCTGGATTCTGCACTCCAGGACAAATTTTGTTCTGGGCGCAAAATCCTTGACCTTCTGGATTCTGCGCCCTTCAACATTCCTGATCCAGTCTGGAATGGGAGACCTACAGGGTGAAATTCTGGAACCCAGTTTGCCAGCTCTTGCATGGAAGAAATCCTCGCCTGTTGTACCTCGGAGTCCAGAATCCCTAAACAAGATGGAGGGTACTTCTGGTTTTTAAAAAAGATGGAGTCTCTGATCCCAGCATAAGAAAATCTATCCCTGCCAAAACAGAGTGATGAAACCCTTATCAAATATCTTGGAAACTGAACATGAATTTGTGCTATGGCCCAAAATCCAGGACCAACAGGAATCTGCGCCTGGGAAGTTTTCTTGTCCTGGTCACACAATCCTGTTCCGGGTGGATTCTGCGATCTAGACTGAAGGATTCCAGTACCTTCAAGAAATTACGCTCCAAGAAGTCCAGTCCACTCTGAAATACACATGAAATGATTCCTGTTCAAAATGCAAAGTTACAACCTTCCATTTGAGTAAGATTCCATAGGAGAATGTTCTAGGACTTAGCTGGATTTTAGCAAAAGTTCAAAAGTTATGCTAGGGAAGAAAAATCAAAAAACATCAGTAAATCCCCGACGTCGCAAAATCCTAGACCTCAGGAATTCCGCGACATTCCAAATTCCCCGACATGCCAAATTCCCCGACCACCGACAAAAGCAGAAAAGGACAAAAACCAAGTCGGCTAAGGGTAAAGTTTGGCGGTTAAGAAATTTCTTTTCCCTAACCTAGGTCGGCCAAGTCAAGAAGGTAAAGTTGCCTATATATATGGGGCGCTCAAGGCATTTCTAAAAGCATTCCAAATCAAATCCAAATCAGAAATATTCCTTTTAGGAGCAGAAATTCAGTCCAAGGGCAGATTTCACCAAGGGAAAAACAACTTCATCCAAGAAAATTGTAGATTTTATCATTTCCAAAGGACAAATTCGTCATTAGGGCTGAAATTTCTGAAGGTTTAGGGCAGATTTTTGAACCTTCCAAGAGCAGAAGTTCATCCTTCAAGAGCAGAAATTCCTTCTTCAAGACAAAACTCCTCCATTCCAAGGTAAGTTCTTCACTAAAACTCCATTTCTGAATATTCCTAAGGCAGATTTCTTGTTGGAGCATCCATTAAAACTCAGAAATTTCTGCAGAAAAATCAGAAAATCCATTAGTAGGTCAAGAAATCTATAAAAAATAAGAAATTCCATAGAAGGTCAAAAGTTCCTCGTGCAAGGAGAGGTATGTCACTACATGGAAAAAATTCCTTTTTACTTAGAAAAATTGTTATTTTTTGTCTTCCATGTGTACTTGAAAAATCTTAATTTTTAGTCCCACATGCATAAAATGTCACACCAATTTCCCACGTGTGGGAATAAAAGCTCCCGTCTTACCTCTATCCTTGCCCCTTTGGAAAACTCATACTTTGCTTTTCTCTTCTTGATTTCATAGGTAAATGGCAAGTGCCAGGGTGGGTTCCTCAAGACAAACCCAGGTGAAGGCCGCCTTCAAAGGAATGATCCTGCAGTCCAAAATCAAGTCGAAATGGGCAAACGTCGGAGACACCAATATCTATCCTTCAGTCATGGAAGAAATTGGGAATCGAATGTATGGAACGGCTGGACATCCTCCATCCCTGCTCGCAGCCAAGATCGTTCGGAACGGAGTTGCCGCCGCTGCATGCTTCCCACCTGCCATTCCTTGTCCCGAGCTGATCGTGGAATGTTTCATGCACTATGATCCGGAGCGAAGGATGGTCGTCGATCGTAACAACACAGTGGTGGCCTATTTCACCAAAGAGAAGATTGCGGAGGCTTTCAATATCCCTGTCTATAATCCCGTCGAGTTCATGAGCAAGGAGGATTCAGCCGAAATGACCCAAGCCGATCCGGCAACCTGTTTTGGAGTCATCAACAGGACATGGATGCAGAAGAAAAGGACTCACCGTTCCAAGTTGCCAAGGACACTCCTCAAGTCCGACTTCAAGCAGGAGCATGGAGACCTCGTCGTCATGCTGAACAGGATTATGGGAAGTCAGCAGTCCTTTACCTTCGAGCCATGGATGTTCTACTACGTCGAGGAGGTACTCGCTGGAACAAAGATGATTGATTGGGCTCGACTCCTTAGCGAGAGCATTGATGCACAATTCCAAAACCTGGAGGAATTGAAGACCTTTTACATGAGTTCCTATGTGATCTACATGCTGGCTAGGAACAACAAATATCGAGGACTGTCATGGAAAGGTCGTATCGGCAATGAAGAAGGACAAGTCATGGTCTACAATTGCTATCCTCAGCTTCATCTTCAGAACATAAACCATTTCCGGAGATTCAATGATGCATTCGCCATGCATATCACTAGGACCCTCCAAGGAGGCATTCACCAGAGACTATCACCTGAGGACAAGAAGTTAATCAGGACGTATGGCTCATGCTCATCCAGTTCCCGAAGTTCACATACATCAGGATGCAGGGATTCTCCGGCTATCCATACAGACTACCAAGGTATCCGTCGGACAAAATGGTCCTGTTGGAGTTAACAAGGCAACTCTCGGCGTATGACAAAGTCCAGAAGAAGAAGAAGAAGGCTGGGGTGACTTATCCAATCTAGACAGAAGATGAAGTCGAGTCATGCCCATCTCTCCTAGCCGCCGAAAAGTCCGAGGAGCTGCAGTTCTACAACTTCGTAACTCATTCCTTACGGGAGAACTTTGACCCGTTCAACACCACCAGGATAGCATGCGGAAGGAAACATAGACACAAGATACACCTGGAGGACATTTGGGCAAATGCCGAGGATGACTTCGAGGTGCGAAGGAGGATGTGTTCCCGACTTTCAATTGACATGATCAGAGCCACCGGGATCTTTCCAGTCCCTGACCAGGTCAAGGAGGATGGTAAGCTAGTCCAGCCATTCTTCGAGCAGGAAAAGGATAAGCCTCTTCCACCCATAGTTTGGTCTGATCCAGAGGTCACCCACTTGGATGACCTAATGGCACCCGTGCTAACAGTAACACAGAAATGGATAAGTCAGCAGACGGAGAAAATGCACAAGATGGGAATCTGTCCAACTTACGACCTGATGGGAGACTTGGATTCTCAGTCTTCCGAAGAAGATATGGCTGAAGACACTCCTGTGAAAGCACAAGAGGCGAGAAGACAGGAAAGAGGGAACCAGGATGCGGAAGATCCACCAACAAATAGCGTAAAGGCTCGAAAGGAATTTATCAGCAGACCCAACCAGGAGGAGCAGAATGCATCCAGACCTCACTCTGCCAGCACTTCTTCCATTCAAGAGGTGGATCTTTTTGGAGATGCACAGACAGTTAAAGGCAAGGAACCCATGCAAGAGGAAGTGGTCCCAAATGAATCAGATGGTCAGGGAGATGATGAGTCCATGGATTCCACCCGGGAACGGACTCCCAGCCTCATGGTGGGAAATCAGCCTAACCCTCTACCTCGGAATCCAGGGGAGGCCCAGCTTGAAGACATGCTCCGTCATCCTGATTTGGAATTCCTCAATGAGGAGTTCAATTACGGAGAAATACCGACCTCCACGCCACAAGTTGGTCAAGGACCTCAGGAAGCACAGGACGAAGCCATTCCATCCACAAAGCCCAACTGGTTACAGGACAAGTTGCGGAAGAAGACAATCAAGAAGAATAATCCTTCCACCGCACTTGGTGATTTTCTTGCCAGGATAGGGAAGTCTACAGTTCCAAAGAAGGTGAAGAAGTTTTCCAAGATTACCAGAAATGAGTCTGGATCCCGCCAAGTAGAAGTGGCAATTCCTAGGATAACCGAGGCAAAGGAGGACATCAGTCCTGATGACTTTGACATCTTGAAGGTTGACCTTGGGCCAACCACGAAGGATCAAGAGATGGCAGAGCTGGAGGATTTCGTAGCCGTCATCTGAGAAAGATTAAGGAAGGAGGAGGAAAAGAAGACCCAGTTGAAACAGGAGAATGAGCAACTGCGACAGCATATCCAGCAACTCATGGGCCCATTACAGTCCGCCCAAGGAGCAACATCCCAACCTCTAAGCATAACTAAGGATTCCTTAGCTGAGGTTGAAGTTTTGAGGACAGTCGGCCACACAACAAAGGGCTGGATAGAGAAGGTCTTGGATAGAGCACATAGATTCATAGAAGACCTCGTCCAGGTGAATGGCAGAGTTACAGCACTCATGGATAGAACTCAGGCAATTCTGGATACATGTCAACAGTTCATGGTTGTCCGAGAGGAAACTATCCCTAGACTGAAAGCACTAATGAACACTCCGCAGCCAGACTTGATCAAGAACAAAGTAATACAGGCAGGATCAGTATATGACTTCCTCAGCTGGTATTCCGCCTTGCTCATGAAGAGGGATAACTTGGAGAAGATTGAAGGCGACACTTCCTAGGCCCACGCCATGTTGAAGGAAATCCAAGACAAAATCTTTGTATCATTAGAGACCTGGTTTGATCTGGATGTAGCACCAGACAGGATCATTGACTTGGAAGAATTGAAAGGCAAGATGCAGAGCATATACTTCAAAGCTACTTATCCCACTGAGGAATCCCATCTTGAGGATGCATCCTTGTTTCTGATCCTCATCAATAGTATCCAGGAGCTAAGGGCGGATTTGGAAAATGTCATTGTTGCCTGCGCCACCACCGCATCCGTCATGGAGTTCCGGATTGAGAACCTGCCCAGTATTCCTATGGAGGAGTTGGAAGTCGTCCTGACCAGGTTCCTGGAAGCAGAGACAAAAGAACAGGAGGAAGTTCCGCACAAATAGGACAGTCCTATCCAGGAGTCCTAGACAGGTGGCAACTAGCACAGCTGGAAAGTTTCCTTACACATTCTGACGACCTAGACAGGTGGCAGTCTCCTGCATGAATATTCTGATGACCCCACCTGCTTTTTCTAGGATTTGTAACCTAGGGTACATGTTTCGAGGAAATCTGATTTCCTTTTGCCCTAAGATATTTTTGAGGGCCTATATAAAGGCTGAGAGATGCCTCATTGTAACTCTCTCTCCTTTTCTGATATTTACCATTCTGAAGCTCCTAGAGCTCCTTAGTAACTAGTTTTCATTTCTGCATAGTTTGTTATGAGCTGGAACTCCAAAATTAGTTGGATTGTTGCGATATAAACTTCTGAAGTAATAATATATGCATTGAAGAATGGTGTTCATATATTCCTTTGGATTTTTGGCATGGTCTTATTGATTTCTTGGAGCAAATCTGAAAGATATGGAAGTTCTTTCTTGTATTTTCATGTTTTTTATTAGTTAGAAAGATGGAGATTATTACTGTTGAATGATTGAATCTATTTGTTCATACCATTGGTGATCTGTGGCTTGCAAATCATCGTGCATGGTTAGTCTGAACTTAATCCGAACCTAACTTCGACTGTTCCGTATGACCAAATCCATGTCTCTTACTGAAGCAGTCTGAAAATCCTTATTCCCCCTTAGAAGATAGCACCGCCCCTGCCTAGCTGTTGTCTCATGACGAAGCAAAGGACTGGTTCCAGTTTCTATCTCCAGCAGCAGTCTTCTTCCATCAATCAGTTAACCCTCTGAACCTTTATTTTATCTTTTTCACTTTCTTTTAGATCTTCATTAGGATTAGTTTTCCAGAGCTTCATCGCCAAATCATCTGCCTCTGTAAGAATGGAACTTTAGAATTCCAGTTGTCCATCTGTGAAAGAATTCCCTTCACCCACAAATCCCAGTCCGAATCCCAGAAATGAATTCCATGACCCTGAAAGAGCAATCTTACGTAAGTCCCCCTTCGTGATTACCAGCAGATCACATCATTCTACTGAGTCTATCCCTATGCACGTGAAGACCTGACATAAAAGGAACCTTGGAGCAGTCTCATTCGATCACATAGTTCAGCGTCTGAGAAGCTTTATTCAAGAGAGGATAGGATACCCAGTATTTTTTTCTAATGTTGTTGTAGTCACAAAAACCTCATCAACATAAATTGGCGCTAGGAGGGCAGAACAAAGGGGCATTGCTTCGTTCAAAGACATTGATTTCATCAGCACGCCCCTCTCTTCCAACGCTCAACATAAATTGGCGCTAGGAGGGCCAACAAAGGCATTGGCCGATTGCTGCCGACAGAGTACTTCATTTTCAAGGAAGGTCAGCAAAAGAGCACGCTGGATCGAATCAGTTCTTTCTCACCGGAGAGGCATCAACGAATCCTAAGATCCACTCCAAGAGCCTCCCAGAGTCACGTGGAACTAGACCTCCTCTCAAGGACCAGGCGAGGAAAGAAGACAGCATCATCTAGTCAGGGATCTCCCTGTGAAGGAGGCCTCTCGAATCTGTTCCAGACCCCGCCGCCTGGAAATCCTCTTCCAGGAGTTGCTCAGCCAAGCAATCTGCAAGGACCGGCTCAAGCAGTTCCGCTTCAACCAACAAACGCCCCAATGGCGTGGCTTCCAGCGAATGCTTCCCCTCTCACAACCTTCGCCAACTACAATGATATGCCGAAGGGCCCTAAACACTTTTGCTCCAAATTCCACATCAATGATGTGAATTGGATGGCAGAAGAGCATATCAAGATTTTCGAGGACGTGCTGCATAACCGACAAGTTAGGCATGAGGATGTGGCCTGTAGACTATTTCCGTACTCTTTGGACGGAGACGCATTTTATTGGTATATCAACCTGCCAACTAATTCAATCACCAGTTGGGGGAACTTGAAGGATGCTTTCCTGGCCAAATTCAGATGTCCCATCAATCCGACGGAGTTGTACAAACAATTTGTCGATGTACGGAGACAAGAGCACAAATCTATCAGCACCTTCAACCATAGGTTCCACAAGGCCTACTCAAGAATCCAGGCCCCGTATACCATAAATGATGGATCCGGCCGAGCAATGTACTACGCAGCACTGGATCGTCTCACTTCCATGTTCGTGCAAAGGAAGACCATTCCTCTGCCCACCCTGCTAGAAGCATATGCTGAGGCTGTCCAAGTGAACGAGGAGTTAGGAATGAATACCCACGGTCCACTCAACCATTTGGGGTATGCTGCTATGCCAAATCAGGTCCAAGGGATTAATCAGGCATTAGCATATCACACCCCAGTGGTGAATCCCATTCCAGCTCCCAGCAACCAGTTGGTACTTCACCCCGGAGTACCCATCTCCCAAGCCATGCCTGCACAACCAGTATACCTTCAAGGCGTGTCCTCGACAAGAACTCCGGAGGAGAAAGATGAGATGAAAGAGTTGATTGGCCAGGTGAGAAAGTTGTCTACAGAAGTCACTCACCTCAGGGACCACAACAATCACCTGCAAAATACACAGAGGAATTCCCAAGGAAGTCAAGGGTATCAAGGGAATTAGCCAGGTAATAATCAAGGAAATAATCCGGGATTCCGGGCGAACCCTCAAGGATACCAAAGGCAAAACCGGACGTGGAACACAACTCCAAACAATGGAAACGTCCCTTCTCCTTTGGACAATCCTCCCAGTTCTGAGGACAGGCCGGCGGATAAAGTTTTCCTAGCAGAAGCAGCATTATCCGGTTGGTGTAGATTGCACAACACCAACCAACATTCAGAGTTGCAATGCACTGAATTCAAGATTGCTGCGGACATCTTTCACAAGGAAATGCTGAGCTCACAAGATCCAGATACCCCTCCACCTGTGTCGAGATATGAAATTGTTCCGTCAACGAGGTATGATCAAGCCCTTATCCTAGAAGATTTCACATTCCCCCCTCCACCAGAGTATGACTCCATGGGGTATGACGAAAGATTTTCTCCTGCATCAGCAAATGGTCCCGTCGATGATCCATACTATTGCCCTCCATATAATAATGATTTCCAAACGGAGGAGGTGGATGAAGTACAAGCATTCCAGCAATCAGCCAGGAATGCAGGTCCAAGGGTCTACCAAAGGAATTATCGTCCCCAAGAGCCGTTGACCACCTCGACCCCTCCGAACAATTATCGGACTCCACCGGATCCAAATGCCAATAACAATCCCAGCTGCCCGAGGGATTCACCGGAGTACCGACAGAGGGATGTTCCTCAAAGAGCTGATTTATCCGGAGGTGCCGCTCCCAAAGTCCCTGCTCCCAGGGATAGTAATCCCAAAGATGGACTAAAAAGGTTGAGCCAGTGCGTGACGGAGGAATTCAAGAAGATAAGAGTGAGCCTGCCCATGACTGAGTTAATGAGAGTGCCCGAAATCAGGGAGACCTTTTTGGAGAGTTTGAACGACACCAACACAAGGAACATCACCTCAGGGATGCAGGGCATCTCTAGCCCATCTAACCCATCCGGTTCACCTCAAGCATCTCGGGCCAATGGAACCCCGAATACCAACATGGCACAGTCATTCCCTTATGATCCTCAAGTTCGGCCAGATGCCATATGTGTAGCTCAGAACATCGCTGATACCACTAAAGGAGCACCGAAAAGGAACTTGCAGAAGCATAAGGAACCTGCAAGAAGAAACAGCACGACAGAAACTCAACTTCCTGAGCCAAGAAAGGATGCCAATTTCAGGGCTCCCAATAAGAAATCGGTAGTTTTCTACCAAGGAAAAGATGAGCCTCCGCCATTCCTCCTATCAGTAAGGATGTTCGGCAAGCTCCTACACAACTGTCTGATGGATTCCGGAGCATCCAGCAATGTCATGCCCTTGGGCGTATGCAAGAGGTTGGGTCTAATTCCGAAGCAAACCTCCAGGAAGGTCACTCAGCTCGACATTCCAGAAGTCCCAGTTGTAGGAGAGCTGCATAATATCCATATGCAATTGGCAACTGATCCAAGGATCCAGTACTATATTGATATTTCCGTGGTGGACATTCCAGAAGGATATGGCATGCTGCTGAGTCGAGACTCGCTGAGGAAGCTAAATGGGTACGTATCCACTGACTTCTCCCACATGTGGTTGCCATGGAGGGGACTTCCGAACCAAATCAAGATAGACAGTACTCCTCGTCTGAAGCTAATGATCATCGAATACGGTGAAAAGAATGAGATATTCTTTGTGGAAACTAGTCTCGGCCTCTACAGACCAAAGGTCGATGAAGTTCTCATGATGAAAAGCTCCGCAGAAGTATTGAGTGATTACGATGCCAACTCTGAAGAAGGAAATCCCGTTGCTCTGAAGCAAGTTCGTCCGTGGATTCCAGAAGCCTCCCGCTTGGAAATTCCGGCAGCGCCCGACCCGGAAAGGACAGCTCCTGAAGAAGCAATAGCAAGTGATGATGTCTCACCTCAGGAAGGAGTCCTCCGGAAGGAACAGACAAAGGACGGCAACAAGAATCCAAGTCCAGCATCAGAGAAAGACCAAGCCTGGACGTTGAGATTCGATGGATCCAAATCCAAAAGAGGAGCTAGAGTTGGCTTTGAACTGATAAGCCCAACTGGAGAAGCCTACCTGGCCGCCCATAGATTACAGTTCCCCTGCACCAATAATGTTACTGAATATGAGGCACTTGTCCATGGATTGTTGCTCGCCATCGAGAAGAGTGCCAGAATCCTGCATGCGTTTGGAGACTACGAAGTGGTCATAAGACAGATAAGGAAGAAGTATGTCTGTCATGACAAGAGACTGACCAGATACCGCAATAGAGTATGGGATCTCATCGAGAGCTTCGATGCCTTCAATATTCGGTCTGTCTATAGATCCAAAAATCAGGTTGCAAATGCTCTAGCCCAGGCAACGAGTTCATTAGAACCACTCACAATGGAAGGATTGAAGAAGTTTACTGTGGAGCTGACTTCTGTTCCCTTAGTTCCGGATAATATCACCAACTTCCAAGTGTTCGATGATGATAAGCATATATTGGACTTCTTGACCAACTCTGGGATATTCACTGCCCAGATCATTGATGAAGGGGAAAGTGAGGGAGCAGAGTCAGAGCCTGACGGAATAATGAATCTGAAAAATAATACTATCCCCAGAGGGCTGATCGAGTTAGAAAGACTCTTCGATTCCGACAGAATGAGTGCACTCCCACATCCCAGTGAGGAAGGAAGCAAGGATGATCTAGTAAACCTTGGGACTAAAGAAGTGGTGAAAAATGTATTCATTGGGAAGGCTTCCACGCCAAAGGAACGAGAAGGTATCCTCAGAAATTTGAAAGAATATATGGACGTGATAGCATGGGGATATGAGGACCTGAAGACTTACGATACTTCCATCATTACTCATACTATTCCTCTTAGGCCCGGAAGTAGACCTTTCCGACAGCGTCAAAGGCCAGTCAATCCACTGCTAGAGCCTTTGATATATCAAGAGGTCAAGAAGTTGCTGGAAGCCAGAATCATCTTCCCAGTAAGACACTCGACGTGGGTCGCCAACCTCGTCCCAGTCAGAAAGAAGAACGGCGAGATAAGATTGTGTGTGGACTTTCGCAATCTCAACCAAGCTTCAGAAAAGGACAATTACCCTCTCCCTCCATTAGATGAAGTACTTCAGATCGTGAACAGATCTCAAATGATGTCCTTCTTGGACGGGTACTCGGGGTACAACCAAGTAATGGTTGATGAAGTAGAACGACTGAAGACGGCATTCACCACCAAGTGGGGAATCTACGCATACAGAAGAATGCCTTTCGGCCTAATCAATGCCGGAGCTACCTTCCAACGGGCCATGGACATCGCTTTCAGAGAACTAGTTGGCAAATGCATTATCATATACATGGACAATCTCACCATGTTTTCGAACAGAAGGGAGGATCACGTAGAAGATTTAAGGAAGGTCCTCGAAAGATGCAGAAGGTATGGAATTTCCCTCAATCCGAAGAAGTGCATTTTCGGCGTGACGGAAGGGAAACTCCTAGGCCATGTAATATCAAAACAAGGGATATTCATTGATCCTGACCGGGTGACAGCTATATCCAAGGTCGGCATGCCTGCCAACAAGAAAGAACTGAAATCTTTCTTCGGAAAGATTAATTTTGTAAGGAAGTTCATTACGGGGTTTGCTGAGATAGTGAAACCCCTGAATGAAATGTTAAAGAAAGATGCCAAGTTAGAGTGGACTCCACTAGCCATAAGAGCATTCGAAGAGATCAAACAAGCCATTGCTAGGGCTCCGGTTTTAAGCAGTTCGGACTATACCAAGCCGTTCTATCTATACTCTTTCGCATCAGAACACACTTGTGCCGGCATTCTCACTCAGAGGATGGAGCACAACGACGAGCATCCTATTGCATTTATGAGCACTCCTTTCAAGGATGCAGAATTGAGATACCCATGCGTGGAAAAGCATGCCTATGCCCTGGTCAAAGCCATCAAGAAGTTCAGACATTATGTCTTGAGAAGTAAAGTCTATGCCGTAGTCCCAGATGTTGCTGTTAAAACTCTGTTGATGCAGAACGAACTCGGGGAAAGAAGAGGCAAGTGGGTCGCCACTATCCAAGAATACGATATTGAGATCCAACCCATGAAGATAGTGCGAGGTCAGGCACTTGCCCAGACAATTGCCATCGAAGGACCCGGACTGGTACAGCAGACTTATGTGCTGGAAGATGTATCCCCGGACGAGTGGTACCATGACATCGTATATTACTTGCTAAACCAAAGATGTCCTGCCCACCTGAAGCCAACTCAAAAAAGGGCTCTGAGGTTCCGGAGTCAACGTTTCATGCTCCAAGGAGCAGTCTTATTCCGGCAAAACCATGAAGGGATTTACTTGAGGTGCCTAGGAAAGAACGAGGCCGGCCAGATCATGGAACAGTTCCACGACAAATTTGGAACCTATCACGGGGGAAGATTAGCCACGGCTCACCAAATCCTGAGGGCAGGATATTATTGGCCGACGCTGTTCCATGACGCCAACCAGCATGTCAAGACCTGCCACACCTGCCAAGTAGCTGCTGCGAGAGAAAGGAATGCTGCCATGCCCCTTCAACCTGTATTCGAAGTAAGACCTTTCGCCAAATGGGGACTGGACTTTATCAGTATGATCAATCCACCTTCCTCTGCGCAACACAAGTATATTCTGACCGCTACTGATTATTGCACTAGGTGGTCTGAAGCACTTGCTTTAAAACATTGCACTACTGATGTCGTGATCAAATTCTTAGAGGAAAATATCGTTACCAGGTTCGGATGTCCTCATGCTTTAGTTTGTGATAATGGTTCTGCATTTTCATCTTTCTAATTTATGTTGATGAGGTTTTTGTGACTACAACAACATTAGAAAAGAATACTGGGTATCCTATCCTCTCTTGAATAAAGCTTCTCAGACGCTGAACTATGTGATCGAATGAGACTGCTCCAAGGTTCCTTTTATGTCAGGTCTTCACGTGCATAGGGATAGACTCAGTAGAATGATGTGATTTGCTGGTAATCACGAAGGGGGACTTACGTAAGATTGCTCTTTCAGGGTCATGGAATTCATTTCTGGGATTCAGACTGGGATTTGTGGGTGAAGGGAATTCTTTCACAGATGGACAACTGGAATTCTAAAGTTCCATTCTTACAGAGGCAGATGATTTGGCGATGAAGCTCTGGAAAACTAATCCTAATGAAGATCTAAAAGAAAGTGAAAAAGATAAAATAAAGGTTCAGAGGGTTAACTGATTGATGGAAGAAGACTGCTGCTGGAGATAGAAACTGGAACCAGTCCTTTGCTTCGTCATGAGACAACAGCTAGGTAGGGGCGATGCTATCTTCTAAGGGGGAATAAGGATTTTCAGACTGCTTCAGTAAGAGACATGGATTTGGTCATACGGAACAGTCGAAGTTAGGTTCGGATTAAGTTCAGACTAACCATGCACGATGATTTGCAAGCCACAGATCACCAATGGTATGAACAAACAGATTCAATCATTCAACAGTAATAATCTCCATCTTTCTAACTAATAAAAAACATGAAAATACAAGAAAGAACTTCCATATCTTTCAGATTTGCTCCAAGAAATCAATAAGACCATGCCAAAAATCCAAAGGAATATATGAACACCATTCTTCAATGCATATATTATTACTTCAGAAGTTTATATCGCAACAATCCAACTAATTTTGGAGATCCAGCTCATAACAAACTATGCAGAAATGAAAACTAGCTACTAAGGAGCTCTAGGAGCTTCAGAATGGTAAATATCAGAAAAGGAGAGAGAGTTACAATGAGGCATCTCTCAGCCTTAATATAGGCCCTCAAAAATATCTTAGGGCAAAAGGAAATCAGATTTCCTCGAAACATGTGCCCTAGGTTACAAATCCTAGAAAAAGCAGGTGGGGTCGTCAGAATATTCATGCAGGAGACTGCCACCTGTCTAGGTCGTCAGAATGTGTAAGGAAACTTTCCAACTGTGCTGGTCGCCACCTGTCTAGGACTCCTGGATAGGACTGTCCTATCTGTGCGGAACTTCCTCCTGTTCTTTCGTCTCTGCTTCCAGGAACCTCGTCAGGACGACTTCCAACTCCTCCATAGGAATACTGGGCAGGTTCTCAATCCGGAACTCCATGACGGATGCGGTGGTGGCGCAGGCGACAATGACATTTTCCAAATCCGCCTTCAGCTCCTGGATACTATTGATGAGGATCAAAAACGAGGATGCATCCTCAAGATGGGATTCCTCAGTGGGATAAGTAGCTTTGAAGTATATGCTCCGCATCTTGCCTTTCAATTCTTCCAAGTCAATGATCCTGTCTGGTGCTACATCCAGATCAAACCAGGTCTCTAATGATACAAAGATTTTGTCTTGGATTTCCTTCAACATGGCGTGGACCTGGAAAGTGTCGCCTTCAATCTTCTCCAAGTTATCCCTCTTCATGAGCAAGGCGGAATACCAGCTGAGGAAGTCATATACTGATCCTGCCTGTATTACTTTATTCTTGATCAAGTCTGGCTGCGGAGTGTTCATTAGTGCTTTCAGTCTAGGGATAGTTTCCTCCCGGACGACCATGAACTGTTGACATGTATCCAGAATTGCCTGAGTTCTATCCATGAGTGCTGTAACTCTGCCATTCACCTGGACGAGGTCTTCAATGAATCTATGTGCTCTATCCAAGACCTTCTCTATCCAGCCCTTTGTTGTGTGGCCGACTGTCCTCAAAACTTCAACCTCAGCTAAGGAATCCTTAGTTATGCTTAGAGGTTGGGATGTTGCTCCTTGGGCGGACTGTAATGGGCCCATGAGTTGCTGGATACGCTGTCGCAGTTGCTCATTCTCCTGTTTCAACTGGGTCTTCTTTTCCTCCTCCTTCCTTAATCTTTCTCGGATGACGACTACGGAATCCTCCAGCTCTGCCATCTCTTGATCCTTCGTGGTTGGCCCAAGGTCAACCTTCAACATGTCAAAGTCATCAGGACTGATGTCCTCCTTTGCCTCGGTTATCCTAGGAATTGCCACTTCTACTTGGCGGGATCCAGACTCATTTCTGGTAATTTTGGAAAACTTCTTCACCTTCTTTGGAACTGCAGACTTCCCTATCCTGGCAAGAAAATCACCAAGTGCGGTGGAAGCATTATTCTTCTTGATTGTCTTCTTCCGCAACTTGTCCTGTAACCAGTTGGGCTTTGTGGATGGAATGGCTTCGTCCTGTGCTTCCTGAGGTCCTTGACCAACTTGTGGCGTGGAGGTCGGTATTTCTCCGTAATTGAACTCCTCATTGAGGAATTCCAAATCAGGATGACAGAGCATGTCTTCAAGTTAGGCCTCCCCTGGATTCCGAGGTAGAGGGTTAGGCTGATTTCCCACCATGAGGCTGGGAGTCCTTTCCCGGGTGGAATCCATGGACTCATCATCTCCCTGATCATCCGGTTCATTTGGGACCACTTCCTCTTGCATGGGTTCCTTGCCTTTAACTGTCTGTGCATCTCCAAAAAGATCCACCTCTTGAATGGAAGAAGTGCTGGCAGAGTGAGGTCTGGATGCATTCCGCTCCTCCTGGTTGGGTCTGCTGATAAATTCCTTCCGAGCCTTTACCCTCTTTGCTGGTGGATCTTCCGCATCCTGGTTCCCTCTTTCCTATCTTCCCGCCTCTTGTGCTTTCACAGGAGTGTCTTCAGTCATATCTTCTTCGGAAGACTGAGAATCCAAGTCTCCCATCAGGTCGTAAGTTGGACGGATTCCCATCTTGTGCATTTTCTCCGTCTGCTGACTTATCCATTTCTGTGTTACTGTTAGCACGGGTGCCATTAGGTCATCCAAGTGGGTGACCTCTAGATCAGACCAAACTATGGGTGGAAGAGGCTTATCCTTTTCCTGCTCGAAGAATGGCTGGACTAGCTTACCATCCTCCTTGACCTGGTCAGGGACTGGAAAGATCCCGGTGGCTCTGATCATGTCAATTGAAAGTCGGGAACACATCCTCCTTCGCACCTCGAAGTCATCCTCGGCATTTGCCCAAATGTCCTCCAGGTGTATCTTGTGTCTATGTTTCCTTCCGCATGCTATCCTGGTGGTGTTGAACGGGTCAAAGTTCTCCCGTAAGGAATGAGTTACGAAGTTGTAGAACTGCAGCTCCTCGGACTTTTCGGCGGCTAGGAGAGATGGGCATGACTCGACTTCATCTTCTGTCTAGATTGGATAAGTCACCCCAGCCTTCTTCTTCTTCTTCTGGACTTTGTCATACGCCGAGAGTTGCCTTGTTAACTCCAACAGGACCATTTTGTCCGACGGATACCTTGGTAGTCTGTATGGATAGCCGGAGAATCCCTGCATCCTGATGTATGTGAACTTCGGGAACTGGATGAGCATGAGCCATACGTCCTGATTAACTTCTTGTCCTCAGGTGATAGTCTCTGGTGAATGCCTCCTTGGAGGGTCCTAGTGATATGCATGGCGAATGCATCATTGAATCTCCGGAAATGGTTTATGTTCTGAAGATGAAGCTGAGGATAGCAATTGTAGACCATGACTTGTCCTTCTTCATTGCCGATACGACCTTTCCATGACAGTCCTCGATATTTGTTGTTCCTAGCCAGCATGTAGATCACATAGGAACTCATGTAAAAGGTCTTCAATTCCTCCAGGTTTTGGAATTGTGCATCAATGCTCTCGCTAAGGAGTCGAGCCCAATCAATCATCTTTGTTCCAGCGAGTACCTCCTCGACGTAGTAGAACATCCATGGCTCGAAGGTAGAGAACTGCTGACTTCCCATAATCCTGTTCAGCATGACGACGAGGTCTCCATGCTCCTGCTTGAAGTCGGACTTGAGGAGTGTCCTTGGCAACTTGGAACGGTGAGTCCTTTTCTTCTGCATCCATGTCCTGTTGATGACTCCAAAACAGGTTGCCGGATCGGCTTGGGTCATTTCGGCTGAATCCTCCTTGCTCATGAACTCGACGGGATTATAGACAGGGATATTGAAAGCCTCCGCAATCTTCTCTTTGGTGAAATAGGCCACCACTGTGTTGTTACGATCGACGACCATCCTTCGCTCCGGATCATAGTGCATGAAACATTCCACGATCAGCTCGGGACAAGGAATGGCAGGTGGGAAGCATGCAGCGGCGGCAACTCCGTTCCGAACGATCTTGGCTGCGAGCAGGGATGGAGGATGTCCAGCCGTTCCATACATTCGATTCCCAATTTCTTCCATGACTGAAGGATAGATATTGGTGTCTTCGACGTTTGCCCATTTCGACTTGATTTTGGACTGCAGGATCATTCCTTTGAAGGCGGCCTTCACCTGGGTTTGTCTTGAGGAACCCACCCTGGCACTTGCCATTTACCTATGAAATCAAGAAGAGAAAAGCAAAGTATGAGTTTTCCAAAGGGGCAAGGATAGAGGTAAGACGGGAGCTTTTATTCCCACACGTGGGAAATTGGTGTGACATTTTATGCATGTGGGACTAAAAATTAAGATTTTTCAAGTACACATGGAAGACAAAAAATAACAATTTTTCTAAGTAAAAAGGAATTTTTTCCATGTAGTGACATACCTCTCCTTGCATGAGGAACTTTTGACCTTCTATGGAATTTCTTATTTTTTATAGATTTCTTGACCTACTAATGGATTTTCTGATTTTTCTGCAGAAATTTTTGAGTTTTAATGGATGCTCCAACAAGAAATCTGCCTTAGGAATATTCAGAAATGGAGTTTTAGTGAAGAACTTACCTTGGAATGGAGGAGTTTTGTCTTGAAGAAGGAATTTCTGCTCTTGAAGGATGAACTTCTGCTCTTGGAAGGTTCAAAAATCTGCCCTAAACCTTCAGAAATTTCGGCCCTAATGACGAATTTGTCCTTTGGAAATGATAAAATCTGCAATTTTCTTGGATGAAGTTGTTTTTCCCTTGGTGAAATCTGCCCTTGGACTGAATTTCTGCTCCTAAAAGGAATATTTCTGATTTGGATTTGATTTGGAATGCTTTTAGAAATGCCTTGAGCGCCCCATATATATAGGCAACTTTACCTTCTTGACTTGGCCGACCTAGGTTAGGGAAAAGAAATTTCTTAACCGCCAAACTTTGCCCTTAGCCGACTTGGTTTTTGTCCTTTTCTGCTTTTGTCGGTGGTCGCGGAATTTGGCATGTCGGGGAATTTGGAATGTCGGGGAATTCCTGAGGTCTAGGATTTTGCGACGTTGGGGATTTACTGATGCTTTTGGATTTTTCTTCCCTAGCATAACTTTTGAACTTTTGCTAAAATCCAGCTAAGTCCTGGAACATTCTCCTATGGAATCTTACTCAAATGGAAGGTTGTAACTTTGCATTTTGAACAGGAATCATTTCATGTGTATTTCAGAGTGGACTGGACTTCTTGGAGCGTAATTTCTTGAAGGTACTGGAATCCTTTAGACTAGGTCGCAGAATCCACCCGGAACAGGATTGTGTGACCAGGACAAGAAAACTTCCCAGGCGCAGATTCCTGTTGGTCCTGGATTTTGGGCCATAGCACAAATTCATGTTCAGTTTCCAAGATATTTGCTAAGGGTTTCATCACTCTGTTTTGGCAGGGATAGATTTTCTTATGCTGGGATCAGAGACTCCATCTTTTTTAAAAACCAAAAGTACCCTCCATCTTGTTTAGGGATTCCGGACTCTGAGGTACAACAGGCGAGGAATTCTTCCATGCAAGAGCTGGCAAACTGGGTTCCAGAATTTCACCCTGCAGGTCTCCCATTCCAGACTGGATCAGGAATGTTCAAGGGCGCAGAATCCAGAAGGTCAAGGATTTTGCGCCCAGGACAAAATTTGTCCTGGAGCGCAGAATCCAGAAGGTCAAAGATTTTGCGCCCAGGACAAAATTTGTCCTAGAGCGCAGAATCCAGAAGGTTAAGGAATTTGCGCTCAGGACAAAATTTGTCCTGGAGCGCAGAATCCTAGAGGTGCTGGAATTTGCGCCTTTTGACTTTGGAGTTCAGTTTCAGAGAATTTAAGTCAAGGATTTGCATTTTCCTGAGTTTCGAAGTGGGATTCCGGTTTTGCAGTAGGTTCATTCTCCTAGCTACTCCATGGAGGTTCAGATGTTGATACAGGATCAGAAAACGGAGTTCATTTCTTCCATCCTCGTTCCTTCCATCTTTCGTTCGTTCCATCCTTGCGGAATCTGTCACTTCCAAGGCGGGATGCGAAGTTCGTTCGTTCCATCCTTCGTTTTTTCCATCCTCCGAGAGTCTCTTTTTCAATGGCGAGACACAAAGTTCATTTGTTCCATCTTTCGTTTCTTCCATCCTCCTTTGTTCCAGGCGAGACACGAAGTTCATTTGTTCCATCTTTCGTTTCTTCCATCCTCCGGGAATCTGATGGCGCGGCACAAAGTTTGTTCCATCCTTCGTTCCTTCCATCCTCCGGGAATCTAATGGCACGGCACAAAGTTCATTTGTTCCATCCTTCGTTCCTTCCATCCTCCGGGAATCTGATGGCGAGACTCGAGGTTCATTTCTTCCATCCTTCGGGAATCTGCTATCTCCATGACTGAAGGATGGACGTTTATTTGTTCCATCCTGACTGTGAATTCTAGGAGTCAGGTATCCACAAAGGGGGTAGAGGAAAAAAATCCAAGCCAGGAGTGACTGGACAGAGCAGGAGGGAGAAACTAGACATCCCAGTCCTTGGGCGCAAAATCCAGTAGGTACTGGATTTTGCGCCCAGGACAAAAAATTGTCTTGGGCGCATAATCCAGTACCTACTGGATTATGCGCTCAGGACAAAAGTTCTCCTGGGCGCATATTCCTGAAGGTCCTGGAATGTGCGACCAGGGAATTTTTCAGGAGTACTTTCCACTTTCCTCTGGTGTCTGGAATTCTTTGCCCTGAAACTTCATCAGTTCCTGCAGCAGGATTTCATTGTGGTGGAATGTCTTCCGAGAGTTTGTTTTCGATGGCAAGACACGAAGTTCGTCTGTTCCATCCTCCGAGGAATTTCTCATCTTCATGGTGAAATACCAAGTTTTCAAGCCAGACTGCAAATTCCAGGATCCAATCATCCTCAGGGGAGTCAGGGAAGGTTTTTTAGTCAAATGCATTGACCGGACAGGACTGGAAGCAGAACTGGACAGTCTCAGTCCTAGAGCGCAAAATCCAGTAGGTACTGGATTTTGCGACCAAGACAAAAAGTTGTCCTGGGCGCATAATCCAGTACCAGCTGGATTATGTGACCAGGGATAAGTCTCCTGTCGCAATTCCAGCCCACCAGAGGGATTTTCATTAAATGCTGATTGTCTCTTGAAATTGCCCTAAGTCTTCGATTTGCGAGTCTTCCGAGCTATGAAATGAGGTTGAGTGCCTGATCAGAATCAGAAGGACGTCTCCCAGATTGATCTTCTGGGCTGGAGCTGTCAGGCCAGGACTAAGTTCCATGACTGAAGGATGATCATGCCAAGGAGTGGCAGTCTCTATTGAACTCCGCAATCTTGGTTGGAAAAAGAATCTAGATAAACTTTGAAATGGGATTCCAGGCAGGAATCCCCTGAACGAGACTCCGGGATAGGTACTTTCGGACAGGACTCTGGTTTGGACCTCCGGGCTGGATTCCTGGACTGGAGTCCAAGAATGATTTTCTAAGCCATACATGGGGTCTTGGACCAGGACTGGAATTGGGTTTCATGCCAGGAACGGAGTGGGTTTATTACCCAGATGTGAAAAGACAAAACCCCTCCCTAAGGATGGAAAAACAAAACTCTCGCCTAAGGATAGTCTGGAATGGTCAATTAGGGTTCGAGGCCTATGCAGGAGGAAACCTATGTGCTTTACTTCTCTCTCTATCCCTGTGCACGTCAAGACCTGACATAAAAGGAACCTTGGAGCGGTCTCATTCGATCATGTAGTTCAGCGTCTGAGAAGCTTTATTCAAGAGAGGATAGGATACTCTGTGTTTTATTCTAATGTTGTTGTAGTCACAAAAACCTCATCAACATTTTGTTATCTCATTTTCCTGTAGAGTTGGGAGCTTTGTGAGAGGGATAACTGGAGACTTTGTATTTCAGTTCATTTTGGAATAAGAAAGTTTGATGTTCCTGTGTCTTCATTCTTTCTTGAACTTTGATTGTTCTTATGTCCAGTCAAGTTCTTTATGTTTATAATCTCTTTGCTCAGCCCTTGATATGTAGGTGTTTGGGAAGAGGATTTTGTGCCTTGCTGTTGTTAGTGTTTTACTTCTTCATTGTGGGAATTTGTGTTGTGTGCCTATGTTCACAGGCAGATTTCTTCTCTTTTCCTTTCATCTCTTTTTCTCTTATTGCTACCTTTGTACTTTCTAGTTAAAAGTACCTAAAATACAAAAACCCCCATCATAGGAGGGAGCTGCCCCTCTCAAACGCAGAGGATAATCATTGCACTCACAACGATTACTCCATTTGTTGGTTTCTTTTGTCGCTGCCTATTGGGCGAATCAGAGTGTGTTTTTGCAATGACAAAACTATTAACCAACACAACTCAATCATGACTTTCACTTGGAATTTTCAAAACAAGGTTGATTTCTTAGAATGTTTCACACTTAGTCAAATTTCCTTGTTACCAGCTTTGCATCTCCTAGGGCGGGTTTTGCATGAGGCAGAACAATTTCCTCACTTTCATCATCCTCTAGCTAGGGCGCAAATTGCACCTGTGAGAACATTTTCCCACTTTGCATTTCCCAGACTTAGTCAAATTTTGAAACTTTCACCTTGGGCGCATAATGCAAGTGACAGAACAGTTTCCACTATTGTCAACACTTAGTCAAATTTTCAAGTTTTGATCTTCTCTTTTGCACGAATTGACGACGAAGTCACATTTCCTCACTTGCCCAAATTAACCTCAGTGTTTCTCAGTTGTCTGACAGATGACCTTCATTTGTATGGAAATTGAGCAAGACTCAAAACTAAAACCTAAAACTACTAAAGCAAAGCGAAAACTTGGGGGTCCCCATTTGCAATGGGGCGATGTGTGATTAGGTCACAACAAACTGGTTTGGGGAATTCTTTCTTTGAATAGGAGTGGAATAATGCAAGTGAAGTCTGATGGTTTCATACAAACATTTGTATGTCTCTAGCTTCGGTCACTGCTATATTCACCCAATCTATTTTGCCAATGTCTTTCAAAGCATGTACACAACATGGAGTCCAAAAATTATGTTTGTAAGCACTCTAAACCATAGTTCACGAACTCTGACTCAGAGAGTACTCAGCAAGCCCAAAATTTTCGAATATACTAAAATTTCTTTAAAAAAACACAATTTTTTTTGCAAAATTCAATTGCAAAATGTATCAAATGAGTCTAAAAAACCATGAGGAAGTGTTTTCTATTAAATTTGATTCTTGAATACATGTATTACAAAATCGCATCATCATGCGAAGGCGAATAGTGGATAGTATTATGAATTTATGATGATTGTCTTTGAAAATCATCGTCATAAATTTCATATCTAGGCAGGTAAAAAATTACAAGTTTTACAATTTCCTCTTCCCCAACCTAGTGAAAAATTGGGGGGTAGAGGGTATGGTCCTCACACTCGATTGTGGCTCCTTGCTTGGCCTAGAAGACAGTACATGTGGCTCCACCCTGCTGCTAGATGGCAATGACTCCTCTACCATATCAATGTCATCCAATCCAATCTCCCCTGCTTCTGTTGCAATCACATCCTCCATAGCTTGCCTCTCAAAATCAACAATCTCATCCTCTATAAACAAGGAGGGCTCATCATCCTGCACGGTCCAATCACTGTAGGGATCAATCTCATCCAAATCAATAAGCTCCTCTGGTTGGTCCTCCACCTTTTTTGTGTGAAGCCGAAGGTTGTATTGCACATAAACAAGATCATTGAGGCGTTGTTAACTTATTACACTTCTTCGTGTGAATGGCATCAAACAAACTCTAATTGTGCTCATAGCCAGAAGCACTACAAGGTTGAGACAAAATTTGGAGGGCTAGCCTTTGTAGATTTGGGGTATTTCCACCCCAATCTTCCCACCAAGAACCTACAAATAAGATATTCAAGATTTTGTAAATAAATAATATTCTATTAATGAATTTGATAAAAATATGATAATATCATCTCTTAATGTTGGTAATGGAGCCTGATTATCTTCCTAATTCAGAGGTTTTGTTTCAACCGTGTTTGGATCCTAGTTTGTAATATCCCTAGTAAGATTTTCACCCTGATTGACTTACATATCGGTTTTAGTCGATTGGCAACACATTCATCCTTATTTCTAACTGCTTAGGGCTCACAAAAATTAGTTTGCTCAAAATCAATTAATCAATCAAAAGTTCATATTTCTGTCAAACTTGAATATACATAAACATATATAAATGAATCAATACCTCCTAGACATAAAACTATCACATAAATATAGAATTAAATAGGCAACACAAAGGTGTTCAGATCTTATTATTTTCTGGCTTCTGCCTTTACTCAAGATTTAACAAATACTCAAATACATTCTAAATACAGACTCACGCCCATTAATTGTTGTTGCGCCGCACAAATACACACATATTCCAATGCTCTTGATGTGCCTTTCCCTTAACCTGAACTGGTGTTGATAAAGATCCTAAATTCGGTTATGATCCGACCCTCTACCTCTCAACCTCGAGATGATGGTACTGATCGGATTTGTATCTAAACTTGCTATAATGAGACTGACATCTGACCCGAACTCCTCCAATGATCGTTAACTCCTGCCTATATTTGATTTGATTTTCCAGATTATGAATATTGTCAGTTCTTCCACTCCCGCTCTATTCAAAACCGATTTGAGTGTGTGCTAGCGCTTATAAAGGAAGAGTCACGCGTCCCAAATAGCTCCCTATTCTTTGCCCGATCTAGATGTATCCGAAGCTAATAACTGGTATCTTGATTTTCTCAGTTAGTATTCTACTCCCTTGGTGGCCTGAGAGACATTCGATGCCTTGGGTGTCACAAACACCTCTTTCAATGAATCTCTATCTATTGTCCAACATTTGATAGTCTTCGAGCTCCTTAAATAATGATCGCCTAATAATATGTGGCGCAACCTTAATTCTGGATGGTGTTCACAGCACCAATGATATGTGCCTCTATGCCAATTCACTGCACCCTAAAATGGACATCAGATCAACTAGTTAAAACAACCTACTCCTCCTGAAGTGAAGTCGCCAAGGAGAAATATTTGGGGTTTCATCCAAATACCTTTGTGTGTTGATGCATGTGTTTCGTCCCAGTCAACAGTTAGATTGCAAAGCAAGCTCAGATTACATGGAATTGGATGCCTCCCAATGAAAACTTGGAGTTGCTTATATACCCTTGTGATTCGAATCCAAGTGAGGCTGAACAACTTGGATTATTTTGGCGCTGACTTGTATAGGCAAAATTCCTTATTTTTAATTATTAATAATATTAATATTTTTATTATTATTATAATATATATTTTTTTTATTAAGGAGGGATTATTTAAGTTGGCCCCACACCAACAGAGGTCACAAGGGGGACCTCCTCCCCATCAACATATTCAACTTATAATCCACTTAATCAACTTAGAAGCCACATAGATGTTATGGGGGATTCGAACTTGGATCTCCATCTTGAGAACCTTATGGCATTTGCCATTTAAGCACAACCCCTTTCACTATTATTATAATATTAAATTATTATTAGTTAGTGTTTAAAAACACTATATTTAAATTAAAATAATAGCATTAGGTCTCTTGGACGGAGGGTACATGACATAGTTCCTAATGGGAGATGTGGGGGGCTTGCCCCCCCACTTCTATCGCTAGGGGGTCCAATTTGGGGGCAGTGAAGAGAATTTTTTTAAAATTGTCTTATAAAATAGAATAACTATGTATTTTTTAGTTATCGTTTTAACTGGAAGAGTGAGAGAGTGAAGAGGAGGTTGCAACGTAAAAAAAATTTAAAAAATTATTCAAATTAGTGTAAATCATTTTAAATTTAATCAATCCACAAATTTAGACAAATAGAATCGATTCAATTCAATCATTTAATATACTAAAAATATTAGAAATCATTCATAAATTTAAATGCTTAGGAAAAAAAGAAAAAAAAATGGAACTAACCTATTGCAAATCCGAAATTCTAGAAATTTTTTCTTCAAATCACCTAAAAAATCTTCCCAACTGCTATAAAATTCGTGCTTGTTGTTCTGTGTTTAATGGAGGGGTGAATGCAGGGTTTTATAGAAAAAACTATGTGAATGATGTGTTTTAACCTACATCAACACATTTTATCCTACGTTGTGATTTTTCACCACAAACTCACCTGAAACCCTGCGAGTTTACCTCTTAAACCCAATGAGTTTTCCTCTTAAACCCGACGAGTTTTCGTTTGAAACCCGTCTGCAAGGACTCGTGAGTTAAACCTGCAAATATCCGCATGGTTAAAAAACCCGCAAGTACTTGCAGGGTTTGTGAACTATGCTCTAAACCATCAAGCCAACCAACTTACAAACACAAGCTAAATCTATCACAACTTGCACAACATTAGAAAACCCAACCTCCTCTATGGCCTCCTTCAAAAGGGCAAACCGATAATCAGCATCCTTACGTTTAGAGCAATCAATAGCTCTTAAAAAGTATGAACCAGTAGGACATGTAACAATAATATTAATGAGTGGCCGATGTCAAATATCAGTCCACCCATCCATGACAATGGAAAAACCAATCCTAATCCATGTTTGTCTCATCTCCTCCATCAATATGTTCACCTTTAAATATTGTTTGTCAAGAAGGGAGGTACGCAATTTGTGTTCTCCAAGGGGAACATAAGAGGGTCCAATTGCCATTGCATCTCTCAACATGCCTTTGAAATAAGGAGACCTTGCCAAATGAAATGGGATAGCATGCCATTGAATCATCCGCTTGCTCACGTTGTTGCAAACTCATTAACCCTACCACTGTATTTTTTTCACTCGTAGTGGAAGTGGCCTTTCTCTTCCCGCTATCACAACCCTCTTCAACTGATAGATTGGAATACCTGTCAATAGCTTGCATTGTTCTGGACGAACGCTTCTTACTCTTAGTAGTAGGAACATGTTTTTCCTCACTCTCTCCAACCAACTTTAACATTTCAACCTATTCTTCCAATGTTATATATTTACAAACTCTAACCCTATGGCCACTCTCACCCAATAAATAGTGTTCAACCCTGCTATAGCTCCCATGATAATCGGTTTTGCAAACATGACACAACCAATGCCTATTGCCCTTGAATTTTTAGGCTTATTAGTGGTTAAATTGGTGGCAAATTGCAGCAAGGATTTTTTGGGGTTGAAAGGGCCTTTTGCGTATTTTTTAAGAGAGGATGAAGGGCATGCAAAACAGTCCTTTGGAGTTCCACTTCCAATAGAATCTATGTTTTGATTTTTAGAATGTTCCACTCTATTTACTTCAACTTCTTCACTACTTATCTCATGCACATTCTCATCACTACTGCTATGGCTCATTTTTTATGTTTCACAAGGTTGAACTTTGTAGTTTGTAGTATTTTGTGTGACAGCAATGAGCAAACTGAAATTAAAAAAATTAAAAACTAATTACAAACCAAAACAAACAAAAAAATTTTAAAAAAAAAAAAAAAAAAACCATTCAAAGAGACATACCTTGATGGCTGATAATGCTTGATAAGTGTTTTCTATTGCAAAAAACCAGCTCACATTCAGCCTTCAGCCTCAAAAAATCTCCAACAATGGTTGTACTTCTGAGTTTCTGTGTTTTTCCCTTCCAAACGGCAGTTTCTTTTTTGGTTTGCAATGATAGATTGAAAAAAATAGAAGTTGTCTTAGGGTGAATAAGGGCATGGGAGGGTCTGTGGGACCCCCACACCCCTTTAAAACCCAATAAATATTGAACATGTTTCTTTATTTTTTTTAATACAATGGTGAGTTTTTTTTGTTTTATGCAGGGGATGTCTGGCCGTCCCCAAGATGGCCGAGGGACGTCTAAGACGTCCCTGGCTGCCTCAAGGACGGCCAGGTGTTCCCTTTTTTTTTTGCCGTTTCCTACTCCAGGGACGTCGTCATGTCCCCTCCCCCCCTATGGGCCAACTTGATAATAGATTGGAGAATTTAAATTAAAGATTTAAATTCAATTAAGGCCGACATCATGAGAATAATGTATATATATAAAAAGATATGAGATAACAACATTGTTATCTATGAAGCTATGAACGATTTACTTAATGCAAAGAGCAGTGATTTATATCAAGCGATCTAGAATTGTCTAAATATCCTTTACATACAGCGATCTACCAAAGAGCAACGATCTGTACATGGTAGAAGAGGTTGCGATCCATAATAAGGAGCGATCCAATGTTACTAAGAATATTTAGTGTTTGTTAAAACAGAAAGGACGAAAGTGGCAGCGATTCATATTATGCAAGAAAGTGCGATCAAGGGAAGATAACAAATTGTTAAGTAAAGACAGCAAAAAGACAAAGAGTAGCGATCACCTTAGAGGTGCGATTCCTCCAAAAGAGACATCCATTTAGGTATATTAATTCATAAGAGACATGACCTTTGATGGATATAAAAAAGAAAACACAATTGACATGAATGGGGCATCAATGAATTTTTGGATCTACAAGCAATATAGCATAAGGAATAATATTCGTTAATTGAAGAGCAGACGTTGGATCTGCAGAAGGTTATATAAATATACACAGTCATATAAACTGCTAAGACATCAAAGGGTATATTGCTAAACATTATTTAACAGGTCAGATTAGTGACTATTGACTAATTTATTTATATCACTGTCATTTATATATATACATGTCATAAGACTCACCAATCCTAGAAGAATGGTGAGGGGATTACATGGAGGGAACCCTACCATGCCCCCCTAAGGGCCTGTTTGGAGGAAGGACTGATCAACACCCCTGCCATATCTCCTTGAGGGGACTTTATGGAGGCCTTGTTGACAGCCTATATCCTGCCAAGCCCCCCCTAGGGCCTATTTGGAGGGAGAACTAAGTAACACCCTGCCATGCCTCCCTGAGGAGTCTGCATGGAGGTATTGTTGACAATCTATGCCCTGCCATGTTGCTCAGCATCATCCCCTTCTATGACTAAGTTGAGTGAGTAGACTAAGTTAATTACATAATAATAAATAGATGATCTTTCTATATGAATATTGTTTATGAATTTGGATGCAGGGAAAATCTTATCTAACACTAATATTTCAAGAGGTATGTTTGTATATCTATATTTTGTATGTGTTTCCTATGTCATAATTACAGATTTAGAGCACAAGAATTATGCAATTTGAAGATAGTCTAAATGGTAATTCCGAAACCCTAACCCTAACTTGTGGCATTTGAATTTTCTACGGCAGATTAGGTAAGGGACATTAAAGACGCCTTTCGGAAACGTCCCGGAGTTTCAAATTTTGTTGGGGACGTCCTCTACCGTCCCCCTATTCCCGAAATGCAGTAGGGGACAAGGACGTGATCTTGAGGGCCAAGGACGTGTCCCTGTGTAACACAGGCCCAACCTAAATATTATGTTCTTGACAGTCTTGAAAACTTAATGGTCAGAATTGCAACATCTAGAAAAGTAGGATGACTGACATGTTCAAATATAGAGATTTGATTGATATTTTAGAGAAGGCCCGCTGAAGGGGAAATAAAAATAGATGAACTTGAAGAGATCAGGATACCCTAAGCAAAACTAGAGATACCCTAACGCTCTTGAAACTCTTGGTGACAAATGAAATGTTGCTCGATGTTCCAAGATCAAAGGTTGTATCAGAAACCTGATCTAGGTTGAAAAGAAAATTCCAGACTTTGGATGGAGGGAGGGCCTTCTATCTGAAACATTGAAAAAGGAGATTTACTTTAGCAGTATCTGCTAAACCTAAAAGATGTCATAAACTGGATGTTAGAAGAAGAAGACCTAACTGTAATCACTCTTCGAAGCCTGCCTCCTTACAAAAACTTTGCTGAAACATTTAATGAGACTTTGAGCATGCCAACATTACTTTAACAAGTTGTGTAATAAGTTCATACATAAAGAGAAGGTGGGTAGAGCAATTCTGAAAGAATAGTAAGTCTTCGGAGAGTTTCTTTATTGCCAGATTGAAGGGTAGAAATAATAGACACAACCTCAAAAAGGAAAACAATCAGCTTAGACATCTACCACAAGTAACTCTACCTACAAAAATGGAAGATGTTAATTTTGTGGCAAGATAGGTTACCTAAAGAAAGACTGTAGGAATAGAATCTAGCTAAAAAATAAGAAAAAACAATCCAATTCCAATAATAATCAGATCAATATTGTTGAACATGAGAATGAAGATAGTATATATGCTTTATTGGTTTCTCAACATGCAAATAGAAACAATAATGTATGGTACTTCAAATTCAGTTCCAATAAACACGAGCATTAGGAAAGGCTGGTTTGTGACCTTGCAGAAGATAATACAAGGTCAAAGATTGTGATCTCAGGAATGCCAGCACAAATAAGGTGAAGGGTTGTGGAAATGTGTAAATTAATCTTGTTGGAAGTGAGATGGTATTTATAAATATGTTATATATTCGTGGCATCGAGAATCTTTTGTTTATTAATCAGAACGTTAGAGAAGGACATTTCTGTGTGTTTAATTTAGTGCAGATAAAAGGTTTGTGAGGGATGAAAGAAGTGATATACAAGGTCCTCAAATGTGATTCTTAGTGATGGCATCACACATTTTGTGAAGGATCTTGAAAATATGCAAATTAATCTTGCTGGAGGTTAAAAAAATGATATTTACAAATGTGTCATATACTCCTCCCATTAAGAGTTTGGTGTAGGGGCACCCTGATGCACCTTGGGTCATGTTGGGAAACTTTGGGTTTTGTTTTGTTTTGGCTTGATTTATGTAAATAAGGTCATTTGAGACCATTCTAAGTCAATCTAGGACCATTTTGGGTCATTAGGTGCAATGTAGGCAAAAGATGTAAAAGTTGCTCAAATGTTGTCAATGTTGTAATGACAACTTTTGCAATATTTGTTAACAAACAATTGTGGGTCGATTGGAGGTTGGTAACTGATTGTAACAGCATAAATATGTATTGTAAACACGATCCCCAGGATTGGCAGGAGTTTGAATGAAGAAGATTTCAATTTTGCACGTTCTAGATTGATTTTCCCTGTAAAAATAGACTGTAACTCATCTTGTATGAATTTGTACTTTCTTGTACGGCCTAGAAGTCGATTAGAGAAGTTGCAGGAGTTCATTATCTTTACCATGCTTTTTGTTTGATCTAAATCCATTGAGTTTTGCAGGAGATATAGGCATTTTTGTAAAAAACTGTCACAAACCCTATCTAAGGTTTCTAGAGGACAAAACAATTTAATGGACAAGGTTTCCACTGTTTAAAATTGATGAAACTTGGTGGAAACCTCTGTCCTGATATCTTACACATGTTGGCAAGAGGATGGTTCTCCAGTCACACGTGTGACAAAGTTATGCACGGTTATAGGTGCTGATCTGCAGGGGACAGTTATGAAACCTAGGGCATTGAGTTGTCTTTACAATTTTTGATGCATGGTTGATGATGATTGACTTAGAAATCATGAAGAGGTGTCATTAAAGGGTCTGTACATGTCAGGGTACCTTTAAAAAGTGTTAGTTCATCCTTTATTGTATATGCTACTAGTTGCATTGCTGGAATTAGGCCTAATTGGGAGAGGGACAGTCAAAATTTGCCCTAATCCTTACAAAGAAACCACACCCCATTTTTGGATATGTGTAATTACGGCCAAAAGGGTATTCCAAACAGGTCTTGTATTTTGAATAGCAGGTCTATAAGGAAAGTTATGGTCAAAAATGTCATTTTGAAAGACTACTAGGCTATAGGGAACAAAACTGCAGCAGCAAGGTCTGTATCTTGAAAAGAATGAAAGTCGTCAGTTCTAGCATGATAGGATTACACTAATGAATAGTGTTATGCCCCAGGTGTGCCATCTTCATCTGACTACCATTAGGTTCAAGGATCTAGTTATCTAGGAGTAAGTTGCAAGGTTGCCTCAGTTGCATTGTGTCAATGGTCAAAAGTGGGTCAAGTTGAACCAGGAAGAGTCTTTCTTCCTCTCTTCCTCTGCATCAAAGTCCTTTTCTATTAGTCAAATCACTAGACAGGGACATTTTGTATGTAACATTTAGTGCAGATTAAAGGTTTATGAGGGGCCAAAGGAGTAACAATATGGTAGCCCCTAGTGTTAGAGTTTGTGATCTCTACAGGTTTCAAGAGGTGAATTCTTTATAGACATGGCCTTGTTGCCATTGCAAATTCCAGTGCCCTTTCACACCAAATACATGACTTCTGAATTTTCAACATCTTTTAACTTTGCATAAAAAGTGCACAATGAATGGCTTACCTCATTTGTAGGTAAACGAAGAGTTTTGTACAATGTGTTTAGCATGGAAAGAATACAGGAAGCCTTTTAAGAAAAGCAAGGCCTGGAGAGCAAAGCAATGTTTCAAACTAGGCCATAGTGATATTTCTCAACCCTTGAAAGTGAATTATCGCTTGTCCCACATTCTTTGTTCTGTTCATTGATGCTTAGCCTTATAGCAAACAGACATGGCTCTCTATTTTATTTTTTTATCAATAAGTTCTACCATAGGCGGTAGTTCCCATTTCATTAAAACAGCTGGGTAAAAAAGAAACAAAGATGTAGCATCAGCTCATACGAGCGTGCAACCAAACTACTTTCATTCATTCATTGGGCCTTCTCAAGTGCCACAAATACCTTAAGCCTTCGGATAGCTCAAAAGCTCTATCAATTTGAGATGGAGATAACATATCTCCATACTAGCTCAAGTGGAAGTTAAAAACTTCCATATTGTCTTTGCAGATACCATCACGGAACAGGCTTAAGGCATGTGTTGTGATTATGTTCTTTTTAACAGTAGTGGCGTCGAAAATCCCTCCAATCATACCAGCTTCGAGTCTTTTGTTGAAGGCCAATATTGCAGCATATGGCATCTCCCTCTGTTCATGCTTAATAAACCTGTGAATCCTCCATGCATTTGCACCTGCATTCACATTTCATTCGTCGAGCCATGTTTTCAGTGAAATCTGCTTCCACACAATCTCATATGACCATTAAATGAGAGCAGATATCAGGTAGCCCAAGAAGAAACAAATATTCCTTCGATACTTCAAATCTCTGCTACCGGATACGTTGGTCCTTCCTTTCATTCATGCGGACTGTCAACCTTTAGTATGTTTGCCAATTCGTCCCAATCTAAGTCCCAATTAGATACTCTGCAGATATCTGGTTGATCAATGTCTTGGTTCACGAGAAAGTCTGCAGCTCTGTTTGCTTCCCTATAGATGTGGCATATAGTATAACTGTCTATCTTATCCAACAATTCCCATATCTCATCAACCAAATTCTAAAGTTTCCAACTCGAGATCTCCTTCCTTTTGATCGTGTTTATGCATATGAGTGAATCGCCTTCAATATCTATTTCTTTAATGTTCTTCTGAATATAGATTCTAAGACCTTCTTTCAGGGCTTCCATCTCTGCTTCGTTGTTGGTACCGAAAAAAAGTTTTTTTGAAGATGCCCAAATGAGGATTCTCGCCTCGTCTCTAATAATGTGTAGCATGACATTTCACATTACCCATAATCAACCATCTTAATTAAGATTAAGAATAAGTCATGATTAATATAATCATAGTTAAGCAAGAAATGAATCAATGAACCATGAAATTAAACATGCATTTTCTTTTCTAGATACTTCAAAATTTAGATTTACAACAATCCAAAGATGACTTATTAGTGAATCACCTTCACTATACAATTACAAAGCTATGCTCATGGCATCATTGATAAGATTATACATAATAACTGACTGTCAAGTCATATAAAGAATGCACTGTATCTGGAACTTTGACATTTGCCTTCATAAGTCTCGGCTTGTCTTCTACTTGGGAAGGAGAGCATCACCCGAGTGTTTTTCCTCCAACCACAGACTGGCGGTCCCCCACACAACTTCCTACCTGGAAGCGGCCCTACCCTTCACAGAGGGTATAGATATAAGGAACCGTTAGGTTTGCCATCTAAGTATCTGGTGTTGTGTCCTTCATAATGTCTCACGGTCATACACTATAGCTCCACTCTAACTATGTATGAACTACTGGAAACATTTAGCCATCTGGAGCATAGTAGACCAACTAATGCATGCAGAGACGGATGTATTACTTTGGCCAAAGATTTACATACATATACGTTTTGCAATGAATGTAGTCGTATGTCCACCACCTCGACTTGACTTAGAAGCTGTCTCATCTTACAATAATCATATTTCGACCTCTCTAGGTCTTGGGAAGATAGGTTCAATTCATTCTTAGTCCATTTCTTGGACATTCGACTCCTATTTTGGGAGTACAATCATTAATGCTTTGTTGCCTTTGCAACAGGGAACCTGTGACTCCATGTCACTCTATTCCCGTCCTTTCTTAATGACAATTACACAATCATGTTTTCAAACTTATGACCTTTCCCAGTTCAAGATTTCATGTTTACCTTGTCACAAGGTTTAAATTCAAATTCATAGCAACTAAGACTTATATTATAATAGTCTAATGAGTCGGTCCGATTAAAAAGACCCTAACTCAAAGAATTTGCATGAGTTCTTGATACCCTATACTTCATTCGTGAAGTATTGCCATTCGAAAAGGGATGGCATTCATATCCATTTAAACACAAGAGTTTCATACCAAACATTGTATTCATTCCCAAAAGAAAATAGATATCAAAGGAGGGTTCACTTCTCCAACAAACAAGGCATGCACTTAATACTGTCTGGATAACAATATTAGTTACCTATTACCGTTTCTCCTTCAACAACGATGAGTCATAATACCCTTTTATAAACATAGAATGCACCATAGATAACATAATATCTATCATAATCAGTCAAGCACTGTTATCCACAATCCTCGAGACCGGTAGACTAAGTGTCATAGGCTCAGTCGAGGATTTAAGATTAACAATAAGGTTATTATTGTCCGAGCAATGCTCTCGGCATACTCCAATAATAATCTTCTTTAAACACTTAAATAGACATTATCGTTCAATACACCCTTGGTCTTGAACACAAATGACTCGAATAATAAACAATGAGAGTATCAAAAGTATATCCTATGGTTTACAGACCTTGCCATATCCACAATCAAGATTCTTGCATGCAACAGCTATGTTTGGTGTTCGGCCTCATGGCCTCGACTGAGTGATACTATTATAGGTTTTAGAAATGCTTTCAAATGATAAGACAATGGTGTCAACTATGGCCTCGACGGCCTCTTAATGATTACAGAGTAAAACATTTGTCGTATATGAAAATGACACAGTCGACATCATTAAAATAGCAGTAGAGATATCTACTCACGTTGCTAAGTTCAAGTTCAATACGTAGTCTAAGATTCATACCTGTATATGAAAATATACAGTTGAGTTCGGCCTGCCAAAGGATAATTCCTATGTGCCTGACAGTGGCTCTATCCGTGAGCTTACTTGCACCAACTCCACGCTACTTCTGTAGCATTCCTTTTTCTTGCTATCCCATTTTGAACTTCTTGTTCTTTGACATTCAACACCAAAAACATCTATCAAAATGACACCCTCTCGATACTCTTGCATGCGTTATTTGCATGCTAACAAGATCCGCCACCTTTTCTGTAGGTAGTGGTGAAAAACAGTTTCAAAATCCTCTGCCACCTCGCGGGGTTCCATACACTCCACCTTCTCCATCATGGAGTGGGCAGCGAAGCTGAAGCTTATGATAGGCTTCTACTCAGCCTCCACTCACTCCACTCATCATGGATGGTGGTTGGCCGACTGCCAAAAGATAAAAATAAATATTAATAAGGGTGCCCAACCACTATTGGGGTTAAGAATAATTATATCACACACATAATTTCCCTTGCATCTAAATGATGTTTAAGGGTTATCAAAATAATCCATGGTGTCATCAAATGGTAACATCACCGTAAGGGTGGCAACAACAACAAAATGCGACTTTGGGGTCGAGTTTCACTCCACCTCTTTGCCATATTAACCATAACTAATATATATATATATATAATGATAATCACAAAACCTAATAAGGAAGTAGATAAGGAGACAAAGAAATACTCGACCACCCGACGAGATTACTTATCGACTAAAATTGACGTTTTAAGAACATCGTCTAGTCGAATCAATGTAGATGACGTCAAGATAACTCAAATTGTCATGCCGACATTGATCGAAAAGAAAACGATTAACAAGGGAAAGACGCAAACTCACTCTACCTTGCATGGATTCACAAAGACTAGTTTCGATACTCAGATGGCAATCTGACCTTTTCCCAACATTTATCTCCTCCTCCCGGATGATACTCTCCTTCCATCCTTGGAGGAAGATTCTTTTCCTGATTACACTCACAACCATATAACCATGATTAGTGTATCATCATTTGATTCGCAAAACATTATGATAAAATAATCTTATCAACATGTAATCTCGTGTCTAAACTAAATATTAGTCAATATTCATATAATAAATGATTCTATTTGATATTTTCCACAAACATCAAATCATTAAACTATGATTAATTACCCTGTTTACCACATAAAAGTAGGATTAAGCTAAATCAAAAGCTGGAGATGTAACATAATGCAACCTGCACCCGAGGCCCCGGGATTACCTCTAGAGGCCTCGTCAAAATTTATCTTGAGTCTGCCACGTGGGGAGGGCTAACCATTTGGCTTTCTTCCTTTGTTCTTTTGAGTCTTTGCTTTTGCTAATGGCTTCCACAGATGAAATTTTCAAATCTGGCCAACTTTTCATTATCTAATTACCTCAAGTTGTGAAGGACACATTCCCAATCCCTTTTCGCTTTGTATTCAGAACTTCACACACCACTGCCTCTATCATTCTGCACACCTGATCCACCTGGCATTCTGCATCATTAAAAATTCTCCTGTTCCTTTCCTTCCATATGTGCCAAATCAATAAGGACTGACAATCCAAATTCCACTCCATAGTTTGGCAGAATGCAATCTTGGCCAGCTTTAAAACCACTTTCAAATATCATTTTGTCTCCCACTGCTCCATCTAGTTTGTTACACAGCCAATCCTAGCACTCACTAGCAAAGGGGCACTGCAACAACAAATGATCTACAGTTTCATTGTTATTTTTACACAAAGGGCATCTACTTGGGCCAACGATCTATTTTGTATGGTCTTGACATTTTGGAGAACCTTCTTCGCCCCTGTTTCAGATTACTGAACTGTTTTTAACAATTAAATTTGCATTCCGATTGTTCTGTCTCTATTTCATATACTTGGGCCAGCGATCCCAATAGAATGCAGATGTTCTCCAGTCAATATTCTTTTTTGTAGTGTCGTCCACACGAAGTCGCCAGCTTTTGGCAGAACTTGAATACTCTAGCACAAGTCCACCAGCCAAATATCTCCTTCTATGCCTACCTTCTGAATCTGGTATCCGATCTTTATAGAGTATGCCCCAAATTTAGACCCACACCAAATTATCTTATCCTTCCTAGAGTTTAGGGCAATCTTGCGCTTTTTTAGTTCTTTAACCTATTTTTCGCTCTGTCTTCCACTGGTGCATCAAATAGGTCTCTCCATTCCCAGTGACTTCCATATTCATCCTCCCTTACCACATAATTTGCCACCTCCCCCAAAATGTCTTCCATTACCTCCTTGCATCCTCCTAATTCTTCAATTTCGTCTAGAGGGACTAAGCCATTCCATGAATCGGACCAAAAGTTTGCCAATCTGCCATCACTGATTACCCACGTCAAGTGCTCAGTTATGATGGGTCTGCATTCCATCATGAATCTCCAGACATGTGATCCATTTGGTGTATTAGCAATAGTGAGAATTCCATTGGGGTCACTAGAATCCAAATACTTGTCTTGTAGTATTTACACCAAAGGTCTCCTGATGCAGAATGCATCCGCCAAATGAGCTTGGCACAGATATGGCTCTCTATTATGAAAAAGAAATCCAGTGCTTTTGAGAGATTTAAAATTTTTAATAATATTGAAATTCAAATTGTGAGTGGATGAATTTTCTCCCAATAAAGTTGCCATTTTTTGAAATAAGGGATTGATAGGCTGTCATGTCCCCATTTCCAGAGTGATCACCTATGGATGAGATAGTTAGCCTATTCACCATTCCCATAGGCTAACTCTAGTGGTAAGGGGATGATTTTGGTTTGAGCTTGGATATTGAAGGATGGAAATCTAGAATGTTGGCTCAATACTTGATTTTTATTTGGATTTTGGCTAGTATTATTTTATGATATTTTTCATAAAGCCAAAATGTCATCATTTTCAAGCCAAGGCAAAAGTGAAGGATGGGAAAAATAAATGTTGGACAACTTAAAGATTGAAAAAGGTGAAAAGATGGAAAATAAAATACAATCTTCAATTATATTTTATTATTATTTGTATTTTATTTTTCCTATGAAAATCAACGCCAAGGAGGAGAAGGAAAATAAAATAATAAAATATTATTTTATGCCAAATTGTCGCCCAAGGAAGGAGTTTAAAAAATAAATAATAAAATATTATTTTATTTGAGGAGAAATCGGCGCTTGGAGAAATAAGGAGAAAAAATAAAATAATATTTTTTTAAATGTGGGCATCTAGAGGAGAGACAAAAAAATAATAAAATATTATTATTTTATTTTTTTTAAATGATGGTGTTCATGAGGTGAAAATCATTTAAAAATTTATCAAATTGAAGATTTGATTTCCTTGGTGGATTTGAAATTGTTTAGAATTTGTCAAATTGGGACGCCCTTGGAGAGAAGAGGATAAATAGAGGGTTTTGGCATCATTTTGTACCTTTTGATCATTTGGCAAATTTTACATTTTGAGTGTTACTCTTGGCTGAAAGTGAATTTCAGTGGTTCAAGGTGGTGTTCCCTAGGCATTTTGTGGTTTGGAGATGATCCCAATCCACCATGAGAGGTGAATTCGAATGGAATTCATCATAGAGCTTGATTGAAGTGTTTTCATGGCTTGTTATTTGCAGATTTGGCTTGTGTTTGGAGCTATTTTTCGTCAATAATTGCATATAGAGGGTTTATTGTTGGATCGCTTGGCAAGAAGAGGGTTTTTTTGGTGATTTCCAACCATCATACATGTTCTGATTTTTGTAACAGCAGTGATCAGCAAGGTTTCATATTCAGATCTAAGTGTTATTTGGCTTCTACAGGAGGGTTTTGTCATCAATAAAGCTTCCTAACCCTAATCGCCTTCATTCTATGCATGGCCGCTTGAGTTTGGAGCATTATTTTGGCACTTTTTGTTGGCATTTGCATCAGCGTTTCATATCAGCAGTGGTTACACATTTACATTAGTCATATCAGACCTTTATAAGGTTGCTACAATTGTATATCAGTCATACCCAGCTAAAGATTTCATCATATTTTCATGGAGCTTCAGATTCTACTCACTTAGAGCTTCATATTCCATTCACTTGGCTAGGGTTTGGGCATGTGATTTGGCATTTGTGGATGTAATTGAAGGTCTGAATTTCAAATCAAACTTGACTGATTTTACTTTCCAACCGTCTTCCATTGTAATCAGCTTTCAAAATCACTAAAGAAGTGAAGCTATCTTTGTCAGGTATGTTTATTCATGTTTGCGTGAGTTGTTTCATTACCTAATATCTATGTTACATGTTCATTTCTTGTTATTTGGAGTTATGCTTTGAACCTTTCAATTTATATGATATTATGAAGACATTGTTGAAAACGGAATTTGAAAATCTCAAGTAAATTGCAAGAAAACTAAATCAGAAAATTCAGATCAGCAAGGCAAAAGAATTCAGTTAGAACGAGTTAGGGTTCTTACAGTGGTATCAGAGCTTGGATCTTGCCAGCCTATTGGGTTATGCAGCCACCAGAAGCTGGTCCACACAAGTATCATTACCATAGACAAAGAACACGTCAGCAAGGAGAGAATCCAGCTGCAGGTACACATACAGATATGGAGAGAGGTAGAAGTGAAAGTCTTAGACGAAATAACCAGGCCGATATTGATAATTTCTTACAGACTTTTGGTCAACAACAATAGCAAATGTTTCAACAATTTCAGAATAATATGCTTACAGCCATTGGTCAAATGAGATTGGATCATTCACGATCTAGGAGGTCACGGAATGTGAGTAGTGGAAGGCATAACATTGCAAGTAGAGAGGCTACACATACAGGTAGAGCAGCTGCCATAGATTCAGATAGACCACTTCGTCCTAAGTTTGTGCCCATAAGAGAAGAAAAATCATCTGAAGAAGAGGAAGAAGTAACAGATCTCACCGACGACATCATAATAGCATATGATGAGTACCACATACTTCTAGCCGAAGTTAGGACAACCCTTACTTTGAACCAATTCATGAACCAAAGAAGGGAAAAGAAGAGCCAAAAAGTGAGAAAACCTAAAAAGGAATACAAAGAATTCAAAGCTGCATTGAGCAAAGTTCCTTTACCTAACTTTGATGGCAGCGGTAAGCTAAGTGCTAGGGCATGGATACATAAGTTTGATACTTTTCTTACACTCAAGCCAATGAGTGAAGAAAAGGCCATTCAGTTTGTTACTATGCATTTAGAGGGCTTGGCCTATGATTGGTGGCATCATGGACTTGTTTCACAGCAGCATAATACGATCACTTCATATGATGAGTTTACACGTAAGCTCATTAATAGGTTTGATAGGAAGGATGTGGAAGTCTACTACGGGGAATTGGCTCAATTGAAACAAGTTGGTAGAGTGGACTTTTACATCAATGAGTTCCAAAAGATTGCAGTCATGATTCCAGAAATGCCTGAGAAGAGAGTCACAATGTTGTTCGTAGAGGGTTTGAATGATAGAATGAAGGATTGGTGAAGGTACATAACCCTAAGACTTTGGATGATGCTATAGAGCTTGCACTTGACTTGGACACCTATCCTACATCATTTCAAAACCAAAAGAAAAGTTTTAGAGGCTCAAGTTCTAATCAGAAAAAACTTAATCAGCCTAAGTTTAATCCTTCTTCTATGGAGAGAGATGAATTAAGAAGGAAGAAACTATGTTTTTCTTGCAAACAACCATGGGAGTCGGGACATAGATGCCTTGGGAAAGGCAAGGCACATCTTATAGAGGTGATTTCAGATGTAAAGAGTGAGACACATGAGGATACATGTTCAGATAGTGATGCTGATCATACGAAGAGCAGCCTACATTGGAGCTTGACGCTAATGATATAGGTGGTTCAAATACAGTTACTATTGCTACACTTTCAGGAGTACCTAGGTATCATCCTTTTCGTGTGAAAGGGGTACTTAAGGGACAGCGAGTCACTTGTTTGATTGATAGTGGAGCCACACATAATTTCATTGATGAGGGATTAGTTATGAGGCGTGGTCTACAGGCTGAGGACTTTGCAAGTTTCACAGTGACAGTTGCAGATGGTTTTACCATGAGTTGTCAGAAGAAGGTATCTCAACTTAGCATTCAGATGGGTGATTATTCATTGACTGATGATTTCCACATGGTTGGACTTGGTGAGATAGACATTGTTTTGGGATTCTAGTGGTTACAGTCTCTTGGCCGCTACATTCAGGACTTTCAAAAGATGGAGCTAGAGTTTATACATGATGGGAAGAAGATTGTGTTGAGAGCACTTTCTAATGGAGGACCTAGGGTTGTTTCAGCTAGACGTATGGAGGCTTTGTTTAGACATGATGATGTGGCATGGGCAGCCTAAGTTTCTAGATCTTCCAAATCTTCTTCCGAGAGTCCAAAATATCATGTAGATATCCAATCAGTATTGGATAAGCATGGTAGGGTGTTTGGTGACATTCCTCCAAGTAGACCACCAAATCGTGGATTTGAGCATGTGGTTAAGTTAAAGGAGGGCACCAAACCTATCAATATTCCACCATATCGTCATCCTCGACACTTCAAGATAGAGATTGAGAATACAATTAAAGATTTGATTGATATGGGACACATTCGGCCTTCATCTAGTCCATTTGCTTCTTCGGTTGTGTTGGTGAAGAAGGATGGGACAATGCGAATGTGTATTGATTATAGAGCACTGAACAAGAAGACAATAAAAAACAAGTACCCTATACCCGGGATCGATGAGCTACTTGATGAGCTACACGAGGCCGTGTATTTTTCTAAGATTAATCTTCATTCAGGCTATCATCAGATTCGTGTTCGTGAGGAGGATATTCCTAAGACAACATTCAGATGCCACTATGGACACTATGAATTTCTAGTCATGCCCTTTGGTCTTACTAAGGCACCTGCTACATTTCAATCTTGCATGAACCATGTGTTCAATAAGCAGTTGCGTAAGTTTCTATTGGTTTTTTTTTGACATATTGATATATAGAAAGATATGGGAGGAGCATCTTCGACATCTTGATGAGGTACTTGGTGTTATGGAAGCCCAATCATTGTATGCTAAGGCTTCCAAGTGTGAGTTTGGGATGGAGGAGATTCTTTATTTGGGGCATGTGATTAGTGCCAATGGTGTTAGAGTTCATGAGGAGAAGATCAAAGCTATACAAGATTGGCCTACTCCAAGGAACATTTCAGAGTTGAGAGGTTAATTGGGTCTATGCAGTTACTACAGGAGGTTTGTACGAGGCTTTTCACAGTTGGCAACACCACTTACAAATCTCACTAAGAAAGGGGCATTCCTTTGGTCTGATGAAGCGCAGGTAGTTTTTGATCTGCTCAAGGAGGTGATGAGTACTACTCCAATGTTGGCACTACCAGATTTTTCACAGTCCTTTGTACTTGAGTGCGATGCATCAGGTGATGGTATTGGGGTTGTTTTGATGTAGAATAGGCATCCCATTGCATTTGAGAGTAGGAAATTGAGGGATGTGGAGCACTTATATTCCACCTATGACAAGGAGATGCTTGCCATTATGCATGCTTTGGTAAAGTTTTGTCAATACTTGGTAGGTGCGAAGTTTGTAGTTAGGACCGACCACAATAGCTTGAAATACTTCATAGAGCAAAAGGATTTGAATGAAAGACAACAAAAATGGGTCTCTAAGATACAGGGATATGATTTTGACATCCAGTTTGTGAAGGGTAAGAAGAACATTGTAGCAGATGCACTTTCTAGGAGGCCTACTATTTGCTCTTTGAGTGAGATTTCAACTAATTGGAAATCTCAACTTTTGGTTGAGTATTCCAAGAGTACATTTGCATGCAAGATCATGGATGGATTGATTCAAGATGATAGGTATAAGGTTGTTGATGATGTGATATATTATAAGGACAGGATATTCTTGGTACCTGAATCCAAACTTAAGCAACAGATATTGAGAGCCATTCATGACACACCTCTAGCAGGGCATCCATAGTTTTTCAAAACCTACAAGCAGATTAGAGAGAGATTCTCTTGGCGAGGTCTCAAGGATGATGTATTACAGCATGTTAGAGAGTGTTTGACTTGTCAGCAGAACAAGCCAGAGAATAGTTTTCCAGCAGGTCTACTTCAACCATTGTCTATTCCAGAGCAAGTGGGAAGTATCTTTATGGATTTCATTACAGGTCTTCCGAAGGTACATGGCAGAGATTGCATATATGTGGTTGTTGGCAGTGTTGATGTGTGTTTTATGACAGCAGCAACATTTAGAATAAAACACGGAGTATTCTATCCTCTCTTGAACAAAGCATCTCAAACACTAAACTTCGTGATCGAGTGAGACTACTCCAAGGTTCCTTGAATGTCAGGGCTTGACGTGCACATGGATAGACTCAGTGAAATGATGTGATTTTGCTGGTAATCACAAAGGGACTTACGCAAAATTGCTCCCTCTTCATGGACATGGATAAGTTCATTACTCCTGGGACTCGGATTTGTGGATGAATGGAACTCCTCCATAAAGGGGAAAACTTGGAATTTCCAAGTTCCACTCTTGAAGAGGCGTATGATTTGACAATGAAGCTCTTGAATAAAAATCCTAGTGAAGATCTAAAAACAAAATGCAAAAGAAAGAAAAAGGGTTCATGAATCTAACTGATGCGAAAGACTACTGCTGATTCATGGAAACTAGAAACCATGCTCTGCTTCATCATGAGGCAACAACTATGCAAAGATAGTGCAATCTTCTGGGGTGCAAGTGATAATTTTCAAACTACTCCAACATAGAACATGGAAATGAAATATGTCTAAACAAGCGAAGTTAAGCTTGAAGTGAGTTCAGGCCAACCATACACTGTGATTTGCAAGCCACAGACCACAAATGGTATGAACTAGAAGTTTCAATCATGCGTCAACAGTAATGTTTTCCATCATTCTAACTAATGAATACTGAAAGATAATAGAAATGAAACAATTTAGAACTAGGAGCTTATGATTTGCTTGAAATAAATCAGAAGACCATGCCACAATCCAAAGAATATCAAGAACACCAATCTTCAATGTTCATATATTGATTCGAAAATGTGTTTCACAACAATCTTACTGATATCTCAAAGTTCCTTGCTCTCAAAAATGGAGTATTACAGTAATGAACAGCAGAATACTGGTCTTTTTCCTATCCTCCTCCCTCTCTACTCTCTAATGTCTCATCTCTTCTCTCTCTTGAAAAATGAGGTGAATGGGCCTTTATAAAGGCATCCAAGAGTACAATAGAGGGCAAGATCTGATTTCCTTGGAATCCATGCCCAAAATTAGGTCAACCAAAACCCTAATGAGGAGGTAGGTGAGACTGCCACCACTCTTGGCAAATGAAAAGTTGACGCATGTCCTAGGGCGCCACCTTGTCTTGTCCTTTCAGTGAACTTTGGACTTGGAATTTTGTCCTTGTGCTGGGTACTTCCTTTGGACTCTTGCATTGGCATGGGTTCTTGTCCTTGGCGTGGATTCTAAGGATTGACCCTTTTGTCCAGAACTAGAATCCCTGATATTAGACTTGGAGTGATCTCTCCCATCCTGTTATCCTTGATGCAAGCATTCTCTATGTCATTTGAAATCTTGAAAGGATTTTTTATCTTCTTTTATCATTTATGCAAAGTCTCCTTGTCACTGAACTGGAATCCTTGATGTTACCTTCCTTGTGCCAATCATGTTGAGTGTTCGGAGGAGAAAGGCGGGCAATGGAATGGAGTGATGTCCTTCATCTTCCCTTGGTGTGCATGTGTAGTCTTCTTGTTATTGGAACTCCTGGATCCTTGAAATAGTCATCTTCTCCGGCGTTTGAACTCTCTGCATCCATCTTGATCGCCTTGGATAATTCCTGCAAAAGAAAGAGAAATCTTGAATAGCAAAGGCGATGAAAACCTTAATGCAATGTAATACGAAATGAAACATGAATGATTTTGCAAGATTCAATCAATTTCACTTATAAATTCCTAAACAAACAAAGGATTTTCCTCATTTTCCGACATTCTTCACACTTAACTGACTTTTCACTCATTCCAAGACTATCAGACAGGGATTGGACACTCTCCAGAGCAAACAGGACAAAATTCCAAGGCAGGGGGCATTTGAGACACTAAACTGGATTTCTCTCTCCCAGGCGTAGATTCCATGTGATCCTGGACTTTCCCCTTAGGCGCAAATTCCATGTTGCACAGGGATAGACTCCAGGGCAGGGCGCATATGGAAGGTGGAGCAGGATTCCTTGGACAGGAATTCCTCAGTCAGGAATTCCAGGTCGCAATTTCCAGGGGGTCATGTTTTTGCTTAGAAGAGGTCGCATACTTCCTTAGGTTGTGGATAATCATCCTTGAGCGTGATTTTCACTAAGTCATGGAACTCCTAGGTCTCACTTTTTGCTAAGCCATGGAAAAATTCCAAGTTACATGTTTCACTAGGAGGTGGATTTTCCTTGTCACACCTTTCAAGTGGTCTTGGATTATCCTTGGCGCACATTTGGCTATCCTTTGGATTTTCGCATTTTTAAGGGAGTCAAGGATTGAATCCATGATATTGCCTCTCGCCTTGGATTTTTCCTCATTGCAAACCCCATGATGTTGTGGATTTTATTTTTGTCTCAATTTCACTAAGTCATAGAATGCTAGTCGCACCTTTCATCTTCTCTTGGACAAATTCCTTGTCGCATGTTTTACTTATCTTTGGAATTTCCATGTCGCACCTTTCAGGAAGTCATGGAAAATTCCCTATCGCACTTTCCACTTCATCATGGATTTTCTTGTCCAAGAGCGCGGATTGGCAAGGTCGCGGATTTCACTATGTCGTGGATTCTTCCATGTCTGGAATTCCTTGTCTAAGGCACACCTGTCGCTAAGTCGAGGATTTTAGGAAGTCATGGATTTTCCTTCATCCAAGGCGCATTTCGCCTTAAGTCGTGGATTTTTTATGTGTTTGGATTTCTTTCCTTGGAATGATTTCCTTGAAATGATTTGTCCTTGTGGAAGGGCACACATTTCACCAAGATGTGGATTTTATGACTTCATGGATTCTTGGATTTTTCCTTTTAAACTGAATGATGGGCTTAATCTCTCCTGAAGCTTATCTCACTAAGCCCTGCATTTCTCTCTCCTTGAGGAGCTTGTCTCACTAAACCATGACTTTCTCTCTCCTTGAGGAGCTTGTCTCACTAAGAAATGAATTTCTCTTTCTTGAGGAGCTTGTCTTACTAAACCATGACTTTCTCTCTCCTTGAGGAGCTTGTCTCAGTAAGAGGTGGATTTTCCTGTCCTGAGTTGTGGAATTCCTGTCATGTCTTCTCCTTGGAATTTTCCCTGTCCAAGGCGCACCTGCACTCTAGTTGTGGATTTTTCCTTGTCTGGAATTCCGTGTCCAAGGGTCGCCTGCACTTCAGCCATGGAATTTTCCTTGTCTGGAATTCCTTGTCCAAGGGTCGCCTGCATTTCAGTCATGGAATTTTCCTTGTTTGGAATTTCTTGTCTTGGATTTTTCCTGAGGTGAGTTGTGGAATTCCTGTCCTAAGTTGTGGAATTTCCTGTCCTGAGTTGCAATTTAGACTTTTGGAATTTTGTCTATCCTGGAAATCAAGTCAATTATGATGGGGTTTCTCAACACCTGGACAAGGATTTCCACCTTTTGACCAGGAATTGCCTAGTTTGTCATGGAATTCTTGAAGTTGTCCTTGGAATTTTCCTATTTTTCAATCAGGAATCCAGGATTTCCCAATGGAATGATGAGTTTTGGCAAGGAATGGCAAGTCTTTGGCACATTCAGGACTTTGGATTTAGAACTTTGGAACAAGAATTAGGATGGACCTTGGAATGGGACTTTGGACAAGAACTTTGAACAGAGGCTTTTGGATTGGAATCATGGACAGAGACTCCCGGACTGGAACTTTGGACAGAGACTCGTGGACTGGAATCTTGGAACAGGATAGTGTATTCATTAAGGAGTCTTATGTTGAGAGTGAAGGATTTGGACCTTCTCTATGGAATGATGGACTCCTGCCATGGACTAGCCAAATTTGCCTAAGGAAAGGTATTTAGGGTTTCACACATCTTCAGGAAAATTCACTCCCTCTTCAAGTATTCCTACGAGCTAACTACTTGGGAATTAATTCCTAGTCAAGTGGAAACTGAGCAAGAAACTGAGAAACAGAGCAAAGCAAGAACCAGGTCAAAAAGAAAAAAGAGGGGGACCCCATTTGCAATGGGGTGATGTTGGAAAACATCACAACAAACAGGTTAACCAAATATGCACACTTCTATGCTATTTCAACAGATTATTCAGCACTATAAGTTGTAAAGTTGTTCTTTAGAGAGGTGTTTCGTTTGCATGGCCTTCCAAAGACCATTGTCAGTGATTGGAATAGCAGATTTCTCAATGTATTTTGGCAAGAGCTATTTCAATTAGCTGGTGCAGAGTTGACACCGAGCACTAGTTATCACCCTCAGACGGATGGGCAGACTGAGATAGTGAATAAGTGGGTTGAGGGTTATCTTCGCAATTATGTTGCAGGGCAGCAACATGCTTGGATTAGGTGGTTACTTTTGGGTGAGTATTGTTACAATACTACCTATCATATGTCGATTGACATGTCTCCATTCAGGGTTGTGTATGGATATGATGCACTTTATTTCATGGATTTGGCATTTGATGATAGTAGAACTCCTAGAGCCAAGGAGTTGATGTAGGATACATGGGACATCCTTAAGACACTTAAGGATAATATTCAGCAGGCACAAAATCAACAGAAGATGTATGTTGATAGACACCGTGTTGAGAGGACATTTGATGTTGGTGACTTGGTATTTTTGTGCCTATAGCCTTATAGACAGAGTACATTGAAGAAGAGTGGTGCAGAAAAACTCAAGCCACGGTATTATGGTCCCTACATGATAGTGAGGAGAGTTGGAGAGGTAGCATATGAGCTTGATTTGCCAGCAGGTAGCCGGATTCACAATGTATTTCATGTGTCATGCCTCAAAAGAGAATTGGGACAACATGTTTCTTCTCCAGATCTTCCACCTCTTGATGAAGAGGCTATGTTGATATTGGTGTCTGACAGTATCTTGGACATGAGGGAGCGCAAGTTGTGTAGCCGGGTGATTAGAGAGTATTTGGTGAGATGGAGGGATTTGCCATTGAAGGATGCAACTTGGGAAGGAGAGTAGATTTTGGAGCATCCTAATCTTTGATTACTTGAGGACAAGCAATCCCGGGAAGGGAGAACTGTCATGTCCCCATTTCTGGAGTGATCACCTATGGATGAGATAGTTAGCCTATTCACCATTCCCGTAGGCTAACTCTAGTGGTAAGGGGATGATTTTGGTTTGAGCTTGGATATTGAAGTATGGAAAACTAGAATGTTGGCTCAATACTTGATTTTTATTTGGATTTTGGCTAGTATTATTTTATGATTTTTTTCATAAAGCCAAAATGTCATCATTTTCAAGCCAAGGCAAAAGTGAAGGATGGGAAAAATAAACGTTGGACAACTTGAAGATTGAAAATGGTGAAAAGATGGAAAATAAAATACAATCTTCAATTATATTTTATTATTATTTTTATTATATTTTTCCTATGGAAATCGACTCCAAGGAGGAGAAGGAAAATAATAAAATATTATTTTATGCCAAATCACCGCCCAAGGAAGGAGTTAAAAAAATAAATAATAAAATATTATTTTATTTGAGGAGAAATCGGCGCTTGGAGAAATAAGGAGAAAAAATAAAATAATATTTTTTTAAATGTGGGCGTCTAGAGGAGACAAAAAAATAATAAATTATTATTATTTTATTGTTTTTTAAATGATGGTGTTCATGAGGTGAAAATCATATAAAATTATCAAATTGAAGATTTGATTTCATTGGTGGATTTGAAATTGTTTAGAATTTGTCAAATTGGGACGCCCTTGGAGAGAAGAGGATAAATAGAGGGCTTTGGCATCATTTTGTACCTTTTGACCATTTGGCAAATTTTACATTTTGAGTGTTACTCTTGGCTGAAAGTGAATTTCAATTGTTCAAGGTGGTGTTCCCTTGGCATTTTGTGGTTTGGAGATGATCCCAATCCACCATAAGAGGTGAATTCGAATGGAGTTCATCATAGAGCTTGATTGAAGTGTTTTCATGGAGTGTTATTTGCAGATTTGGCTTGTGTTTGGATCTATTTTTCATCAATAATTGCATATAGAGGGTTTATTGTTGGATCGCTTGGCAAGAAGAGGGTTTTTTGGTGATTTCCAGGCATCATACATGTTCTGTTTTTTGTAACAGCAGTGATCAGCGGGTTTCATATTCAGATCTGAGTGTTATTTGGCTTCTACAGGAGGGTTTCATCATCAATAAAGCTTCCTAACCCTAATCGCCTTCATTCTAAGCATGGCTGCTTGAGTTTGGAGCATTATTTTGGCACTTGTTGTTGGCATTTGCATCAGGGTTTCATATCAGCAGTGGTTACATGTTTACATCAGTCATATCAGACCCTTAGAAGGCTGCTACAATTGTATATCAGTCATACCTAGTTGAAGATTTCATCATATTTTCATAGAGCTTCATATTCCATTCAGTTGGCTAGGGTTTGGGCATGTGATTTAGCATTTGTGGATGTAATTGAAGGTCTGAATTTCAAATCAGACTTGACTGATTTTACTTTCCAACCCTCTTCCATTGTAATCAGCTTTCAAAATCAATAAAGAAGTGAAGCTATCTTTGCCGGGTATGTTTATTCATGTTTGTGTGAGTTGTCTGATTACCTAATATCTATGTTACATGTTCATTTCTTGTTATTTCGAGTTATGCTTTGAACCTTTCAATCTACATGATATTATGAACACATTGTTGAAAACAGAATTTGAAAATCTCAAGTAAATTGCAAGAAAACTAAATCAGAAAATTCAGATCAGCAAGGCAAAAAAATTCAGTTAGAACGAGTTAGGGTTCTTACATAGGCAGTTATCAACATTGTATATGCCTCAGTAAAACACTGTAGAGCAGAGAAGGAATAAGATGATTACAGACAGAGAAGCGTGTTAAAAGGAAAGTATTTCCAAGATGTAGTGGGCCGAGGCAGTCCATATTGTTGCCTATTTTTTGAACAAGAGTTCTTCAAGGGCAATTGAAGGGATGACAGCTGAAGAAGCTTGGACATATAGGAAACCATATGTAAGTCAAGTTTGAATCTTTGGTTCAACTGGCTACATCCTGATTACAGAACAGAAAAGAAGTTAGACAACAAATGCAAAGAAATGATGTTTGTTCGATGTTTTGATCATTCATTTAGGTTAACTGATATCTTGATTCTCTACCAATAAGATCATGATCAGTAGAGACATAATGGTGATACTAGTCTTTTTCAGTCTACAATAGGTTATGGTATCATTTTTTAACTATGTTTTCCAATAATAGAGAACCCATTTAAATAAATACCAAGTGACAGTTGGCCTACTTTGAAATAAAGTTAATTATATATATTCCCTTGAATATCTGCTCTTTGCATTTCAATGTTTTCACTTATGATTTTCTCTACTAGGCAGCTTCTAGGGAAGCCTCAAACTTCACTGTTTGTTATCAAATTGATGTTCATTCACTTCCATGGTTATATGGGCTCTGCCTGTGCCGTTGTGATCTTCATTATTTCATTGAACAATGATCAGACTGTACTTCATAACAGGAATGTATGTGATATTGGGCATTGGAAGAAAGTCAAATTTATTCTAAATATTATTCTGTTATTTTTCTTTTTTTCCAAACACGGCTACTGTGGGACTCAGTTTTTAGGGATAACTCCATTTACCAAGGCCTTCCTAATGCCAAATTCAAGACATTAGTTCCAATTTCAGAATTGTTTTTCTTTTTGGTAGAAGCATCACATATATTATTACAAAGTGCAGAAACATAATTCCATTTGTAGTTTTCTTTATAGTTTTAAGAATTTTTTGCTTGTCTGAATTGGATTTTATGCTGTTTGGGGCATGGTATTTCTCTGTTACAGACACCTACTTTTACCATGGCCTGCCTAGTGAATTGCTTCCTGAATTATTTTTTATTTGAGTTTGATCTACATAAAAAATAAGTTTGCTTTCAAAATTGTGATTCCTTCACTCCTAATCAAGTTGTTCTCAGCTCCTGCAGCTGCATTTTTTTACAACATTAAAATCTTGAATATCTTTATCCATACATAGTCTCCTAGACTCCTACATTAATTCTACTCTTTGAAAATGATACATTGTATTTCCATTTAAATAGCAAAGTTGGGAAGGGGCCTCAAGATGCATCAAATCTCCTAAAATTTGGGAACGAAACTGCATGTCCCGAGAGACTGGTTTGTCCCAGTGTTGAAGATAAAGCAGTGTTCATGCAATCAGAATGGTTAACCAACTTTAACTCTAGATGGATTTCATTTTATAAAGGATTGTCTATGCTTTGCTAGTAGAAAACACAATTGAACATTGTTTTGAAACCCCATTTCAGTGAGAAATTCATAGACATCCCTGTTAGAGTAAATCAGATACAGCAAGAAAATGGTGGCCTTTCAACCATATGTGTGCCTCTTCTTAAAAGGTATGGGCCAACCATAAATACACAACTAGATTCACTTTACAACTTGGTTATATAGCACCTATTAAGCAAACAATTGGGTAGAAAAAATGAGACAATACAAAACAAGGCACAATAGCATCAAAGTTGAATTGAACTCGGTGGCATAACCCTAGCAATAACTTGAAAATTATATACTACACCTCTGCACCAACAGTTTTAAAGATCACATAGTAAAATTTGTCTCTTCACTACAAATTGCAAGGTGTAAATGAACTAACCTTTTTGCAGCCGTGTCTAGCCATGACATCAAATAAATTCAATGTACCAACTAAATTGTTGTAGTAATAACATAATGGATTTGCTACACTTTCACCAACAGCTTTTAGCCCAGCAAAATGAATCACAGCATCAAATCTGAAGCATAAGAAAATTATTCAAAATCTAAATTAGGCAAGAACATTTTCCGTTTGTAAGGTTCCTTGCAAGCAATAGAAAGATAATATAATAAGGTAAAGGTGAGGGTAGTTTTTAGGTTAGGCAAAGATCAGATTAACTCATAGATATTTAAGCAATATAGTGACTATCCAAAAGCTATTAAAGAAAGAAAGTCTGTGGAACCAGCTATAATTTGCATGTGATGCAGAACTACATGTTGAACTATGGATATCTGGACACTACATGTTGAGCAAAGAAAAGAGTGCAATAAATGGCAAGACACTTCAAAGGACATGCTAAACATAATAATGTGAAGGATTGCATTTGCATCAACTTATGCTAAATGGAGACAAAAAAAAAGAACATACAAATAGGAAGAAAAAAATAACCACATATAATTAACTTGCTATAACGCAGGATTACAGAAGAATAACCAATTAATCTACTTACTTAGCCAAAGAGAAAATCTTCTCCACGACCTCCTTTTCGCATAGATCTCCCTGTATTCATGAGTGCTATCAAGTTTGTTTGTCTATTTCTGTTATATTTTAGTTACCATATAATTCTTATTGAAAACACCATACAAGAGCAAACTATAATAATTTAGGGAAACAAATTGATTCTTCAATAAAACAAGTACAGCTATTTCACATAAGAGGGCTTCCATGTAATCAACAGTGATTTTCTTAAAGCTTATGTGTGTGTTACAAAGTGTTACTATGACATGCAAATATTGTGGCAATCTGAGACAACACAGAGAGTGGAACAAATAGATCTTTAATCGTATGACCAGAATCTAGTACAGGTGATTCATTTTGTTTTATGGTAAAGATAAACCACAAATAAATCAAGTTTTGTTGCTTTGAAGGTTTCTTCCGGATGCAATTATGGCAGCCTAAGAGGAGTTGGAATGTAAAAGAATCTAGGATTATCCATTAAATATAATTAACCTTCTCAAAACTTCCATAATGATGGCAGTGTGTAGCAAAAGAAACAACTACCAGTTCTGAATATAGCTTACAGAAAATATGAGCATTTATGCTCGCACAAAAGTTCTTTCTCATCCACATACATAGAGGGATAGCCATAAGAATCTGTATAGAGTTTATTTATATTAAAAAAATGAAAAACAAATGGCAGCTTATATCATAGACTTTATAATGTCAAATAGGGATCTTCTACATTGAATTTATTTCCTGCTCATCAAGGAAAAATTTGCTTTCTATGCATAAAGAAAAATAGATTAAATTCATTTCTGGATTTTGCTACTTTGCCAAGGCTTGGCCTGAAGAAATGGAATAAAGTGGCTAGATTTTTCCTTCTTTTTCAACTATAAAAGGTACATTTAATAAGTTGCTAGTAGGAAGCACATTTCTACAATCTAGAGCACCAACCTCTATTTTATGAGAAACAACAACGGGAAACAGATATACATGCAAAGGTTTCTTTCAAGTACTTTGGATAAGTAATTTCAGTAGTAGAAACCACCCACAAACATGAATGGAAAAAAAGGGTCAATGAGATGATAGAGGGCTCATGGAATGTGTATTATGACACATTCATGGAAATTGTGGATTAGAGAACTTAAATTTGTGGAGCTCTGCCATACTATAATAGGCACATGCATGATTTCCTGTAGCTATGTGTGAGGGTGTTCCTCGTCTCAAATTTATTCTCGATAAATATAGACAGAAGACATTAGCGTGTGTATATTGTTGATGAGGTTTTTGTGACTACAACAACATTAGAATAAAACACAGAGTATCCTATCCTCTCTTGAATAAAGCTTCTCAGACACTGAACTACGTGATCGAATGAGACTGCTCCAAGGTTCCTTTTGTGTCAGGTCTTGACGTGCATAGGGATAGACTCAGTGGAATGATGTGATTTGCTGGTAATCACGAGGGGGACTTACGTGGGCTTACTCCTTCGTAGACATGGAATTCACTCCTGGGACTCGGACTTGTGGACGAATGGAACTCTTTCACAAATGGACAGCTTGGAATTCCTAGGTTCCACTCTCTGGTTTAGGCGGATGATTTGGCAATGAAGCTTCTAGAAAACTAATCCTAGTGAAAATCTAAAAGAAAATGCAAAAGATGAGGTAAGGGTTTAGGAATCTAATCAATGGAAATGACTGCTGTTGAAGATGAAACTGGAACCAGTCCTCTGCTTCGCCATGAGACAACAACTAGGCAGGGATGGTGCAATCTTCTGGGGTGGAGGTAGAGGTTTTCATACTGTCCTGTCATGGAACATGGAACTGATCATACAAAAACAGCCGAAGTTAAGCATGGATCACGTTCAGACTAACCATACAAAGTGATTTGCAAGCCACAGATCACAAATGGTATGAACAAATCAGCTTCAATCATTCAACAAGAACATTTCCATCGCATCTATCTAATGAAAGTAAGAAAATACAAGAGAGAACTTCAATATCTTTCAGATTTGCTCCAAGAAATCAATAAGACCATGCCAAAAATCTAAAGAAATATATGAACACCATTCTTCAATGCATATATTATTGCTTCAGAAGTCTGTATTACAACAATCTGACTGATCTTTGGAGTTTTAGCTCAGGAAGAACAATGCAGAAATAAAAGCTAGTTACTAAGGTGCTCTAGGAGCATCAGAATGATAAAATCAGAAAAAGAGAGAGAGATAAAATGAAGCATCCCTCAGCCTTTATATAGGCTCTCAAAAATATCTTAGGGCAAAAGGAAATCAGATTTCCTTGAAACATGTGCCCTGGGTCATAAACCCTAGAAAAGCAAGTGGGGTCGTCAGGTTGTTCATGTAGGAGACTACCACCTGTCCTGGTCGTCGGAATGTGTAAGGAAAACTTCCAGTTGTCCTGGTCGCCACCTGTCTAGGACTCCTGGATAGGAATGTCCTATCTGTCTGGAACTTCCTCCTGTTCTTTAGTCTCAAATTCCATGATGTCCTGGAGTCCTTTATCCTGAGCGCAGATTCCAGGGTGAATAGGATTTTTCATGTGGAGGAATCCTTCCTTGAGCAGGGGCGCACTTTCCTTAGGGTCCTGGAATGGAATTCCTTCCTGAGTTGGAATTCCCTGTCATGGAATAGGATTCCCTGTCCTGGATTCCTGGGTTGGAATTCCTCATCCTTGGCGTGGATTCCCGTTCTTCCTGATGGATGGTGAACTTGAAGTGTATCCTCTTGGTTTTCCAAGGATTGATCCTCTTGTCTGGAACTGGAATCCTTGATACTAGACTTGGAGTGATTTCTCCCATTCCGCCATCCTTGATGTAGGCATTCACTGTCATTTGAAATCTTTGGAAGGACATCTTGATCTTCCTTATCCCTTTGTGCGAAGTCTCCCTGTCGCCGAACTGGAATCTCTGATGTTGCCTTCCCTTCCCTCGGTATGCATGTGTAGTCTTCTTATTGTCGGAACTCCTGGATCCTTGAAATGGTTATCATTTCCGGCGCTTGAACTCTCTGCATCCATCCTGCTTGCCCCGGATCATCTTTGTTCATCCTCCTCAGGGAACTTATCCTCGTCTTGGATTCCTGCAAAACATGGGAAACCTCGAATAGTCATGATGCACAAAATCCATAAATGCAATGCAATATGAAATGAAACATGAATGATTTTGCAAATTTTGATCAATTTCACTTATAAATTCCTGAACAAACAAAGGATTTCCCTCATTCTCCGGGAATCTTCATACTCGACTGACTTTTCCTTCATTCCAGGGTTACCAGGCATGGACAGGAGGAATTTCAGTTGGTCGGGGATTCCTGGGAGTCGGGGATTCCTGCTCATCCTGGAATTCCACTTGTCCTGGAGGATGAATTTCTGCCCTTGAAGAATGAATTTCTGCTCCTAGAATGTAGTTTTCTACTTTGGATTTGAATTGGAATGATTAGAAATGACTTGGGTGCTACCCCTTTTATAGGTAAGTTGTCCTTCTTTGCCACTTGGCCGACCTGGGTTAGAGGAAAAGAAATTTAGCCGCCCAACTTTATCACTGGCCAACTTAGTTTTTTGTCCTTTTCTCCCATGTCGGTGGTCGGGGATTTATGAATGTCGGGGATTTTGCAATGTCGGGGATTTTGGCATGTCGGGGAATTTGCAATGTCGGGGAATTCCTGATGTCTGGGATTTTGTGACGTCGGGGATTTCTTGAGGTTTAGGATTTTCTTCCTTAGCATGATCCTTGAACTTTTGTTAAAATCCAGCTAAGTCTTGGAATATTTTCTCCTATGGAATCTTACTCAAATGGAAGGTTGCAATTTTGCTTTCTGTGGACAAGAATTCATTCAAGCTGAAACTCCCGGAAGGAGTTGGAATCTGCCTAGCACGTCCTCCTACAGGTCCTGGATCAAGTTGTTCAGTTGCATTCATGATTGGGTGAGGAGGATCGTTCCGCAGGAATTTCTAAGTTCAAACATCCCATGACGGACTGAAGTCTTCTGTTTGATAACTAGAGGGATTTGTCCTGGAGCGCAAATTCCTGAAGGTCATGGATTTTGCGCTCAGGACAAAAATTTGTCCTGGAGCGCAAATTCCTGAAGGCCAGGGATTTTGCGCTCAGGAAAAAATTTGTCCTGGAGCGCAAATTCCTGAAGGTCAGGGATTTTGGCTAAGGACTTATAGTTTTTTCAGTTTTGGATTGGGAGCATGGTTCATTTTCTTAGCTTTTCTACCGAAGTTTAGTTGTCACTATGAGATCAGAAATACGGAGTTCGTTTCTTCCATCCTCCGGGAATCTGCCTTCGATGGCGAGACACGAAGTTCGTTTGTTCCATCCTTCGTTCCTTCCATCCTCCGGGAATCTGCCTTCGATGGCGAGACACGAAGTTCGTTTGTTCCATCCTTCGTTTGTTCCATCCTCCGGGGATCTCACATTTCCATGGCGAGATACGAAGTTTGTTTGTTCCATCCTTCGTTTGTTCCATCCTCGCAAAATTTCTTATTTCCAAGGCGAGATACGAAGTTCGTTTGAATGATTTTGCAACTTCCAGGTTTGGAATTGGCTAAGTCTGGTAGCCTAAAATCCTGAAAAATTGACTAAGTCTGAAATCTGGTGGATCCTCCAAATTCTAGATTTTGCATGTTAAATCCGGTGGATTCGAGACCTATCTCAAACATCCTGAAAGGTATATTGAAAAATATTTAAAGTATAATTATACTTAAATATATTTTTTAATATACCTTTACCCTGAGAGACACTGAAAAATGGCTAAGTTCCCCAGGAGCGCAAATTTCCACTAGTCAAGGATTTTGCGCCCAAGGACAAAAATTGTCCATGAGCGCAAATTTCAATTGGTCAGGGATTTTGCGCCCAAGGACAAAAATTGTCCTAAGGCGCACATTTCCAGAGGTAAAGGATTTTGCGCCCAAGGACAAAATTTGTCCAGGAGCGCACATTTCATCATGTGCAGGATTCTGTGCTTTTGACCTTGCCTGTCCAATTTCATGGATTTTGGCCTTGGAAATATCTTTTCTTCAATTTTGAGTGGGATTTCAATTTTGCAGTAGGTATACCTTAGTTGTTTTTACGGAGGTTCAGTTGTCGACATGGGATCAGAAATACGGAGTTCATTCCCTCCATCCTCGTTTCTTCCATCCTCCGGGAATCTAATTTCCATGGCGAGACACGAAGTTCGTTTGTTCCATCCTCGTTTCTTCCATCCTCCGAGAATTTGATTTCCATGGCGAACTGAAGTCCGGATGTTCCTTTCTTCCATCCTTGAGGAATCTCTCATTTCTATGGCGGGATGCGGAGTTCGACGGAGTTTGTTTCTTCCATCCTGACTGTGAATCTGATTTCCATGGCAGACTGAAGTCTGGATGTTCATTTCTTCCATCCTCAAGGAATCTCTCATTTCTATGGCGGGATACGAAGTTCGACGAAGTTCGTTTCTTCCATCCTGACTGTGAATTCCAGGATTCAGGCATCCACAGAGGAGTCAGAGAAAGAATTTTCAAGCCAGGATTGATTGGACAGGTCAGGAGGCTGAACTGGACACTTCCTGTCCTAGGGCGCAAAATCCAGTAGGTATTGGATTTTGCGACTTGGACAAAAAATTGTCCTGGGCGCATAACCCAGTACCTGCTAGATTATGCAACCAGGGATAAATTTCCTCCCTAGGTGCTGGAATATGCGACCAGGAATGTTCCTGTTGCATTTCCAGCTTTGCGGAGGGATACTCTTGAATACTGATTTTTTTCTAAAATTGCCCCAAGTTCCTGAAGAATCCTATTGATTTGAGAATCTTCCGGGTTTGTGAAATGAGGTTGAGTACCGGATTGGGATCCGAAGGATACCCCCTGGATTGAACTTCCGGACTGGAGCTGTCGGGCTGGGAACTGAGTTCCATGGCTAAAGGATGATCATTCCAAGGAGTGATAGTTCTTGTTGAATTTTGGGTCTAGTCGGGATAAGAATATGGATAAAACCTTAGAACAGGATTCCAGGCAGGAATTCCTTGAACAAGACTCCGGGATAGGCACTTCCGAACAAGACTCTGGACTGGACCTCCGGGCTAGATTCCTAGACTAGAGTCCAGGAATGACTTCCTGAGTGGGACATGGAGTCTTGGAACAAGATTAGAATTGAGTTCCATGCCGGGAATGGAGAGGGTTCTAAGGTGGAAAGATGGATTTTGACATGGAAATGACAAGCCTTATTGAATTTAGGACCCTGGATTGGAACTTCAGGACAAGAATCCAGACAGGAACTTTGGAATAGGATTCCTGGATAGGAACTTTGGAATAGAGTTCTTGGATAGGACCTTTGGGACAGGATTCCCGAACAGGAACTTGGACAGGGACTTCCGAACTGAAGTCTTGGAACAGGATTCCTTATTCATCATGGAGCCTTATGATGAGGGTGAAGGACTTGGACATTTCCTCTATGGGATGATGGACTCCTTCCATGGACTATCCAGATTTAATCGAGGAATGATAGGTAGGGCATTATTCATCCTCAGGAGAAATTCACTATTTCAAGCATTGCTAATGTTCCCTATGAGCTGACTGCTCGGACATTCTTTCCTAGCTTCATGGATTGGGGCAAGAAACTGCAAGATCAAAGCAAAAACAACGGCGAAAGCGGAAAAAAAAAAGGGGGTCCCCATTTGCAATGGGGCGATGTGTGAAAACGTCACAACATATATATGCTGAAGTAATTGCAGGATTCCTATATTTTCAAGAAATTTTTACGCCAATATAAGCTGTCACATGTATAGCTCACTTAATAAAAAGTTATAGGCCTTACTAAGTATATATGATAAACTCATATCCACTGCTAAAATGCTTGTTCTAATATAGACCAACAAAGAAATAAGATGATAAGTACAAATGTCAAAACTCCTCGATGTGGCTTGAATTTCATTAGTGAATTTCAACAACAAAGCACTTGAAGACAAAGAGGGCCACCACCCAGTATAGTAGCACATAGCAGAGAAGCTGCCAGAAGCTTCTATGACCCTAATAGCCATAAGAGGAGTGGCTCCCATGCTCTCTGACTTACCTAGACTGACTGAAATCCTAGGCAACATACAGCTCTTGCGATATTAGATAGAGCTATGTTCTTCAATTAAACTACAATGACATTTGAATCTAAAGACCTTTGTAAAACATGTACAGTCAATTTGTGATAAGAATCTTTGGATAACACTGCTTGAAAATTTTGTATGGCCTTGACATTTTGGAGAACCTTCTTCGCCCCTGTTTCAGATTACTGAACTGTCTTTAACAATTAAATCTGCATTCCGATTGTTCTGTCTCTGTTTCATCTGTTTGAAAAGCATGATTTCTTAAAAGAAGCCCTCTAAATAAAGAGTGGAATATGACGGATGCACTTTTCCTCAATATTTCATTTTGTGGTAAAGTTTGGTAAATGTTTCTGGATAATACTGCACTGGAAGTTTTTCTGGTCTAGCATTTTGGAATAATCTTGTATTGTCCGTGTTGGATTTGTACGGTCATTGCCAAATCCATCACCTGACCATAGCTATGGACATCTTGTCATTAAGTTTTAAAAATGTATAGGTCAATACAAGATTATTTGAAGTGGTCCTTGACCTGGGTGCTGACTAAATAAAGCATACAGGCTGACCTATGGAAATTACCAAATGCAGTAATGAGAGTATTCAAGCAAGCCTGGGAGGGTAGATACCATGGAGCGATGCATATGTAAATACTGTGCAAGGAACATTTTTCCACGTTTGTTTATTAATAATTATCTATCTAGTCGAAGGTATGATTTAATCATGATTCATTTTTATATTGTCTTATGTATCCTGTATATATTGTATTATGTATCCTGTATAATAAGTCTCTTATTATGACTGATTATGACTGATATATAACATACTTCTCTTATAAAACATGGCCTAATGGTAAGGCAGAGCAACTGCCATTATGGCGATCTAATTTAAATTTGCTAGATATGCTGCTCAATAGTGATAATACGTGCCAGTAACAAACAAGACAAGATGCAGTTCTTAGATAAATTTTTAATCTTGATGAGAAAGTCACCCCTTGAATGCAAGTTCCACAAAAACAAGAATTTGACAGTGCACCAACCCTGTGCATTATTAGATGGTGGATGATGCACACACACATATGCATATGCATATACAGACACATGCACGTGCATATACATGGAACAAACCTATGTGCATATACATGGAACAAACATATGCATATACAGACACATACACGTGCAGTTCTTAGATAAATTTTTAATCTTGATGAGAAAGTCACCCCTTGAATGCAAGTTCCACAAAAACAAGAATTTGACAGTGCACCAACCCTGTGCATTATTAGATGGTGGATGATGCACACACACATATGCATATGCATATACAGACACATACACGTGCATATACATGGAACAAACCTCTGTGAAAGACAAATTAAGTTTTGGACCCAATGACAAGTTTAAGAGGCCACAGAAAACCCAAGGCTACCGAAGAAATTACGAGACATCACCATACCATGAGGATTACACCACTGAAAGTAATTTTGCAATCTTTTGCACAATAATCTTATGTTTGAATTAACCACAAAGAGTTGGCATATCATTAAGTCATTCCATGGGCTAAGATAAAGCCTACAGACTGACCTATCTAAATTAATAAATGCAGTAGTAAGAGTTTTCAAGACATGGAAGGATAAAATCATAAATACAATGGAGGGATGGGCATACGTAAACATGATGCAAAGGACATTTTTCTACATTTGTTTATTATCTATCTAGTCAAAGGTAATGATTTCATCATTTTTCTGTTGTATTATATATCCTGTATGATAAATCTATTCTTTAAACTTAAAGTTCTTTATTATGCACAAGGAATTTAATTATTCCTTTGGTATCATAAAGCCCTAGATTTTTTTAATATTGCAATTTGTTTACAAATACTCTTCATAAAAGCACCAACATGAGACCAATACAAGCTCTTTGCAAGCACTAATATGAGACCCATACTAGCTCCTTTTGAGCAATCACACTAGAAACCTACAATGGAAGACAAAGAGTCACAATATAGAAATCCACCTTTGAATATCAACTAGAAGCCAACAATGAAAGACCAAGAGTCAGAACTTAGAATTCCAAATTAGATGTCCCTTTGGAGATTTGAGCTTGGGTCTCCACAATGAGAACCCGATGCTTTAACCAATTGACCTCAATCCCTTAGACTATAAAGCCCTAGACTTTCTCAAATATAGCATTAAATACGATACCGAATTGCTTATTCTCTCACAGCAGACATTCAATGGGATTGTTTGCTCAGGCCTTCCTGCCTATTGGTTGCAACACATTGTTTAATGCATTCAAAAATGTGAGATAGCTTGGGCCCAAGTAACTACAGAACTATCATGATTGGGGACAAATTGCCAAAATTCATGACACAATTATGGACCTAAAAGCTTTCTGAGCAGTTGGAGCATGGTAAATTTTGAACAAGCAGATCGGCAGGCTTTGGGTGACATTTTTACTCTTCGAGCTGTCATTGAGGAGGCTCATGACTGGTCTTCTAAAGTATTTTATTGCTTTGTATGTCAAAAGGACTTTGGCTTTATACCCAAAACACCTATTGTTTAAGAGATTGTGTACTATTGGCATTCTAGAGCTCTTTAGTTGCCATCATGAAGCTCTATAAGAGAGTTGTTGGCTAGCTTCAAACTGCTCACAACTTCTCTGACTTTGTCAAAAGTAATATTGGGGCTAATGAAGGTCACCCTCTCTCACAGACTCTCTTTGGGATCTACATAGGCAAGCTTAGGGACTTTCTTAGAGAGAAACAATAATGTTGAGGATGGTCACACCTTACATTACATCATTATTGCTATATTATTGCTTTTGCATGATGTGGCCTTCCTTGTTCGTCCTCTTTAGGGTTTGCAGAGACAATTAGACCCTCTTGTTGGCTTTTGCAAGCTTCTTTGGCTAGTCACTCAAAGTTTAACTTAGTAAAAGTAAGGTTATGACTTTCAGTACTTCAAGAAATACTCTCTCTAATTTCAAGTTTTTTTAAAGGCAAGACAATATAGGTTGCAACAACTTATACCTATTTGGAAGTTCAATTTACATCTTCATCCCTCAATCTATAGCCTGCTACTCAGTCATCGCATCTCATATTAAAATGGACATGCCTCCTGTTTAAGAGCATCAATTCTTTCAATTACATTTCCAGCATATTGTTTTCAACACAATGAGTAAAACCCTTTGTTTTTTGGTTTAAAGGTTTGGGGCCCCACTTCAGGGTTTCTTGATTGGATGCATGTTGTAAGGGTACTAAAAATCATGCATCATACATACTAAATAGGCAATTCCTTAAGCATTGTCAAAGCTAATAGGATAATTTTCCGTCTTCAGGTCCCTTGGTGATTAAGCGCCAGTTTGGGAAGATATCTGCATTTATCCCTTTGTTCTTCAAAATGAATTGCCTTCTTAGATCTTCCTAGAATGGCAATCTTGATATTCTACGAGTAGTTTCCTTCTTTTAGTCTACTGGCATCTCCATAGATCAGCTTCCTCCCTTTAGATACTCTTTGGACACCCCTCACCTTCTTCAATGATGGGGAAGATCAATAGAGTTGTCAAAGAGGACATATATCAACAATATATTCAGGTCACTTGGATCTCTCCCATGCAACCCCTCAGCCCCTAGTTGACTTTCTATGTCAGGCATTTACTGCAAATTGTTGAAAGCACCATTACTTTTCCTTGCTATATTCAACATCATTACTCACGTGGCCTTAAAATTCGCCTTGGCTGGCAGAGGCTTTGCTCTCACTAATTATGAGACAAGAAACAGAACCTTATTCCACAACGCAATACAAATTATTGTTTTTACTCTCCCAAAATGGAGTACAAAAGAGTGCTTTATTTTCAAGTGTCTTTGCTACTATGAGCTCTAGGGGAGATACCATTGTTTGTACCAAAATTTAAAACTCATAAGAGTTCCTAGCTACCTTGTTCCAACCAAAGGTGCTTCATCTTTTGTCCCTTGGGCTTTACACACAACTCATAGGACTACCAAATTGACTACCCCGTCCTATTTCAGCCATCAGAGTTATCAAGTGCCCTTTGGATATTGTTGTTACACATACTTATGTTGATAGGTAGGTGAGGAAGTCCTTTATGACATGCCACAAGGGTACCTTGGTCCTCTTATTCTGCAACCAACCATGGAGGTTCCTCTACTCTAGAGACTATAACACAGAGGAACAAGTAATCTCCTTCACTCACAGCCTAAGCTACTGGGAAAGAGACAAAGCGCCATTTTTACTCTATTTTAGTGGATTGTCAACCATGGGTGCTAGGATAGGTGTTGGAATGTGTACCTTGCTTCTTCTCAAGATTGTACATCCATGCCTTCTAAGCCTAGGCCATTATCCTATTGACATCACAAAAGATTTGCGTGACCCTTTTCACGGAGATTGATGAGAATGTTAAGCCTTATCCTGCTTCAAGTTTTGGTACAGATTAGAGCCAACGTTGGTCTTCATTGATCCCCTCCTAGTGGAATCGTTAACTGTTTCTTTGGTAAGAGATCTTCCTTTTATATAGGTGTTTGTCTTATATGGCCTGTCTTTTTTGACTTGCCTAGGGTTTACTAGTTTTGAGTTAACCTTCTTTAATTAGGATCTTTTATTGTTTGAGATCCTTTTAGCACTTCTACTTTCTATTGTAACTAGTTGTGATATAAGTTCATCTTTCTTTCTGGCCATAGGGTGGTAGTTAACACTATGTTTTTGGTAACCTCCCCTCCCCATGGTGTAAGCAGATTGAGAAGACTCTATCTAATCCCAAGCTTTGTCGTTATTTCAAAATCCATGGCTATAAAAAATTGAAACAACATATGTAATGTAAAGTGAAGAAAAATGCCCTTATCCTTGGTGTAGTAGTTTGCATACTAGCACCTTTTGCAAGCTAGATCCATATGTAATTTGCAACTATCATAGTTAATTTCAGCACTGAGATAAATATTGATACCTTAAACTCATTTGTAATCTAAAACTGGGCACAAATATTGAGATATTTTTTATTTATGAGCAAAAACCCTAAACACTTTCTTTGGAAGAAACCTTTCCGCCCCTGTTTATATCAGAGATCTTGAGATATTGCGTACCAGATAAAAGTTAAGATTTTGACGAAACTGGGGATCTGCCAATTCCTTTACTCTATTCACTGCTTCTTCATCTGAATTGTCTAAATTATCAATAATGTAAACCTTGTACCCTCCATTCAGAAGCTGTAGCACTGTATGGCTTCCTATAAATCCAGCACCTCCTGTAACTAGAATACATTTATGCAATCCATCTTCTGAACCCATCCTCTAAATACAAATTTCAAAACCAGTCTAGAAGCTCCGCAAAACCGGGTGCCTGAATCCAAGCCTCCAAAACAAACTTCCAGTCCTTGCATTAAAATGTCAAATTACACGTGCATCATGGAGTCTGAAGAAATCTTGCTTTCCTTTTCACATCCACAGCATAATTACATTGACTAAAACTGTGCATCTACACCGTAAACTGCGTATCGTTTACACGAAATTAATCTATAATGTAAATGTTTCTTATTTTTTATCAGGAAAATTTCACCCGCCATTTCCAATTCTTCAACAAAACTTCCTGGTTGATGCGGAAGTCCAGGAATAAAACGGTTTATATTCTACTTAAAAGCTTAAGTCGTGTAATTGAAAACTAATGGCCCGCCATCGTACTTTGAAAAAAGGAATGTATTTTAATAATAATAAAAAATTGAAGAGACCAGTATTACAAGAGTTTGAGAGAAAATATACATCTGTAATGGTGAGATTTCCCTACCTATGTCATTTCCCATTTATTTCCATTATTTTCAAGAAGACAAATAGTTAGTCAACAAAATATTATGATTATTATAATGATAGAAAATTTATTTCCATTATTTTCAAGAAGACAAATAGTTAGTCAACAAAATATTATGATTATCATAATGATAGAAAATATATTTACTTTATATTAATTTATATGCAAAGAATAATTGTTTATGATGTTATTATTGATTATGTGGTTAAATGATGAAACTGAGGTGGATGCAAGAACAATGTTGTTTTTCCCTCTAATATGAGGAGAGAGTGTATCACCATGGAGAGGATGCTAGATCGTGTGAATGCAACAATCCTTATGCCATCTAGAAATGCACACACATATACTTAGTAGAGAGATCATGTTTTGTCAAATTATGTAGTTGTTAAGAAGAAAGTTAAAATCTTTTTTCGTCGTCAAATAGAACATGGTGTATGCCTTTGGATGTCAAGTCGACGTGTGTAAATCGACTAAACATGTTTAATTTTGTTGTCAAGATCTTAGTCGACTTGCGAGAATTCTCCGTCGATAATTGTGCTTACAAATAAGCACAATTAGTGTTCGAGAGTATGCAATAGTGACATCTATTAGATAAGTGTATTATGTCTATTTACAAATTGTTGTTGTTGTTGTTGTTGTTGTTATAGTTAAAGATCATGTTTAGTGGAGGTAAAAAGTTTCTCTTTATTTCTCCTTAGCGTACTCCCTAAATGCTTGGGGAGTGGGGGAAGGAGCAGTAGCTCCACACTCCCCACTTTTTCTTGCATGAGAAGATTTGCGAGGAGTGGAGAGAAATTTTTGGGGTGATGTATTTACTATATGCCCATAACTATTGGTGAGTGGGATAAGTAGAAGGAGAGATAGGACTGGTATATGCAGAGAGAGAAGGGCTCGAAGTTGGAAAAGAGCAAAGGAGATATAACAAGGAGACAACAGTGAGGACTCTGCCTATTTTACTATACAGGCAAGTCTATTATATTCAATAGGCTATGATAGAATATATATCTGCCTTTCGTTCGATTAGATCTGTAAGTATAAAAGAAGTAAAGAGTTTTTGTGTAGACTGTCATTTGGCAAGCAGGTTACCACTAAGCATAGTGAAGTAGACTTGTTATTTATCCTCTACAGAGGATTATTGTTTTCTGTATTATTATTACTGTAATTCGGAATGAGGAATAGTTATGTTTACCTCTATATAAATATGTATTCCTTGTCATATTAGTGTATGCCTCAGGAAATGTTATACATTTTAATACCTCTAAGTTAGAGAATCTCTCGGTTGCAACTTGATTTATAGTCTTTCATTGTTAGTGAAGCACAATAAGCTTCGTGTGGGTAATAGTTAGAAGACTGTGTCAAAGCCTCTTGATATTCAACGTAGATATTTTCATGCAACCTCAATTTAACAAGATTGTGCTATATGAAAGGTCGACTGTGTCTTATATTTTAGGACAACTGTGTTATTGTGAAGCCAACTATGTCTTATATGAAAGGTTGACTATGTCTTATATGATAGGCCTACTGTGTTATTGTGAAGCCAACCGTGTCTTATATGATAGGCCGACTATGTTATTGATAGGCCGACTGTGTCTCATGTAGAGGCCGACTGAGCTATATGAGAGGTTGACTGTGACTTATGTAGAGGCCAGCTGTGCCTAAAGTGTAGACCAACTATGCCAAGAAATTTAGACCCCGACTATGTAAAGAATAAGTCGACATTGTAGTGATCGACTACTAGATAAAAACTATGCTTGGGTTATAGAAACTTAGTCTGAGTCGATGGCAGACTTAAGAGAGACCTAAGAGAAGGTCATTGTCATAAAACAAAGTACTATTCTCATAGCAGTAGCTAACTGAGAAGGAATATAGTGTGCTTGAAAGCTTAAAAAGCTAGTTAATGAGTTGAAGTCAATGTGTAGGAGCACTTGACATTAGACAACTTTTTCCAAGTATATATAGAAGAATGAGTTGTTTAGAAGCTATTCTAGGGTTATTCTAAATTATATATATCCTAGTTTTGTAGAGGAATATCTTTAACCCAATCTTAGGCTAAGAATAGCCACAAGATTGTCGAGAGATATACTCACTATGGCAATGAAAGTCATGATATAGATTATTTTATTGTTATGTTATCTTTTTGATATACACGAGGAAGTGTATTCAATTCGTTGGTATATGAAATTATAGTTTATCTTCGGCAAATTATGAGTCAAATTATTATATTCTTAGATTAAGACATATAGAGTCTTTAATCATAAAACCCTATGGCTTAAATGTCAAAATCTTGCATGTGTAGAAGAACACATATGAGCATGGGAATAGGTAGACAGGTCATTGAGTAGATGGCAGGATGTCATAGACCCGTGATTTCAAGGATGCAAAGAGGGACTCAATGTATGTTTATAGTCACCTAAGCTCTCACCTTAGACTTGTCAAAATGACTAGTAGATAAGGGATTATGTTATGTCTTTAAGACCAATATGGTATAAACAAGTCGAAAAGAATTATTTATACATATGACATAAATTGACATACAAGAATGTTGTCTCCAAGTTAAGAAAAGAGTGAGTGAACATACGACTATATATTTATATGAAACTTTGGCCAAAGTAATGCAAAAGTCATTGCTTGCATTGTCGGTTCACGGTGTACTAGATAGCTGAATAATCAGAATGGGTCATACATAGCTAGAGCTAGACTAAAGTTGTAAACCCAAAGGTCATTAGTTACGACACATCACTAATTCTCAAATGGCATAAAGAATCAGTTGATTCTCATTATCTATTACCCTCGTGAAGGGAAGGACCACTTCCAGAAAGAAGGTTTGTAGGGGACCGTCGGTCTGTGGTTGGAGGAAAAGTACTAGGGTGATGCTCTCTCTCTCTCCTGTAGTTGGCTACCAAAAACTTGTGAACAAGAATACATTACTTATTTTGTAAAAGATATTGGTAAAATTGTAAGTCGTGAGAAATACGACCATTTGTTATATGTGGAATTTTGTTAGTTGTATGTGAAGCGACCATTTTCTGAATATATGTATTGTACTTGAAATTGCAAATGTAATATCTTTGATTGCAAATAATTAAAAAAAAAAACAGTGAGATGTTTGCTTTAATTGTGTTTTAAGAATTTCTAATATTCCAGTTGAGATGTTACAAAGAGTGTTTTGATACATTAAAATATGGAGACTGCTTTTATACATTTAAATATTGACAAATGCCATATTTTTTGTAAAGTCAAGTCCCTTACCCTATGCTATCTATTTATCCATTACACATATTCCTTAGACACCTGAAATTAACCTCACTTCCTGACTTAGTTATTCATCTGCCATACCTTCACATCAATTAAATAATTTATAATTATTTAATTAATCCATTCAATTTTCTAAAGTTAATTAAATAATTTATTATGATATTTTATTTTAGGGTTTAACTACGTAGTTTTTGAGTCAAACACATGACCCATATTTCATGAGTAGTGGTTCACATGAACCCATCTCTCATGTTAATGAATTAAATAAAATATCATAATTTGACATGCTGCGGAAAAGTACCTCCTACTTATAAATAATTTATTATTTAATTAATTAAATCACAATCCAATATTAATTTAATAAATCAAATATTTATTTAATTAACAAAATCCAAATCACATCTTCTTCTCAATTTCTTACCATTTTTAAACTCATGTGTGCATCTAATTAATTTAATTAATTAGATAATCCTCTCATATCCTATCTTATCATCTACTCGTTTTATTTCCTCTTTTGTCAAATAAAGCAAAAAAACAAATCTTATCTCCAAAATCAAATCTTCTTCCCTCCATCATCAAAATCTAGAAATCTAGCCTCAATGAAGCCATTATGAATCATGCGACAAAATAATGTTATGCTGTAGAAATTATAAGCAACCAAGATATCAATCATTCTATCATAGAGAACAAGCTACTAGATTTGAGTGCATTCTACTTCGTTCTATCGAAGCATGAGGATTTGATTGAAGGAGAAGGTATCAAGTTATATTGTATTTATCTTCTTTTGTTTCCTTTGATTATTTTTCCTGTATACAATTCCTATACATGTATCCCTTACCTCATCCATGTGTTTGTATATCTCTATGCATTTGTCTTATATGTACATTTATTACACCTATATACACATGTACTTCCATGTATTTGATTCCCACACTGACTTGGCCCCTTTTTATGACTTGGGTCATTTCCACAATTGTGGGATTGACCACACCACCACAAACTTGACCCTATCAATTTCAAATTTATAAATTTAATTTTGGCCAACTTCCTACCTATACTCAACCTTGTGGTCGTGAACTTAACCCTGTCAATTTCAAATTTTTAAATGCAATTTTGGACAACTCTTACATATCCTGCCTAAGGCCAACTAGATGCAAATTTGTGCAATATATGTTGTTGTGTCCTTGTATTTAAAGGCATTCAATACATTCATTTTCATTCTTATCCTCTTCGATCATTCCAAGTATTATCATTTGCATTTAAGAAAGGAAACACTCCAATTTGGTGCACTAAAAAAAATCTAGATTTACATGAGCATTCTAAGAGCTCATATGCATGTTTGAATAGTGTTGTTTTCAATCATTCACACATATTTTTGCAAGTTGACCTAAGAGAACATGTCCCCTAATGACATAATGATGACCCTACCAAGGCATTTGTAAATACTACCAGTCTTCAGATACTAGAAAGGAGTAGAGCATGCACAAATCATTTAGGCAAATCACATAATAGAAGTCTACATTACATAGGGTCAAGTCTGAACTTAGAGGATGAATCCATGACCACAAACTTGACCCCAAACAAAGCACAAATCCAACACATATTTCAAGGCATTTCATTGATAGAGAGGCTCCATTACCGAGTAGATATCATCCAGATTCTAGAATCTTCATCAAAGGCATTCATTCTTTAGTCAATGACCTAAGTACCTTTATTTATTACATTTATTTCTATACTTCTATCATTTAATTTTAGAATACATTAGTCCATGACTATCACTTATTAATCTAGATCAATTTATGCTTATTTGTTCAAATCTCATTAGATTAGCCTAGCTTACATTTACTTTTCATGCACTATTTTATCCCTCTCCTATAATTCCTTGTATCCTAGATGCAACCAATTGCAAGGGACATATTTTGTTACTAACATTTTCGTGTTGAGTTTTGCACGAAATTACAAGTTCTTACAAAGATTGATCTTCAATTACTATGGAGAGCATATCCCAAAGGACACACTTACACAGTGATACCTTGTAGGGTCCATTACTTTACATGTAACCCCTTTGATATTCTTCAAATGATGTATAAAAATGTATCATTCTAAGATTCACATACACCTCAAAGCAGGGGTAAAATGTAATTGTGAAATTTGCATACCCTTTATATTATCATTTAGCTTTGTGCCCATTTTGAAGAGAGTGCCTTGATACATTGAAATATTGACAAATGACATATTTTTTGCAAAGTGAGGTCTCTTGCCCTATGCCACCTACCCATCCATTATACATGTCCCTTACCCCATCCACATCTTTGTATATCCCTATATATTTGTCCTATTTGATACCTTTATTACACATATACATGCATGAAAGGAAGAAAGGTATGCATAAACACTTCTGACATGAAACTTCTAAGGAGAGTGTTGTGCAAATTTCAATATTTTAACAATTACAGAAAGTAGAAACACATATAAACATAAAATAAACAATGTACATTAACACAAGTCTGCGTGGGGAAAACCCTTTCGGGAGAAAAACCCCACACTCCAAAGCAACCCAATGTATTATTCAGTAAACAACATAGTTACAATACACTTGCAAACCAATCCTCCGCAAGAGTGTCACCAACCAAAGATCTGGAGGAATTTTGACATCATAACAATACCTATAAAACTCGCTATCAAACCTCCATCTCAAGCACCCAATAAAAATAAGAGATTTAATGCATGAAACCATGAAATGGTAATTAGAAAATCATAAGCTCAAACCTCCCAAAATAGTGGCACCCAAATCCTCAGTTAGAAATCCAACATCCAAATTTCAAGATGAGTCCACAAGCTAAAAATAACATATTCCTTCCACTTATCATAACTCGATTATAATCCACTCACCAAATTGGGCGTTCTATTTTAGCTCCATTATCCCCATCCAAAGATGCCTTATGATGTGTCATAACACATGTCATGAGTTGGTCAATGGTCAATAAGTGTAACTCCCCCTTACAACTCTTTTATATGTTCTAGATGTTTTTGCGTTTCCAATATAAGAGCCCCAACTTCTAGAGGTCGTAACTTTTGATTCGAGAGGCCAATTGGGCCAATTTTTTTAATTTTTAGAGATTGAAGAGTTCCATGTGATAGGCACCTAGGAATTGGTGCTGACCAACTTATAATTTTTATTATGGTCAAAAACCAACTATATAGCCTAGAAATTGAGTTTTTTATTTATTTTTTAACCTAATAATTGTATTGTTTGTAATCTTAGCATTAGGTGCAAGATTGAGACACCTTTCCTAACAATGCACATACTTCTATATGTCCAATTCCCACACTAATCTAGCCCCTTTTTATGGATAGGATCATTTTTGCAATCGCAGGTCAACCCCACGGTTATACACTTCACCCTTTTAAATTCAAAATTTTAAATGCAATTTTGGTTGACTCATGCATATAATTTTCCTACCTAAGGCTAACTAATCACAAGTTTATGTGGTATGTTGTGATGTCCTTATATTTAAATGAATTCAATGCATTCATTTCAACATCCTATCCCCTCTAATCATTGTGAGTATTATTATTCACATTTAAGGAAGGAAACACTTCAATTTGGTGCACTAGAAAGAATATAGATATGCATGAGCATTCTAGGAGCGTATTCATGTTTGAAAAGTATTATTTTTTATCATTTACACATATTTCTATGAGTTGACCTAGGAGAACGTTTCCCCTAGTGGCACAATGATAAACTTACCAAGGTATTTCTAAATATTATTAGTCTTCAAATATAAAAAAGGAGTGGATCAAATATAGACCATTCGGGTGAATCACATAGCAAAATTCTACATTGTGCAAGGTCAATTCCAAACTTGAAGGATGAATCTATAACCACGAACTTGACCTAGACTTGTAGAGTTGACCCCAGATAGAGCATGAATCCAACATAGATTCTAAGGCATTTCATTGATAGAGAGGCATCATTTCCCAAGCATATATCAACCAAATTAAACAATCTTCATCAAAGGCATACATTCTTTAGTCAATGAGATAAGTACCTTTTGTTTATTACATTTCTTTGCATACTTCTAGCATTTTATTTTATAATACATTATCCCACAATTGTCACTTATTCATCTAGGTTAATTTATGGTTATTTGTTCACATCTTATTGGATTAGCCTGGACCACCCATAATGAAAGTTTAGTTTTCTTTATAACATATCATAGCCCCGTGAGCTAAAAACAAGAGTAGAATATAGTTTTAAAATAAACAAAACAAATCATTACATAATAGCATTCCTCAATAAGTGGTGTGGGATAGTTAAGGCCAAGCTTAAGCATCATCTTTTGGATAGCTCAATGCATGGTTTTTCATGTGGTCAAGAGTCTTGCAGCTAACTTTTCCTAATGAGTGTTTGTCATGGACAAGGTACCAATAGCGATGTCATCGATGTGCCAAGAAAGTATTTTCCAAGTGGCCTCTAGCTAGGAAACTTGCTCATGAATGTATTGCATCTATTATGGAAGTTGGTGATTGTCCTTAAGAGTGTCTTGTATAAAGTTTGACAAAATAGGCATCTCAAAAATGATGTTAGAATAAATCTTTTGGATTGCAACTCCTAGAGTATAAAATAAGTAATCAAAGGCTCAAATACAATGCTCTTTCCATAAATGAATAATAATTAGTTGTCTAATAGATTCAAAAATAACATTCACAATAGTGTCAATTCCCAACAGAGCAATTTTATAATCAACTTGGTGACTAGAGATGGTAGGAAGATTTTAAAAAAATATTTGCCAATGGAGGTAAGCAAATTTACATTCCAAGAAGAGGTACTTAACCTATTTGGGGAGAGAGTAGAACATGCACAAGGGAGGCTGTAGTCAAAGAAATTTGAATCTCTTTCCCACTAGTAGTTTAAAATATAGAAGCTTCCATGTAAGGACTTGGGAGTTGGCATCACCTTTGGCTTGCCAAAGACATGTGTTGAGCTTGGACCAAAGGGCATTGCTAACGTGACAATTCCATTTGAAATTAAAGTGAGGAATAAGGAGAATCTTAGGAAGTAATTACAAATAGATTTGTTTGAATGGGAAAAAAGAGAAGTATCAAATGCCAATCTTTGAGGAATTTGCAAGGGGTTAGAATGGACAACTTGATGCTCATCTTGGGAGGTACAAGGTATAAGATAAGCTTGATCACTAGTTTATGGATAGATAAAATTAGGAATGAGTGTGTTCCTAGGAGTTCCAATTGAGAGAAAGAGTTAATTAGTCATACTAATCACTAAATTGGTGAACACCTCCATAAAAGAGGGGTGATCATGGGGTGAACAAGTATAGCTAAGGGCTTTTTATCATGTCAGATCAATTTGTTCCACCAATTGGAAGAAGTGGAGAAGATGAATCAATGCTAGAGAGAGGAAAATTTCCCATTTAAGAACTTGAAAATAGATTGCCAATTCCACATATTGACAAAAGGATGAGAAACCTTAATGTTGAAATAGGGAGATAGAATAAGTTTGTCCTTCTAATTAACCATATGTCATCCACTCTTATTACCAGCTAAATCCAATCTATGTTTGACAAGAATCTTCCAAAGTTCTCCTTCTCAAATAGCTCTGGTGATCAATTTGGAGATAGGACATTTTGGAGATATGTTTTTAGGACGAATGCAATGGAGTCATGAAGTAGATCTATAGCTAGAAGTGTCATATCATTTAGACCAAAGAAATTATCAAAGCAGTTTATTAAGCTCATCATAACATATGTTGGAAGGAATCTAGTTTAAGGAGAAGTGGACATGAATTGCTAGAAAGATCTTATTAGCCACATAGACCCTAGTTGCCGAGAAGAGGAACTTGTTCCACAATGCATGAGTTTGGATTTGAATTGATTATAAAATGATTCCTCATGTTAGCTAAGGGGACTCCCAAACCAAAGGGAATCCTAAATATCTTGTATCATGTCATGCTTAATGTGATTCCACTTGACAAGATTTCAAGGTGAAGAAGTCTTGGTCATAAAGAATGTAGTCTTATGCATTAAAAGGTTGGACCATAAGGCAACACAATAGAGATCCAAATTTCAGTAATATGTACACTCTTGTAAAGGAATTGGATGTTATCATCAGGAAATTAAGAGTTAAGCACAAAGGAATTATGTGGCAAAGAGATGCCTGAGATCAACCCTAGATGTTTAGCTCAAAGAAGGTAGCCTAGGGAATCAACATTTAGGACATAGAGGAAGGAAGCTAGAAGGCATCCTCAGTGGATGCAACATTGGAGCTAATGAGATAAGGGAACCATTAATAGCAATACATGCACTAGCATTAGTAAATAGCATTTGGACATAAGAGAGCAACCAAGGTCCAAAACCAAATGCATGGCCAATTTCATAGCTCTTATCAAAATCAAATTTAACAAGAAGGGAATATTGTGTCATTTATTGATCCTAGCCTATAAAACACCTAAGCACTAGGAACAAGAACCATGGCCTCCCTGACCATGTAAACTTTTATGAGCTCACAGATTTAGTAAGTGAATCTGCAACATTCTCTTGAGTGTCAACCTTCTTCAACTCAATCTGACCATTGCCAATCATTTCATGAACAAAATGGTATTGAACATCCACATGCTTAGTCCATGCATGATACATGGGGTTCTTGGCCAAACATATTGCACTCTAGCTATCAAAACCAATCTAAATAATCCTACAATCAAAACCAATACCTATACACAATCTCCATAACCAAACTACATCCTTAGAGACATGAGAAGCAACCATATACTCTACTTTGGTGGTGGATAAAGCAATAGTGGGCTGTTGGATTTAAGGCATACAACTGAGAGGGGGGGGGGGGTGAATCAGTTGTATAAAACTTCTTGTTCTTTCAAACACTTGATTCTTCGTTGTTAGTTAACAGCATATCAATTAATCATCCATGAAAGCATAATACATAAACACAAGAGCAGATAAACATCAACACATTGAACACCAAGATTTTGACGTGGAAAACCCGGTTAAGGGAAAAACCACGGGGTGATTAACCCAAGGATTATTCTCTGTTAGAAGAATAAGAAAAAGAATGGCACTTGCCAATTAGGGCTCACTGCCCGAGCACACTGCTCACAAAGAGGCCCACTGCCTACAAGGAGACACACTGTCTACAAAGTGATAAGAATCACAATCTTGAACTGGAGAATGACATCTCTACCATGTCCGGATCAGTTCCATTTAAGCCCAAAAACCTCTGCTCTGCCTTTCGCACTTCTCTTCGCTATGCCACACTCATCCACACAATCCACACTTCGAAATGAACTCACAAACCGTTATTTATACAAGACATCGACTTAGGAACAAACATCTAAGTCGACAAACAACCATAAGAGTATCCGCAAGATGAATAACACATCCGGTCGGCCACCACAAGAACATTCGCAGGATGAACAACTCATCCGGTCGGCTAAACAGAGCAAGAACTTCATCCGGAAGAATATCTTCAATTCCGGGCTCTACTATCAATGCGGACCAACAACACAACCTCAACATGATCCAAGAACCTTCACAAGCCTGCCTGAATGACCAGGTACGTCCGCATTTCCTTTACTTACTGAAATCTCTTATCCTCCTTATCCAGAACTTCAAGAACACTGTCTGTCGCCACTGTCATAATGCAGGAGGTACTTCCGGACCTCCAAATTATACACAACTCGAGATGGCACATCACAAGGACATCCCAAAGACTCCTTCCAATCCGCAGATTAGGATTATACAGTTCCGGACCTCACCGGACCTTTTTGTGATCCTCTGTCACCTCTGAATACTTGCCGAAACCGGTTCTACACCGACAGCCACAACTCCTTCAGATCTTCATGCGGACCTCTGAAATCTTAACTGAAGCATCTCAAGACTCATATCTACAAACCCTTTAATCCGCATCCTCCGGTTCGCATCCTATACAGTACATTTGCCTTCTTCTCATCACTGTTCTTTACTGTTCCTGACTGAGGCTAATTTTCTCAATATCCTCAGCACACTGCTCATTGAATCCTTCTTGTCAAAGCAATATGAGTATGTTGACATCAATGACAACACTGGTTTACCTCATACTTGCAACAATCTCCCCTTTTGTCATTGATGGCAACATATGATGTGAAAAACCATCAAGACAAGAAACTTCTCCTTTCTGTCACTTCTCCCCCTATCAGCAACATGTCTTCTCCTCATTTACTGCTCCCCTTTTGATCATCAGCTACTTGTTTTTCACATGTCTTCTCTCCCCCTTTGACATCAATGGCAAAGGGCTCATACTTGCAATTTTAACACATCAGAATCATACCAGCTGCTCCCCTTAGTAGCAGCTCCCCATCATCAATCCGGATCACAAGATATGACTGTGATATCCACCGGACTGATGCACATCAGTGCATCCTAGTTCATCACCGGAGGGGCCATGACCCCTAACTTCTCCCGGAGATATTCAAAAGAGTCCTTGGGAAGAGGTTTAGTAAAGATATCTGCAATCTGATCCTTTGAGGGAACATACTCCAATCTGACTTCTTCCTTGTTCACTTGTTCTCTCAAAAAGTGAAACTTGATAGATATGTGCTTAGTCTTAGAATGCAATACCGGATTCTTAGAAATATTAATTGCACTTGAATTATCACAGAAAATTGTGATAGGCTCCTCATATTCAACTTTAATGTCTCTTAGCATCTGCTTCATCCATAAGATTTGAGTGCAACTACCTGCTGCTGCAATGTATTCTGCTTCAGTTGTAGACAGAGATATTGCATCTTGTTTCTTGCTTAGCCAAGAAACCAATCTCTTCCCCAAAAAGAATGCTCCACCACTAGTGCTCTTCCGGTCATCCACATCTCCTGCCCAATCTGCATCTGTGTAAGCATGAAGAGAGAAATCTGGATCTCTAGGGTACCATAGACCATACTCAACTGTTCCTTTCAGGTACCTAAAAATTCTTTTGATTGCCATAACATGAGATTCTCTAGGATCAGCCTGGAATCTTGCCACAAGACCAACAGCCTGCATTATATCTGGTCTAGTCTGAGTGAGATACAACAATCCACCAATCATTGATCTATACTTTGTCTGATCTGCCTTTGGGGAGTCATCATCTTTGCTCAACTTACATCCGGTTGCCATGGGAGTGTTCATTGGCTTTGCATCTTCCATACCAAATTTTCTCAACAATTCTTTCACATATTTGGTCTGAGAGATGAAGATTCCTTTCTTTGTTTGAGTAATTTGCAGACCCAAGAAGAAATTCATTTCACCAAGCATGGACATTTCAAACTCACTTTTCATTTGATTTGCAAAAGTTTTGCACATACTATCTCTTCCTCCAAAAATGATATCATCCACAAACACTTCAACAATCAAAATGTTTTCATGAACAATTTTGAAATATAAGTTACTGTCAGCAGTACCTTTGTTGAATCCAATCTACACAAGATGCTTATCCAACCTTTCATACCATGCTCTTGGGGCTTGCTTTAGTCCATACAATGCTTTCTTCAACTTGCAGACCATATCATCATTATCAGACAATTGAAATCCATCCGGTTGTTCAATGTAAACTTCTTCTTCCAGATCACCATTTAGGAAAGCAGACTTGACATCCATCTGATATACCTTGAAGTCTTTGAAGGCAACAAATGCAAGAAATAATCTGACTGCTTCAATTCTTGCCACCGGAGCAAAGGTCTCTTCAAAATCAATTCCTTCTATTTGAGAGTAGCCTTTGCAGACCAATCTAGCTTTGTTTCTGATAACTTCACCAGCTTCATTCAGTTTGTTCTGGAAGACCCATTTGGTTCCAATCACATTCCTGTCTCTAGGTCTGGGAACAAGATCCCAAGTATGATTTTTCTCAATTTGCATTAATTCATCTTTCATTGCTTTAGTCCAGTTTTCATCATTGCAGGCTTCATTTACTGTTTTAGGTTCAATCTTTGAAATCAGACAACATTCATCCTGATTTTGAGCAACATTCCTTCTAGTTTGCACACCTTTGCTTCTGTCACCTATGATCTGATCTTGAGAGTGGTTTAGTGTTACATACCTAGGAATTTTGGGAGTATCCTGCACTGCTGCTTCTTGATCAGGCTCATTCAAACCTATCTCTTCTTCCTGATTTACCGGATCAGGCTGACTCTGTCTTACCGAAGAGGATTGAGTTCCTTGAATCTGAACACTGTCTTTGTCATCTTCATCAAATTCATAAAATCTTGAGGGCTTCTCAATTCCTTCATCAACTTTCACATTAGTGCTTTCTATCATCTTCCTCAGTCTCTTATTGTAACACCGGTATGCTTTGCTTTGAGTGGAGTAACCCAAGAAAATTCCTTCATCACTTCTAGCATCAAACTTTCCTAGATCTTCATCTCTTTTGATATAACACTTGCTACCAAATACTCTGAAATATTTCACAGTAGGAGTGAGGCCAAACCAGAGTTCGTAGGGGGTCTTACCGGTATTGTTTCTGATTTGAACTCGATTTAGAGTGTAGACTGCAGTGCTGATAGCTTCTTTCCAGAACATCTGAGGAACATTTGCTTCCAACATCATTGTCCTGGCAGCTTCCTGGATGGTCCGGTTCTTTCTTTCAACTACTCCATTCTGCTGTGGAGTCCTAGGAGCAGACAATTGTCTCCTTATACCCTGCTTCTCACAAAAGTCAATGAAATCACCAGATGTAAATTCACCACCTCTATCAGACCTTAGACATTTAAGTTTCAATCCGGTTTGATTCTCTACCATAGCTTTGAAGATTTTGAACTTTTCAAGGGCTTCTGATTTCTCTTTTAGGAAGGTAACCCACATCATCCGGGAATGGTCATCAATTAACAACATGAAATATCTATCACCTTGCAGACTCTTGATTCTTGTCGGACCACAGAGATCAGTATGTACTAATTCCAACAATCCGGTAGAGGACTGATCTTTGCTTTTGAAAGAGACTCTGCTCTGTTTACCTAGCTGACATTCTTTGCACAAACTATTTGTAGGTTTCACCAATTTTGGAAGGTCTCTTACAGTCTGAATATTGCTTATCTTGATGATGTTATCAAAATTCACATGACACATTCTTCTATGCCATAACCAACTCTGATCAACTTGAGCAAACAGACAACTTTTGTTTGAACCAACCAGATGAAAGATATTACCTTTTGTTTGAGCACCGGATGCAATTTCAGTTCCGGAGCTTGTAAAGATTCTGCATTTTCTATTCTTGAACCGGAGATCATAGCCTTTGTCCACTAACTGACCAACACTGAGAAGATTGTGCTTCAATCCTTCAACATATAGTACATTACTTGTTTTGCTCTTTCCATCAAAGGAAATAGTTCCCCTACCTCTGATTCTGCCAGCAGAATTGTCACCAAACTTTACCATTCCTCCTTCATACCTTTCCAAATCTAAGAACTTATTCTTGTCACCAGTCATATGGTGAGAACACCCACTATCAATAACCCAATCATCCTTTTCTTCCACTTGAGCAGCCAAAGCTCTTTCCACAACCTTGTGATTGACAGATTCAGAGGATATTGAATCTTCTTCCTTGATGGCAATAAACACCCATTCATTTCCGGATTTGCTTCCTAGTTCGGATTCATCATCTGTTACTCCTTCATTGTCATCTTCTTCATGAACATAATAGCAGTTCTTTTGAAACCTTTGTCTGTTAGTATTAGACCTTGCAGATCTTTCCAGACATCTTGAAGCAAAATGACCAATCTTATTGCAGTTGAAACACTTAAAGGGTAGTTTTCCTTCATACTTACCGGATCCTCTTGGCAGTCTCTTTGCAATGAGGGCTTCAAGTTGAGCTGTTTCTGCTTCTTCTTCTTCCATGTCTCTTCTTGCTTGATCATACCATGACATCTTCCTTGATGAGTTTTCTCCCGGATCAAATCTCTGTTTGCCTTTCACATAGGTACTGGCTTTGAAAGCAGATTCAGTCTTGGGAGGATCATCTCCAAACTCGGTCATTTCAAATGCAGCTAGTTTGCCAGCCAGTTGTTCTCTTGTGACAGTTGTGTGGGCTCTGAATTCATCAATTGCAGCAACCTTGATTTTGTAGGCAGCAGGAAGGGATCTAAGGATTTTGCAAACGATCTCATTTTCATCCAGAGTTCCACCAGCATTTCTAATTCCACACACTAGTTCATTCACTCTTGGCATAAAAGTAGTGATGTTTTCATCATCCCTCATCTTCAATCTTTCGAATTTCCCTTTCAGACTTTGCAACCTTTCACTTTTGACAAACTCATCTCCTTCATATAGAAGTTCCAGTTTAGTCAGGATCTCATATGCAGTTGGTAGGTCAATAACATTTGAGAGATCTGAGTCATTCAATGCGCTTAGAAGAGCTTCCTTGGTCCGCAGATTGTTTTCAGCTTCTGTGATTTCATTCAGAGTTGTCGGACCACCTTGTGGAGGTACATATGGTTTTGAAACCATGGCCAAGTATGTTTTTCCCATACTGTCCAGGTGACATTTCATGCGACCCTTCCAGAGAGTAAAATTGGTTCCATCGAACTTCGGACTATCCTTTTTGTATGACGACATCCTAGATCTCCTCAAGCGGTTAAGCTTCTTTCAGAGGAACTTGGCTCTGATACCAATTGTTGGATTTAAGGCATACAACTGAGAGGGGGGGGGTGAATCAGTTGTATAAAACTTCTTGTTCTTTCAAACACTTGATTCTTCGTTTTTAGTTAACAGCATATCAATTAATCATCCATGAAAGCATAATACATAAACACAAGAGCAGATAAACATCAACACATTGAACACCAAGATTTTGACGTGGAAAACCCGGTTAAGGAAAAAACCACGGGGTGATTAACCCAAGGATTATTCTCTGTTAGAAGAATAAGAAAAAGAATGGCACTTGCCAATTAGGGCTCACTGCCCGAGCACACTGCTCACAAAGAGGCCCACTGCCTACAAGGAGACACACTGTCTACAAAGTGATAAGAATCACAATCTTGAACTGGAGAATGACATCTCTACCATGTCCGGATCAGTTCCATTTAAGCCCAAAAACCTCTGCTCTGCCTTTCGCACTTCTCTTCGCTATGCCACACTCATCCACACAATCCACACTTCGAAATGAACTCACAAACCGTTATTTATACAAGACATCGACTTAGGAACAAACATCTAAGTCGGCAAACAACCATAAGAGTATCCGCAAGATGAATAACACATCCGATCGGCCACCACAAGAACATTCGCAGGATGAACAACTCATCCGGTCGGCTAAACAGAGCAAGAACTTCATCTGGAAGAATATCTTCAATTCCGGGCTCTACTATCAATGCGGACCAACAACACAACCTCAACATGATCCAAGAACCTTCACAAGCCTGCCTGAATGACCAAGTACGTCCGCATTTCCTTTACTTACTGAAATCTCTTATCCTCCTTATCCAGAACTTCAAGAACACTGTCTGTCGCCACTGTCATAATGCAGGAGGTACTTCTGGACCTCCAAATTATACACAACTTGAGATGGCACATCACAAGGACATCCCAAAGACTCCTTCCAATCCGCAGATTAGGATTATACAGTTCCGGACCTCACCGGACCTTTTTGTGATCCTCTGTCACCTCTGAATACTTGCCGAAACCGGTTCTACACCGACAGCCACAACTCCTTCAGATCTTCATGCGGACCTCTGAAATCTTAACTGAAGCATCTCAAGACTCATATCTACAAACCCTTTAATCTGCATCCTCCGGTTCGCATCCTATACAGTACATTTGCCTTCTTCTCATCACTGTTCTTTACTGTTCCTGACTGAGGCTAATTTTCTCAATATCCTCAGCACACTGCTCATTGAATCCTTCTTGTCAAAGCAATATGAGTATGTTGACATCAATGACAACACTGGTTTACCTCATACTTGCAACATGGGCTGCCTTTTACTCATCCAACTCAAAGCTCCTCCAAATAAAGTAAACATATAGCTACTAGTGGACCTTCGACTATCCAAGTCACCTGCCCAATCTGCATCAACAAAACCGTGTATGTCCAATGTCTTATCCACATTGTTAGTACCAGAATAAACCAAACAGTAATCAAAAGTACCATGCAAATATCTTAACACCCTCTTTGCATAATTCCAATGCTATCTACCAGGGTTAGACATAAACCTACTCAAAACTCCCACTACTTGGGCAATATCTGGTCTAGTGCAAATCATTGCATACATCAAACTTCCTACAACACTAGCATATGGCACATCAAACATATCCTCTAAATCATCTTCCTTCTTGGGACACATATCTCATGAAAGATTAGTACCAACTAGTAAAGGAATTCTAACTGGATTGCAATCCTGCATGCTAAATCTGTGCAAAATAGTATTCACATACTTACTTTGTGATAACCAAAGCTTTTTGTTACCTCAATCCCTTTTGATCTCCATTCCCAGAATATACCTAGCTGCCCCTAAATCCTTCATGTCAAATGGACCTGAAAGTTGAGATTTCAACTCACTAATCATACCCTTGGTGTTATTGAAAAATAACATATCATCCACATACAAGGCAATAATCATAATATGATCATCAATACATCGAATGTAGACACAATGACTCTTCATTTCTAACAAAGCCCAATTTCAAAACAAATGAATGCAACTTCTGTACCACATTCTGGGGACTGTTTTAAACCATAAAGAGATATTTTTAACTTGCACACTCAATGTTCTTTCCCTTTTACCTCAAAACCTGTAGGTTGTTGCATACAAATTTCTTCTTCCAAATCTCCATGCAAAAATGCAGTCTTAACATCCATTTTCTCAATTTCAAAATCATAAGCTACAACAATAGATAAAATAAATCTAATAGAAGATAATTTAGCAACAGGAGAATTTCACCAAAATCAACTCCCTCTCTCTGGGAGTGGCCCTTGGCTACCATTCTATCCTTATACTATTGTAGTGAATCATCAACTCCAAACTTCTTCTTGAAGACCCACTTATAGCATATGGCCTTTCTTCCTTTGGGCAAACGTACAAGATCCCAGGTTTCATACGAGTCTAAAGCCATCATCTCCTCCTGCATGGCTAGCTGCCAAGACTCACTATCATCTGCATGAATAGATTCCTTGTAGGATATAGGTTCATTGTTAATACTCAATAAAGCAAATACACAATGAAAATGTGGTGGGATATACCTATCATCTAGGTTTCGTTGTCTTGTGGATCTTCTCAAGGGTGAAGTAAGAGATTCTTCCTCATGTTCTTTTGTATGCTCAACTTCTTCTGTAATAACAGAGTCTTCCTCATCTAAACTTTCACTTGAATCTTCTTCTTCTTCTCCATCTCCTAATCCATCATTTTGTTCTTCTTGATGTGCATTTTCTTGTTGTAAATCAAAATGCACTATCCTCTTCCCTTCTCTTTCTTTTGGCTGTACAAGATCATAAATAACTCTAAGTTCCCTAAAAATCACGTCTAGAAAAGATAACTTTTCTGGTTAGAGGATCTCAAAGATTATAACCTTTTACATTCTCACCATATCCAATGAAGATGCATTTCTTTCTTTTGGATCCAACTTAGATCACTTTTCCTTAGACACATGAACAAAAGCCTCACAGCCAAAAACCCTTAAATGTGAAACAGAAGGTTTCTTACCTGTCCACACTTTATAAGGTGTCAAATCAAGAGCCTTACAAGGAGATCTATTTAAAAAGTAACAAGAAGTACTCATAGCTTCTGCCCAAAAGCATTTATCCAAATGTGTATCACTTAACATACTTTTGGCTCTTTCAATTCTTGTTTAGTTCATCCTTTCTGCAACACCATTTTGTTGTGGTGTATATGGAGTTGTCTTTTGTCTTATGATACTACATTCTTACATAACTCAAGAAATTCCTTAGAGAAATATTCCCCTCCATTGTCAAATCTTAATATTTTAATCTTAAGTCTTTATTGGTTCTCTACTAAAACTTTAAACTTCTTAAACTTAGTGAAAACTTCATATGTATACTTCATAAAATAAATCCATGTGAATCTAGATACATCATCAATGAAGGTAACGAAAGAACAAGATTTTCCAATACAATCATTATCCACAGGTCCATTTAATTTCTCTTTCACTTTATTACTTCCTAAAGGAAAAGAATTTTTGTTCTGTTTACCAAACACACAATGCTCATAGAAATCAAAGTGCTCATCAAAATTAGAGAAACCATCCAACAAATTTTTATTCATAATTATTTTTAAAACATTTTCACTTGTGTGGCCTAATCTATAATGCCACAACATACACGTATTTTCATCAGTTTAAGTTACATTAGTGGCTCTACAAATTGTATTGGCCTCAATCCTAAACAAAGTTCCCATCCTTGTTCTCCTAGATACCACCAAGCTTCCTCTCACCAATTTGCAACCATGCTTATCAAATGTTACATGCATTCTTGAATCATTGAACTTTGAAACAAAGATAATATTTCTAGCCAATCCAGGAATATGTAAAACACTAGGGAGGGTTTTAATCCTCCTATCACTGAAACACAACTGTACCTTTCCCCAGCCAACTATAACATGTCTTCTCATATTACCTAGATTTACATACAAAATTTACTAGAAAGTAAATGAACATAATTATCATAAGCATTTGTTTGCTAACATATTAATCATTTGCATAATCAAATAAATGAAAAGCATATTTCTTTTGAATATTTTCAAAACTAAAAATTACAACATATTCAAAGATAGCATTTTAGTGTGATTTCACTTTATAATTACAATATTTTCTCATGGAAATCATAATAGTTTACATAATTTGACAGTCAAGTCATAATGATAAATATACTGCATCTAGAGTTTTGATATATGTTTTCATAAGTCTTGGCTTGTCATCTACTTGGGAAGGAGTGCATCACCTGAGTGCTTTTCCTCCAACCATAGACTGACAGTCCCCTGCACACCTTCCTTCCTGGAAGTGACCCTACTCTTCACGAAGGGAATAGATATAAGGAACCAACAGGTTTTTCCATATGAGTTTCTAGTGTTGTGTCCTACATAACCAACATGATCGTACAACTATAGATCCCTTCTAACTAAGTATGACACTGATGGATGGTTATGCAAATCTAGAGCACAATGAACCGACTAATGCATTACTTTGGCAAAAGATTTAATATAAATAGACATTTCACAATGAACATAGTCGAGAGTTCACACACTTCTGACTCGACTTATAGACTATCTCATCCTACAACAACTCTAGACATAAATTATCCGTATAGTATTCTTTTCTAGTCAAATTGACTTAGTATCAATCCTTAGTCTAGGATATACATACAATATATATAGGATTAGGCAATTCTACCTTTTCAAAGAGTCCCTCTTTTGCATGCTTGCAATTTCTAGGGTCTATGACCTCTTCTCACTCTACTCTCTGATGCAAGTATCCAACAATCATATTCATAAAAAGTAAGTTCAACTCGAACAAGATTCACTTAAATTTTTTGAAGTGCCCTTTAGACTCTTTCTGTCTTATTCTATGGTTTTCTTGACCACTTACTGTTGATCAATAATATATAAAAGTCATATCTGACTTAAGAGTTCTAGGTTTCATAACCCTACTAGATTGACTCCAGGGTTGAAATTCTCTAACCCACAACATGAAGTATCGAACATTCTTGTTCTCTTAAATAATAGATATATCATAATAAATGTCGCTAGTTTTCTTTGACCATTTGGCTTTATTTGACTTCACATTTCATATAATATGAATAGACATCATCTACTAGGTATATTCCTATCCATTTAATATCTTAATGGAATTTCTTGTTTTCTCATAACTAGTCTTTTGATAAAGTTCAATCTATCAAATCATAGTTTTCAAGTTTACAACTCATAATAATACATCTGACCTCTTGGTCATCTCTGGTCATATATCTTTCCATAAGGAAGGAATTAGAAATAAATAAAGATTAAGTTCCTGCATCTATCATGATATTGCCTATTATGCTGCAAAGTATGCAAATGATTTTGTGTCACACACCATTCACAATGATGACAATGACATCTTTTGTTGTGAAAGAATAATTACAAAGAGCCTTCATCTCATCAAGATGTACGAACTTGTTTCTATCATGGATCTAAATAAAAACAAATGATTAATCTCATATAATCTTATTTAGACATAACAACTTAAAAGACTTCATTTTTATATGACAATAGAGTCTTTCAGTCTTTTTGAGTTGTATAGAGGCTACAAGTTTATATACACACAATGATAATAAATTATATCGACCAATGTACTAGTTTGAGATTCTAAGCCTATCGGCTTTCTATTAACAATTATGTATTTTAATACATAGGTTTTTCTTGTTTAAAGAACTGCCCACATAATACTCAACAAATATATTGGGCTACTCCATTTAGAGTACCAACCTTACAAAAACAATTATGTTTTACACATAGAAACATTGTTATTGTCAAGTAAGAAATAGACATGCTTAATACCTGTTCAAAGTTGTTCAGCTGAACCAACTATGATAACAATACAAGACATTGTGTATCAACACAATCTCATTCAGGTTGGCGCTCTTATGTTCTTCGAACCCTGAGTATCAACTTATGCATTCCACATCGCCTCTTCAGTTTAAGGCTCTTATCAACTCTCTTGAGTATGATATCCCTTATGTATCCACATCTAATAGCCGACACATATATTGATATCACTATGTCCCTCATTACCTTCCTATCATTTTTTTTAAAGAAAGACTATTCAAGAGAATGATCCCCATTGCTCTCCCCACTCCATGGGATAACTACTTACCCTCCCACAAAATTCTCTTCGAAGGAACATGCATCCCTCCAGATGTTCTCCTTTAGCAATAATAACTCCACAACCACAATGGGTTATTCCCCACTTACTCCACATTATGTGGATTATGGAGTATGTGCTTCAGTATGTGAACGTAGTGGTAGCAATCCAAGGAAAGATTAACACAAAAAAAGATAAATATTTATGGGTCAAACAAACAAATAAATATTATATATCCACATAATGGTAACATTACCATTTCTACAAAGGTTGATATTAATCACTTAGTAAGGTGCTAGAATGGCGTTGAGATATTCTCCCCCATTGCAACCTTATGCTGACATTAGCATCAGAAATTATGCAAGACAAGGAAATATATTGGAAAACTCTCTTGACAAAGGAAAATGGTTAAACCATAATCTCACTAATATTTCCTCAATATCTCTCAACCGAATCAAATGAAGTTTGATGTCGGAAAACCTTTCCCTAACGACAAATTGATTTTGGTCGAATTTGAGATGACTTAAACAAGAGAGTTAACTATTACACACCTCGTCTCGAGAAGGTTCACTAAATACACGACTTGGAACTCGAATGTCAAAACCTATCTCTTTCCAACATCTATTCCCTTCTCTCTGATAATGATCTCTTTCCATTCTTGGAGGCATAAATCTATTTCCTGGTTACACTCACAGGCATACAAACTATGATTAGTGTATCATCAATAAATCTCTATACATCATAATTAAATAATCTCAATATCATTTGATCTCATGTCTAATCCCATGCATTAATCATAATTCATAAAATCAATGATTTATCCTGACATTTTCCTAAATGTCAAATCATTAATCTATGCTAACTTATCGACTTAATCACATGAAAGTAAAAGTAAAACATAGTCAAAGTTTGGGGATGTAACATATCTCCCCCATAAGAATCATCATCCTCGATGATTCAATGTATCCAAAGTTTATAACATGAAAAAGTTTTTGTTCATCATAGTAAAAACTTAAAATAGATGAGGAAATCTTTGGTAAATATCATGATAGTTCTCCCAAGTGGCGTTATCTTATGCATACTGGTCCCACTGGACCTTGTATTGAGTAACTTCCTTATTACGCAAGCGTAACTTACATATTTTGAGCACTTTGATGGGCTTGATTGCTACCACCCATGGGTCCTTCACCTATAAGGTATTCCAATCAAGAATAGGAATACGATTATCTCCTACAATATACTTTTTCAAATAAGAAACAAGGAAAACATTATGCATCATGGCAAGAGCTGGCATTAGAGCAATCCTATATGCAACTGGATTGACTTTCTTGGGAACTTTGAAGGGACCCACATACCTAGGAGATAGTTTGGATGACTTTTCAAATTTAATAGAGCTCTTTTGCGGTTTGACTCTTAACAAAACTTTATCTCCTACTGAGAAATGTCTTAGAATGTGCTTAGCATCTGTATAGCTTTTCCGTCTATCATTTGCCTCCACTAACCTTTTCTTAATCAGATGGGCTTGTTCTTCCATTTCTAATAGCATTTCTAGACCAAGGCTAATCCTATCTTCTCTAGTTTATCCCAGCTTATAGGAGTTTGGCACTTTCTTCCATATAATGCTTCAAATAGAGCCATCTTTATAGTGGAATGATAGGAATTATTGTAAGCAAATTCCACAAGAGGAAGATAATCTTCCCACTTGTATTGTTGATCCATGCAATACATTCTCAATAGATCTTCCAACACTTGGTTCACTCTTTCTATTTGGCCATCCATCTTGGGATGATAAGCTGAGCTTATGTTTAATTGAGTTCCAAGTGAGGAAAATAAGGTTTGCCAAAACTTTGATGTCATGCGGGCATCCCTATCTGAGATGATCTTCTCAGGACTATCATGCAACTGGGAAACCTCTTGCACAAATTTGTGGGCTATGATTGGTGCTCCATTTGTCAAATTCCTGGGTATGAAATGTGCTACCTTAGTGAGTCTATCTACCACTACCAAAATAATTTTATGCCTATTTCTAGACATAGGAAGTCCTTGTACAAAATCCATGCTAATGATCTGCCATTTCCATTCCAGAATCTCATGAGGATATAGAAGTCCTACTAGGTGATGATGTTCTTCTTTCACCCTCTGTCATTCTAGACATCTAGCTGCAAACCTTGAAGCATCCCTCTTCATTCCTTTCCAAAAATACAATGGTTTTACATCAGCTAGCAATTTCGTCACTCCAGGATGTCTTGAATAGGGTGTAGAATGAACTTCCTTCCACACGATATTCCTTAACTAATCAGAGTTTGGAATGTACATTCTTCCTTTGAATCTTAATAGTCCAATTGGTTCAAAGTGGAATCCATCATACCTAGAATCATGAGGATTGTCTGAGAGAGCTTGCTTAACCTACTCATAGTATTCATCTCCCTTAGACTTTTGTAACACTTGATGTTTAAAATTAGAATGGATAGAGATCATTGAGGAGATATGTCTCCTTTGACTCAAGGCATCTGCCACTCAGTTTTTTTTGCCTTAGATGTATTTGATTTCAAAATCATAATCGGATATTAGCTCTAACCATCTCATCTGGTGAGCATTAAGATGTGGTTGAGTAAACAAATATTTAAGCCCTTGATGGTCTGTTCTTAACTCAAATGGTTTCCCAAGTAAGTAATGCCACCACATTTGCAGTGCATGAACAAGTGTTGCCAACTCAAGATCATGAGGAGCATAATTATGCTCATATGTTTTCAACTTTCTAGACTCATAGGTAATAACTTACCCATCTTGCACAAGTACACCACCTAATCCTTCTCCTGAGGCATCGGTGATGACTACAAAATGACCCTCTAGATCATGTACCTTTAAAATTGGTGTTGTAGTCAACTTGTCTTTTAGTTGATCAAATGCCTCTTGGCATTTTTCTGACCAATCAAATCTTTTGCCTTTCCTTTGTAGAGAAGTAATGGGATAGGCAATTTTTGAAAACTTAGCCACAAATTTTTTGTAATATCTTGCTAGGCCCATAAAACTACGAACTTCATGCACATTTTTTGATGCAATCCACTCTAGAATGGCTTTAATCTTTGATGGGTCTACTGTAATTCCCTCAGCTAAAATTACATTACCCAGGTATTGTACTTCTTTTTGGAAGAAAGTACACTTTGAGAACTTGCCATAAAGTTTATGCTCTCTCAAACACTAAAGAACAATCCACAAATGCTGGAGATGTTCTTCCTCATTTTTGGAATAAAACAAAATATCATCAAGGAAAACAAGGATAAACTTGTCCAAACAATCTCTAAACACACTGTTCATTAAGTTCATGAATGTTGCAGGTGCATTTGTCAATCCAAAGGGTAGGACAATGAACTCATAGTGTCCATACCTTGTTCTAAGGGTTGACTTATGGATATCTTCATCTTTTAGCTTCAATTGATGGTATCTTGATCAAAGATCGATCTTAGAAAATATAGTTGCCCCACGCATTTGATCAAAAAGATCATCAATACAGAGCAACGAATACTTGGTCTTTATCGTTGCTTTATTTAGCATACAATAATCTATACATAGGCACAATGTGCCATCTTTCTTCTTAACAAAAATCACTGGTGCTCCCCAGGGTGAAACACTAGGTCTTATCAATCTTTTTTCAAGAATTTCCTACAGCTGATCTTTTAGCTCCATCAACTCTGTTGTGGTCATCTGATAAGGAGCTTTGGATATAGGTTTTGATCTTGGAATTATATCTATTGAAAAGTCAAAATCTCTCTTAGGACGTAATCCAGGTAATTCATCTTGAAATACGTCCTTAAAATCTCAAAGAAAGGGATACTTATCCATATATGATCTCTCTTGATCTAAGGATTCTCTTTCTTCAACTCCTTGGAGTTTTTGGGATTCATAGTACATTAAATCATCTTGGAAAATAGATTTTTTGTGATCATTTATTTTCTCCATTTTGATAGAAAAGAGTTGACACCCTTTTCATTGGGCTCTCTTCATCTATAGGGTAGATATTTGCCTCAGTTTGACCTCTCTAGCAGTGCCTTGCAAAAAAAATCTATTCCCAAGGTCATCTAGGCATTCTACTATTTTAGCAAAATAATCCACCTTAGTCCTATGCCTCCATAACCAATTTATTCCAAGGATGACATCATATGATCCTAAAGGGGATACATAAAGGTTTACTTTAGTTGAAAAGCTCAGGAGTTCAACCTTAGCTTCGAACAAACATTGCTCTACCTAAGCACTTGTCTGGTTAGCATATTCTACTAACCATGATTTTTCCATATAGCTAGCTCTTCTAGATATCTTATTTAAATTTTTTGGAGAAGTAAAGCATTATGTGGCACCATTATCTATTAAAACTGAAATTGGAATACTAAACAAAGTACCTATGGTTTCAATTGGAGTAATCTGGTACTCCACCTATCGGTTATCTGAGGCTGCATGTATTCACTGTTGGAAGGCTGACTGTTGCGAGGGTAAAGGATTTCCTTGTGGTTGAGTCCCTTGTGTCTTATTAGGACACTGATTGGCATAATGGTCACCACCACATGAAAAACACCCTCCCAAGGGTCCTCACCTTTCAAAAGGCTTTCCTGAGTTATCTCCATTCTTCTTGGAGTTATTGTTGTTTTTCTTATCACCCTAGATTCATTTTGATAATCCGTGAATCCTTTATTACCTTTCCTTTTGAAATTCTACTTATTACTCTTTTTTTTAAATGATTGGGAGGATTGTGACCAATTGAACTTTTTACGGTTCTTTTCCCGGTATGTAGATATGGATTTCAACTTTTGTTCCTATTTGATAGTTTTCTCATAAACTTGGTCCATTGTAGTGGGACCATGCACATCTACTTCTCCAATTTGGGCATTTAATCCCATGATCAACTTTTGGATATGAAACCTCCCATCCTACTAGTATTGAGGAAAATATTTAAGGAGACAAGTAAACTTCTCCTAGTACTCATTCACAGATGAGTCACCTTGTCTCAAGTTTTGGAAATCTATAAGATTCTAATCAAAATACAATTGTGGCAACCATCTTTTCCTATAGAGTTCCACAAACCTTTCCCAATTTAAACTCAAGGAGCTCAATCCTAGCTCGATCTCCTTGTTCATCCACCAGGTGGATTCTTCACCAGCCAATTGGTATTCTCCCCATACTGCTTTGGTTATTTTAGAATAGTTTCTTATTTCAAAATATTTTTCTATTTCTGTGATCCATGCCTTCGCAGCATCTCTGCTCATAGTTCCATAAAATTTGGGAGGTGTAACCTTTTTCATATCTCTGGATAGTTCGAGGGCCAAATGGCTCCTCTTATCCTCATCTAGTCTCAATTCTAAGTTATTCTCTCCATGCCCACTCTGGGTGGTATGTTCATGACGACCCACGTCTTCACCCTCGTGGAAGGCTTCATGTCCAGGTCTACTTTGACCTCTGACCTCTTGCTCTAAATTTCCAATCCTTTCCCTTGTTTGATGGAGCATGTCAAGAATCTAGTCAAGTTTTGCATCAGAGTTGCCAAAAGATTGCCCTTCCTCTTGGCTACCCCTAAGACTAGTTCCTGTCTGAACCATGCTACAACTCTACTTCTCCTGAAGTTTTCATGTTAAGCATTTAATTAGTTTTTTCATACTATTGGATTCATTCATAAACATAAATCCATTCCCATTTATACACTCTTAAACAAGAAAGGGAAATTTTTGCCAAAATTTCAAAATTGTATTATAGTATCTATGGATCACATAATATCCATCATTTATTACAAACTTTAACATATTGCAACTGCAAGTCACTGTCAAAAAGGGGAATCTTCCTAGGTTCATCCTCATCCTTGAGGTTTACCAATTCAGACTTGGGAAGTGGATGTACTTGCAAGTACTCATCCATAACTTCCTGACTAATGACAGGAGCATTAGACCACATCCAAATGGTAAGTACTTATGCGCATAGGGTTTAACTGATTCACCCTTAGAGATAGGAACAATAGCCTTAAATGCTTTGTCCTTCTTTTTCTTCTCCTGCTTGATACACTTAATAGCATCAATGAAGGTCTCAGTGTCAGTTAACCATGCGCCTTCCATGTAACCAGTTTGGCCTAAACTTTTCATTCTTGAGGCTCGCTCCCTCATAGCCTTTAGGTAATGCCCATTTCCTGTTACCTTCTTCCTTGGGATTAATCATGATCTTACCATTCTAGCAAAAGAACATTCAAACATTAGCAACTATTAATGTCTGAGGAAGATTTTATGCAGTGAGCTCATAGGTCCATGTATTGAACCCGGTAGCTCTGATACCATATGTAACATGTCTTCTCATATTACCCAGATTTACATATGAAATTTACTAGAAAGTAAATGAACATAATTAGCATAAGCATTTGTTTGCTAACATATTCATCATTTGCATAATCAAATAAATGAAAAGCATATCTTTTCTAAATATTTTCAAAATTGAAAATTACAACATATTCAAAGATAGTATTTTAGTGAAATCTTTCACTTTACAGTTACAATATTTGTTCATGACAATCAGAATAGTTTACATAATTTGACTATCAAGTCATAATGATAAATATACTACATCTGGACTTTTGATATCTGTCTTCAAAATTCTTGGCTTATCATCTGCTTGGGAAGGAGAGCATCACCCGAGTGCTTTTCCTCCAACCACAGATCGGCGGTCCCCCACACACCTTCCTTTCTGGAAGTGGCCCTACCCTTCACGAAGGGAATAGATATAAGGAACCAACAAGTTTTGCCATCTGAGTTTCTAGTGTTGTGTCCTACATAACCAACATGGCCATACAACTATAGATCCCTTCTAACTAAGTGTGACACTACTGGATGGTTATGTAAATCTGGAGCACAATGAACTGACTAATGCATGCAGAGACAAATGCATTATGTTGGCCAAAGATTTAATATAAATAGACATTTCACAATGAACGTAGTTAAGAGTTCACACACTTCTGACTCGACTTAGAGACTATCTCATCCTACAACAACTCTAGACATAAATTGTCTGTATAATATTCTTTTCTAGTCGATCTAACTTAGTATCAATCCTTAGTCTAGGATATACATACAATATATATAGGATTAAGTAATTCTACCTTTTCAGAGAGTCCATCTTTTGCATGCTTGCAATTTCTAGGGTCTATGACCTCCTGTCATTCTACTCTCTGACGCAAGTATCCAACAGTCTTATTCATAAAATCAAGTTCAACTCAAACAAGATTCACTTAAATTTATCGAAGTACCCTTTAGACTCTTTCTATCTTATTATATGGTTTTCTTGACCACTTAATATCAACCAATGATATATAAAGTCATATCCGACTTAAGAGTTTTAGGTTTCATAACCCTTCTAGATTGACTCTAGGGTTAAACTTCTCTAACCCATAACATGAAATATTGAGCATCCTTGTTCTCTTAAATAATAGATATATCATAATAAATGTCGCTAGTTTTCTTTGACCATTTGGCTTTATTTGACTTCACATTTCATATAATATGAATAGACATCATCTACTAGGTATATTCCCATCCATATAATATCTTAATGGAATTTCTTGTTTTCTCATAACTAGTCTTTTGATAAAGTTCAATCTATCAACTCGAATAGTTTTTGAGTTTACAACTCATAATAATACATCTGACCTCTTGGTCCTCTTTGGTCATATATCTTTCCACAAGAAAGGAATTAGAAATAAATAAAGATTAAGTTCTTGCATCTATCATGATATTGCCTATCATGTTGCAGAGTATGTAAATGATTTTGTGTCACACATTGTTCACAATGATGACAATAACATCTTTTCTTGTGAAAGAATAATTACAAAGAGCCTTCATCTCATCAAGATGTATGAACCTATTTCTATCATGGCTCTAAATAAAAACAAATGATTAATCTCATATAATCTTGTTTAGACATAACAACTCGAAAGATTTCATTTTTATATGACAATAGAGTGTTTCAATCTTTTTGAGTTGTATAGAGGCTACAAGTTCATATACACACAGTGATAATAAATTATATCGACCAATGTACTAGTTTGAGATTCTAAGCCTATCGGATTTCTATCAACAGTACTGTATTTTAATATGTAGGCTTTTCTTGTTTAAAGAACCGCCCACATAATACTTAGCAAATATATTGGGCTACTCCATTTAGAGTACCGACCTTACAAAAACCAGTTATGTTTTACACATAGAAACATTGTTATTATCAACTAAGAAACAAACATGCTTAATACATGTTCGAAGTTGTTTGGCTGAACCAACCGTGATAACAATACGAGACGCAATGTATCAACACAATCTCATTCAGGTTGGCGCTCTTATGTTCTTTGAACCCTGAGTATCAGCTTATGTATTCCACGTCGCCTCTTCAGTTCTAAGGCTCTTATCAACTCTCTTGAGTATGATATCCCTTCTGTAGCTGCATCTAACAACTGACACATATATTGATATGAATGTGTCCCTCATTACCTTCCTATCATTTTTTTAAAGAAGACTATTTGAGAGAATGATCCCCATTGCTCTCCCCACTCCATGGGATAACTACTTACCCTCCCATAGAATTCTCTTCAAAGGAACATGCATCCCTCTAGATGTTCTCCTTTAGCAGTAATAACTTTGTGGCCATAGTGGGTTATTCCCCACTTACTCCACATTACGTGGATTATGGAGTATGTGCTTCACTACGTGAACACAGTTGTAGCAATCCAAGGAAAGTTTAACACAAAAAAGATAAATATTTATGGCTCAATGAAATAGGTTTTCTTTATCAATATACTAATATACAAATAAATAAATATTATATATCCACATAATGGTAAAATTACCATTTCTATGAAGGTTGATATTAATCACTTGGTAAGGTGCTAGAATGGGGTTGAGATCTTCTCCCCCCTCGCAACCTTATGCTGACATCAACATCATAAATTATGCAAGATAGGGAAATATATCAGAAAACTCTTTTGACAAAGGAAAATGGTTAAACCATAATCTCACTAATATTTCTTGAATACCTCTCAACCAAATCAAATAAGTTTGACATTGGAAAACCTTTCCCTAATGACAAATCGATATTGGTCGAATTTGAGATGACTTAAACAAGGAGAGTTAACTATTACATACCCTATCTCGAGAAGGTTCACTAAATACACGACTTGGAACTCGAATGGCAAAACTTGTCTCTTTCCAACATCTATACCCTTCTCTCCGATGATGCTCTCCTTCCATTCTTGGAGGTGGAAATATATTTCCTAGTTACACTCACAATCATACAAACTATGATTAGTGTATCATCAATAAATCTCAATACATCATAATTAAATAATCTCAATATAATTTGATCTCATGTCTAATTCTATGCATTAATCATAATTCATAAAATCAATGATTTATCCTGACATTTTCTTAAACGTCAAATCATCAATCTATCATAACTTATCCACTTAATCACATGAAAGTAAAAGTAAAACATAGTCAAAGTTTGCGGATGTAACACCAACAATCAAATATGTAGAGTTGTCCCCAAGGTAAACATTACCTCCATCATATTTCTCATATGTGGAGAACCATTCCTCATGAGGAGTCATATGATATGAGCAACCCGAGTCAATCAACCACTGTTCATTAGACATAACATTACATGTAGAAATTAAAACTTCATCACTTGCATTTGAAGACTTTTCGATAGAGGAATCCCATTGTTTCTTTGGGTTTCTACATTATTTCTTCACATGCCCCCTCTTACCATGGTTCCATCACTTAACTCTATTCTTCTTCCCAAGAATTTTAGACCGGTCTTTTGATTCCTTAGGCCCTTTCTTATCTCCTTTTGGTCCCCTTTCCTTAGACATCCCCCTAACATTAAGAGCATCCATCGAGCTATCCATAGCCTTCTTCCTCATTTCCTGTGACAAAAAAGTTGCAACAAGGGCATCCATCTTTGGATCTTCGAGGTTAGCAGTGATAGCAAGAATGAAATTCTCTTAGGACTTAGGCAAAGAACAAAGAAGCATAATACACTTATCTTCCTCATTTATCTAAACATCCACAAAATCTGACTCATAAACAAATTAAATATATTCAAGTGCTCAGCTATCAAATCACCCTCCATTATAAGGGAAAATAACTTTCTTTTGTGATACAATTTATTTACCACGATCTTGGCTTGATAGATTTCACCCAATTGCTTCCATAAAGCATGTGCAGTCTCCTTAGCAAAGACATTCAATAGGACAAAGTCTGCAAGGCATAACCAGATTGTGTCTTGTGCCTTTTTGTCCATCTTGTCCCACTCATCTTGACTGATAGTATCAGGTTTCTTCTCTTTTGTTGCAGCCAACAATTGATCTCTTTCTTCAAGGAGATCCTCCATTTTTAGCTTCCACAGCTCATAACTCGTTCCATTGAATTTTTCAATGTCCAGTCAGGATGAGGATGCAACCATGGATTCTACACAAATTTGCAAAATAAAATCAACCAAAATTCCCACTACAACTCAAAAAACTCTCACACTTCTACCCAAGACATAGAATTGGCCAGTACAAAATGTTAGAAATGAAGGTAAACAACTATCAATGGAAAATTGATTACAATTGTAATATAGACATTTAACTATGCAGAACCAAAATGGAGATGGTATAAAATCAACACAAATAAATAATGAAACAAAAGATCAAACACATAACACAGTGTTTATGTGGAGAAACTCTTCTGGGAAAAAACTCCACACAAGAAGAGATGCACAAGTTTGTATTAACTTCAATAGAGTTTACAATACAATGCTATCTTGATCTCCTCTTTAGTATTCAATCCAATATCCATTGGGTACCGAGATCAAATATGTGTCTAAAACAAGATCACTACTTGGTGAATACTTCTTCCTTTATGGAAATTTACAAACAACATTAGGAGTAATTAATTACATAGGATTTACAAAATTGATGACACCTTAATCCTAACAATAAACCATGTGCTCGCTAATTGATGACCCCCCAATGTGCCACCAATATTAAATGCATTTGCAATGTTGTATACAACCTCCCCTAGAAAAATAGTGCCCCACATGGAAATGGACTAAAACTTAAAAAAAAAAAAAATTCTATATGTAAGGTGTATAACACCTTTCCCAACAAAAGTGGTATTGGGTGGGATAAGAATTTTTTGGTAGAAGATGTTAGTACTACTCATCATCTTATCAATGGATCTTCTACATCAACACTTGTTGATAAAACCCTAGAGGAGGTTTGGATGAGAAATAATCCCTCTCCTTGGCATCTCAAAATTTTTGGTTGTTATACATAAGTGCACGTGTGCAAGAAAAAGAGGTCTAAGTTGGTATTGAAATCTAAGAAATGCATCTTGATTGGCTATAGCGAGGCTGTGTAAGGATACATGAGTTAGAATCCTAATAAAGGAAAGACAATTTATAGTTTAAATGTGTTCTTTAGAGATGTTTAGCTGAGAAACCTAGAGAGGAAGAGAAAAAGGAGGTGCAATTAGTGTCAAAGACCTAGGAACTTACACTTGATCATGGACTTGGAGGTGAACTGGAGGGTCATAAGGGACCTATAGAGGGAGGTGATTCTAATAGGGATTCATAAGAGGAATAAGAACCCATTACTCCATTCTTAAGAAGGTCAACTTAGCAAAGGAAGAAACCTAAAAGGTATACCCACCCTAAATTTTGTTGTATTTTTACATTGTCTACTAGTGATGACGAGCCTAGAACTATGAAGAAGGTAGTAAAATATGAGAAGAATAAGTCTTGGAAGAAGGACAAAGATCAGGAGGTGTCCACCCTAGAGAATAATATTACTTGGTAGTTGGTTCTGATACCTAAATAAAGAAAATCATTACATGCAAATGGGTTTTCAAGAAGAAGTTCAGTTCTAATATAAAATTGTAAAAATACAAGGCACAATTAGTTACTAAAGGTTATTACTAGGTTGAGGGAATAGATTTTTTTTAGTTTGGTAAACTTAGGTTTTTAAGCCTGGTCTGAGCCTAGGGAGGCCGTAATTGGGGAATGTCCTCCCCATTGGATTTATTGTCGAGACCACCATTGGGGTGCCTCAATCCCCAAGCCATTATCACCTTGTTCAAACATGCAAGCTCAACAGACTAGAAAAATCCCACAACCTGTGAGCACAACTCAACAAAGGCACACATCCTGTGAGCATGTTAGCCTAGTAGAAGCACATGGCCTACGAGCTCAATAAGCTAGTGGGGGTTTGAACCTTTGCGGCCACCACAACAATGTTGTGACTTGACCACCACACTGCACGCTTATCGATGAGAGAATAGATTTTGGTAAGACTTTCTCTTTTTGAAAAATAAAATTTCATTATATTATTATTATTTGTGGCTACCATGTATGACTTGGAGGTCAAGAAAATGGATGTTAAGATAATTTTTTTGCATGGACATTTAGAGTAAATTGACATGGTAAAACCTAAGAACTTTGTGGTTAAGGGAAATAACATATAGTTTGTAGATTGAAGAAGTCTCTATATGGTTTGAAGAAATCATCCAAGATGTGGTATCAAAAGTTTGATATGTACACTTTGAAAGTAAGAATGTTAGAGCTAAATCTAATTACTAGTTTTAATTTAAGTAGGTTAGTGATTAGTTTTTTTCATCATCTTATATGTTGACGACATGTTAATCAGAAACAATAAGGCTATGATAAATGTACTCAAGTCTCAACTTTCACTTCAATTTGAAATGGAGGACCGGGGGCTTCCAAGTTCATTCTTGGGATGGAGACAAGACAAAAAAGATAAAAAGACTCTAGTTGAGTCAAAATATGTATTCTAATTATTACAATATATAAAGATTTAGATAATAATCTTGTGAATGTTCTTTTTTTTGCAAGAATTATATTTTCAACAAAATAGTGTCCTAAGATAGAAGATGAGATTGAGAACATGATTCATTCTACATATACTAGTATTTTTGGGAGCACTATGTATGCAATGGTCTATACAAGACCTGATATTGCCTAAGTAGTGGGAATTCTAAGTAGGTTTATACCCAATCCAGACAAAGAACATTTGATTTCTATTAAAAAGGTCTTCATATCTCTTCATGACACTTCAAAGTATTCTTTTTTCTACTAAGGAGGACTTGATTTGGGAAATGTACTAAATATGTAAGGTTTTGTAGATGAGAATTGGATTGGTGAAATTAGTAGCAAGAGATCCACTAGTGGTTATATGTTTGACTTGTTTGATAGTGCAATGAGTTGGATGAGCAAGAAATAGGTTGTGGTTGCACTTTCAAGTATAGAAGTTAAATACATGGAAGCTAATCATGCTTGTAAAGAGTTTATGTGGCTATAGGGGTTATATTCAAATGTGGGCCTGAGACATGATATAATTCGGATTGACTGTGATAGTTAGAGTGTTATTTGTGTATCCGAGAACCTTATTTTTCATGTGTGGGGAAAACACATTGATGTGCAATGCCATTTGGTTTGTGACATAGTGGAGGACAAGAGAGTAATCATTGAGAAGATGGAAATCTTAGAGAATGTTGTGGATTCATTGATGAAGTCAGTGATCACTAAGAAATACTTGGTTTAGATTGGCTATGGGTGTTGCTTCCCCTAGCCGTTGTAGATAAAAATAAACAACACAACATGTCTAAATATTTTTAGTGTACCTAAAAATATTTTTAGTGTACTTAACTATCAGATTTATCCATTCAATATAGCAATGGACCAATAAACAATGAATAAAATCTCATGTATGCTAAGTACAATAACACAAGAGCTAGGAATCAAAATTCTATTCTAAATGAAAGATTAGAGGGGTTAGTAAATCTTGTTTGTTTCATTGTTCAATGAAGGTGACTAACAAAGGTTGTAGACAAATATAGGACTCTTTCTAGATTAGAGCATTGATTTGGGGTGATCTTTCTATTTTTAGGCACACTAGTGACCTTTGGGGAATGCTCCTAACCTATAAGGTACACACTTGAAACTCTAGGTGTGCTAATGACCTACAAAGTGCAATAGTGACATGTAATAGGTGATAGTGTATATTACTCCAAACCTCTGCAACTTTTTGGAGTTGATCATCTTATTTTTTATTATGCATGTCTTGTATGTAGATTTTAGAAACTAGTCTTCAATGCTAAGATATCACTTGCTAAAGTTTGGAGGGGAAAAATAGTGAGTTAAGTTTAGGAGACTACCATAGTAATTCCCTTAGGATGACATGTATCAACCTCAATAGTATTGTAAATATGAAGTGTGTGCTTCCTATATGAAGGAGTGAATATGGCATGTGTAATGGATGTAACTATAAAACCCTAGGGGAGCTTGCTACCACTAGTTTGGTGTGTGTAGTGCTATGAGGGAGGAATAGAGAGATGAAGGATCACTCAATGTGCCAAGAGGCTTGCCAATGGAGCTTGAATTTACAAAAAAAATGGTGGCTTGAGGAGGGATATCTCTAAGAAACTTAATATGGAGCTTGAGAGGAAAATCTAGTATGTGCAAGAAAGGGTGAGAGAAATGTTAGAAACCCAAGAGGAAGAAATAGGAAGCATGAGGAGTAAGATATAGAGAGCTTAGGGTTCTAATGATGCGTTTATAAAGTGACTAGCCATTAGAAAACTCACTAGGGAAAGTATATAAGGTTTTGCAGAGAATTTAAATTCAAAATTAAATTGGACACTACCACAAGTGTGTTAGTGTCCTAAAGGACACATGGCCTTAGTGTAACATCCACCAAGTAATAACAAGAAGTAACTAAGTTTTCACAACGGTAAATTTTTTTTTTTTCTAGACAAGGCAATCACATGCAAAAGTTACTCATCTAAAAACCAATACAACATTTTCCATTTTATCATACACATGATCTCATTATCATAAAGCTGAAAGAAATGATATACATTAAACGTTTTGTTGTCTAACAAATGAAATTTTCTTGAAACAACATATATTGGAAACATACCATTATCATGCATCTCGATTGTCGATCCATCATAGTCAAGACTCGGCATTCCTCAGTATTTGGAAGAGAAAGTATCTTCAAGGAGCTTAACCTCCAACCACAGACCGTCGGTCTCCCGCACTCCTTCCTAACCGGAAGTGGCCCTACCCTACTCAAGAGGATAAACTTAGGATAACCATCGGCGTTTGCCATCTGAGCTCTGGTGTTGTAACCTACGTGTCTTGTTATCGCGCAGATCCCTAGATACCCTCTAGTCATGCACGACACTCCACAAGAAACGCCATCCAGTTACGGTGAATGTTCGATGCACTTGAGGATAGTACATCACATTGGCCAAAGGATTTATTTTTAATTAGCGTTCTGAGAACGCGTGAACTAGGTTCACCCACCCTACTCGACTTGAACTGATCGAAATCCTACAGTTTCCCATTTGTTTAGTTTTAACAATAAGACGACCTTGATGACCTCAAGGGTTTAGGAGATCCTCCTACAATAGCGCATGGCGCACTTTTTACTCTAATCTTGAGTTCAGAGTTTCATAATCCATTTTCAGGTTAAAAACACTGCTTATAAGTGCCCACTCCTAAGTGGTTTCCTATTTGTTTACTGGTTTCCCATGTTTACACAACATACTCACACATTTAAAGCCATTTCCCATTATTCCGCAACTCGAGGATTCTAGACTCATATGGTCTACATGGTAAAACGATTCTAATGCCGTTGCATGCAACGTAATTTCAACTCACATGCCGGTTTTCAACTCAAATGGATCGTTTCAGATCTATGACGGTTTCCTAACCATTACTAAAAACTTTATCTGCCTATTCCTCTTTCCGTGTTATTAGTTTCACATGGTTCAACAAGATGAGAGTCGTAAATAATATATATAGTTTTGGAATCTTTTTTTTTTTTAATGTCATTGAAGATAACCAACGCATGGTCGACCTCTAACTAAAAATATATGACGGATAAGACATTAGCCGTTTACAACAGCATTTCTTGACTATTAAACATACTAAATTTTACATCAAAACAAACCTAAAACTGTGGTTTTTGACTCCTACTCAACATGCACGTGGAGCAACACGTTTACTCGCTGTGGAGTTATCGTTCAAGGAAGGTGGATTACATCTTGCATCGATATAAGTTCGTTCCTAAATGAATACACGTTAGAGAACTGCGTTCTTATATTACATCATTTAACTTATGGCAAAAATGCTACCATTTCTGAGTTTACGGTCTCTAGAAGACAGCATTCCTCTTTTCTGAGTTTTAAAATTCACAAACATAGCAATAACGAAACAGTAATACTTCTATTTCATGGATTAATCGCACACTGAAACGTAGTTGAATTACGTTGTCATTCTATTCTACTCATATTATACGTATTCATCTTTCACAATCATGAAACTTGCTTACGCACTGGTCTAAACTACGAGAATAAAACAAAGAAATGAACCTGCAGACGTTGTTGTAGGTTGCTGTGGCAACTTCGACTCCTCCTCCAGGTTAAAGGTCCTCCTCTCTGCCCTATAGCTTCACAAAAGCTCCCACTCGTGCCTTCCTGCCGTTTCTCCTCCGGACAACAAGGGACTACCACGGTTATCACTCTTCTACCACTTCCAAAATCTGTGAATGACTACCCAAAACGAATGCCCCAGCTCCCACAGTTTACACTCTCTCTCTGTTGCTTTCCACTCAGAATCTATTCACTCTTTAGAAGAAACGCCCACTCTTATTTCCCATAAATCGATCCTCCTCAGGGAACCGTTCACTACGTAGAAGTTCCTTACTGCACAGAAGCTTCCACAGCTATTACACTCCGTCGCTCCCTACTCAGCAACTCTCCACTCTCTAGAAAAAAACTAATCCCTTCCAAAAGAAAATGCGATCCCCTCTGTTTGCCTTTCACCAGCCACTAAAAACCACTTCCGCCTGCACTTACTTTTCTCTCCATGCCAAACACGACGGCCTTTTCTTCGTCTTGCTCTCCCTCTCTCGCCCTCGAATATCTCCCACTATCTTCTACTTCGAAGGAACTCTTTACTGCCGTTTCCTTGCCACACAGCGTCCATAACCTCGATCCATTCTCCACTCACAACTGCCTTTCTCTCCCATCACTCTCTGCCGCCATTATGAGAAGGAAACCACTCCTCTAAGACTGCGGTTTGATGACCTCTCGACAACAGCCACCCCTAGATTTCGCTCCTTCATTATGAGACAGTTTTTGTCATTAAAGACATCGGTTAACTTCATTACAATCGCTGAGGTGGCTCTCTCACTTTCTCACGGTGAAATAGAATCTTAACTCTCATAGCGGCTAAGCATAAAGTTTTAAATGGGTAAATGATTTTTAAAAACATTGCGCAACTCAACAATCAACAAGAATATTACGGAAAGGAAAGAATACAATATTACGGAAAGGAAAGAATACATGGCATAAAATCCAAGCCATTCTTGTACGGTTTACACACGCTTGGCATCTCGACACCACACAATTGCCTACATAAGAACACACGTCATGATGACATGCATAGGCCCAAGGTTCACGGATTACCATGGTAAACGTTTAACTCATTGCGACGACGGATCCAAACATGGTGAAGACTTCGTCGACCAAAACTCACTCGAACAAAAAAACATCTAAAAGCTAAAAGAGAGGTTAAACTTGACAAGACGACGACGATCAAGTCTCTAGAGCAACTTTTTGGCCAAAAAGGAAAAGAATAAATTCACAACATAAGTTCGACGCGTTTTACGACAATCACGACGGATTGATCGTAACGCGAACGAGTTCTGATAACGTTAGACGGACCAAGCCGACTTCTCGCGTTTTACGACTACGAGACAAGATTTACAATTTCGCCACAAGATGGTTCAATAAACACTTGTAAATGAAAATATTAAACGTCTAAATAAGTCGACTTGCTATGATGGACTTACAACGACATCGACGACTCCAAGATTCTACATGACGACTTTCAACTAGGATGTCACACTCTATCCTTTGACGTCGACGTCTATTTAACTAACCCAACCGGCAAACAAGATTAATTGGTTGGTTCCAAGGTTTATCTACCTGTTTGGCGACCTCAGTACCAAACACCCATGGTTAATTTCCAGAGTCTATACTCTCTCTCGAAGATACTTTCTCTTCCCGTCGAACATGATCCACCTGTTCCTGCATCGACAGACTCACATACAATTTTGTGGTCAAAGCACCTATGTTCAAATCAAAACATAATATATCCAAATATCATTGCATTTATTATAAAGACAATTAGTCTACAATATCACCTTGATCGTAATCATTAGATTCCACAATTCAATATAACAACTTTGTAAGATAAATCGTCGATTTCCATGTCATTCACAACATATTAAATTACTAAAATTCGCAAGAAAGTAAATAGCATAATTGTTTTCAAAAAGAGGGATGTGACACTTAGAATGCATGGAACAAGTAAGTAACAATATATTAAGTCTAGGTTATCTTTCTTAGCACACTAGTAATAGGTTTTAGGCTTAAAATTGGATGAAATGAGACCTTATAATAAGTAGGGTGGAAAACATCAAAACAAGTGCAAGAACATAAAGTGAAAAATGGGAATTATGCAATTTTTTACTCTATGGCTATTAATCTATGTTGTTGTAGTTCCCTTTATAATTTATACGAGTGAAATAATATTAGGTTAGGTCTATATGTCATACGCCTTTCAATCCTTGTACACTTTATAACTCACACTTATTATAGCTAAATTTGGTCCCACTTTGCTAGGAAAATATTAGAGTTATCTACTAAGTCAATTTTTTGTTTTGTGAGAATTGAGTTTGCTTGCATTATAGGTTTGCTTTAACTTGCAGTCAAGTGTGCTTTTAAAACATGTTATTCTTGAAAACATGTTATTCTTGGAAGGTGTATTTTTCTTTATCCAACTTTATTGGATGAATTGGAACTGCCATACTTGTCAATCCTTCCTAGTTCTCGAACCAATCATTTCCACGAAATCAACATATAATGAACATACAATCCTTGCAAGTTTCATTGGCACTTTGCTTAGTTCATATATGGGCAAATTTCTCTCCTTTGGAGTCAATTAAATTCTTCATTTAAACTATGTTTTGGCTAATCGGTCTTTGGAAGAATTCATGAACTTGGCATCAGCAAACGTTCGAGTTCAAGGACTCCAAATGTCTCTGATCTATAAGTTTGCCAAAGTATTTTTATAAACTCATTGAACATTTCAAAATACTTTTATGGGCATGACAATGCCTTCGAGAACCAACAAATTCCCTTTCGGCAATCCATCACTCCAATGAACTCACGAACTCTACTTTTCGACAATTTGACCTGCGTTCGAACTATCTCAACATTCATTTCGACAAATTGGGAAATCATTGAACGGTTAAGAGTTTTGAAATGATGGGAGTTACACTTGAATGCAAGAAAGAGACGCTTAGGTTTGAATGCTCTTCTTCACCATGAATTGGATGCCCCCTTTGTAAGCTCATGGTTTCTTGGATGGCTAAATCTTATAAAGATAAGCCTTGGTATAGAGGTTTAGTACTAGCACTTGCACCTATTGGAGGTTCAAGGAATATGCTAATAGGAACAACCAACACATTTAGAAAATTTTCTGTTGTGAAATTTTTTACAGCGTGAGATAATTCCGAGCACTATAATGCTCACATATAAAAGCCTATTGACTAATTAGTTTTATATGGTATTGTAGGAATTGTAGGTTTTGTACTGTGGGTTTAGCTATCAACATGTTATTAGAGTTTTGACATAAAGGATACATCACTTGTGGAGTCTTCTCATTGTATTGCAAGCCCTGTTTGAACTTAATAAAGTGAGATCTACATTTGAGCTAGGTTTTTTTTACCTAAATGGGTTTTCCTAGGATATATTTGTTCTCATTTCTCTTTGGATCTATCTTCTTTTTTCTTCCACTTTTTGTTTAAGTTTCATTAATATTGATTTTGTTTTTAGAGTAGAGAGATACAATCTATTTTTATGTTCCTAATTAAAGAATAAACACTATAAAATCAATAATTATTACTACCTAAATGTTTTACAAGTTGAACATCTCATAAATAACACAAAATTGATTCTTATTTATGGAAATATTTTTACTATGAATGTGTAAGATCAAAAATAGCATACTCTGCAATTCCCTTTCTTTTGTTTTGTACTCATTTTATCTTGTGTATTTTGTGCTTTTAACCCTTGTTTTGACCCTCTTTATAGTTTCCCTATGTCTAATCCTAGTTCTCCCTTGTCATCCTAACCATTTTCCTATGTGTTTTCCTTTTAATTTAATGTTCTACATTTTATTTGTCTTTCCCTAGGTGTTTTCCCCCTTTTCATATTCCCCTTACCCCTTTCTCATAACTACCTTTTGTCCTTAAACCAAATAAATTAATTGGATCCTATCTCTGAAGTCTAGTGAAAAATCACCTCTTTTGGACCCTTAAATCATGTATCTTGAAGCTTATCTTGAGCAATAACAACCACTTTTAGATGGCCACCACTATCCTTGATTGGTTATAGAAGATTGGACTTCCTCAAGCTTAAGGACCAATCCTTAGTGGTGGGTTTTAACTAGTCAACCTAGTTTTTCACCAACTGGAGCCAATTTCTGATAAAAACAAGCATTTAATTGGGCTTATTAGGGAGAGCTAGTTGGCTTTCCAAGATTCCCTCCAAAAAAATGTAAATATAGGCTTCCTTTATCTTATTTAACATAACATGTGTACTAAGTTTTTAGTTGAGAGCAATTGTTGATCCATCTTCTATTAAAGAGCAAGGGTATAACCTTTATATTGGAGTGTACAACATTTTATTGGGGCACCACAAAAACTTCTGCAATAGATCTATTCAATGTTGGTGACTATTTTCTATATTTGTGCACTAGCTTAGAATAGCTTCTATTTGATTTTAGTTAGAAAATAAGTCCATGTCCACTCTAATCTACATTCATCCTCTCTAATACCTCTCCCCATCACTCTCCATCCATATAATTTCATTCCCATATCCATTTTGTGTTTATTTTCACTCCCACATCCTCTCCTTTCTTCCTTTCAAGCCATATCCAACCATAGCTTAGCTTTGTTTTCATTTCCCCCTTAGTTTCCTATACCTATGCCTCAAATCTCTATTTTTTTCCTTCCCATATCAATCCCATCTACTTGTATTTAGCTTTATTGTCATTTTGTTGCCTTTCCCACCTCCCTCTCCATCTCTCTCCTATTAACCCCCCAAAAGCTAGCGCTAGTGTTTCTTTCCAAATCCTTTGTCAACTCATGCTAATTTTCACTAATCTAGTATTTTCCTCACCCACTTTAGATACCTTTCCATCCATATCAATTTTTTAGAGTTATGTTTCAATTTGCATACTTTTCCCTCTCTCCCAGTGAACCCTTTATTGAGATTTTCCCTTTCTTACTATTTACCTTTCACTAAGAATATCTTTGTTTGTGCTTAGAATTAGTTTTATTTCTAGATACAAACTTTATTTTAGTATTTATTGGTGTTTTATGCTAGGTGGATTAGTGCTTGAAAGCCCACAAGGGGACTAATTGATGCTGACTCCCCTTTAACCTTTTTGTTTTGTAGGGTTTCCTTCATACATTTTGAGATTTATGGGTTGAATTCAAATAAATCTATGAAGAATATTCAAGTGTGCCAAGATGAAAAGTTGTAGGAAATTTGAAGAAGAACATATGTGCAAAATTTGGGATTATTCTAAAACATAGGAATAGGTCATACCATTGCATGTTAGGGTACGACCAAGATATACCCTTAGGTGTAAGAGATCCTAACAACCTTGTCTTGAGCTTAGAATCAATTGAAATTTGACTTTTTGGTTTTTGATAGTTTGTTTAGCCCATTTCTAGTGTACATATCTTCACTTTCTAGGCGTATCTCTCTAATTTTATAATTGTCTAATTTCTAATGTACTTTGGCTTGACATCAATCTATTTTTCCATTTAATCCATTTTCTATTCATCTCCTTAACAAGTTTCCATATAGAGAAGTGATCAGGAACTTGTTTTCAATCTTCCATATAAATTTGGGCCCATTCAAACATATAGGACCAAGTTACAACCGCTAGTTGTACATATGTCTCAAGCTTTGAATTTAATGAAATTTGGTTTGGTAGCTCCCTGAGAGGTATTGATTCCATTTCTAGTGGTTATAACTCTCTATAGGTGCATATGTTTCATTAACTTTTCCATTTTGATTCCATAGCCTAGTTTGTGTTTATGTTTTCATTTTGTCACTATTTTCATTGTGTTTGTTAACATATCATTTATCCTAACTCTTGTGGTTGCGAATTAGTGTTAGGATAGTTGGACATAGTCTTAGGAGACACTAATTTGCATCTATTTGCACACACAATCACACCTTTAAAAGAACTCTCTTTACTATTTAACATTCATTTTTAGGTTCTTTAAGAATGCAATTTGAATAGTTCTATTTTTTTAGGTTTTTCCCAAAAAGGATTTCCCATGGTAAATCCTATGTTTTTATATTATTTCTCTATTACATGGTTATAGATTCTTCAACTTTATAATAACTCTTCTATTAATATTAAGTGGGATTGTTCTCATCATTTTGTTCAACTGTCACATCTCTTATCACGCACATTATTCATAGTCCCACCATGCCTTTTTCATATCTTACACTCTTTCTATTTCCCCTTATCCCTTTGCATTTTCTCTAAATCCTCAAGAGCAATCCCATGGAGATATTGATTTGAGGCCAAGGCTAGAACCCTATGGAAAATTCTAACAAAGAGATTCAATTAGCTTATATGTGCAAATGGTTTGTGCACATGATAGGGATTGAAGTATGCATAGTATAAAAGAACAAGGAAAATGAGAAGACAATTGATAGTTGAATTAGAACTGTAACAACAAATTTGTATTATGCTAGTTCTGCACATTATCTATGAGAACATCTTATCTATTTCCTCCACTAATCATCATTTTTTAAAGAATGGTTATGTACATTAATATACAAAGAGGGAGGAAGATTATGTGTTAGTTGGAAGCATGATGTTTTATATTCCCGCTTCAATCATCACAATTACTCACAAATACTGAAGACAAGTCAAGCCGTGTGATACTATAGAGGTCAAATTAGGACTTTTAGTTTGGAACATATGTGTTGACTAGGATGAGAATCTTGTTGACAAACCCACAAAACCCATTGAGCAACAATTAAGATTTGTGATATGATCTAGTGATCTAGATCCTCCTAGATTAGTCACCTCTCTTTGAAGAGAAATGGTCTCCATGGCATGTAGTTATGGAAACTGATGTGGGAATAAGTTAGTAACCTACACTTTTCATGAACCATTTTTCTTGGGAAGGAACTTGACCTGCTTTGATGATTTGGAAGAGAGGGATCTCTTGTTGTCTTGTCCATTTGACCTTGGCATCAATGAATTGATCTAGTTCTACTGAATGTTGCATTCTAGATTGATCTCCATCTATTGAAGTGTCTCTGAAACATTTGAAATATCTAAAAGATGTGGAAAGTAATGGTGCAAGAGTTCTATGTTAAATACTGGATTCAACCCAAGGTCAGAAGGTAGATTAATCTCAAAGGCATTATGTCCAACATGTTTGGTGATGGTGTAGAGCCCATATCAAAGTTGATGAAACTTTACATAAGGTCCTATTAGTCTTTTGATGTAGGAGAATCCTTGGGGGAAAAGAGCAATCTTGCATTAACAAAAAATATTTTCTTTCACATTGTTTGTCTATTTGTAGATTTTCATTCACCAGTTAGTTGTAGAAGTTACCACATTTTGCCATAAATTGATATTTGATATTGTGATTTTGGAGTATGATTTACAATGATGATTGGATGTTATGTCCATGTTTGAGGAAGATTGGACTGACATAATGGAAAAAATTAATTTTTGAATGTATATCAGACTGGCTGACTTGCACATTTGTAACTATGTACGTGAAAATTGATCAAAGGAAAACAAAAGATAAATGCAAATACACAAAACCTTCTCCTCCAATCAAATCTACACATTTCGATTGATAGAATGATTGATATGTTGATATATTGGTTTCTCGTGATTCTAGCATAACTTTACTTTGTTGTGTGATGATAATGGCTTTGGATTGAGGCCATATTTATAGATTTTCAAGGATGAAGGGAAGAAGATTTGATTTTTGACAAAAGAGGAAATAAAGCAAGATAAGATAAGATTTCAAAAGATAGAAAGATTTGATTTTAGTTGAAAAGGAAATAAATCTTTGAAGAAGGATGGGAGGATAATTGATGAATTATCTAATTAAATTAATTAATTAGATACACATGAGTTCAATTTTGGAAAGAAATCGAGAAGAAGATATGATTTGATTTAATTAAATAAACATTTAATTTATTTAATTAATGTAGGATTTTATTAATTAAATAAATATTTGATTTATTTAATTAGTGTTGGATTTATGATTTAATTAACATTAGAAGAAAGAAGGGATTAATTAAATAATTGTAAATTATTTAATTAATGTTAGGAAGTGGAGAAAAATAACTTAATTAAATAATTAATAATTATTTAATTAATGTGGCAGAATAAGGTATAGTGAGTGATGGTGAATTTAAAGTCAATTTTAGGTGTCTATATTTTGCCCCTCTTTGAGATGGTGTTGTGAAGCAACATCAATTCAAAGAAAGATAAAATATAGTGTTTGGTTGGTTAGAAGAAGATGGTAGGATTAGGGACGATGATGCCATGGTCACTTGAAAGTGGCAACGAAAAATGATGTAGGGATGGTATGCCCCCTCGAGAGGATAGGCGAGTGAGAAGAATATGGATAGGCTCTCGAAATGGATGAAACATATTGATTAAGGAGATGGAGAAAAGATAAGGGATGGATCAAATGGATGAATGATACATTATGCTGCGTTAAGGTGAGCAACCATATAGTTTGATACAACACTAGACATTACGCACCAAGGTATAAAGACTAGGGTGACGACATGTCTTGTGCACCCAGTGTAATACAACATTGTCTAGACGTATGAGGAAGGAAACTTAGAGCATAGTCCAAGTGCACAAAAGGTATAATGAGACCTTAGATGCAAAGGTATGCAAAAAGATATTCCACCATACACAAGATATGAATATTAGCTAGAATGATAAGGACTTCATACAAATGCAAGATAAAGTGATAACACATACAAGCAAGCAAGCAATCATGCACAAATGATTCAAAAACAAACAAGGTATTGCCCCTGTCAAGCTGTAAACTGATAATTGATTGATCAAGGATTTGATTAGATTGATTGAGGATAATATTGTCATTGTGGGGAACGATATATCCCTAGAACAACACAAGGATGCGGGAATGATATATCCCATTGATGATGACTGGATAAAAGATCAATTGATTGGTTTGACAGCAAGGTTGGAAACAAAACCAAAGTATGCTTTTGGATGATTGGATAAATTACTCGATTGGATTGGTATGGATTAAAGATTACTTGCATTTGGATTTATTGCTTGAATTTATTTTTTTTAAATGTGCCTGGTAAACTTTTTAACATGACCAGCGACGCTGGTGCGACACGCCCTTCGACTCCACGCGAATGCTTTTGCCTGGAGCAATGAACCAGTGAGGCCACAACACAGGGGACCTCATCCCCTAGCAAGAATACTTCAAACCTGCGAGCTCCTTGGCCCAGCGAAGGCCTAAAGCCTGTGAGCTCATTGGCTTAGTGGGGGTTTGAACTCTGGTGGCCGCCACTACAATCGAGTGACTTAACCACCAAACCACGCCCTTATCGGCCTATTCCATGCCCTTATCGGACTATTGCTTGAATTTTTGGAATGTTACGATTTTTTTTAATTTTTTTTTATGTTATGATTTTTTTGCATTTATTTTGGATGTTATGATTTTTTTGGAGTTCTGAATTGTTTTGATTTTTTTTTGGATTTTTTTGGATGTTCATATTGTTTTGGATGTTATGATTTTTTTGGGTTTTGAAATGTTTTGGGATGATATTGGATAACAATTTGGATAGCCTAGATGCTAGATACCAATGACAAGAGACAACCAAGTCTAGATGCAAAGGATGGAGATGGTATTGGATGAATGGATAAAAGGATGGGAGATAGTAAATGGGATGGAAGTGTTACATCCCCAATTTTTGTCTTGCTATACTTTTACTTTTTACTTGGATATAAGTAAATTTATTATGATGCTTGGATTGGTGACAAGGAAGAACAAGGATTATATTAAATGTCATTTATTGAAATCATAGAAATGATTATGTTATTATCAATTTAATATTTGTATTATGAGATTTGATTTATTAGTTGAATTAATTGAATAATGATGCACTGATCACATATTGTTTGATGGCAAGTGAAATAGGATTTTAGGTTATCATATGACTCTCGAGGAAAAGAGAGAGAGCATCTTTCCAGGAGAGAGATATAGACCTCGGGTTATGAGTGATTTATTTGCCAAACTGAGTTATAAGTGTTTAACGAAAATGTGAACTGTGGTGTCATAAGAGGTAAGCTTTGTCTTATTAGTTTACTTCTGAACCTAATCAATAGGTAGTCGATATTGTTTTCAAATCTTTCTATTAAGTCGTTTTAGTCGTTAATAACGTTAACAACGTCGTTTGAGTTTGATTTATAACTATTTACGTTTAACGTAAATATTACGAAGTTTTTGTCGTATAATGATTGTCTTACTACAATTATTAAGATATTTGACATGTTATAAATGATTCTTAAATGTTAAGATGTTTTCGTCGAAGTTATTAATATGTGATTATTGTCGATGGATTATGATGGGGAGACAAGCTCAAACCAATCACAATATCCGTAAACCATGGTTTAATAATATCTTATTATTGAATAAACTATATCTATCTAATGCAATAGGCGATGTTATGAGAATTATAATTGATATAATCAATATAATTATAATTGATGTAATCAATATCTATTATATATCGATGCCTTAGCATCAAATGAGGAGAATACCTCCCATTGAGTCGATGGTTTAATGTTGAGTAAGCTGAAGGCTTAATTGTAGAAGAGTCTTCAATAGTGTTGGTGGTAGATCGAACCACTCATTTGTGAATCATTTAATGATCAGTTGTGTTTAAGTGAGGTGTTGGTCACATCTTAGAAGGTGGACGGTGGTTTTTAAACCGCCACAACCGTTGAGCCATGGAACAGTAATTTCCCATCGACATGTGGGATTTACGCATAAATAATGGACTTCAGTTTTGATTTAACGATATAGATTGTTAAGAAGTTCATAACTGAATGTAGAGGAGGTGGGGAGATGAGGCGACTCTGTAGGAGTCGTGCCTCTGTCATTATGACCAACAACTCGAATGAGTCGTGGTTATTTTTATTTTAAGTAGGTTTAGAACTTGTAGAACACACAGGGGGAGAATAGAAGGTGATACGGGATAGAATACAGTAGTCGTGACTTTAGACACATTCACAGTCCAATGGCGTCGACCCTGTGAATCATTCGCTCATCTCAGCCAGTTCAAGTTTGCACATTACCAGGTATTCCTCAGTGCATGTATCATGAATCCATGAGGAAATCGAATAGCTTATTTAAGATTGTATAATGTAGTAATGTAGGCGACTATACGAGTCTACCAATAAGGATTAACCTACTGATTTGTGTTGTGATAGTCGAAGACTATTAAGTATCAACTTAAGATAGTTCAGTTAACATTTTAAGTAAACTATTTTGAACTAATTTTCCTGTAGTTGATGGAGACATCGAATGTTATTTACATGGTTGAAAATTTGTCATACCAGTGAGTAAACTGATATAGGTAGACGGGGTTGACTACCTTCTTAGTGATTATAAATCGTTGATTATACCAAACCATTGAATGAAAGATAAATGAATATCTTAGTAAGGGATTGTCATTAGTTGTCATGAGCTTGAATAAATAGTCTTCTTATTGATTTAGGTTTGAAGTCAGTCAATTAAGAGTTTGAGAATTAACCATATGTTAGGCTCTCGAATGGATGAACCATGTTTTCATTTTGAACCATATAGTAATGAGGTTAGAATGATTTAACATTTTGTATTGTATAGGTTATATATATAGACATAATAGATAATTTTATTTAACCAAGAGTTTCAGACTCATACGAATCGTTAGTAAACTTTTGTATCATATCAAATGGTAGTAACTTAAAGATATTAGGGAAAATGGAATAAGGTTTTTATGAGAATTCCATTTAAGACTAATTGTCTTTATTATAGATGAAGAGATCCAATACAATGGAGTAGGCTAAGTAAACTAGAGAAAGACCTAGTAGGGATATTTATACTAGGTTATGCTTGTTTATATACATTATCAAAGTTATATTATGATTCCTTGTGTAGGAGACATTATTATTTTGAGAATCATAGTATTATTAACTTTTGTTAAGATAATCAAGGGTTATTACCGATTCTAGAACTCCTAGATATAAGATATGGTTATATGGTTATATCGTATTACCAAGGAGTATTAGGGTAACCCTAGAATCGACTACCAATAAATTGAATGGTTATGTCATTTAGACTTACTCAAGTCTTAAGGTATTATTATTGTGACTCTTAGTTTAAACTATGGCATGAATAGGGTTGATAAGAGTTATAAATTGCGTGAATAAGATAGTATCCAAGTCAAGTAGGGGTGGGTGAACACAACGACTATGTTCTTTACGAACATTATTGAAATTAAAAACTTTGGGTAAAGTAATGCATTTGTTTTCTACATGCATTATCGGTTCACTGTATTCGGATTGCTCATCCTATCAGAAATCATACTTAGCTAGAGGGTATCTAGGGTTGTATGGTTCGTAGAGTTGAGTAGAATACAACACTAAGTACTCAGGAAAGGCAAATTACCACTAGTCACCTTTGGTCTATATCCCTCGAGAAGGGTAGGGCCACTTCCTATGTGGAAGATGTGTGGGAGACCGCTAGTCTATGGTTGGAGGTAAATCACTGGAAAGATGCTCTCTCTCCAAGTAGGAAACATGCCAGGACTTGTGATAAAGATATCAGATATTCAAATGCAGTATTGATTACAAATTTGTATATGTAATGGTTTTACATTGTAAACATTGTAAATGAGAAAGATAATATGGGAATATTGTATTTTGTAAAATAAATCTTGTAAATGTAGTTACTTGATTATATGTTGAATAAAAAGAAAAAATTTCTCTATCTCATTTTTACCTTGTTGAGTTACTCTATGGTAAATTTTGGGTTTTTACTATGTTTTTAGAACGTGGATGTTATAGGAAGACTCGTGATAGATAGATGGATAAAAGGATAGGCAACAATGGATGGAATGGATGAGGTGTTTAGGATGTGATCTCCAAAGACTGTTGCATAGGAATAATATGCCCCATTCTAGGTATAATGCTTAAGATTTTACATGAAAAAGCTTATGACAATAGGATTGATTGTATTTATTGGAAATGATGAGGTATATCAAGGGATGTCCAAAGCATTTTTCAACATTTTGCCCCTATCTTTAACAAGATCAAAAGGAGGAAAGGAGGATGGATGGATCAAAGGGATATATATGTGGGTATAATGGTTAAGGAAGATATGATAGGAAGGATAGGTAGATGGAATGATAGGATGGGTAGATGAGACAACATGCTCCCAAGTGTAAGGTGCATAGATAATCAAGCTACTCATGACATCTGTTTGCCAGGTTTTCATCATGGTACTTATCTAAGGTGCTTATTTGCCAAGTTTTCACCATTGGATGAATGATTTATCTTTACCATTTTTTTATTTTTCATTTTTTTGTTCTTTTTTTTTAATTATTTAGATGGGATGGGTGGATGGCAGGAAAGATAAATTTGGATGGAGGATGGGGACTCAAGCGTCTGTTTCCAAGAGGAGGTAATAGTGTCCCATTTTTGGATGCTGGTGGCACATAGAGCATGTCAAGTGTTATTATGCTCAAAGATGTTGGTAGGGGATTGCATGAGAAGGAGGTGAAGTGGATTATGATGTGGATTATGATAGGTTTATGTAAGGATGGACGGGGGATAGCGGATTATGATGTGGATTATGTATGGAAGGATTATGCAAAGGCATGGACCATAGGGATATGATGGGTGAAATATGTGGGATAGTAGATGAAAGATAGGGAGATGGAGGTATGTTGGAAAGTTGTGGAATGGAAAGGAACCAAGACCAACAGTTGCACACACTGTTTTGGATTTTGAAGTTTTTTTTTGGAGGGAGGTGTAGGAAGTAATGAAGATGTTTTCTTATTGGATGGTCGATGTAGGAATTTAGGAACCCATATAGACTTAAGATTTTTATAATTTTTCCATTGGGATGTGTGGATTTTTGGGATTTTTGGATGGGATGGGATTTTTTTAGATTTTTGGGACGTGGATGCTTCATTTGGATCGATTTCTTTTTTCTTAGGGACCCACACCAGTTTTGTTTTTTGCTTTTGGGGGTGTGGGCATTTGTAGCCTTTTGGGTTTTTTATTTTGATTTGTGTATTGATGCCCTTTGGCATGATAATTTTGAGGATTTTGTAGGCTTCTTACTTTATGTGAGGAGGCATCCAAATTTATATTTTTGAATCCCATGGGTTTTGTGATAGCTTCGTGTTTAGGCGATGTGTGCATTTGTTGATCCTGGTTAGGTTGTTGAGGGGATTTAAGGGAATGAGATTTATGTATGGAGAGATTAGTGAACTTGTGGATGAAGGGATTAATGATGGGAATATTAGGAGTTGGAAGGAACAGAGGAAGAGTGGATGGAGGGAGATGTATGGTCACATGATTTTGTGAATGGTATGATGACAGAGGGGGGATGGCGACATATGACTTGAAGGTGCGATGAGGTGCACCAGGTTTGTGATTAAAAGAAGTGGATTTAGGAGGGGTGAAGGTGGTACCAACATGTGTGGATTATTTTCCTTGAGATGTATAGCCAAATCCATGCATGTGTGGATGGATTTGGACATGGATGGGCTCCAATATACCTTGTTCAAGAAGGCCTAATTCTTTACCTTGATAATTCATGTTTTGGAGCATGCAATGTGCAATGGGATGTTTGTTGCTTTGGAAACAAGACACGAGTCCATTATTAGATGGGGAAGGATGGGTGGTGGATAGAGTTTGTTCCTCTCCTATGAGAGAACCACCATGGATGAAGGTAGCGGGACCAAGGGGATAAGATGACGGATTTGGGATGGGATTGATAAGGGATGATGGACGATCAATGGGAGATGGATTTGGAATGGGATCAATAGGAGATGCTGTGAGATCAGAAAATGGATGAGTTGGAATGCTTGGATCTTGCTCAACATTGTGCTCATTAAGATTTAGTGTAATAGGATCCAAGTTATCTGTGGATGTTGTTGGATCATAGTTAGGGCTAGGTGGAGGATGGATAGGAGTACTTTGGATATCTTGCTCATGGGTAGTTGTGGGATTATGGATAGGACCAATTTGGTCATGGATAGGCTCATGATCATGGACAATATATTGATCATAGAAAATACAAAGGTTATGGATGGGTTGAACTTCGATCGCTTGCTCATGGTTAGGAACTTGATCATGGATACTATCTTGATCACAGAAAAGATATAGATTATGGATGGGTTGGATGGAGGTGCTTTGATCTTGATTTAGATAAAGGGTTAATGTTTCCACATGCTTTAGATTATACTCTTGACATAGATCTTGGTTTTCTTGAATGGGAGTGGAAGACTCATGGATAGGTTTAATAGGCTGTAGATGCTCAATAACACGAGGGTCTAATGGATCTTGACTTGGACTCATGGTATGAGACTCTTCAATAGGCTTGATAGGTTGTGGGATACATGATGGGGTTGAAGGAATGGACATGATGTTTGAAGGCTCTTTGATAGGCTCTTGGAGAGGTTTTTGATGACATGGAGATAGTTTATTTCTTGCTAATAGCCATTAGATCACATCCTTCATGAGTGTATTGGTGGATGGACAATATAATGGATAGATAATAATGGTGGATGGTGTTGTAGGCTTAGGATTATGATTAGGTGGAGGGATAATAGGGGTAGAAGGTGTTGTAGGCTTAGGAGGATTAGATGGAAGGATAATAGGGGTGGATGTTGTAAGCTTAGGATTAGTATTAGGATTGGATGGAGGGATAATAGGGGTGGAAGGTGTTGTAGGCTTAGGATGAGTATTAGGATTGGATGGTTTTATCGGGGGTAGCTTAATCCATTTTGTTCGGATCAATTGTTGTAGGGTTATCTCCTCCAAGGGATCCTTTGGTGGAAGATTAGAAGAACATTGGGATGACGGTAATGAAGGAATTGATGGTTTAGAAGGTTGATGGACCAATGGACTATGACAGGGACTACATGGTGGTGTTGGGATAGGACTAATAGGCTCTTGTATTGGCATATGAGTGGATGATGATGGAGGGTACACATATGATGCATAAGATAGAGTGGTATTCCCCTTGTTGAAGGTACCATAAAGACTTAAGGACACTTGATTTTGGTGCAAAGGGTAACTTAGACTTGCGTGTGCTTGTTGTGAAGGAACCTGGTAGCCTTGTGAATGGATTTGATGATGAGTTGAAATGTTTGAATAAGGAATTGGATGCTCTTGGGGTGGATGTTGTTGGGTATCAATGGGATAGGTTGATGTAGAATTGACATGGTATGTGGTTAGGCTAGTTTGGGATGGTGATGGAGGTGACACATGGTATTGAGGTGTAATTTGTTGAGGTAGTGGTTGTGTTTGGAATTGTTGTTGTTGTGGTTGGAATTATTGTTGTTAGATTATTTGGAGTTTGTGCCAATAAAGGATTATATGAGAAGATTCATTGGACCATGAAGGATTAATGTTGAGCACCACATAGATTCCCTTTTCCTATCATGTTTTGATAGAAGAAATTTTTTACATTGGTCGACTACATGTTTTATGAAGCATTGAACTTTGTGCCACCTGGAAGTTGACACAGATCATTTTGGAGGTTTGAGATTTTTATAAATATATCTTTCATATAATTAATTTGAGATTATCCATAATAAGGAGGAAGAGGTTGGCAAAAGGGTGGAGGTCTGAGTGTAAACATAAGGATAAAGGTTCATAATGAAGTTTGAAGATGAAAATGTCACAAAATGTATTGGACTTCATTTGAAAGTGGTAGTTTCCATATTAGTAATCAAATAGATGTGGCCTAGCATGTAGGAAGCCCATTGTGCCATATTGTAATCATTTCATAAATTAAGTTCAATAAAGATCATGTTATTGTTTCATTGAGTTTTACTTTGAGTGTTGCATGTTTTAAGTTTTTGATACATGGTTGGATAATCCTTAATTAGATCCTCTATCCATGACTACATCAAGTGGTATTAGAGTGTATGGTTTGAATCTTGAGGAGAGCAGGCTGATGTTCTAAAAGTTTTGCTTATGAACAAATCACCAAATTGAGGTAACCTGCAAGATGCTTGTCAATAGATCATCGATTGAGAGGTAGTTTCAAGGGGTGATTGTAGGTAGATCACTAACCTAAGGTATTTTGCACCGAATCCAATGAAATATGCTACCACAAAGAGTCCAAGGTATTGCTAACATTGCTGGAAAATTGGATGAAGTATTGAAAGAGGTAAGGGAGAATAGATTTGGTTGAAGGCTTTGGAGGAAGATAGGAAAAGAGGCCAAAGACCGAGGGACATTGATGAGAGTGATGTGGAAGAAGATGCAAGAGAAGATGTGTAAGAGGAAGAATTAGATTAGGTCAAGGTGTTGAAGGCCATTTCCAAAATTGGTAAGAGACCTAGGGTTGAGATTTATAACTGATGCAGTGATTTGAACCTTGAAGAATTGATTGACTGGATTAATGATTTGGATGAGTACTTTGAGTATGAGAAAATTGAAGACCTGAGAGGGTTAATAAGAAAATGGAATAGGATGATTGGAAAGTTGAAAAGATAATTTATACCAATGGACTATGAACTAGAATTATTGAAGAAATTACAAATCTTGAGACAAAGGGATATGACTGTGAAGTACACTGAAGAATTTCACAATCTAATCATTAGGACATGGCATAGTGAGGTGGGCAAATAAAAGGTTGCAAGATACATCAATGGACTGAAGGAAACTATCCAAGAGGAGCTAAGTCTGGTTAGGTTGACCACCATAGAAGAAACATGCCAATTTGCAATCAAGGTGGAAGATAAGTTGAATAGAAGATTTGAGAGTAAGTAGAATTGATAAAGAGGAAGAGAGGAGGGATCCTAGAGAGATCACAATGTAGTGCTAGAAGACTATACCAGGAAGATAGGAGAACTGACAATATCTACTTTAGGGATGGTGGCAGTTACTATAATAAAGGAAGGAATTGTGACACCATAAAATCTAGGAAGATGGCAACTACTACCACAAAAAGAAAGGAGAAGGTGATACATATTGCAAAGATGGATATTAGAAGGGAAGAGGAGGATATGGGAGGAATGAGAAAAGACATTTCAAAGGAACATGTTTCAAGTGTGGAGAAGAAGGACATAGAGCATTTGAGTGTTTTCAAGGTCAAGAAAAGTGAGAAAAAGGTAGATGCGACATTTGGGTATGAGGAATTCCAGAGATCATATGAGTTGGATGATGACCTCAAACATGGAGAATAACCAGTGATGAGAAGGGCCTTGTTGAATTTCTATTAGAAATAAGGATTAATACAAAGAATGAACCTGTTTAGAACTATATACAAAATTGGAGGCAAGTGTATTAAAGTCATTATTGATAACAAAAGTATAGATAACTCTATATCCAAGGAAGTGGTTGAAAAGTTGAATTTGAACAAGCTAAAACATCCAAAACCATATGTGATTGCTTGGCTTTAGAAGGAACATAAGGTAATGGTCAATGAGCAATGTTGAGTGAGATTCAAGATAGGGGGTTACCATGATGAAGTCTTATGTGATATAATGTCAATAGATGTATGCCATCTACTATTAGGGAGGCCATGGTAGTTTGATCGATATGCTATACATGATGGAAGGGAAAACACATATACTATAACTAAGGATGGCCAAAGACACAAGTTGATGCCACTAAAAGATAGGGAAGATCAAGTTTGTATCAATACTAGAATATGCTTGGTGGACGTATTAAGACATGAAAATATTTGTTTTGCATTGATTCCTAAGGTGTGCAGCACCATGGATGCAGAGGGCACCACCACAAGTGACGAGGAGGTGTTGCAAGAGATTTTAGAGTTGTTGATTGAATATAAGGACATAATATTCAACAACATGCCAGAGAGATTACCCTTCATAAGGAGTATTAGTCATCACATGGACCTAATTTCAGGAGCCAGTTTGCCAAATAAAGCACTGCATAGGATGATGCCAATAGAAAATGAGGAATTAAATAGGTAGGTACAAGAGTTATTAAGTAAGAGCCTGATTAGGGAGATTTTGAGCCCATGTGCAATACTTGCGGTATTAACACCTAAGAAGGACATTAATTAGAGAAGGTGTACTAATTAAAGAGCAATCGATAAGATCACAATAAGGTATAGATTCCATTACCAAGGACGGATGATATAATGGACTATTTGAGTGAAGCAAAGTCCTTTACCAAGATTGAATTGAAGAGCATTTATTATCAAATAAAAATAAGGGAAGGAGATGAATGGAAAATAATATTCAAGACTAACAAAGGATTGCATGAGTGGCTAGTTATGCCTTTTGGATTGACTAATGCATTGAGTATGTTTATATGGTTGATGAATGAGGTATTGAGGAAAAATTTGGGTAAGTTTGTAATAGTTTACTTGGATGACATTCTAATTTTTAATGAGACTAAAGAGGAACGCCTAGAGCATATCAGGTTAGTACTATAGAGTTTGAGAAGAAAAGAGGCTAATCAATTTGAAAAAGTGTAGCTTCATGATGGAAGAATTGGTGTATTTGGGATTTGTGATATTAGCTAAAGGTTTGAAGATGGACTTGGAGAAAGTCAAAGCCACTATAGGGTGGCCTTCACCAACAAATATTGGGGAAGTAAGATCTTATCATGGGTTGGCAAGTTTCTATAGGAAGTTCATCAAACTTTTTAGTAACATTTGCGCGTCGCTGACTGAGACAATGAGAGGAAACAAGAAAGAATTCAAATGGACTACCAATGCAGATAGGATCTTTGAATTGTTGAAAAAGAAGGTAATAGAATAGCCAATGTTGGCCTTACCAAATTTTAACATGGTATTCCAAGTTGATTGTGATGCAAGTGGAGATGTAATTGAGGTGGTACTAAGCCAAGAGGGAACACCAATGGCCTATTTTAGTGAAAATTTGAATGACAACAGAAGGAGATATTCAATCTATGACCAAGAATTTTATGCCATAATGCAAGCATTAAAGAAGTGGAGGCATTACTTGTTACCTAAAGAGTTTGTGTTGTATACTAACCATCAGGCACTACAGTACTTGAATAACCAAAGTAAGTTAAACTACAGACATATGTGGTGGGTGGAATTCATGCAAAGTTACACTCTTGTGCTAAAACATAAGAGTGGAAAGTCAAACAAGGTTTCTGATGCATTGAGTGGGAGACAAAATATGCTAATAGAAATGAGAGTAGAATTAGTTGGTTTTGAAGAGATAAAACATTTGTATGAAGTTGATCTTGATTTTGTGGAGGCATGGAAGGAATGCAAGGAATTGATGAACATGGATAGGAGTAAATGGTTAGACTATTTGATTCAAAATGAGATGTTATTTAAGAGAAGATGGTTATGTATACTGAGAAGCTCCATGAGAGAGAACCTGATCAAAGAGAAGTATTGAAAGGGTTTGGCTGGGCATTTTGGGATAGATAAGACAGTTGTCTCGGTTAGTGAGAACTACTTTTAGCTACAAATATACAACTATATAAGGAAATTTGTTCAAGGTTGCAAAATCTACCAAGTTGCCAAAGGAAACAGTCAGAATGTTGGATTACATTGGCCATTACCAGTACTAGAGAGGCCTTGGGAGGACATACGTATGGATTTTGTATTGGGATTTCCAAGGACACAAAGGGGGAATGATTCAATACTAGTAGTGGTAGATAAGTTTTATAATATAGCACATTTTATCCCATGTAAGAAGAAAATAATGTGGTACATGTAGTGGACCTATTTTTTAGGGAGGTTGTAAGATTGCATGGTTTACCAAGGATCATAGATTTAGATAGGGATGCTAAGTTTGTGGGATACTTTTGGAAAAAATTATGAAAAAATATGAAGACATATATAAAGTTTAGTTTAGCATACCATCCCAAGACCGATGGGCAAACAAAAGTTGTGAACATGAGCTTAGGGAATTTACTTAGATACCTGGTTGGAGAGAAGAAAAGAAATTGGGACATGGTCCTATCTTAGGTAGAGTTTGAATATAACAATTCAATGAATAGGAGTATCGTGAAAACACCATAACAATGCATGTCATTGGTAAGTTATTGAGCACTAGTTGTTGTCAGCATATGATTGGCTATGGGTTGGGCGCCCGTGAAAAGATACAAGAAGACTTATGGTAATTCACTGATTTTATTGGTTGTCCAAAAAGGTGTTTGGTTTTTGCATGTGGTTTTGACACTTGTTTTGAGAAACCATAATGGTATTCTCACATCTAGCTCTTCTATATATTGGTACCTTTGGTTGGTGGTATTATGTGACTTTTTTGCAGATTGAAGGAGTAATGAAGTGCTGCTAGAATTCAGAGAGAAATGTTGTGTTGATGTAAACTTCATTGAAAGATTAATACAATCGTTGAATCTCTTTAGGTGTGAAGTTTTTCCCTGCAAGGGTTTCTCCACGTAAACATTGTTTCAATTGTTATGAATTTATTCCTTCATTCTTTCATTGTTGAATGTGCTAATCACATAAACACTAAAGTGGATAATCTTTAATCTAATTTCATATTTATGCACAATATTAAAGTTAATATTGCAATAGTTTCACCTTGTTTTTCTAACAAGATTTACATTATTTATGTTTGAAGAAATATTTTATTGAATTGGCGTAAATTATTAAAGGCCTATATATTTCTACTGCTATTATCCATCAAGGAGTTTTGATGTATGCTATGGTTTGCACATGACCAGACATTGCCCAAGCAGTGGGAGTCCTTAGTCAATTTATGGCTAATCATGGATGGGTGCATTGGGATGCAGTTAAGCGAGTGTTCAGATATTTGAGGGGTACTTTCGAGTATTCCATATGCTATCATGGTAATCTTAAAGGACCTCTACATTCTGTTAGTATTCGAGGATTTGTGGATTCAGATTGGGCAAGTGACATTGACAGCAGGAGATCCACCATTGCCTATGTGTTCACTATGTTTGGTGGTGCTATTAGTTGGATGAGTAAGCGACAACCTGTGGTTGCTTTGTCCACGACAGAAGCTGAGTATATGGTAGCAACTCATGCTTGCAAGGAAGCCATTTGGCTTAAGAGATTGTGTTCAGCTATTGGTGTTGATGCAGGACATATTACAATCTGTTGTGACAGTCAGAGTGTGATTTTCCTAGCAAAGAATCCAACTTTCCATGCTAGAACAAAGCATATTGATGTACAGTTTCACTTCGTGCGAGACATGGTAGAAGATGGGAAGGTGAATTTGGAGAAGGTAGACACTTTGAAGAGTGTTGCGGATGCATTGACAAAACCAGTGGGCACAGAGAAGTTTAGATGGTGTTCGGAGTCTATGGGCCTCTTGGCCCCTAGAAGTTAAATCTTGTCATTGCTTTTGGCCCTTGCAAGGTGTTCGACAAGTGGGAGAATTTTGGGAATTAAGGTGTTTCAACCTTTGCAAATTCCTAATGTTGTATTTATTTATCCCATGTTGAGTTGGCATAGTTGGCACCTTGTGTACATGCAACAGGATAAATTTTGGTGACTTTGGCAGCCGTGGTTCCCCCCTTGAATAATTAACGGGGGTTTGGGGGCAGCGCCCCCAAGACGGGGTCAAGGGGCATAGCCCCTTGCAGGGTTCTAGGGGCAGCACTCCTAGTGTGCTCCCTGTCACAGTACAGGGCAGGGTTGAGGGGCAACGCCCCCATTGGGGCTTGGGGGCAACGCCCCTGAAACCTTAAATGACTTTTATTTAATGACAAGTGTCAGTGAGTATCTTTGCATGAGAGAAAGACATCTTTGGGAGGTCAAGGGAGGTTATGACATGTTGTAAGAGGAATATGATATTTTTAGTCAGTGTATGACAGATTCGCTTACAACTGTAAGTGCTGTCAGTTATGATGGATTCTATGACACCTATAAGGTGCGTAAGAGCATCTGTCATAGCCTATCTTGGGACAAGGCACCCACATTGGGATGGGATGTTGGACAAGTGTCCTTAGGCATGGGTTTTGGGGCATGAGTCCAAGATGGATGCCCATCTCTAGAAGGTTCCATCTTTGCCTTGTAAACTCTATAAAAATAGGTGCTTGGATGTGAGATACATAGTTTTTGTACAAGTACTGTTATGCTGCTGGAATATCTCTAGATTTGACATTCGAAGACTCTTGAAAGAGAATTGGCTCTAAAACTGTATTGTAATCTATTATTATTTACTGTAATACATTTGAGCTATGTTTTGGAGTGTGGGGTTTTTCACCCGTAAGGGTTTTCCCCACGTATATCTTGTCTCTCTCTCTTTTGTCAACTTTTTGTGTGTATGTGTATTGTTGCAATATCTCTGTTATTATGTTAATAACGTTGTAACTGGAAAGGTTAATTTGAATTTGCACTCTACTTTCCTCATTAGATTAGCATAGGAATTGTGTTCCACGTACCTTGCTTCCTTTCAAGACTTTGTGCTCATCCTATTATTTCTTCAAAAAGCACCTTTCTTGCTTTCAGGTTAAAAGCATACCCCCAAAATTTATCTTACAAGGGAGCTGCCCCTTCAAAACATAGAGGAGAGTTGTTAGTCTAATTGCAACTCATCCAACTCTTGGTAAATTTGTTACTATTTTAGGGCGATTCTTATTTTAAAATATAGTGACAAATGTGTTAACCAACAAATATAAATCTTTGGTTGAGCCAAAGTAAGTATGTGAACTCTGTATTGCAACATTTCAACATGGCAGATAACATACCATTGAGTGTTCTTATTGTTGTGGGAACTGATCTTTTGATTGAGCAGTGTCCTACAACACCAATAGAGATGGAGGATATGATTCATGTTCCTTATGTTATGCTGTGTACTAGACCAGACATTGTCCAAACAATGGTAGTCTTGAGTTGCTTTATGGATAATCTTAGATGAGATCATTACAATGTAGTTAAGATGGTCTTCACATATTTGTAGGGTATCTCCAAGTACTCTATTTGTTATCATGGTGATTGTTAGCAGGTTACTTGGCATAGAACAGAGCCGATTGGAGGATACTACATAATATACAGAGGCTAGAAGCCGATAGAAGATGATAAATAACACATCCCTAGATATATTAGATATAGTATATATACAAAGATAGGAGATAGTATAATGTAAGTAAGCATGATAGGAGAATAAGATATATTATGATGTAAGAATGACATAGAAGTCATGTATGTAACTGGTGAGGCAGAGACTCAGACCTGTCGGAGGATGAACATGTGATATGTACACTTGATTGCTATTAATCTATATATATGGAGGTCTGCCAGTACTGGGTAACTTTGTGTGTTATCTTATTTTGATGTGTATGTGATTCTCTATTTAGTTATTCTTTATGTTTTGTTATCAATCTCTAGCTACCTGACCGTGGTATAAACTGACTACAAAGACTTGACTGAGGACCGGTATCCCCTCTACATTTCTTGCTAACATTTGGTTCTGTTGTCAGGACCTTGGTAGAGGGCAGTTAAAGATTGAAAGGGAAAAACATCTGAAGACGTAGCGTAGAGTTCTGAAAAGGAGAAAAGGTGCGGTTGGCGAGAAATTTTTTAGATCCATATATGTCTCCTTCACTTCTTCTATACTTGCCGGTATCTTTATTGTCTGTGTAGTTTGCTTGGCCTTTGAAAAACTATTGGTTAGGTTGGCCAATCTCAAATTAACTACTTCCCTCAGCTATTTTATTTGGCCCTTGATCTGATCCCTTTGATCCTATAGTTGTTGGTGTTGATTATGCAATGTCTCCACTTGTGTTCTTATCACTCCATCCTTATCCGCCAGAGGTTTATATTGGGCTGCCGCATTTGTGATCTGAAGTTCTAAAGCATCCATTTGATCTTTTATTGCTTTTATGGTATGTGGCCATTTTAGACAAAATTGGTATAGTATATTAGCCTCTGCAATACTCTGTTGTATCTTCTTTATTTGTACTTCCAGCTGAGTGTGTGCCTTGGCACACTTATTAGTCATTTCTGCCAATCTATTCTTATTCAATTGATCAGTTACCTTCTTCTCTAGTTGGCTAGAGTACTCCTTAAACCCCTAGGTTAACTGTTTCAACTGATCTAGTAAGGGTAAGGTAGTATCTCTTGGTGTCTCCAACATCTCCTTGGCTAATGTGTCCATCGCATCCTATAGGAGTTCACTCCCTTCAACATCTTGCTTCAAAATTTTTGCTCTAGTGGAGGAATGAAACACATCTCCCAATTATAGCTTCTGTAGTGGAGATATTTCGACAAGATTTATTTGGCCCTCTACCACTAGTAACTGTAGCAACTGTGGAGTCAAAATAGATGTTATTTATTTTTGTTACTCAATTGAAGAGGATGAGGCCTCCGAAATATCAGTTTGTTCTGAATCCCTATTTTCCTCTATGTTCTCCTCTCTTCCATTCCCTTTGTCCTCCAGGTTCTTTGTTTGTTGTTTTATATTCCTCTCCTCCATCCTTTTATTCTCTGGAGGGGGTAATCCTTGTGTCAGAGCTTCTGACAAATTGTCCCCTACTCTGTTCTCTCCTCCTGTCAGTATCTCAGTGTTATGCAGAGGTGAAGGTTTTAGTTGTTGTTATTGCTCTTTGATAGCCTCATAAATCTTCATTGTGACTTCTTCTATATCTTTTTGTTTTTTCTCTTTTTCTTTTTTATTTCTGCCCATAAGGATGTCTACCCTTTGTTTTCTTCTTAGCTCCATGGCCTGTTGTTGTATCAAATCATTTTTTTCCTTTGGTGACAATGTGTCACTGAGTTTGTCAATGGTTTGCTGCCTTTTATCTTCTTCCAATCGGAGTGCTTTATTTCTCCTTTCCATTAAAGAATCTATCAAACTATCCAAAAATCCTTCCATTATTTCATCTAGTGTTTTATTCTTATCCCTCATGTATTGTATCATGGTCGTTACTATCATTTGTTTATTCTCTTCAGATGAATCTTCATATAAAAGAGTAGTTTCTTTTAACATACCTATATTTTCCATTGCATTGATCATTGCCTCCAAATTATAAAGCTCATGTGTCGGTTCCTCTACTGCTTGTTGTGCCAGTTTTTCCTCTAGTTTCTTTTGTGCTTTCTTCTTTTTCTTCAACTTTGATTCCCGGTCCTCTCCTTCTTCATCTGACTCAATTTCCTTCAGAATGTCTTGAGTTTTTTTTCCTTTTTGCTTGTTGTTTTTGTCGGGGGGCCTTCTTCTCTATATTCTTCTTCATCCCTGATAGCACTTCTGATGCTACTCTCCCTCCAGATGACACAGTAGAGGTTGATGGTGTCCGTGATGTTGTCCTCTCTAATCTCCTTACTGACGGAGCCTCTTTGGTAGGCAAGGGAGCTGATGTGGCCGACCTTGGGGCTGATGTAGTTCCTTTCTCTAGAACTCTCCACTATTTATGCAGCTTCTCTTTGTTCTTTTCTAGATGTTCCTCCGCATGCTTCTTATGTTGCTTGTCCATCACTTTGGAGTAAGTGCCAAATCTCTCCACACTTGTGTCTTTTGACTTACTTAGTAAATGTTTGGCATAGGCATCAACTTTTGCTGCAGATATCTCACAGGGTAACTAAGGTACCCATGTTGTTCTTGGCTTCACCGCCTCCATGTATGTAAAGTCCTTATCTACCAAAAATGTGATATTTTTTATGTACTTCTTCACTGTTCCATAAGGGATTCTATCTCTTTCCCTCATCTCTTCCTGTAGAGTTTTGAAAAACCCCCAATATGTGGCATTGAATGCTTTGGTGTCAAAAAATTGAGCTATGTGTCTTTTGACCTCTAACCCTACCGATATATTCTACTGCCATTGCTTCCCCTTGTACCCTGGTAGCTCATTCAAAAAATAAAATTCAAGACAAATGATTAGAGTACCATACCAGAAGTTATAGCTAGAATCCTTAGTCTTTTGCAAGTTCTCCAAGAGTTGTTGCAACATTACCTCATAGAGGTCGAAATCCTTGCCTTCTTTCACCATCTAGTAGGCAGTATGGATTGCAGTTGCTGTGGCCAAACCCTCCCGATTGGCATAGTAGACTTTGTAAGCAATGCCCATTGTGGCATACTTTACCCCCGGGTTTGTAATGTCCTTTACATGCATATTTCTCCTGTCTATTGTAGCTCCAGTCAGCTCCCTCACTTGATTTGTTCTGATAGATTTCATTGCTGGTAGGAGCCCTACGACACTTAACCTTATTACCGCCCTAATAGCCTCTTTTGTGATTCTATAGGGTTTGTCTAGGCATATGAACTATTCATGTATCCTGCTTAGGATGATCCTTACCCATTTGTGGGCATCTATGAATTCAGGTTAGTCTTTCCATACATCCAATTTCTTTGCCTGTATGTTTGTATATTCTAGTAGATACCCTGTATCTCTCAACAATGTGTCCCTCAACTCTTCAAACTTCATGTGGTTGATCTTCGCCAAAGTACTATGAATATATTTCCTTACATTCTCTATATACACCACATCTGTTAGCACATTCGAGAATGAGTCATTCAGATCCACCTTTAGGGCTTTCCAGGGATATTTCTTGAATTTTGGTCGTGACTTGTGAGTGATGTCAATTAGCTCAGGAGTCACCATTGTGTATTTACTGATTGCCTATTTGCTTCTTCTCTTCACTGCTAACTTCATCACTTACTTATTCTCTCAGAGCTCTTATTTCGCCAAATTATGAATACAAAGTGATGTTTCTTTGGTGAGATTAGGGTTAAATACCTTTCCATTTTGCCCTAATTTTTTTTGCTTAACTTTTTCCTTCTTTTTCTTCATTATTTTATTTCTTTTGTCCTTATGACTTAAGTTTTGCTTCTTGTTAGCGGCTAGGCTTTAATACAATATGTTGTCATGGTGGAATCTTTTTGCAATTGATTTCTTTCTTCTAAAGATGGATGATCTGGTAATTTGATATCCTAAGAAACCTCTCTCCAAAGTTTTCCTTGCATTCTTTCTCCCTTTTTTCATCCTCTTGACTTGTGACTATCTTGCTTATATCTCTGGTACTTCAGTCATCTGGGTATATTCATTTTTCTGCTTCTTTTGTTTCATTTTCTAACATTTATGAGATATAGCTTCCTTGTCCTTCCTATATGTGTCACAAGTGGTCTGATGAAATGCAGAGGATTGTGGTATGCTTTCCTTGCTAGTCCTCATCATGCATATGCTCCAGTAGACCAACATTTTTCTTGTTTTTAGTTCTGGTTCTTCTCTCATACAAGCTTCTAAAAACTCCTCACTATCTGTACTATAGTGGTCATCCTCTATCTCAACTTCTCCCTCAGAATTAGGCTCTTTTGTTGTCTCTTCTGCATCCAACCTTGTGATTGTATAGAGATTCTTTACATCCTTATCACTGTATTCATCTTGATTGGTTTCTTCTATATATGCTTCCTCCATAGATGATCCCAAAGGGATATTGACAACTTTGTTCTCATTAGAAAATGATAGCTCTTCTCTCTAGGAGTCTATGACACTGTTTGCATCTACAAACCATCTCAAGCCCAAAATTGCACTAAAATCTTCTCCTTGATCCTTCATGGCTACCATAATGAAATCTAAGACATGTTTGATCCCCATTAGATTAACTTTGTCTTGCTTCCATGTTCCCATTATTTGCATGTTAGATCCATCCACCAAGATTATATTGTAAGTTGTTTTTGACAGCTTAGGTCTTCCTAACTATTCCCATATCTTCTTTGTTATCATGTTGACATCTGCTCCCAAATCTATCATAACATTCTGAACCTTTTTGTGATTGATGTGAACACCTACCATAAGTGGTTTTGTCTTCCATTCTCTATTTGTTCTTCCCATCCTTCGGAGTTGACTTTTTTGACCTTGCTCCTTATTCCAGTATTTAGAAAATTGTTTCAATTTATGAACGAGTCTATGTTGCTATGTCAATTGGGCTAACTGCTTGAGAGCCTCCACTTCTTCTCTGGTGAAAAACTACTTGTATTGCTTTTCCTATTCTTGCTCCTTCCTTATAGTTTGTTTGGCTTCCTTCACCACTTCTTCATGCTATTTCTTAATAGGGACAAATTCTTCATCCTCCTCACTGTCTTCCTCTTTGGTCTCAATTATATAATGCCTTCCAGTATTTTTTCCTTGTCTTGTCACTACCGCAACTTTCTCCTTCCTTTTCCTTCTCTCTTTTCTAGTATGTTTTGGTGTGCTTCTCCGATAGTACTCTTCTTCTTCTTCTTTTGTTGATTCAACTGAAGACATGTCTGTCTCCTCTCTATTGTTCTTCTGTCAGGCTCTTGCTCCTTGATCTTTTGGTGTCCTTATGATCCTTGCCCCTTTTTATTATTTAGGTTCTGTAACTCATCACTCTTAGACTGTGGTTGTGTATTCCAGAAGTATTGTTGTGCTCTCTCACAAGAGAATAAATCATGTTATGTGCTGTTACAAAATGAACACTATGTTTTTATTTTGGTCCAACATTCATTAGCAAAGTGTCCTAACTTACCGTAATTGAAGCATATTGCATCCTTCCTCCTTTTTTGACTTCTTCCACAGCCTCTGCCTCCTTTGTAGCCTCTGAACCGTTCTCTGTCATCATTATTATAGCTATTTCCATATGATGGACCACTAGAATTTGAATCTTATATTGCATTGATATTCCTCTGATTTCTCCAACTTGGCTGCTTGTAGTCATGATCATTTAAATTTATTTCTTTCATATATGTCATGTTACTACTCTTTGTGGAGTGTGTAGCGTTTCCACCATACCATGCTTCATCTTCTTCATCAAAAAAGTCTCTTTTCCTCTGGAAGTTTTGTGAAGGAGAGTGTGGTGTGTCATGGTCATTGGGCATTCTTCCCATAATTCACAGTATATTGAATTGACTGTTTTCATTGTTGCTTTGGTGCTTGCTTTTATTGCAGTAGCTTGTCTTTCACCTTTCATCCTAGGACATTCATTTCTCAAGTGGCCTTCTCTTGTATAATATGAGCACCAGATATTAGGTCTTTGCTTCTATGTATTCTCCTCCTGCTTAACTAATATCTCCTGCCTTAGCTTCAATTGCCCCAATTCCAACTTCAACTTTTCCAATTCTAAGTTTTCTTCATCTTATCTTGTCTGCGCTAGGATTGAGTCTATATCCGGTAGGCTAGTGTCACTACTTTTGCATATGTCTCAATTATTCTTCCATCTAAGGATGACCTTATTTTAGGGCTTATTCTAGAAATAAACCATTCTAGATCTTTTTCTTTTCAGTTAGTGGTTCCTACAATCTTCTAGTTGTCTCCTTGAATCTTTTATCAAAACATTTTATTGATTCTTTCTTCAATCGCATCAAATATCTCATCTTACTTACTCCTATTAGAACATATGGAACTCCAAAATTCTCCAGAAATGCCTTCTTGATCTCATCCCAGTCCTTGTTCCTGTTCGAGTATGTCTTCCTATACCACTTCAGTGCTTCATTCCACAAGGTGCCTATGAAGTCATATAGCTTGATTTCATCTCTTGTTACTCCCGTTCGGTTCCAAATTAACTCTAGTACAAAAATGTGTTTAGTTGCTTCAGTAGTGTCCTTCTCAAATATAGGTCACTTGATAGAGGTATCCATGATTGATCTTCTCACAATCTTCGGTATGCCGCAGTGAGTTTCTTCTAGTCTGCTCCTCTTGTTATACTATCTTCTATCAACTCACCTCCCTTCTCTTCCCTTATCTCTTTGTAGTTGGATCTCAAAATACTCCTCTCCCAAAACTTCTGCAAAATTGCTTCGGATCTCTGCTATTCTCTCTGCTTCTTTGTTTGCTTGAATCTCTTCCTTCTCAATGAAAATTCTCTTGACTTTATATGGCACACAGGGTGGCTCATGGTCCAGGGGTTGTGTCTCTTCAAATTAGGGGAATCTCTTTTCTTTGTAAATGACATCATGTCAACATCTAATGATGATTCAAATAGTCTTCCAAAACCCTCAAAACTCCTCTTAATGTTTACCACATCTTCTCCTCCTTCTCTTATCTCCTTTATGCTTCAACAAATTAATTCCTTTATATATTCCTCATCCATCTTCAAAATCTTCGGTATTAACTCATATATTCCGGCAGTCTGTGGCATAAACCCTAATTCGCCTGTTTCTTTTCTTTCCCTTCCGCATTCTTCTCTGGTAGCACCCACCATAGAGCACTCACCAGCATTCTTCGTAACACCCTCTATCTCTTCACCTTCTGATCTCCTTTCTCTGGCAGCACCCTCCTTGGCTCATTTAATAGCATCCTCCATGAAACGTTTGTCTTCTTCCTTCCTTTCGGCAGCACCCTTAGTGGCGTGCTCTTCAAATTATTCAGTCTTTCTCTTCCACATCATCTATTATCCCTCCTTCCTCCATCATTTACGCCCTTTCCAATCTTCTGCGGTAATGTTCTTGTCTTTCCTGAGTTTGCTTCATTCTCTCTTCTCTACTTATCTCCATTCTGGTCTTGATTTCTTTGTCGATCCTCTTTTTCTTCCGCCGCTCCCCTTTTGCCATGGGTTTGCTGGATTTGGTGTTCCATTAGTCCTCTTATATCCCATGTAATCTTTATTTGAAGAGTCACATCATTTGAAAGGTCCTTGCAAACCCTACCTCCTTCCCACTTGCCATCCCCTTAAGTGCCCACCCCCTCTAACAGAGGTAGAAACCTAAGGAGATGTGAATTCCTTCGCAATTTGAAAATTTTTCCCGCCAACCTCACCTTTTCTCCTTTTCAAAACTCTGTGCTACTTCTTCAGATGTTTTGCCTTTCAATCTTTAACTACCCTCTTCCAGGGTCCTGACAATGAAACCAAAAGTTAGCAAGAAATGTAGAGGGGATACTGGTCTGGAGATCCGATCCTTAGTCAAGTCTTTGTAGTCAGTTTATACCCCAGTCAAGATTGATAGCAAAACATAAAGAATAACCAAACAGAGCATCACATACACATCAAAATAAGATAACACACAAAGTTACCCAGTACCGAAAGACCTCCATATATATAGATTAACATTAATCAAGTGTACATTTCACATGTTCATCCTCCAACAGGTTTGAGTCTCTGCCTCAGCAGTCACATACATGACTTCTATGTCATTCTTAAATCAGAATATATCTTATTCTCCTATCATGCTTACTTACATTCTACTATCTCCTATATCTATATATATATACTATATATAATATATGTAGGGATGTGTTATTTATCATCTTCTGTTGGCTTCCGGCCTTTGCATATAGTGTAGTATCCTCTGGTCGGCTCTATTTTATGCCAAGTAACTTGCTAACAATGATTCTATAGGGGACTATCACTCAGTGGATATTCATGGATTCAAATTGGACAGAAGATGTTGATAGTAGAAGATCCACTAGTGGATATGTGTTCAATTTATTTGGTGGTGCTTTTAGTTAAATGAGTAAGAAACAGGCTATGGTCACTTTGTCTACTACAGAGGTTGAGCACATAGCAACTACTCATGCTTTTAAGGAGGCCATTTGGCTTAAAGATTGGGTTTAGATGTTGGGTCGAGTCAAGGGGATATTAAAGTTTTTGTAACATTTAGAGTGCCATATGTCTAGCAAATAACTTGACCTTTCATGCAAGGACGAAGCACATAGATGTCCAATAAAATTTTGTTCATGACATGGTAGAGGATGAGAGGGTGATGTTGGAGAAAGTTAAAATTTTGTAGAATGTCTTAGATGCATTGATGAAGCCATTCAACACAAAGAAGTTTAGGTGGTGCAATAAGTCTATGGGCCTCTCGACCCTAGTAGATAGTTGACAGTGTTATTATTCCCTTTGCTCTTTCAAGGTGTTCAACAAGTTGGAGAATGTTAGGAAATGTGTCAGAACCTTGCATCTTAATGTTAAGAACAAAAAAAGTAATTTTTAGGCTATAGAGCACAAAAATGCAATTTTTAGGGCTCTAGAGGTCAATTTTGTCCTCGAAGAAATATCAAAATAGGCCTTAATCGGAGCAAGTGGGTTAAAAAACGTGGACCTCTTCAAGATCTTCAATGTAAAAAAAGGGGGCTCAATCAGCTTCTCAGATCAAAAGTTTGCCCTCCCACATCAAAAATAGAAGAGCATATCTAACACATAAGAGGGTTGTATGAAGGAGTTACACTTGTTGATGAACTTATGATGCATGTTATGACACATCATAAGACACCTTTGATTAGAGATAATGGAGCCAAAATGGAGTGCCCAAGTTGGTGAGAAGATTATGGCGATCTTATGACAAGTTGAAGGAATATGCCATTTTTAGCTTGTGGATGCATCTTGAGATTTGGGTCATAGACTTTGACTAGGAATTTGGGTGCCACACTTTGGGTGGTTTTAGCACATTATTTCCTAATTATCATTTGATGGTTTCATGTATTGCTTCTCCTATTTATTGGGTGTTTGAGAAGATATTTCATATTGAGTTTTGTAGGTGTTGTTATGCTACTATAATTGCTTTGGATCTCATGTTGGTGATACTCTTGTAAAGGCTTAGACTCTGCAAGTGTATTATAACCATTGATTACTAAATAATACAATGAATCACTTTGGAGTGTGGGGGGTTTTCTCTTGAAAGGACTTTCCTCATGTAAATCATTGTGTTATGGTATATTGTTTTTGTGTTTATTTCCTTGTAAATTTATGATCTATTTAATTTTTTTGCACATACATCCTTTCATAGATTAGTATAGGAAGTGTATTCTGCACCTTTTCTTCCTTTTACAAAACACCCACAACTTTGTGAAGAAAGCTAACAATCGCCAGCCTTTAAAATTGATGAAGGGGGTAAATCATAAAACACACAATAACAAAAATTGTACACAGAAAATAGAATGATATTTTATTAATATGGGAAAAATATTATATTATAGAAGCTCAAATACAATCAGAGGATGAATCCCCTATAGGCTACAACACATTACAACTCCTCTCTCAAGACTCTGGAATCATCTACCTTTTGTAACCCCAAATCAGCTAGGGTTTCTGTTTTCCCCCTATTCTTGGCTCTACACTTTCCCCCTTAACTCCACTACCCCCAAGGGTTCCAAAAAATGGTCATATATAGCTATTTTTGGCGGCCACCAGTTTAATTTTGAAATTGGCATCTCCCTCTAAAAATAGGTCAACTTCGTGAGGCCATAACTTTTGATCTAACCATTGGATTTTCAATTATAATACTTTTTCGGAAAGCTCTCAAAAAGATAGTTTGGGTTTCCTGCCAAATTTTGGGCCCATCCAGAGCCTCTAATTGCCTCAAATTTGACTTTAAATATTTCAATAGGATTTTTAGAATTTAAAATTTTAATATCTCACAAATGACAAATTATATTAAAGTGATTTCTTCACCATTAGCTTCAATTCACCATTTTGGGGTCTGTGTAAGATTTTGTATCTAACCGTGCACAAATGCAAACTTACTAAAAATAGTAACCCTGCCAAATTTAGCCCTTATTGAAAAGAAACAACATTTTTTTTTGGTTGATGCAAGATTGCTCTTACACCTTGGATGCTCCTGCATTAGACACTTGAGGTAATTTGAAAAGTGACCTTGTCACTTCTCATGAGTTAGAGGGAAACCAAAATAGTTAACCTTAGTTTCAGATAATCATGATGAATCTTCAACATGTCTTCCTTTCCATTTCACCAAGTATTATGTATACTGCCTGTTTCTTGTACTCTTACCCACATGGCTATCCATAATGCACTCTATCTCCTCCTTCTCTGAAGTAGATGCTGGAATGTCCCACTGTGTTCCTTTATCAAGTCCACCATCATGATACTCTGTCAAATTTGAAATGTTGAACACTGGTAAAATATTGATCCCACTCGACAACTCTACCTTATATGCATTTCCTAAATCATGCTTCTTTAAGATTTTGCACGGTCCAAATTTCTTCATTTTTAACTTATTGTATGTTTCAATTGGGAACCTTTCTTTTCTCAAGTGAACCGTGACTTCATCTCCTACCTAGAACTTCTTATATCTCCTCTTCTAATCTGCCTTAGCCTTGTACTGAATATTCATCTTATTAATGTGCTTTTTCACCTCTTCATGCAAATTCTTCATGTGTTCTGCAAAGTCTTCAGCCTTGGCACTTGTCTTTTCTCCTTTGTCCAGATTCCTTAACTCTGAAGCATTTCTTGGACTATTCCCATATACAATCTGGAATGGTGATTTACTAGTACTCCTATTGACAGAATTGTTGTAAGTAAATTCTGCCTGTGGTAAAATCAAATCCCATCCCTTGGGCTTATCTCCTACTAAGCATCGTAGCAGGTTACCCAAACTCCTATTCACCACTTCGGTCTGTCCATCAGTCTGTGGATGGTGTGCAGAATTGAACTTCAAATTTGTCTTCAACTTCTTCCACAATGTCTTCCAGAAATAACCAACAAACTTGGTATCTCGATCTGAAACTATGCTCTTTGGTAGACCGTGTAATCTCACCACCTCCCTGAAAAATAACTCTGCAATATGAACAACATCATTAGTCTTCTTGCAAAGAATAAAATGTGCAATCTCCGAGAAGCTGTCCACCACCACAAAAATAGAATCATGTCCTCTTTGTGTCTTTGGTAAACCAAGAACAAAATCCATACTGATATCATCCCATGGCTTCTTTGGTACAGGTAATGGCTGATATAGCCCTATCTTCTGACTTGTTCCTTTTGCCATCTGACACATTTTGCAACTCTGCACAAATTTCCTCACATCCTACTGCAACTGTGGCCAATAATAATTTTCACCAACAGTAGCAATGGTCTTATCTCGACCAAAGTGTCCAGCCAATCATCCACTATGCTTCTCCTTAATTAGGTTCTCTCTCATGGAACTCCTTGGAATGCACAACTGGCTTCCTCTAAACAACATGCCATCTTGGATTATGAAATCCAACCATTTTGTCCTGTTCAAAGTAACAGGTTCCAAACAAGCTTTCCAGGCCTCTGCAAAATTTGGATCTTCAGGATACAAACTTTTGAGCTCATTGAACCCAACAACCTCTATCTTCATTTCTGTCAATAAATTTTGCCTTTTGCTCAAGGCATCTGCAACTCTGTTGGACTTCCCACTCCTGTGCTTCAAAACAAAAGTATAGCTCTGCAAAAAATCAACCCATTTTAAGTGCCTCTAGTTCAACTTTCCTTGACTATTAAGATACTACAAAGCCTGATGATCAGTATATAAAATAAATTCTTTTGGCAACAAATAATGTCTCCATTTTTCAAAGGCTGAACTATTACATAAAATTCCTAATCATAAACTAAATACTTTTTCTTGGCATCATTAAGCTTCTCACTAAAATAGGCAACGGGCTTACCTTCTTGACTCAAAACATCTCCTATAGCACTACCACTTGCATCACAATGTATCTTGATTCAAGGTATCAGTGCAAAACAACGACGCTCATGCTTCATACCCTCCAAAAAGTTTCTACCATCTACCAAGCAAATTTTGGCAGTACTACATACCTTTTCACCCACCTCCTTCAAGGGTTTCAACTTATGACGAACTCCATCCTTTGTTAGGGAGTATGTGTTTGCATGATCATCATGGACAGTGCTCCTATCATACTGCCACGGCCTCCCCAACAACATATGGCACGCATCCATTGATATGATATCACACAACACCTCATCATGGTAGTCTCCAATCTTGAACTTCACTAAACACTGCTCATTGACCAAAGCTCTATGGTCCTTCTGCAACCATGCAATCTGATATGGATGTGGATGCTTTCTTCTTGTCAACTTTAACTTGTCAACCATCTCCTCTGAAACAAGATTATCAGTGCTCCCACTATCAATAATAATATCACAACACTTATCTTCACATTTGTATCTTGTGCGGAATAAACTCTTCCTCTGATTGAGTTCTTTCTCCTCATTCAACAAAGTTCTTCTGACAACTAGGGTTTCTCCCCTTTCAACATCTTCAAAATGCTCAGACTGCGCATCTTCATCTACATGTGCAACTCGTGCATTACCTTCAGGTCTTCTATCTGTCCTTCCTTGATTTGCGGACACTCGTATGCTCGATGCCCTTCTTCTCCACATTGGAAACATGTTCCTCTGTAACCTCCTCTTCCAGGTCCTTGCCCAGGTCTGCCTCTTCCTCTTCCTCTTTGCTCACCATTGTTCTGGTCATGAGGGCGGTAGGTATATCTCCTCTCTAATTTCGACTGGTGCCGGCTTCTTCACTTTTCTTTGAATCTTCATTTTGGCCCCCATAGGGTCTTCCACCAGTCCTTCCGCCTCAACCTCTTCCCCTTTGCTTGCTATCAAATCTTTTATTCAACTTCTCTTCCACCTTTAGGGAAAACTGGTATGCATCTTCTATGGTGATCATTCTGACCAAGCTCAGCTCTTCTTGAATACTTGGCCTCAACCCATTAATGTAACGGGCTACCTTCTCCTTGTTGGCCTCTCCATGGCCTGTCCTGATAGTGATCTTATAAAAATCTTCTGTATACTCCTTAACATACTTGTTACCTTGCTTCAGTCCTTGCAACTTCTTCAGCAACTCCATCTCATAGTCCACATGAATGAACTACTTCTTCAATTTCTCCACCATCCGATCCCATCTGGTAATCTTTGCTTTTCCTCTTCTATTTCTCTCTAACTGGACCTCCTTCCACCAAATACTGGCATGACCCTTCAACTTTGTCTTTGCAAACTTGACCTGTTCTGGGTCTTCCACATCTTCATACTCGAAACACTCCTCCATATCATTTATCCAATCAATAAGTTGTTCTGGATTCAAATCTCCAGAATATGTAGAAACTTTGATCCTGGGCCTCTTTCCAATTTTAGAAATGGTCCTAAACAACCTAACTTCTGCAGGATCTCCTGCAGCTTCTTGTTCTTCCTTAGATAGCTCCTCTTTTACTTCATCCTCGCTTTCTTCTCTTGTTCTTGGCTCAAACCCTCTTCGCAGCTCCTCTTGCAATGCATCGATTGTCTTTGTAGGGCTCTAAAACCCTCTTCCGTCAAAGCATTCCTCCCAATATGATTTCTTTGTGGAGGCATCTTGATCTTCGCAGCAAACCCACAACCTCAGTTCCTGGTGCAAACTACCTCACGGTCGGCGATTTGTCAACACACTCAAGAACCCTTGCTCTGATACTACTTGATGAAGGGGGTAAATTATAAAACACACAATAATAGAAATTGTACACAGAAAATAGAATGATATTTTATTAATATGGGCAAAACATTACATTACAGAAGCTCAAATACAATTAGAAGATGAATCCCCTACAGGGTGCAACACATTACAGCTCCCTCTCTCAAGACTCTGGAATCATCTGCCTTCTGTAAACCCAAATCAACTAGGGTTTTTGTTTTCCCCTATTCTTGACTCTACACTTTCCCCCTTAACTCCACTACCCCCAAGGGTTCCCAAAAATGGTCATATATAGCCATTTTTGGCGGCCACCGGCTTAATTTTGAAACTGGCATCTCCCTCCAAAAATAGGTCAACTTCGCGGGGCCATAACTTTCGATCCGACCGTTGGATTTTCAATTATAATACCTTTTCAGAAAGCTCTCGAAACGACGGTTGAGTTTCTCACCAAATTTCAGGCCCATCCGGAGCCTCTAAGTGACTCAAATTTGACTTGAATATTTCAATAGGATTTTTAGAATTTGAAATTTTAATATCTCACAAATGATAAATGATATTGAAGTGATTTCTTCACCATTAGCTTCAATTCACCATTCTGGGGTCCGTGTAAGATTTTGTATCTAACCATGCACAAATGCAAACTTACTAAAAATAGTAACCCTGCCAAATTTAGCTGGATGTTGCTACATCAAAAATGACTTACATGCACAATCCACACAGAAGAATAATTAACGCCCCACATATAAACATAGAAGTACTACATGAAACCAAATGAGTAGTACTACATATTATTAATTCTCGGCCTATGATAAACAAGAACTTTATTGCAAAGGGGAATGAAAATTAGGAGGTGTTGGTAGAAAAATATGTTGATTCTTCATGTGAAGACTAACACCAATTTGCCATTCTCTTGGATATCCAATATCTCAAGCCAAAAATGGATATTGGGAGACACCTACATTTGCCAAACAATCTTCTATTCTATTGCTCCTTCTCTAACAATGGTTGAAACTTGAAAGCTTTTGCTAATCAACTTTACTTCATCAATAATACTTTTTTAATTTTTAATCTTTCATGTTATTTTGATGCAATCATTAATAACAACTTGAGAATAACCTTCTACTTCCAAAAGTTGACAGTCCAAAGATTTGATTAATTTCAAATCTTCAAGAAATGCCGCTTCTTCAACTTCATTGTTGGATTTAGATGGAAGAAAGAAAGAGCCTCCTTTACTAAAGAACCTGAATGGAAACGTAGCACCACCCATGCACCGGCTAAACCTGAGTTGCCTTTTGTAGCTCCATTAAAATTGAGCTTTAAAAACTTTATCTGAAGAGGCTCTTTAGACATTTTTTTTTATTACCCCATTAATGAAGATAGATCTTCTATTCTATTAATAAATACTACATACCCGTTTTCTTCAAAGTCAAAAACATTAAAGAATTTATAAATGTTTAATCCCTGAAAGCAGCGATTTGAAATTATGCTTCAGTTATTATCTGAATTCAACTTCTAATCCCTATGATAAGGGAGAATAAAAAGTTATACAATTGAGAAAAAAAATGCTAGTGTAGTCAAATATAAATAATAACAAATGAAAGTGTAGAGAATGAGGAAATGAAAGTGGATGTGTGACAAAATTAGGAAATCATAATCTATCAAACTAAATCAAAAAAGCTAGATTTGTATACCATCCTTAGATATGTTTAGAACAAATGAAAACATTAAAAACAGTGCATTACACTTTGCAATATCAAAATGACACTTAAATTATAAGACTTAATCATTATTCAACAGATGAAGTTTACATAAGGTGGTGAACCAGAGACTTGGTTCTTCACAACACAGAAAGAAAAGGCACCAGGAGGGGTGCTGAGCTAGACAACCAACGTAATAAAATTAGCAGACAGATTCTTCAGATAAAGTTGCCATCTTTGAAAAGATGAAAACATGGGTCTAAACAGAGGATCCACTAAATATCCTCTAGGCCTTGGGACCAAACTTAATTTTCAAGGACCTGACTTCCTTTTTACTAAGATGAAAAGCTTTTTGAAGAAGATCGTCCTCAATGCCTGATCCAAAAAGAGTAGAAGGAAGCTTCAGCAATCCAGGGTTCTGACTATTGAATGTTCCCACAATGACAGCAGGTCCATGTCCCACATTCATCTGAAAATGCACTAACCCTCTTGGAAACACCATCAGATCCCCCTTATGGATGACCTTGGCATATAGTTTGTTTTCTGATGTGATAAACCCACAATACAAGCTTCCCTCCACCACGTACCCAATCTCTGTGGCTCTGGGATGTAGATGAGGCACATTCAATCCCCCTTTCTCAAAATCAGCCCTCACAGCTGACATCCCCAATGTGTTCAGCCCAGGAAATTGCAGTACACTCACAGATGTACCAGCAAATCCAGTACTAGTAGCAGATAGATTCCCCCGCTTCCTTATTCCCTCATACACAAAGTCATCCACAGTCACCTCACTGGGATCCTTGCAGGGCAGTCCATTGAGATTGAGATTGTGGGTATCACTTGCCCTAAGCTCTCCCACACAAAAATCCTTCAGAGGATCAGGATCTGCTACTGCAGCAATCATAAGAACTAGGATTACGGTTGCTACTGTATGGTACTTCAGACTACCCATTACAGGTAGATGTGATTTCCAAGCCTTCAATCTGTAGAATTCAGGGCATGAAGTGCTTATCATGAGCCCATTAAAGCAGTGGCCTGTTAAGTAAGGCATTGGATTCCTTACACCTGCCCTCATCCAGAAGGCTAATGATGTTATATTGAAAGGTCTGCCCATGGACCCAACTCCATATGAGGCTAGAATAATAGCCGTGCCTTAACAAGTGCTAGATTTAGTACCTGGTCAGCATTGTATTAATTGTACAATGATGTTTGCAATGGATCTAACTTTTAATTTGAAATGATGTGGGTTTTAGTGTCATGTCATTCTCAATCTGTAACTGTTCCAGCCGTTGTGTGCTTCAGTTCTCTGATATAAACTCTGGCCCTTCAATTCCCTAGTTTGGACAGTGCTGTCAGCTGAGATTGCCACGCTCTGCCTGGCTAAAGACACATAAAGATAACGAAGGCTTTGATTCCCCCTTTTGCATCGCTTCAGTCTTTTCTGCAAAAAGTATTGTCTTCCCACTCAAATGTAATGATGTGTCAACTCATTTTCTAGATAATAAAACATGCCACTATTCAAAATTTGTAATTGACGCCACCACACGTCATAATGCAACATAGCATTTGAAGAGACCACTTAGCTCTTTCTCTGTTTCTCCTCCTTTTTCCTTTCTCTTAAATCCATCCATAATTGAATATGGTTCTTAGAAGCAAAGTTAAGTTTGCCTGCTATGTGATGTGTATTCAACGTCATCAAGCCTCAAATTTTTGAAAAGTAAGAACTAAAATTTCATAAATATGGACAGTAGATATCAGATATTTCCCTTCCATCATTAGCTCAGTTGAACCTTTTGTCATGTATGATTGACATCTGTACTAGCAGAGCGTGAGAATCTAAGCTGGCACGCCATGTAATGTTGTCCCTGAATTGAACCAGGGCAATGCATGCTACATATCCACTGTGAAAAATCAGAGCACCCTAAGCACACAACGGTTGCAACAGTAGCAGAGTGAGAATGACTATTTAGACCCACATATTTTTTTTTTTTAAATGTTAAAGTGCAAGCATTATAATACAATTACTACAACGCTGGTTAACATGTGGAAGAACCAATGATCAGATGGGGGCAAAGCCATGATTCTACAACCATTAACCTCAGGGGCCATGGGTAGCCATAGACCTATAAATAGAATATCAGCCTGCTGTTAAAGTGCAAGTGGAAACAATTCAAGGCCTTGACTGTTTCTGCTTTTATTGGCTCCTGACTAATATTATTGGAACTGAGTTTTATATATAGATAAGAGGCTTGTAGAACACATTTATCTGTAATGGCTAGGGGGCAAATGAGTTGTTTGAGATATCCATTTCTTGTAATTCTCGTTCTTGCAATTTCTGCAGCAGCTGATCCTGATCCACTGCAGGATTTCTGTGTGGGAAACCTTAAGCCAAGCAAAACCCAGAATTTAAATCTCAATGGGTTGCCCTGCAAGGATTCCAAGGAGGTAACTGTGGATGACTTTGTATATGAAGGAATAAGAAAGGAGGGCAATCTATCTGCTACTAGTACTGGATTTGCTAGCACAACTGTGAATGTTGTGCAATTTCCTGGGCTGAACACATTAGGGATGTCAGCTGTGAGGGCTGATTTTGAGAAAGGGGCAGTAAATGTGCCTCACTTGCATCCCAGAGCCACAGAGATTGGGTATGTAGTGGAGGGACGCTTGTACTGTGGGTTTATCACATCAGAAAACAAGCTATATGCCAAGGTCATTCATAAGGGGGATGTGATGGTGTTTCCAAGAGGGTTGGTGCATTTTCAGATGAATGTGGGACATGGACCTGCTGTCATTGTGGGAACATTCAATAGTGAGAATCCTGGATTGCTGAAGCTTCCTTTCACTCTGTTTGGATCAGGCATTGAGGATCATCTTCTTCAGAAATCTTTTCATCTTAGTAAAAGGGAAGTCAGATCCTTGAAAGCCAAGTTTGGCCCTAAGGCCTAGAGGGTTTTGCTATTTAGTGGATTTGTTATTCGTTAACTATGTTTTCATCTATCCAAAGATGGAAACTTTATCAGAAGAATATGTCTGTTAATTTATGAGGTCGGATGTCTACCTCAAAGACGTCTCCTGATACTCGTTTCTCTCGGTGTATGTCTGCCTCAAAGGCCTGGTCTTGTAGAACTTCATCTGTTATATTCAATTATTTATCATTCCCGCGCATGCACTTATCTTAGAATATTTGTCTATCTCCTTGATATTATCATATAATCCAGTGGGTGTGAGATTGATCCCCACTTGTAGATCTGAGGACCTGAATATCAAATTTCAAATTCAAATTTTGATTGATTGTTGCTTATTCCTTTCTCATCTAGAACCAACTTAAAAACATATTTGTGTCATTATTGTTATGTGCTTATATTTGAAGATATTCAATTGCATTCATTTGTAGTTTTAGAGTAATTATGTGCATTACTTAGTCAACAAGGCTATAAATAGTACCTTTCAATCATTGGATAACACATTTAAGTGTTATTATTAATGAGTGACTTGAAGTTCAAGAATTGTATATCGCACTAAAATAAAACTATAAAATGTAACACATTTAAAATATTACTAAGTTCAAAATTATTAGATAAGTAATATGGAATAATTGAGATCCCATCAAAAAAAACCAAAAGCAGAATTTTCAACTCAATGTTGAAGAACTCTATTTACCACCCAAATGAAAGTAAGACTAATTCAAAAATCTTCAAACATTCACGATTATTCTAGCCCTCTATTACAAATAGACAATGGGAAAAGTTTTGAAGACCATAAATGAGGACACAACATGCATTTTTCATTTTTCATTTGAACTTGAGAATATTGTTGAAAATGTGGGAGGTAAGTAGTGTTGTTACTATGCAGAATGCATTGATTCTTTACCCTATGAATACTTCCAATTATAAAGTTGAATGTTAAAAGTGATATGTTGTCTATTGGTTTTTCATACATATAGGTAGAAGGGGAAAGTAGTAAAAGTTTTATTGGAAACAAACAATTTTTTCCTTGTATTTTGATCCTTGTAAATCATGTACAAGTCTTGTTGATATAATTGATGAATTGTTTATTTATAGATATAATGTTGTTATGTTATTAGCAGTAACAAATGCTCATGTATTGGGAGTTTTCTAGAGATAACTTTATTTAAAATTTTGAGGTTTATAATTAGTCACGAAGAATTAATAAGATTTGTTAGACATTTATAAATCTCTTAGAATTCATAATCATGGTAATGATTCTATTTCTTTCAAATTGACAATTAAGAACATTTAATCATTGATTTGGACAATAGAATCTATATAGATAAAAAATATTATTCAAGACATTAAATTCAATATATTCCAAATATTATTCATTACTAATCAATTTATTCTAAGGATTATAACTCATAGATGCAATGACTTCAGCGCTAAATTATTTTAAGGATGACAACTCTAATAAAGCCATATTGGCTCCATTACTATATAATTGAGAAAATCTTAGCTTTGCAATTGTTCATGCAAAGTATAAACAACAATTATTTAGAGAGAGAAGAATTCAAACAAAGAATTTTATCAAAATAGATAAGTAGACTTCTTTGTGTTAAGTAAATGTCAATAAGGAATTTGAGTTCCAAACCAAACCATCACCTTTTGTATATTTATTTTAATTACAATTTATTTTATTTATTCCTTATCTCTAGAATTTGATACCAAAAATCTCTTAAATTATCACACATGATAGTCATTGCCTTTTTATCTTACATCTAAATATCATTTATAAAGGTTAAACATGATTTAAATAGTAATAGTTTGAAATCATGTATGAGGATCTCACTAACTATGTGAGTTTGCAACTAGATTATCTTTTCTTAGGGCTTTAATATAATGTAAGATAGCATGAACATGTATGATAACTATTCTTGGGTATCTCAGATATGAAGTGTGTTTTCTATGTGAGAAATGTGCTCATGAGAGTTGTTATTCTTGAGTATGTTGAGGTTATTGTTGGATTTGTGGGAGAAATTTTTTAAAGATGTTTTCAAGTGACAAATATGTCTCTTTCCAATAAAACTTTTGCTAGTATTTCTTGTATCTAGTACAAAATTGATTCCTTAATTTGGCACACTAACTAAAGGTGTTTGGGAGTTTAAAACACATAATAGATTATAATCCAAAAAGACTAACGAAAAATAAATTAAATCTCTATAGCTACTATTATATATTTACAAAATAAAACCACTAATATTGAATCCTCAAAAACTATCCTTAATTGAGCTTGCATAAACCTCAAAATGGTGTCATATTCGTAGCCAGGCCTACAATCATGATTGTTAAACTTGGCCATTGCATGACTAATATTGAGGGAACTCATTGAACTTGATTTGTCAATCACAAAAATGACATTATAATGGACATTATTAGAATGATCACAACCAAAATGATGCCCATCATCAATCACATAGCCTACAAAATCCATTCATTGGCCACTTCGTGTGATGGGTTTATTCTAGAGATTCCCAATGTAATAGGAAATTTTAGAAGCTTTTCCCAAGTTGCGTTCCTCGGATTTACAATAGTGATTGCATAGGCCAAACTCTTTGCTCTCTTCATATGTACAAGGATCAACAAATTTGCCATGTTGCCAATAAGTCTTACGAGTCATCTCATATTTGGGAACATCCTCGTTAGGTCCATATTATAGTCTCATGTTTAGAACCATCATAGAGATTTCTAGGGCCCATTTGGGAGCCTTGACAAGGAACCAAACTGATATGACCTTGAGCCCATTTCCTATAATAGATATTGCACATTTCTTCTTTTTCTTTTCCTCCCCATTTATACTTTTGATCCTTAATGTTAATGTCTTCCTCTTCTGAAATGAATCTTACTTTCCTCATATTTCCATGGGTTGTTTCATGTAATCCAAGTTGTGGCACAAAAGTTTACACACACTACATACAATAGAAAACTTCTACATAGAATTTAGAAAACCATATGGGTATCTATATTCATTCTTGTGTCTACACCATATCTACTCCACCTTCTTGATACCTATATATATCAAATCAGCCTACAAGATCAAATTTGCAAATTATAGATTAGTTTCTTTAAAAAAATTTATACAAAGGAACCCAAAAGCAATCCTCCCATAATGTACTTAAATCACTAAAGGACATTTCATCTAATAATACTTGATTATAAACTGTAAGGCCATAGACTCTGTCAAAATGAATATTACTACTTATGCATAAATTTGCACTCTCTTCGTTATATAATCTCAAAGTACTCATGCACTAAAGTAATGGGTGTGGGTCTAAATGACTAGGTCTATTTGAGGAATGAATAAAAATTATAATCATAATTATAGGAACTATATGGTGTCTTGCATTAGACAGACATGGTCTATAAATCTAACTTCCTCTTATTACTTGTAATTGAACTCTCATACTCTAATGAACAATGTAGGTACTCAAAAAACTTTAGGGGAATTTTAATACTGAGAAAAATATGCACTATTCTTGATATCCAAGAGTTGGCACAAATTCTAAATTAAAAAAATTCTAGGACTTGACCACTGAGATAGATACTTACCAAACCTAAAGAAGCATAAAACCTAAGAGATCTAAGTGCTGTTATATGGAGCCTAATGAGACTTGGAGGTTAAATTTACCCCACTTTTATCAGTGTGGTTTCCCCCCAAATTATTTAACGGGGTCAAGGGGCAGCACCCCTTGCGGGGGTTTGGGGGCAGCGCCCTTGGCGCGCTCCCTATCGCGATACAGGGTGGGGTTGAGGGGAAGCGCCCCCGAAACCTCCAACGATTTTTTATTATTTTATTAAGGCGTCGGGAGTTATTTTTCTATTGGCTGACATAAAAAACCTTATTTTTGTAATCAACATAAGGCTTGATAAAATTGGCTAAGGGTTAGGGTTTCCATTGATGTATTGTAGCATTTTACAACGATATTGAGTTGCAAGGATTGTTGGTTGTAATCGGTTGTGATTTACTGGATAATAATATTGGACTCTCTGTTGGTGGATGTAGCCTGAGTTTGGGTGAACCGTGTTAAAAACTTATCTCTTGCTGTTATTATTTCTGTGTATTTTCATTCCTCTATTTAATCTTTCTTTGCATTTAATTGATATCTTCTGCTGGCTAACCCTAACAAGTGGTATAAGAGCCAGGTTGTGTTCGATTATCGTCTGCAGGAAGGTCTCACAGTTGAGTAAGAGCAATGGCGGACAAGGGTAAATTGAAGGTAGATAAATTCAATGGACAAAACTATCAATTATGGAAGATGCAGATGGAGGATTATCTCTATCAGAAGGATTTATGGAGGCCGTTGGAAGGAATAGCCAAGAAACTGGTAGCAATGACTGATGATGATTGGAATCTTCTAGACATAAAGGCACTGGGAACCATTCAGTTATGCCTGGCACCATCTGTGGCGTTCAATATAACAGAAGCGACGACAACAAGTGAACTGATGAAAGCTTTGGCTAAATTGTATGAAAAACCCTCAGCCTCAAATAAGGTATTTTTCATGAAACATTTGTTTAATCTGAAAATGATTGAAGGTGGATTTGTGAAAGATCATTTAAATGAGTTTAATACGATTACCAGTCAGTTAACTTCTGTAAAAGTGAAATTTGATGAAGAGGTGAGAGTTCTCTTGGTTTTATGTTCTTTGCCAGAAAGCTGGAATAGCTTGGTAATAGCTATAAGTAACTCTATTTCTAGTTCAAACACTTTGAAATTTGATGATGTTGTTGGTGTTATCCTTAGTGAGGAAATGCGACGGAAAAGCTCAAGAGGGTCCACATCAGGTAGTGTTTTGAATGCAGAAAGCAGGGGCAGATCAAAAGAGAGAGGAAAAGGTTCTGGAGGTCATGGGAAGCCATGAGAAAAATCAAAGGACACTGAGATCCCAATCCAGAGGATAGAAGGATTGCTGGTACTGTAGGAAACCAGGTCATTTGAAGAAAGATTGTTGGTCTCAGAAGAATAAAGAAGGAGACAAACAAGAAGGCGATAAGGAGGCAAATATGGTAAGTAATAAATCTAAAGATGATGCTTTGATTATTTCCCTAGATAATGTTGATGATTCATGGGTTTTAGATTCAGGGGCCTCATTTCATGCTACGCCCCATAGAAGTTATTTTCTTGATTATGTCCAAGGGGATTTTGGGCTGGTTTATTTGGGAGATAACGAACCTTGTCAGATTTTTGGAAAGGGAAGAATCAAGATTAAGTTGCAGAATAATCATTGGCTATTACAAGAGGTAAGGCACGTTCCAAGACTGAGTAGGAATTTAATTTCAGCAGGGCAACTAGCTGATGAAGGTTGCATTGTTACATTTACTGATAAAAATTGGAAGGTTTCAAGAGGTGCCTTAATAGTAGAAAAAAGTGTGAAAGTAGGCACTTTATATCTTTGTGCAGGTCATACTGTTTCTTCTACTTTAACTATTGCAGAGAAAAAATAAATATGTTTAGGAACAGTTGCCGCAGGTTCGCAGGAAGAGACTGAAACAGTTGTTGCAGGTTTTGAGACAACACTGTGGCATAACAGACTTGGGCATATGAGTGAAAAAGGTATGAAGGTACTTCATTCTAAGAAAGTTTTACCAAGTCTGAAATGTATTAATATAGATTTCTATGAAAGTTGTGTGTATGGCAAACAAAAAAGAGTCAATTTTCTCATGGATGGGAAGCAAAAGAAAGATGAAAAGTTGGAGCTTGTGCATACAGATGTATGGGGACCAGCTCAGGTATCTTCTCTCGGTGGCTCTTAGTATTATGTTACATTCATAGATGATGCAACTAGGAAGGTTTGGATTTATTTCCTTAGGCATAAATCTGATGTATTTGAAACATTTAAGAAGTGGAGAAGCTTGGTTGAGAATGAGACGGGTAAAAGATTAAAATGTCTCAGATTTGATAATTGTGGTGAGTATTGCAACAAAGAATTTGAGGATTATTGTTCCTTTAATAGAATTCGTAGGTAGAAAACGGTTTCAGGAACTCCACAAGAAAATGGAGTGGTTGAGCGCATGAACATGACAATAATGGAGCATGCAATGAGCATGAGATTGTATGCTGGGCTACCTTTAAACATGTGGGTAGAGGCTGTCAATACCGCTGTATATTTAATTAATAGAGGTCCTTTAGTTCCTTTGGGTTGTGGTATTCTAGAGGAAGTATGGACAGGTAAGAAGGTGAGTTATTCTTTTCTCAAAAACTTTGGATGTGAAGCATTTGCACATATAGATTATGAAAATAGAACCAAGCTGGATGCAAAATCAAAAAAGTGTATCTTTGTTGGTATGGCATTGATGAATTTAGTTATAGGCTTTGGGATTTTGAAAATTAGAAAATTGTGAAAAGCAGAGATGTTGTATTCAATGAGAAGGTGTTGTACAAAGATCAGTTGCAACAACATGAGAAGAAAGAAAAGGATTATGTGGTGCTGGATGATACTCTAGATAGTGATGTTCCAATGGTTCCTCATGCTCCGCAACAACAACAAGAAATACCACAAACTCGAGTGAATGTTAGACGGTCAACAAGGCTAAGTAGACCTCCTGAAAGGTTTTCTCCCTATTTGTATTCTATTTTGTTAACAAATGCTGGTGAACCTAAAGGGTATGATGAAACTATGCAGGTGGATACAAAGGTTTAGTGTGAGCTTGCAATGAAAGAAGAAATGGACTCCTTGTTGAAAAATCAGACTTGGGAATTATGTAAGTTACCTGCAAGTAAAAAGGCTTTACCAAACAAATGGGTTTATAGGTTGAAAGAGGAAGATGGAGGTAAGAAAAGATTTAAAGCCAGGTTAGTTGTAAAAGGATTTGCACAAAAAAAGGGCATTGATTTTGATGAGATTTTTTCTCCGGTTGTTAAGATGACTTCTATTCGTACTGTTTTAAGTATTGTGGTTGCTGAAGATTTGCATTTGGAACAACTAGATGTGAAAATTGCCTTTCTCCATGGTGAATTGGAGGAGATCTATATGGAACAACCACAGGGATTTGAGGTCAAAGGTAAGGAGAAACTGGTGTGCAGATTGAAGAAGAGTTTATATGGCCTGAAACAAGCACCTCAGAAATGGTATTTGAAATTTGATAGTTTTATGGCTGAGCAAGGCTACAATCGATGTAATTCTGACCATTGTGTTTATTTTAAGAGGTTGCATAATGACAGCTATATTATTTTATGTTTATATGTTGATGACATGCTTGTAGTAGGGTCTAACATGGATCACATAAGAGAGTTAAAACAATAGTTAGCACAATCATTTGCTATGAAGGATTTGGGGGCAGCAAAACAAATCCTTGGTATGAAAATTTGTAGAGATAGGAAGAACAGAAAATTGACTCTATCTCAAGCTGATTATATTGAGAAGGCGTTGCAGAGATTCTATATGGAGAATGCAAAAGCTATCAGCACACCTTTGCCTAGCCATTTGAAATTGACTAAGGAGATGTGTCCTAATACACAAGAGGAGGAAGAAAGAATGTCCAAGTTACCATATGCTTCAGCTATAGAAAGTTTAATGTACGCCATGGTATGCACGAGACCGGTTATTGCACATGTTGTAGGAGTCGTAAGCAGGTATATGAGTCATCCCAGATTGGAGCATTGGAATGCGGTAAAATGGATTCTTAGATATTTGAGAGGTACATCCAATAAACACTTATGTTTTGAGGGCTCTAATACTGATTTAGCAGGTTATGTAGACATAGATTTGGCAGGGGATATTGATACCAGGCGGAGTACTATAGGTTGTCTTTACTGTAGGTGGGACAACAGTGAGTTGGATCTCACGGTCGTAAAAGGTGGTTGCTTTATCCACCACAGAGGCAGAGTATGTAGCTGCAATAGAGGCAAGCAAGGAGATGATATGGCTGCAATCTTTCGTGGAAGAATTGGGCAAACGACAGGCTAACAGTTATTTGTTTACAGACAGCCAAAGTGCCCTTGTAAAGAATTCTACCTTGCATTCAAAGACCAAACACATACAATTGAGGTATCACTTCATTCGATCAGTGTTGGATGATGGATAGTTATGGCTAGAAAAGATACAAATAGATGAAAATTCAGCAGATATGTTTACAAAGGCAGTAACAAGGGAGAAGTTGAGCTCCTCTTCAGCTTCGGTTGGTCTTCAAGACTGAAAACAAAAAATCAGAACAGTAGAGTCCGGGGTGCTTATTTCCAGTGGGAGCTACAAGGTCAACGGTTTTATGATCAGTCTCCAAGTGGGAGATGATATGGTGTGGAGTCTGATCAATCTCTAAGTGGGAGATTGTTGTTATATGGAGCCTAATCAGACTTGGAGGTTAAATTTACCCCACTTTTATTAGCGTGGTTTCCCCCCAAATTATTTAATGGGATCAATGGGTAGCACCCCTTGCTGGGGTTTGGGGGCAGCACCCCCAAGACGGGGTCAAGGGGCAGCGCCCCTGGCGCGTTCCCTGTCATGATACAGGGCGGGGTCGAGGGGTAGCGCCCCCGAAACCTCCAACAATTTTTTATTATTTTATTAAGGCGTCGGGAGTTATTTTTCTATTGGCTGGCATAAAAAACCCTATTTTTGTAACTGACATAAGGCTTGATAAAAGCGGCTAAGGGTTAGGGTTTCTGTTGATGTATTGTAGCATTTTACAGCGGTATTGAGTTGCAAGGATTGCTGGTTGTAATCGGTTGTGATTTACTAGATAATAATATTGGACTCTCTGTTGGTGGATGTAGCTCGAGTTTGGGTGAACCACATTAAAACTTGTCTCTTGCTGTTATTATTTCTATGTATTTTCATTCCTCTGTTTAATCTTTATTTGCATTTAATTGATATCTTCTGCCAGCTAACCCTAACACTAAGACCTTTTTCACAAGCAATCCTAAGAAGCATCCAACTTGAAGTAGCTTCAAAAAACTAGTAACACCAATATACCAATTGAAAGATCAATCCATTGTCAAGGAAAAATAGGATATGGAAAGAGTGTGTCAACTGTGGTATAGTGCAAATCATGCAGATGCCATTTCAAAACATGGACCCTACAACTCTACTCATTTGTTTCCATCTTGAAACCATCACTATCTACAATCTTAGGAGTTGATTGGGTTGTGGTCTAGTAGAAGGTTAAGTGGAGCTTTTCCCTCACCACCCAAGTTTGATTGTCTAAACAATAGAAAATTTAAACATAAAATTAACAAAAAATATAATATGATAACACAAGTCTGCAAATAGATATTAGAAAAATTTCAAGAATCAAATAATAAGTAACTTGAAGAATTAAATTCTATTGATTGATAAATATTAGAAAACAAAATAAGGAAAATGAGGAATTTAATACATCTATACAAATAAAAGAGAATGTTGGAATTGGCGTAGTAAATGATATAACTAGAGAAGTTTTGAGTTCTAAGAGCATTGAGATGACATTGCTATAGAATTATGATATTTTATATCAGGTTTTAACTGCATAGTTATTACAAACACGGATTATAAAAGATTTATAACAAGGTTTGATTAAGGGAGAAGAGATGGAAAAATATGGCTATTAGCTCAAATTATTTCAATGGAGTTATTAAGAAAACATAGGCACTTCTAATAGTCTTGAAAATACAACTTAATTGAAGGGGAAAATTAAATCCCAAGAAAAAATACTGACAAAATTGACCTCTATCAACACCCTCAATATTAGAAAAAATAAAAATTAAAATAATAGAATATAAATTTATAATTTCATTATTATGAAAATCAAATATGACCAACATAGTTGGTATCCATACTCATATTTAAAGTGTGTGGAATTCTCTACTAAATAAGGGGTTAAAAATACAACTAAAACTAAATGGCTCTAAACCCAAATAGAAACTCTAGACCTTACTAGATAAACCATTTTTTTACCATTCTTTTGAAAGCAGGTTATCAATAAAACTTTAAATACATTGGCTTTTGGAAAGAATCAAGAACTTTTGATTAAATGGTTGCTTTGGAAACTGTAATACACATTTTATATCCTATTTTGTATCATGTAACAAGTTTCTCACTTTAACAAATAATAATAATTTACAAAGATTCCTAAATATCTAAAATGAAAATTTGAAGAGATGAAACTGAAGAATTTATAGATTTTCCACCTAGAGATCTCAAAGGGTTCTTGTTTGAACTTACTTTAGTAATGCGTCTGAAAGAAACATTTTTTATTCTATTGTTGGAAGTTGTGACTCAATTTCATTCTTTTGTTGTTTAAGTTTTTCATTTGATTGGCACAATTTTTTAATCCAATTTGCAAATATTATATTTGTTTTTTTTACATTTAATTGTTCGAAGATGCAAATCAAAGTATGCCATCTATCTTTCAAGACACAAATTTAAGTATGAATCTAATTGCAAATTCTAGGCACCAAGAAAAAATTACTTGTCCCATGGCAAGCATGATGGGACCTCTCATAATTTTGGATGATATGGCACATTCCAACTATTCGAAAAAAATATAGATTTGGAGGGAGTAGCAAGCTAGCATTTACAATATTTATGCTCCTTCAACACTTGTGCATTCTCACAGATCTCCTCATAAATCTCAACATTTTGGTCTTCCTCCTCATACAAGACACGCTATGCAAGTTACAAAGGAGTTTCTTAGGTTATAATGAAGAGGAAACATTGTTAGCCCTCCCATGATTATGTCTTTGGATGTAGTGTGTGAATATGCCAATTTGATATGATGAAATTTCAAAAACATACCAAAAACTTGGCAGTTACAAAAGAGTTTTTATCAGTCAAAAATATTTGGAGGACTAAATTTTGGAAATTATAGTCTAAAATATAAATTCTTTTGTAAAATGGGTCCATATCTTTATTTTTTGACTATCAAAAAACTAAAAAAAATTAATTTTTGTAGGACCAAGGACTCCCAAAATTTAGAAAGTTACATGATGTGTTCATCTTGAAAATGACTTGTCGACCAAATTACCATTTAAGATTCATTCTCATCTTACAAAATGCAACCATCCTAAATGTTTTCAATGTTTTCATTATTTGACATCCCAAACCAGCTTGTTTATGTTTTCTATAGCAAAATAGAAGATTTAAAACCATTTTACCCAAATGTATGATTGAGATTTAGTCAATCTTATCAGTTCTTAGATTTTTCTATAGAAAATACTACCTTTTTCTCATTTCTTTAAATGAGAGTTTTATTTATTTTTATTAAAATTTACGTTGTTTTATGCCTTATATTTTCCCGAATCATTCCAGGGTAATATGGTCTCCAACTTACGTAAGCCTTTGATGGTTAATTTTGGGTTATTCATGGGGAGGGGGGTATGACGCAACATGGTTCAATAATTGGATAGCACTTATAGATAGTAGACCACAAGTCAAGCAGTAAACTAGCAATCGCACTTTGGTGTGCAATGGGTACACCGAAGAGTTTTGAAAGTTGAATGAATGAATGAATGAGTTTTAATAATGTCCACGAGACCAAACAGTCTAAGGGACCAAGCACCAACACACTAAGACCTCAACAAGTTCCTTTCTATGTCTTCTCTTCTCTTCTCTTATGAATCTTGACCAAGAGATGGGCAGTGTTGTGAAGCCTCTTTTCCTCAAATAACTCACTGAGACTACCAACATTCATGTCATTATCATGCTGCATACGGATATCCTTGTACGTCTCGCAGTCTGTGATGAAGTGCCACTCAGTTCAATTGCTCTTTAAGTGAATGATGATTGTCTTGTATCCCTATGGCCCATGTCATTTTTTGTTTTCTCAGTGTCGTGAATTAGTTTGCATAATCTTAATGGATTTCAAGATCCTTGTGTTTTGCTTAGTATCTATTTCAAATGTGTGAGCTTTCATGTTTGGTGTCTAGTCTCTATTTGCATGCATCTCCTTTCTAGATTCTTGTTCATGCACTACACTAGGGTTCCCTTGCATTCCATTAGTCGTGACCTATGCATATTTTTTGAAGAATGTATGCTTGTTTATCACAAGCCTCATATTTCACATCTTGTCAGCTACATTGAATAGACATTCTCTTGCAAATATAAGCATGGTCACCACCTACTTCATGTTTATTTGTCATCTAGCTTACCATCATGAATCCTCTCATAGGATGACATAGTATACAAATATCGATCAAACTTATTGACTATCATTGCTTTTATACTTTCGCATTTTTGCATACTTTGGAGCTCAAATAGATTAAAATTAAATTTAGACAAGGTATAATTTTAGATTGAGAATTCATAACTATCTAAAAATATTTAATTTGAAGGGAAGAACTTTTGATTTGTTTGAATTTGCATATGATATGCGAATGATCTTGAGACCTAAGAATGGCATTGAACACAAGTGAGATTGCCCCAAATTACTTGCATAAAAACATTTTATATTATTAAAAAAACCAGAATAAAAAATATAACAAATTGAAAACCTCAAATTCCATAATATCTAAATTTCTTTTTAGTTTATTAAAAATTTCATTGGCACTTGGTATATTAGAAAATTGATCCGCATATTACTTAAACACAACCAACCATAGGGTTTTACTTAAAATTTAGTTAAAAAGAAAAGTTAAAAAAATAAAATATTGAGAAGCTTTAATAAATTGAAAACCCAAAATACCATAATATTTAAATTTCTTTTTCATTTGTTACAAATAATAAAAAGTGTAGCAGAATGAAAACCCTAACCCCTCCGTGCCCCTAATTATTTACTTAAATGCGGTTTTAAGCAAAAGAAGAAATAAAGAATATATTTTTACTTTAGGATAAGATAAAATAGACTTCTTTCGTGTCTTAAGATTGTGCTGCAGGAGAAATAACAATAAACATATCCCACAGTGCGGCTTTGTCTGATGTCAACATAAGCAGTGACATTTCATGTGTCTCCACCTCCCATTATAATGGTCACGGATCCGGTATGTATGTACCATTCTGCAAAAACTAGCAAGTGGAAAGCAAAACAACGACGAAGGAAAAATGAATAACAGCAAAAGAACGGACAACAAAAAATCGAACGACTATGGATACTTCAATTATCTTGCACGCCTGCAAAGCATCCGAGACCACTGATCTGAAAAGTTAGCTCTTCTTCTAACAAAGGGAACACCTTCGGCGTAATTATATCAATATTTCTTTTTAAAAAGTTTGTGATTTGATTAAAAAGAATTTAAATTTGTTAGTCAAATGTTTTTGTAATGGTGGAAATTACATACCCATGCCTTTATGTTTTTGGCAGGATTTTGGTTAGAGTGTTCTAAATATAATAAATAATTTATAAGTGAAATATTTTACGCGAATTTGGTTTATGACACCACCATATCTTGATTTTTTAACATTTATTTTTAGAGAATTGATTCTTCAGATCTATTTATCACCCTAGATTTGCTTCAGTGGATTTGAACGTTGATCTTTTAAAATTCAAATAAAAAATTGATTTTGTTGACCTTATCAATTGGTGTGAGCCTACCTAGCGCACATTTGGTGTTGATTTGAGTGTTATGTCGTTGTATTTAAAGACATTAACTCATTCATTTGAAAATCACCTAGGAAATTATGGAGCACATCAATAGTTTGATTTGCAAAAGGAATAAAAGGAATCTAGTAGCATTATTAGAGGATTACATTAGGATACATCATCCTAGGCCCATTGCACGATTTCTTGTCAACGCCAATCTTTGTTCCAAAGTCATTAAATTAGTCTAACTAGAAGTCTAAATAAGGAGAACTTGACCATCACAATTCAATAAATTCTCCAAAGGTGTTCCTAAACATCATTAGTCCTTATGAAGATTCAGATATTAGAAGGTTGAGGTGAGCAAATCCCAATAGTCAACTATTTGCTAGTTCAGTCTTGTGGATATAGGGTCAAGTCTACATGCTAGATCATTTTTACGCTCACTATGATCAGTTATGCAGGCATGAATCTAAACTAGAGTGACATAGTCTGTTTGTAGATTTTGAGACACTTGTCTAATAAGTCTTAAAAATCAATGTTGTGGTTAATTAATTCCTAAAATCTCCAACATCATTTTCCATCTCCAAAATCTATCTAAGTATAGCATTTGAATTCTACATTTGATTTAGCATTTATTGTTTCCAATCTAAGTTCATTTATCTAGGTTAATTATTACTCAATTAATTAATTAATTTAATTAGCATAGATATTTGTATATCAGGTGTGTTTTTACCCTTACATTTTGGTGAACCTAACTTCTCTTACACCCCTATAGTTTATTCCTTCTACATTAGGGTTTCAAATCTAATGTTTTTATTACACATTCTATTTTTAGATCTTATTAAAGTCTAGGCTCTCTTTTATTTCTACTTCATAGCTATACATTATTTTAAGGTTGTGTATGTTTTATTGTGAAACCTTGTTTTTTGAAACCCTACCCACCCCTGCTTTTCCCTCTAGGATTTTATTTGCCGATTTATTTTCAAATCTAAGTGCTTAATGATTTTTTTATTTTAAATCAAACCTTGTATCTACTTTCTATCATTTTATCTTTAGGTTTTTGTGAGTTAATTGCATGCCATGAGCTCATTCACATCCTCACACCCCCTTAAGGAGAAGTCCTCATATGAAGCCTCAAATGGTTTAATCCACTAAAAATGGTATTCCTAGTGATGTTACTAATAATGCTCATGTCGAGAACACTTTTGAGGAACAAGAAATACAACAAGACTATAATCATGATGCATACATTGCTAAGCAAGATCTCTTCCTTACCAAACAAATACTTTTTAATACACTTACCAATGCCAAGTCTCCTCACCAATTAGCTACTATCTTACATAAGGCATTAGCTAGTGCTCCTTATGGCACATATATTCTTCATAGTATGGGTTCCCTCATGGCTCCTTCCAATGGTGTCTCCCCTGACCTACCTACCCAACCCACATTTGATTCTTCTTCCTCGCATAGTCAGCACTTGTGTAACCTCTACTACCCATGCCATCACTCCTAGTGTGACCCCTTACTCTTCCATTCCTACCTTTAGTGTTACAACCACCTTTGCATCCACTAGCATTCCACTCATCTCTCATCCTTCCACCCATGTACCTCTTAGTGATATTCCTTACATTTATGTTCCTCATACCTGATGCAGGAGCATCCGAAAGCATTCAAATCAATTGGAACAGTTAACAGTGAGTTATAGAGTACTGAGAGGGTGACCTTGGAGATTACCACATTTTACTGCATTTGCATATCAAAGGCTGCGGAGCTGGACTTAGCATCTAGACATAATCATCTACATCATATCCAAAATTTAGATCATTTGGGTTCGATTCTGGAGAGATATCGCTATTAGAAGATTACTTATTTTCACCTTTTTCACAGAGTAGAGCCAACAGTGTTCAGTGGAGTCTAATTGGCTTGCAGAGCAATTCCATGACTTGCGGACCTAAAAGGAACATCATTCAAGGAAGTTGAGGACCTGGTCGATCTTCATGGAGATCTGCACAAAGTTCTATGTACCAGCAAAGCAATACCTTATCTTTAGGTCTAACCTATCCGTGTTTACACATTTCATGAAGATAGTTAACTCTTAGCCGACTTGATAATGTTATGAAGGCTTACTAAGGATATAAATGAAGGATAAATGTTTGTTTCAAGGCAGTGAACGAAGAATGAAAAAGTGTGCGAAGTTAGGAAGCAAGATGATGAGTGTTTTGATCCGATGAAGTAGCAGAACTGAAGCAGAGAGCAAAGCAGAAAGTAGAAGTTGTAGAGTAGAGAATTGAGAAGTAAATCATGGAAGAGAGTTATTATCTAAATCATTTGTAACCCTGGGCTGCAACCTAACATCTATAAAGCCCGAGTGGCATATGTAATGCGTTCTGAGATCATAATATAAAGAGGAATGAGCTTTGAAGGCTGGGTTTTTCCCTTTTAGGGTTTTCCCAGGATATATCTTGTGTCATGTGCTTATGAATGTCTCTTTCTTTCTGTTGTTAGCTATATACTTCTGTTGCATCTTTGATTGATCATGTTGTTCGTAGTTTAAAACTACAAGGTTGGATAGTCCCTCATTGGACCCTCCTACCTTGACTGCACCAAGTAGTATCAGAGCTGGTTGCGAATCTACTAGGAAGCTTGAGGATCTGTTCAGAAAATAGAAAGTGTTGGGGAAAGTGCGAAACCCTAAATAAGTAACAAGTGTCACCGTAGAAGAAAGATCAAGGCAAGAAAGATTCGAGTAACCTTTTCATATTGAGTTGTTTGTCTGATTTATTTCGATGGGGAAGATTGGAAAAAGAATGAAGGAAAATGAAAACCTAATATGCGAAAAGGATGTTCTAGAAGAAGAATTGTGCGAAATCAAAAGTTATAATTCAGAATTGATGGAAAGGATAAAAGAACTAGAAGAATACAAATATGACGCTCTTGAAGAAGAATTGGAAAATGTAAAAAGGAGGAATGAAGAATTAGAAGTAGAGCTGAAGTTGTTTGAGTATGTTGAAAAGAGTTTTGTAGAATTGGAAGAAGGATTTAAGTTGTTTGGGAAGGTGGAAAAGAGAAACAAAGATCTGGAGGAAAATTTGGAAGAGTTGAAAAAGGAAAACAGTTTGCAGAAGAGTGAAATATAATGATTGAAGGAGCGGGTTAATAAGTTAGAGTAGTCACTTGTAGCATGCAGAGAAGAGAGTGAAAGTCTAAGATCTAAGCCTGAACTTTGTGATGTTTCTTGTGATACTAATGATTTGTGTGATGTTGCAGAAGTTTCTTTAGAAAGTGAGATTGAAGATGACAATGTAACTAAACCTGTAGTTGTTGGTGATGGTATTGGTTTCAAAATCATGCAAATAATGGGATATGAAGGACAAGGATTGGGAAAACATCAAAAAGGAATTACAAAACCTATTGAACCAGTAATAAGATCAAGAAGTGAAGGCCTTGGATATGACAGAGGTAAGGATGTTATTTCAAGTTCAAACAAGTCAAATAGGGGAAGAAAAGGTATGTATTGTTATCATTGTAATATACATGGACATGAAAAGGAATTACGTTGGGATCTTTACCCTTATAAGTTCTGTGGATTAAGGAATCATTCTGAAAAGATGTGCTGGAACAAAATGAGGAGAGAGCCTATGACAGACTGTATGCAGATGGATTATGGATGGATTGATGGATCAAAATGGAAACATGTTACTCATATCTTCAGAAGGTTGTATAGATGGAAGTATTCATGTGTTGGAGAGAAAAGAGGATATGGATTAGGATTCAGAGAGAGAAGACCTTATGCAGAGCAAAACAAGGATAGTAATTCGAACTACAGAGGGAGAGATGACAAGAGTCATAATTCTTACCACAAAGAAGGATACAAAAGAGATGAAAGAGGATTTGCTAAAAGGAGAGCCTATTTTCAAGTTTGGAGGAGAAAAGAATCAAGCAATGAATGTCAACAAGAGGATATTACCGAAGGAATAGTATAAGATGCAGAGACGATTTATGTAGAGAAAGAAGAACCTATTGACTCACTAAGTTTGACAGAGAAACCAGAAGAAGGAGAAGCATTGATCTTAAGAAGAATTCTGTTGTAGACAAATCATCTAAGAAACAATACAAGAGAAAGTTTGTGTAAAATCATCTGAGAAACAATACAAGAGAAAGTTTGTATAAACAAGTGTGAGCATAACAGGAAAAGGAAACTCATATTGTAGAGAAAAGAGAAATGACAAGTAATTCTACTGGAAGATAAATTTTAGGTATCGGAGTGAAGGGAATGTGGATAAAGAAACAGAGAGCAGTATAGGAACAATATAAGTAGAGAAGAAATTGTAAGATTTTGATGTGTGTAAAGGAAATGTATCTAGAACCAGAGATCAGAAAGTGTTGCAGAGAAAACTCAGAAGTGTACTGACTGTATCAAAGGGAGTAATAGGGTTGTTCTGGAGGATGCAAGTATGTGTTGATTAACTCTTAACTGATTGAAGAAGACAGTGATCTTGACGCATCTTGCGAAGAAGACTTGCCCAGACCACTGATCATTGAGGTAGTACAAGGCTTGCAACTAGAACGTCAAACTCAAAAGAACTTGAGGGAATTTGTAGGGTGGACTTGAATAGACCGCCGACCTTGAGGCAGATGCAAGTACCTGTGGACAAACCATCAAACCTATTCAAAGAGACAGCATTAATTTTGATATAATACAGACCAAAGTGAAGAGACTCACTCTTCAATTAATCTGGAGAGTTTGATGCAGGAGCATTCAGAAGCATTCAAATTAATTGGAACAGTTAACAGTGAGTTACATATTACCGAGAGGGCGACCTTGGAGATTACTGCATTTTACTATATTTGCATATTAGAGGTTGTGGGGTTGGACTTAGCATCTAGACATAATAATCTACATCATATCCAAAATTCAAATCATTTGGGTTTGATTCCAGAGAGATATTGCTATCAGAAGATTACCTGTTTTCACAGAGCAGAGCCGACAATGTTCAATGGAGTCTAATTGGCTTGCAGAGCAACTTTGTGACTTGCAGAGCTAAAAGGAACATCATTCAAGGAAGTTGAGGACCTAGCTGACCTTCATGGAGATCTGCACAAAGTTCTATGCACTAGCGGAGCAATACCTTATGTTTAGGTCTGACCTATCTGTGTCTACACATTTCATGAAGACTATTAACTCTTGGCTGACTTGATAATGTTATGAAGGCTTGCAGAGGATATAAATGAAGGATAAATGTTTGTTTCAAGGCAGTGAATGAAGAATGAAAAAGTGTACGAAGTTAGGAAGCAAGTTGATGAGTGATTTGATCCAACGAAGTAGCATAGCTGAAGCAGAGAGCAGAGCAGAAAGTAGAAGTTGCAGAGCATAGAATTAAGAAGTAAATCATGGAAGAGAGTTATTATCTGAATCTTTTGTAACCTTGGGCTACAACCTAGCATCTGTAAATCCTGAGTGGCATATGTAATGCATTTTGAGATCATAATATAAAGAGGAATGAGCTTTGAAGGCTGGGTTTTTCCCTTTTAGGGTTTTCTTAGGATATATCTTGTGTCATGTGCTTATGGATGTCTCTTTCTTTCTATTGTTAGCTATATACTTCCGTTGCATCTCTGATTGATCATGTTGTTAGTATTTTAAGGCTGCAAGGTTGGATAGTCCCTCATCGGACCCTCCTACCTTGACTGCATTAATACCATTCCTCCTTCTCATCCTATGACCATAATTCCTTTTAGTGTGCCTCCTTGTTTGACTATCATGTGATCACCCCTCATTACCCATCCTCTTTATACTTCATCCATTGTTTCCCATGCTCTTCATACCACTACTATTCCCACCTCTACCTTAGATATACTATTGATGGAATTTGCTTAACTTAAGAAGAAAGTGGATGATATACATATTAACAAAGATTCTATTCATAAACTACTTTCATTTGAAATAGTTACATATATATTGCTTGTTGGCTTTGTGGCACCCGAATTTAAATTATATCATGGAAAAGGAGATCCTAATGTTCATTTATAGGATTTTAATGCTTTGTTCCTAGACTTTTTCCTATGAAGATAATATCTTAGCTAAATTGTTTTCATGAACCTTGAAGAATTATACTATTTAATGGTTCTATCATTTACCTATTGGTTCTATCTGGACATTCTTTTGATAAGTTAGCCATAAATTTCTTTACATAATTTCCATGTTAATGTGGGTTTGAAAACAATTGTAATTGTTTAACTAAATGTACCCAAATAGATGATGAGCCTATCAATGATTATGTCATTCACTCCTAATATTTATGTGGAAAAACAAAGCATCAATTTGATGATGATGAGCTACAAACCATATTTCTAAAAGGACATCTTCCTCCTATAAAAAAATAGCACATACTTGAGTATATTTTCTTCTTTTTGGACATGTGTACTCATGTAAATAATGTTAGGATTAAGGTGCCATCAACCTTGTAAATCCTATGTAATTAATTACTCTTAATATTGTTTGTAAATCACCCATAAGGGATGAAAGGTTTCACCAACAACGATCGTGTTTCAGCCGCATGTTTATATCGAGTCCCCGACGCTAATTCATCTGCGACGGGGGGTCATGGGGGGTTTCCTCCTTGCGAAGGGTCCGGGGGGATCATCCCCCGGCGGGGGGTCCGAGGGTCGTGCGCCCCAGCGGGGGTTCCAGGGCAGCACCCTCAAAACCACATTTTATTTATATTTTATCATTGTAAATCTGGACCGTTCATCATTAGGTCACACATTTGACGGTTGATATTATGTCAATTTTCTTGCCCTAGAAGGCAACCCCCTTTGAATAAGGATATTTATACTGCATTTTTAGTAGAGTTGAGAGTAACAGATGGCGCTAGATTGAAGATTGAAGAAGAAGAGGAAGTGCATGTATTTGTAATCTCATATTTGAAGATAATACAACTTGGAGTCTCTTTTCTTGGTGGAGTTTTTTACCCAAAAGGGTTTTGTCCACGTTACATACTTTGTTATGTGTTCAGTTCTTAATGCATGTTATTTTTGTGTAGTGGGTTTTATTTTTATTGCAAGCTCCATTGATTCTACATTATTTAGAAAACATTAATAAGGTTTGAATCAGATTTCTGTTGTGTGGTTTGCACCTTTATTTCTAACAAATAATCTTGAATTTAATTGCTTGCATCCAATATGCTTAAGTATGTCTCATATTCTTATGGTCCTTCCACATCCTCTTACCCTTCCAAATTTTAAAATTCTAATACTTTTTCAAAGGGTAACGAAGACAAAAGATAATGTGCATCATGTAGCTAATACTTCCAATGTGCCATCTTTTAAGCCACATACCTTTATAAAGTTTACTATGCTACAAGAGACCATGGACACTATGCTTAAAAGTTTGTTGAGCTCTAATTTGATTACTCTTCCATCTATATGTTCATTAAATCTAGCAAGAGGGCTACCTAAGAACTATAATGAGCATACATTTTGTAACTTCCATAAAGTTGATGGGCATCACACTTAGGGTTTTATGGTTTTAAAGCGTAAGGTGCAAGATTTGGTTGACAACAATAGGATTCATATAGAGGGTGTCAATGATGGATACAATCATTCAATTACTTCCCCTAATCAAAATCTAAAGATTTACAATAATACATTTCCAAGTCATGCTAATAACATCAATGCATCTCATGAACATGATTCTTTTACTATAGCGCATACACATGTTGATGGAGATTAGATGGATGACTATTAAATTGGTTACTAATCACAATTACATACATATATTTTTGTGGTCCTGGTACATTACATCCTTTTCCTCTCATGGCATTCCATTGATTACATTTTTAGATGAGGAGATCCCAAAAAATAATTATAATGGTCCATTATACGTCACTGATAAATCTTATATGTACCTCACCTACTCATCTTCTCATTGATATTTCATGCTAATTTAATATAGGCACCAAGGAGATTTTGTTTAATAGTCATATTAAGCATCAAGATTATGCACATTCTATAGTATCATTGAAGATAACTAATAGAATTTTGACTAAGACCTTGAGACATGCATCATTTTACATTTGAAAAAAAATGGTCCTAAATAGATACCAATATTATGTCATGTGATTCTATCCTTTGATAGATTTTATGTCTTACTTGGTCAGCCTTAGATAGAGCAATGTAAATTAGTTCCTCTAGTTTTGCATCAATATGTTAAATTTGTGCATGAAGGCAAAGTGGTCAAAGATGATAGAGATCATTATAAACCAGTATTGAATTTGAGTCACTTTATATTGGACGCATTTTTGAAGACACCTTTGTGGAGAAATGTAAAGAGCTGCCATATGAGCAAAAATATGATATACATGATTTATACAAGTTTCACTTAGAAGAAGAACAAAGGGAAAATTGGAGTAAGACTTATGCATCTTCTCATCTTAGAGAAATTATGAATAAAAGAGACCTAAATGACCTCAAGTTATATATCCTATGGTATATAAGCACAAAGGTCTTGACATAATCATGTCTTCCAGTGATCCTTATAAAGAACAAATCAATCGTGTACTAAGAAAGCAAGACAAGGATAAAAGTAAGATATTTTAAAAGCATATATTTCATGCTAAGACCACCACTTCTTCATGGGTACCAAAGAAAAATGTTGTGGTTCAACAAATGTAAAATCTTTCTATAGAAACACATCTAAAGAAACAAGAGAAATACATAGAGTATGTCCAATTCCTATCAAGAAGAAATTCATATAATTGAACAAGAAATCCATGTAACTTAGGAGGAAGAATTTGATTTTACTTGTTGGGATGAGGATGACCTCTTGGAGGGTGATCTTTCTAATTTTATTCCTTGAGACCTTGAGCATTATTATTCTTTACTTATTTATATACTTATGTAAGAATTTACTTTTCTTATGTGTTCTTATATTTGTCATTGTTGATATACATCTACTATTCTAATTTCATCTTCTATATTACGTTTTATGCCTTGTTTCCCCACTTGGTGGTATCATATACTTTTAACTCTTATATTATTATCTCCTATGTTTTCCTATGTTTCCTTGATTGGATTTTAGAATTGCATAAGTTCCTTGTTTGGTTCCTATGTTTCATGTTTACCACCTTTGTTTTCACATGTTTCCACTTGTTGCCTTATATGTTCCTATGTCACATGAATTTTATGACGTTCCTATGCTTCCTATATCCTACATGCTTACCACCTTGGTTTTTACTTGCTACTCATTCTACTTTCTATATTACACGATCTTATGTTCCATGATTACAATGTTATATATATGTCATGTCCATTGTTCTTATCTTAGAAGCCCATTTTTATTATCCTTATCATATTTATATATGATGCTTACATGTCAATGATTCTTATCATGCCTATCTTATGATTACAACTTAAGATTCTTGTCATGCTCACATCTTTTACATCTTATTTGTCTTACATGATCCATAGCTAATATTTATGGCTATTCTTATCTTATCATTTTCCTATAATGGGGGCAACATTGGAGGGCATATTGCTTTTCCCTATTTGTGTTTTCACAATTATATCTTACCCATGTCCTTTCATGTTTATCATATGGTGATATCTTTTACCATGCTTATATTGATGCAGAGTAAAAACTAGATAACATACAAAACAGGTGGAAGATCCTTGAAAAGCCCACAAAATAGCCATTATAGTGTGAATCAGCCAGATAAGGTAGAAGTCACACCGAAATATACATAGGCTTGCCTATCGGCAAGACTCTAACTATCGGCGGCACATTTTCTGCATCCCCCGACAACACACCTTTCACCGATGAGCCATCCATCGGCAAGACTTCTCGAATCTCACCCCGATCGGCTTGACATAAATCATCGGCCACTTCATAAATTCCTTCGCCGATAAGTCTCCTCTCCCCGATGGTTAGAACCATCGGCTAGACCGATACTGTCGGCCTAACTTTTAGTGAGTCTCCCGATGTGGTCACTCTTGCCGATGCATACCTAGAATTTGTTATGCAATCTGTGGGGTCCACAGTCTTTGACCCAACCGGTTGTATGTCTAAAAGGATAGATACACACAAACTATTTTGTCATACGACTGACGTATACACACCGATTGATCTCGCATACATTTGTATACACATGAAGTGCTAATTCCTTCTCTGCACATTGTAACCGAACAGACAACACACAAAAAACTACATAAACTATAGAACAAAAATAAATCTAACTACATGGAGGTCATTCCACTGGTTTCGAAGAAACCCACCAGTGGAATGACTCCAAATCGATGTTCTGTAATTAGACCAGGAACTAAACCTTTTCTATTCCCTCCAGAGATTATACATACAAAAATTGTTTTCTTTTCTCTTTCTGTTCGTTCGCTCTCTATCTCTACACGAACATAGACCAACTATATAAAGACTCTCAATTGACAGTTACACATGGTGGAAAACGAACCACCACTGCCAATCAGTTACACTCCTTGTTCAGTTACAAGCTTTTAAGCTGTTTCTTGACATACATGTCATTATGCGGCTAACTAAGACTCAAAGTGGCCTAAGGCATAACATTTTGGACATAACATAAAATGTATAGAATCCTCAGATTCTTAATGTCTTCGAGGTGCTTCTGCACCATATATCCATTATCATGATTATATCTCTTTCTTCCTTCTTCCAATTCCTTGTATCCTTTGTACACAACCAATTGGATGGTGCATATTTGTCACTAATATTCCATTATGAGTTATATTTTGTAGTGGCAGGCTCATAGTCATTCCCATATTCAAGGGAGCTTTTATTAATCCATTCACATTGTCAAAAATCTTCCACTTAGTCGGAGCTTTACCACTTTCCTATTAGGTAGAATCTCTTACCTTCAGTGATAACATTAAGAAAAGACCCCTAAAAAAAGTTATAAAATCCTCGCGAATCCTAGCTAAGTGCTTTAATTTTCCTGGCCAATCTTTCCTTTTTTTAAAAAAAAAATTAATTTTACTAGTGAATTTGTGCACATTATTAAAAAAAGTTATAAAATCCTAGTGAATCTTAGTAAATATTCACTAAAAAAATTAATTACAATGGTGAATCCTAGAAAATAATCACTAAAGAAATTAACACAATTCCCCCATATATTCTTTTATTTTTTGTAATGTTGAAGCAAGGGCCTGGGTGTAATAGCCACCAAAGGGGTCAAGGGGTAGGGGCCCTTGCAGGGGTCAAGGGGGCAGCACCCTCTAATAGGGGTCGAGGGGGCAGAACACATAAATTAAACATTTTTAAAATATCTCACATTAAAAATAAAATTGAAAAAGGAGTATAAGCAAATGCCTTTTAAAAGGCTTGGTGAGCCTCGAAATTGCTTTTAGGCCACACAATTAAATCTTATCAATCTGACAGCTATTGGTGAATTTTGTAGGACTATGAGCACATGCCTTTTAAAAGGCTTGCTAAGCCTTGGAATTGCTTTTGGGCCACATGATTAAATCTAATTGTGAGGCCCAAAAGCAATTCCAAGGCTCAGCAAGCCTTTTAAAAGGCATGTGCTCATAGTCCCATGAAATTAAACAATAGCCATGAGATCAAAACTATAATCAATGGTAATGAATAAAGTCCTATTAAAAGTAAAATAGCCTTAAAACTACATGATAATTTATTAGTTATGGCGATATTTCCCCAAAATTAATGGAAGAAATATAATATTAATGGTAAATATGATTATGATTTTTAATTATATTATAAACTACTAGCGAATTGGCTCTAATGATGCATCATTTGCTTGGAAAAATAATTCAACTTATTAGTTTTAAAAAAAAATGCTTAGGTGAATTAACTAAAGACTAAATTAAATTTTCATAAAAATCAAGTGATTTAGTCCTGTTTATAGCTTGAACTTTTCACCATTTTTTGAGGCTCTGACTTCAATTATTCACCAATTGGCGAAGATTCACCACTAAAAAAATCCATGCTTACCTTTATCTTCTTTACTTTTATTTAGGATCTAGTTCTTTCTCAAGTAAGTTGTATTTAGTGCCTAATCTAAATATATGACAGATGTTATTCATTGCATGCTCTTTTCTATTTTGTAAGTTTTAATAGGGTAGTCATTGTGAGAAGAATTCAAGAATGATTTGTTACTTTACATAGATCCTATACTCTCCAAATTTGACTCACCACTATTGTACAAAAGTCAAAGATGGTGGGCACATGTGTTGCATACATATGACTTGAAAACTAATAGATCACTCTTGCTCATGTGGCAAAAGAAAGTGTAGAAAAGGAGTATCTAGATGAATGGAAATTGCAAGAAAAATATACCAATTCCACAAAACCCTTATGAGAGAAACAATGCAAAACAAGTATTTAGAATTCACAATGCAAAAGAATAACAAAGCATACCCACAAGATAACACCAGATGTACTTTGGAAAACCCCTTTCAGGAAAAACCTAGCCTCCAAAAACACCCACACAACTCAATGTATTATCTCAAGAATACTATTGCAATACACTTACAGAGTCTCCATGCAAGCCCTCTGAAGCATTAAGCAACTTGGTCGCACTCCATGTGAACAAGAAAATGAGAACCATGTAGCTACACATCCCAATCCATGCTTCCTATAATCACATATGCAACCTGCAAGAGATGGTCAATCCAACCAACCCAAACAACTACTCATGTGTTTACTTTTATAAAACAATCTTGCACAAAACCACTAAGTCGTACATAAACCATGATCCCAAAACCATGTGCTCACTAAACCATGACCTCAAAATTAAATATTTTTCCAATGTGACTCCCACATTAAATATTTATCTAATGTCCCATACAACGTACAAGTGTCCCCAAGAATTTCTATCCCATGTGGTATCCACATATCTAGATGCACCACAATTAAATATTTATTTTACATTATTAACATTATGCAAGGTGAACACACCTTTCCCAATATTGGAGGACTACTTCTTCATGTGGGAGAAGTATCCTAAATGTGGTAATGATATTTTTTTGAGAGTTGTTGCTCTTGTGGGATTTTTTTCTTCATGAGGAAAGAGCTCCCTACAAATGGTAGTATTGTTTAATTGATGTGCAACATTTATGTTGAGTGTGCCAACTTTTGTTTGTAAGGTGTAAATCTCTTGATGAGCATTTTGATGGGTGATGTTTGTGCAAATCACTTCAAGTTCTACGAGAGATTCCTAATATTCTCATTCAATGGTTAGGATGCATTAATTCTCTTGTCTAATTCTCTCCAGGGCCTCTTGTTCAAAAACTTCTACTGGTGTTTGCTCTCTTAATTCACTCAAGGTGATTTCTACCTAGTCAATTCTCCTTCTCAAACAAATGTAGGCATGAAATTTTGAAGTGTATGCAAGAATGACGAACAAGTGGGTGTGATTTTTCCTCATGAATTAGATGTGTATGTGAGTTTAATCTTGTTTGCAAGTTGACAAATTGTGTTTGTTCATGATGATTGTTTTGATTTTGAAATAGTTTATAATCCCTTAGGCACAAATGTAAAGAGGACCTAATGTTTTTATCTTTTCACTTTTTTTTTTGTGTTTTTTTTAACTTTTTATTGATTTTGTCTATTTTTTGGTGTTTTTGTATCTTTCAAGTGTATGAGAATGTTAATATAAAGAAAACTAATGTGCATGCAAGAAAAGCAGGGAAAGAAAACTAACCTAAAAAAGGCAATTAATTTTGTCCTTTTCAATTAAAATGCATTTAAAATGAAATCTATGAGTAACTAACATGCATGTAGGTAAAAGGCTAGAACAATTTATCTCTTGTGCTTCTGAAATGAAATGCTTTTAACTTAACTATCATGCAAAGAATGAGAGATGAGAAACTAATCTTCCCCCTTTTGTGCTTTTTGAGTTTTATATGGATACATGTACGTGCTTCAATGCAAAAATTAGAAAACAATGGTTCTTTCCCTATAATCAATTTGAAGGTGATATCATAAAAAATTGTGAAGGAAAAGCATACACATGTAAACAACCTTATTTTTTGAGTTAAAACAATAGTTGTTTATGTGAAACTTAGTTTTGTTCTTTACTATTTTCAATGCCAATGGAAGAGGGAAATGCTTGTTTTTTTTTGAAAACTTTTCTGTTTGATTGTGCTAGTTTGGTTGTATGCTTATTGTGATATTTGTGAATGATTTTTGCAATGATTTTAAATACTTTAGCAAAAAGTGTAATGCTATTTTGACAGAGGTTTTACAAGAAAATGAAATATTTAAAACAAATATATCTATTCTAAACTATTCCTAATCAAAATCTTTAAAATGTATGTTTTCAAGATCTAGAGTAACGGTGTTATTAAATCTAGAATCTACTCCTAACTCTAACCAAACAATCTAGCAATCTAGTTTACTAACAATCTAATGAAATTATAAATGAAATGTCCAACTTCCACACCTAGCTATTAAAGAATCTAGGCATGCAAAACTTGTAATGTGGTGATTTTGTTCTCAATGATCCAATGATATTTATATTTGTAAGAGTCATCAATGGACTCAAGATAACCTAGGATCACCTGCAACCAAAACAACCTTCCACAACAAGAGAGAAAAGCAATAACAACACTTTATATTGCCAAGAATAATGATGCATAAAATATACAAGATGCAAAGCTTGACTTGATACACACTACATTGCATACCATTGCTTGAAATGTACAATGAGATACCTTCCTTATATAGGCAAGGTTGAGAGGTAGGACATCATGTGATTATGACAAATGTCTTAATCCTATGACATGAGACACAAACATTAAAGTGTCACATTTATATTAAATAACAACTAGTGGATAAGATGCCTTCTAGATGACACAAATATTAAATGTCCTAACTACCTATGTAAACTTAACATGTGAACATGTGTGAATAGGTCCTAACTAGGAACTAGTTAGATAAAGTACTTTTTTCACACTACAAAGGAGGAAACCGGATAGGAAACACCCACGTTCACACCAACACCCCCTCTTAAGTGCAACTTAGGGAGAAATAGATAAATGCAAAGATGCAAAGATGGGTCTTGGCTATAAGGCCATGTTAGGTACCTATGTACAAACAATCTCTCACAAACAAAGTAAAGGAGAAAAACCTGTAGGAAAAAGCCCCTCTCAAAAAGAGATAAAACATGAAATGCTCTCTATAGTATGAGAAGAACAAAAACCCATGTGAGGAAAAATTCCCCCCATAAGAGAGAAGAAGAGAGACCAAGTAGCCCTCCTTCAATGTAGAATCTCCTGCACTGATGGTAGATGCTCAATAATGAATGTTGAAGATGATCCAAGACTGTCGAACAACGTTCCTCCCCTTAGGAAGAAACAAAGCCAAGAATGCATGTAGGAAGTCTTCCCATTCCTGAAAGGAATATGAAGGAAGAAAACTCAAATTATATGAAGTCTTTGAAAACTGCTCAAGTGTTGCTAGGTCGATGCTTAAAGATGCCACAACCAAATTAGGAGTACCATGCCTAACTAATGAAAGTGGCAATCTGAAACCAAGTGGAAATTGAAATAGAATAGGATCTAAAGACAAAGATGGTGTGACAACTGTGATGTAGAAAAGAGAGATCTAGCCTTAGGAGCCAAACTAGGTCAAACCCCTCTTCTACAAAACATTGAGACACGAACCGAGCTTAGCTTCTACCCTTGAGGGAGAGCTTGAGCTATAAGGGTTCTACCTCTTTTCTATATAGATGAGTGATTAACTAAATTTAACCAATCAAGCTAGGGCACAAGATCCAAAACCCTAGCTTATGCTATAAATAGATTAACAGATGACTATCAGAACCAAACCAGAGGTGCAAAAGGAACGACAGAGGATGTAAAATAGATCAGAGTTGGTACTTATCAATAGGAAGACATAGGACTAGGGTGCTTGGGCACCCAGGACCTCCTTTAGGGCTTTCAGGAACTGTCTAATTTTTTGGGTTTGTACGTGCAAGTGCTTCAATCTTCCAACCTGTCACCTTCTGAAACTTGTTCGTCAATCTTACACACAAGAAAGAAGAGGAAAATTGTTGTGGCTATATAGAAGCTTGCCTCAGTCAAACCCTTGTTTCAGTATTCCTATCTCACGGATAGCCAAGATTAAATCTAGATGTCGTGTGTGCTTAGAAATCCTAAGTGTGAGCAGTAACATGCAAGATCTAACTAATAGATATCAAACCCTAGCCCTATATGACTCAAGCAAATAGAGTGGGATGATGTCAATGATGATTCACTCAAGAGAGTCAATAACTTCACCCCGAGGATCAAGATTCATGGAAGGTTTGTAGAACAAGAAGGCGTTGTCACCATACCCTTGGCGGGTACTCAAGACAAACTCTAGTTGGTGGCTCCAACCCTTCTCCTGATCGTGCAAAGTATTCCAACCTAGGAGCTCATGAGATAGACTCAAGATTTCATGTCCTAGCCTTCATTCAAATCTCTTCCAAGAGAAAAGTAGACTTCAATTGATCCAAAAACCTGCAAAAATAATTACATAGAGTACAATAACAATAGACCTTGTTCACATCAAAATCCCTTCTTAAATCTTCTCTCAAAATGATCTCATTCACTTACCTTTATACAAGGCTTATAGAAAGAGAGTAATTCAAATCAAAATGCTGATATAAGGCACCAAAAACTGAATTCAGATTTAGGGTCGGCCTAAGCCACATGAAAGCAAAGTTTTCTGTTAAAATCGTCCCCCTGAATCTCGGAAGGACCAGGGCGCTTGGGTGCCCTGGGACCGGGGCCAATTCACAACTTAATTTTGCCTTTATTGTGGGGCTAACTCCAAATTATCCTTCACTTTTTGGGGTTGTGCTGAAACTTTAATCAAGAATACAGATTATTCTATAAATGAGGCCAAAAGGAAGCTTTAAGAGTAGACCTAAAAACAAACTAGGCTTGGGGCCACTAGAGGGAGGAGCTAAACATAGTGAAATTGTGCCTACACACAAGTGTACACAATTTACGACGTTACAACAACAATCGTGCTATAATTGTCATCAAAGAGGAGAGAGAACCCCTCAAACGTGTCCTCCAGATCTACAATATGAGACTCCACAAACAAGAATGCTATGTTTGATAAATAGGAATCCCAATGAGGTGGATCAGGAAGACTGATATGATCCTGCTGCAAAGAATCATTGGAAGAAGCAACACTGGACTTAAATGGAGAAATAGGTGATGATGGAGGAGATGAGATCTCAATGCATGTCATCGAACTACATTGTTCATCCCCAAATGATGTGTCCACACAAGATGGCTTAGTATGAACATGTGAAATATCTTTTGATGCTAGATTGCATGAAGTCTTAGAAGGAGTATCAGGAGAAGTCTCTATGTCATCTAGACATTCAAGTTCTTCCCATTCATCAAGCTTCATAGATGTTTTAAAATCATATGGTAGAAAAATATCAAGTGGTTTTAAACAATCTGCAATAGGATCCTCTGGGAATGGAAACTCATCTAAGTCAACATACATCTCCTAAAGTTTGGTCCAACAAGTACGAGTATGAGCGGAAGAAATCCATGTCAATGTACTCAATGTGTTAAAGTTGACATGTGAACCAATAAAACATGCTACATAACCATTCTTTTGATACCATACCATCTTTTTATCAAATGATTCAGGTTGAGGAACAAGTTCATAGAGATAGGGTAAAAGATTTATCCATCTGAAATGTTTCAGCATACCATCTCGCAAAGACTTATACTTTCCTTTTTTTAATTTATTTATAGTTGGATGATTTTTGATACCCATGATTACTCCTTGAATTTAGTCACACACAAGACCAATTAAGAGATTGAATCCAACAAAAGCAAAAGATCAAGAGACCCCCCCAAATCACTCAATCACGAGAACCCCCCCAGAAAAATATGATCATGGAACTTTATACTTAGTGCAATTACAATTACCACAAGCTAAAATAGCAAAGTGGGCTTTGAGCTTGGTACAATGCAAATACCAAAATTGGGCTATAACTGAAAGTACAATTTTTGAGCAAAACTGGATCAAAATGATGACAAATCTAAGAAGTGCTTGAAAAATTATGCACTTTCAAAAACAAATTCACCTAGAAATATTATAGTATGAGCCCAAACAGAGCCCCGGAAGTTTTGAAAATGGGAATTACAAATCAACAACGATGAAAATATGAAATTTATGGAAAAACTAGAGACTAAATCAAAATCTGATTGCACTAGTGCAAAGCCTATGAAATTCTACCCAAAATTAAAAAAATTCGCAAAAAGGAGCTTGGATGACTGAGATACAGGCCTACAAAGTTAGAGTACAAAATCAAAACTGCCAATGGAGAGGGGGCCCATAAAAACTTTGTGATTAAGTTTCTACAAGATTTGTTTGCTGCATGCAAAAGCTAATAGATACCCAGAAATGTTTTCAATGCGGCAAACAAAACCTAGAAAGTGTTTCTTTCTGACGTATAGAAGATATGAATCTAATGCCAAAAAATGCCTCCAACAATAAAAAAATGACATGTAGAAGTTGAATCACCCACCTATGTCAAGCAAAAGCATGCTACAACCTACAATATCGCATGAGGATGCACCATAAAATATTTCTTAGTAGAAACTCTTGAAAAAGAGGGAAGGAGATCACATATCTATAGCTCTGATACCATGTAAGATTCGTCAATAGACTCAAGATAGCCTAGGATCACTTGCAACCAAAACAACCTTCCACAACAAGAGATAAAAGCAATAACAACACTTTATATTGCCAAGAATAATAATGCATAAAATATACAAGATGCAAAGCTCGACTTGATACACACTACATTGCATACCATTGCATGAAATGTACAATGAGATACCTTCCTTATATAGTCAAGGTTGAGAGGTAGGACATCATGTGATTATGACAAGTGTCTTAATCCTATGACATGAGACACAAACATTAAAGTGTCACAAATAAATGACAACTAGTGGATAAGATGCCTTCTAGATGACACAAATATTAAATGTCCTAAGTAAACTTAACATGTGAACATGTGTGAATATGTCCTAACTAGGAACTAGTAAGATAAAGTACCTTGTTCACACTACAAAGGGGGGAACCAGATAGGAAATATCCCCATTCACACCAACAATATTTTTTTTGGGTTTTTTGAGAGGTTTTATATTATTTGGATTTTCTAGTGGTCTCATAGTGTCATCTTGCAGATTTCTTACATTTTTTAGGGTGACACTTGAGAGCAGAGTTCGCTCTTGAGGCTTATCAAGGGCCAATATAATGAGGGTCAAGCTATACTTCGATAAGTGAGCCTAGATAGAGTTTTGTAGGTTCAACTAATCTATCGTTCTAGCTAAATATGTTGTGACATTCTGACTTACTATAATGCACACCAAACACTTTCTAGTTTCTATGAGTTTTGGGAGAGTGGACGATCACTCTATATGATGTGTACAATATACTAGAGTCCCCATCTAAGGGACAAACTAATCCTAGAGGACCTTGTAGACAATTAGAGGGCTATGTGTGTAGAATTTATGTGGGACACCCAACTAGTGGTCCAAAAGAGTGTTTGATTAGATTTAGTTCCTAATATTGATATTGTACCTCTTTGAAAGGTGATTATTAGTCTGATTGACTCTAGATTATCTGGAGATAAGAAGAAGTCAAGCATCCTTATGTATAGTTGGGTCCCTATCATTCACTAGGTGGAGGAGGGTAGAGTCTATGCATGGGGTGTTGGCATCTTGGCCTGAGTGTATTATGACTTGTACCAAATTGCTTGTTATGAGGCATGATCATTTAACCACACCTTCTTGATCATGGGGTGAATATTTGAGCACATTATTCCCTTTTAAAAGGGAATATGAATTACAAATCCAACTAGATTAGAAACTATTGGGCACTTTAATGTAGGGACATAGGATAGGGTTAGCCTCATAGATGCAGACATATTTCAAGACCCATACAAAGAGATGAAGGGCCTATGGAAAATATATGATAGGGTGAGGACCTTTTGCAAAGGTGGGACCCTCCTAATAGACAAGAGGAAGATGACAGATATCCACCCTATTGGTCAAGTCACACAATAGTTTGGAGAGGCTCTCCCAACAAATTTTCCCCCAATGGTTCTAATTCATAGATGTTTTAAAGAGGCCTCAAATATTACACATAGGGTGGCATGGTGGTACCCCTTCACACTAGGAGTTCCTATTACAAGGGTTGTGCCAAGAGTAGTGTAGGTACCATAGTAGGTACTAGAACAAGCTCCTACATAGACACCTTGATGATAGCCACCTAGTTAGGAACACCAACTAGCAATCACAAGAAGAGAGGAGGAATTTGATGATGATGATGATGAGGACGAGGATTTCAAAACTAGTGAGGAGGAGGTAGAGAGCAAGGATGAGATCCGAGACATGAAGGAGGTAGGAGATGGAAACACTACCCATATAGTAGAGGGTGGAGATGATCATGGAGGAGATGGAGAGGCACCTTTCCAAGAGGCCTCTCCTATGCAAGGCAGACTATTGTCCTAGCTTAGCATAGAGAGGATGGCATTGGTGGACCCCATATGGTAGCCTAGAGACCCTTTTGAGAATCTTCATTTGATTTACTACTTTTATTGCTCTTTAGGATTTAATTTTAGCTTACTTTGATACACTAGCATGATTTATCATTTGAGATCTAACATGGTATTGACATCACTCTTTCTTTGCAATTCAATGATGTAGACATAGTTGGTGAGTAGAGAGATTTGATTTGAACCTTGGGGCTAGACATTTTTGCCCCTATTTCAAGGAGAAGTAAAGATGAGATCATAGTAGATGACAAGTTTCCCTTAGCAATTAGCTAGCACATAGATGCTTTTTCTCCTATCTACCATGTTGGGCAAGAGATCACGACCATGTAGGGGAGGATTAGAGAGCTGGAGATGAAGGTTCAAGTTCTAAGGGAGCTCCCTAGCATTGGTACTAGCTATCGTGCACATTCCCAATCATAAGGTAAGACACCTAATTGCTCCCAATCTCATGGATAGAGAGGACCCCGATTGGATCTTAGACAATGGAGAGTGAGAGGTGAGAGGGGAGTAGGAGTTTCAAACCTTGTGACCCTAAGAGTTGACTGGAGTTGCTATCACTATGACTAGCTTTTGATTTCTTTTTATATTCAAGATGCCCCCTTGCATGAGGATCTTTATGCCCTATGACACTTTTTTGTAGCCATTGATTCTTTTGACATCTCCCAAATGGGATACCATGTACTCAAATGTTGACATTGATGATTTATATATATGTATATTTAGATTTGTATTTGATTTGACTCACACTTTTGTTGTTGGACATGATGTATGTTATGTTTCCCTTCATGCACATGGATGGTTTAGATTTAGCTTTTGTTATGCAACTATGTATGTATGTATGTATTTATTGTATTTTATGTTTTTAGCATGTATGCATATGTGTATGGATGTATGGATAAAAATGGTAAATGCACTATGCATAATAAATACTTACACTTTACAATGAACATTAACTTAATTTAATTATGCTCTAATGCACTTGTGATAACAACATTCTAATTGCTCTTCACCAATTTTTGATCTAGAGGACCATGGATTAACTAGAACACATTTGACTCATTAGACCACTTAAATATGAGATTTATGGAAGGACAAGTGGGATTGATTAATTTAGAGCGTATGATCTAGAGTAAACTACCTTGGTGGGTAATTGATCCCAATTCACTTTCAACTGTTAGACTAACTTTGGGCAACACTAAGTGACTAGCTTTATAAGCACTTCCTAGACTTAGACCAAGGGTGTTCAATAGATCAAACTTGGGGTAAATGATTAATTCCTTGGCAAGTATGGCCTTTTGATAAGGGGTAGGAATCTTGGTTGTTTCACCTAGATAGTGCATGTGTGTTCTTTGCTTAATGACTCCCTCTTTTATATTGTCACCCTCATAACCTAAATTGGAGTCCAAATTTGAGAGTACAAACATTGCACAACTTTTCATTTTCATTTTCTCTTTTTTTTTTTACATTTTGATTTTGGAGTATTAGACCCATTAACCTAACCCCACACCACTAGTAAGAGGTGAGGGCTCATCACCAAGGATTAGGCAAGATGAGTCATGGGTTAAGTGCAACCAAATGGGTACCTACTACTATCTAAGACTTCTCCCTTATTGAGGAAAAATGGGAAGGTTTTCTTGTTAACTTCTAGGTGTTGTAGAATAAATTATAAAATGAGACTTAAGGCTAGATAATAGCATTAATTGAAGAATAAAGCAATTTGATGCTCACAAGTAGTTTACTCAAATGACTAGGGATGCAAAGAGATAATGGTGGAATATGATTATGGGATCTCATGACCTGATGAGGACAAAAGTTTACCACCAAACTATAGCTACAAGGAAAAGCACCCACAAACCCCTTAGTAATTAAATAAAAAAATAAACATAATTATTAAGCATGGAGGTATTTCCACATTAAACCTTCAAGGAGAATATCCCAATGATTAAATCTACAAAAATTTCAACAACATTCCAACATGTAAACAACACTTAGAAAAGAAAGAACAAGATAGAAGAGAAGAAACCACAAGAATAAGAGTGACACAGATATACCTTGGGAAAATCCCAGCCTCCAAAATAGTGAATCTAGTGTATTCCCATCAAGACCAATGTTACAATATAATTTTAGGATTCATGCCTTCCATGGACATCAACACTCTTCAATCCTAGAGGAAAACTAATAGCATAACATTGTAGAAAATAATACATAATGCTTCCATCTCAATCCCTCAATATATAGACTCATAAAGTGTTGGGAACTAAGGTGTCTCAACCTTGGTAATTCCTTGCATTTATTTATTGTAATGTATTTATTTATTTAGCCTATGTTGTAATTTTGTTGCACATCCTATTTTGTCACTTAGTGTGAAGTGGCACGATGAGTTGTCACTCCACTTGTAAGGTGACTAGGATGGTCAACTCACTCCATGTGGAGATAGGTGTCCCTTTTGTGTGGTAGAGGTTTTCTGCCATGTGTCGGCATCTTGACTAGTGTGTAAGTGAATCTTGACTAAAACGATTATGACAGATTCCTATGACAGAATCTATGACACATAAGAGTCGTAAATGGAAGATTCTATGACAGGTAAAGAGATGTGTCACAAGGCATCTTGGAATAAGGCATCTTTGGGTGCCCCAAGGAGGGTTATGACATGTTGTAAGAGAATATGCTATTTTTAGTCTGTGTATGACATATTCTCTTACAGCTGTAAGATATGACAATTATGACAGAATCTATGACAGTCGTAAGAGTCGTAAGAGCATCTGTCATTGCCCAACTTGGGAATAGGTGACCATATTGGGATGGGATGATATGACAAGTGTCAGGATCATGCTGCAGTGTTGGACAAGTGTCCCTAGGCGTGGGTTTTGGGCCATGAGGCCAAGTTGGACGCCCATCTCAAGAAAGGTTCACTTTTGCCTTGTAAACTTCTATTTAAGTAGGTGCTTTGAGAGGAGATGTATTATGTGGTTGACAGGTACTGTCGTGCTGTCAGTTTGTCTCCAGATACAAGTGTCGAAGACTCCTGAGAGCTTGCATTGCAAGTGTATTGTAAACCATTTCAGTTTTGATAATACATTGTGCAGGTTTTGGAGTGTGGGGTTTTTCACCTGATAAGGGTTTTCCCCACGTTATATCTTGTCTCTCTCTCTCTCTCTTCTGTCTTACATTCTTGTGTTGTCTATTGTTGCAATATCCCCATTGTTGTGTTTAACATTCTGTAAATATGAATATTAAAATGAATTCGCACTCATCTCTCCTCATTAGATTAGTGTAGGAAGCGATTTCCGCACACCTAGCTTCCTTTCAATTGGTATCAAAGCCTGGCCAGTTTTGGTTCTAGCTGTTGGGTAGGGGTTTTTTGAGCTAATCTTAGGTTGAGTGGGAGTCTGTGTAGAGTATTCTGTATCTTGTTGCAGGAAGGAGATGGCAGGCACATCCAAAAGAGTAGAGGTGGAGAAGTTCAATGGCACAAATTTCAAGTTGTGGAAACTCAAGATGGAAGATTTACTTGTTGATCGTGACCGATGGGAAACCGTTGATGCAACAAAACCTACAGCAATGTCACAAGTTGATTGGGACCTCAAAGATCAGAAGGCTAAGGGTCTCATAAGACTCTGTCTAGTCGACTTTGTCCTATTGAATGTCCATGAGGAGAAGACCGCGAAAGAACTTTGGAAGAAGCTGGGAGATGTTTATCAGGCCAAGTCCTTGGTGAACAAGCTTTTTCTGAAAAAGAACTTGTTTTCTTTGAAGATGGAAGATAGAGGATCTGTTGCAGACCATATGAATTCTTTCAACATGATTGTTGCTCAGTTGACATCCATGGGTGTGAAAATGGAGGAGGATCGGTGTATGACCCTGCTTGTTCTTTGCCAGATTCGTGGGATCATCTTGTCATGGCCATCAGAATCACTACAACCACTTTCAAGATGGATGAGGTAGTGTCTTTGATGTTATCTGAAGAAATGCGGAGAAAGACAACCGAGTCGGCCAAAGAAGCTCTTGCGGTTCGTGGAAGACCCAAAGAGAAAGGGAAGAAGAAGGACAAGAAAGGTGAAAAGGATAGATCCAAATCCCGTGGGAGATCCAAATCTCCTGGAAAGTCCAAGGCTCTCTGTTGGAACTGTGGTAAAACTGGACATTTCTGAAAGGAATGCAAAGAGGAAAAGAAAAAGAAGAAGAAGAATGTCCCAGACTCGGATTCTGACAAGTCACAAGATGATGGTGATGCCTTCATCGCAGCCCTGGCCACCCATGCATCTGATGATGTGTGGTTGATTGATTCTGGTGCATCATTCCACATGACCTCGCATCGAAGCTGGTTCACGAAGTATGAAGAGTTCGATGGTGGAAGAGTGCACTTAGGTGACGATTCGCATCTGAAGATTGTTGGTCGAGGAAGAGTCTCAATCTGATTCCCTGATGGGCGAGTGAAGTGGATCACTGAGGTCATGCACATCCCAGGCTTGGCATAGAACCTACTTTCTGTAAGTAATTTGAATGATGCAGGTGTGTAGGTTGTCTTTTCGAAGGACGGATGTAAGATGACTAGAGTATCTATGGTGCTAGCAAAGGGTACTCGGAGAGGTACTCTGTTTTAGTTGGAGGCGTACACTTCACAGTGCAATAGTTCTTCTGACTCGAAGAAAAGAGCTGAAGTCACTTCATCCCCACCATCTAAACTAGCAGTGAAGAAATCTGTTGTAACAAATTCTGATGGTAGTGCATTTTGGGTACCCATGGGTGCTCATGCTTTGAAAGTTAAACTTCCTGCTGAAAAGACAATGTTATGGCATGAGAGATTCGGCCACATTGGTGAGAAGGGTCTTAGAACCCTGAAAAATAAAAACATCGTTGATGGGTTAAATGATTGTAATCTCAAGTTTGACTTTTGCCAACATTGTATATATGGAAAGCAAAACTGTGTTCAGTTTTACTCTAGTTCACACAAGTCTTATGGTGTGTTGGACCTTATTCATTTTGATGTGTTTGGTCCTGCTAGTGTTCCTTCGATTTCCAAATCTGTATATTTTGTATCTTTCATAGATGATTATAGTAGAAGGACATGGATTTATTTTATCAGAAACAAGTTTAAAGTCTTTAGTTGGTTCAAAGAGTTTAAAGCTTTTGTTGAGAATTAGACTAGTAAAAAGATTAAGTGTTTGAGAACTGACAACGGTGGTGAGTTTTTTTCGGCAGAGTTCAACAAGTTCTGTAAAGAGCAAGGGATTGAAAGACATAAGACAAATCCATACACCCCACAATAAAATAGAGTTGCAGAGAGGATGAACAGGACACTGATGGAGAAGGCTAGGAGTATGCTTAGTGGAGCAAGCCTCAAACAAAAGTTTTGGGCTGAAGCTGTAGCCATTGCTTGCTACCTGGTAAATAGGTCTCCTACATCATCTCTTGTTGGTAAGACACCTATGGAGGTGTGGTCTGGTAAGAAGCCTTCAGTTAGACATATTCGTGTTTTTGGTGATGATGCATATGCACATGTGCCTAGGGAGTGTTGGTTTTTCTTCTGAATCAGCATTAGGGGTTGCCAGTTCTAATGCACAGGCAGATTCAGCCAACTGAATACAGGAGGTTGCGTGAGCTCCTCCCCTTCACTTCTGGTTCTGCCGCACCAAGGGGGGTGTCCCTATTTGATAAAGGTATAACCTTGACTAGCTCAATGATAGAAGGATTTAACTTGACAGCAACAGGCAGAATACTCTCATGTAAGGACCAAGATTTGTATAACAAATCACAAGGTTGGCAACATTCTTGGACATAATGTCTGGTTAGGGATGAGAGCATGCAAGGGTTTCCTACTCCTAATCCTACAACTAACAGATGGAAGGATGAGATGGTTTGAAATGGTGTTTGGAGTGATGGGACTTTCCTAGACCCATTGAACAGACAAATTCCCAAACCAGTGCCTTATCTGGGCAGCAGAGTCATATCTAAGACTGTAAATGTCTCCCCATGACAACATAAATTCATATCCAGAGGACCTGAGAATAATGCTACTGCCTGACAGCAACATGTCCAAGAAAGAGTATCATTAATGATCATGCCTAACAGATCCTATGATGCAATCTATTTCCCTTTGTATCTGATCAAAAGCCTATTTAACCACTCCTTGAGCAGACGCAATAAATCAGATACACAGTATGCATACACTGAAAAACTTGGAAGTCCTTGACAACCTTGTTTGAAAGGAAAACAAATGACATACAGGAGACAATCAGAAACAATACACACACAGGTGTTTTTCATTTAAAATCAATCTACATAGAAGGTCATCACAGAGAAAATCATCATTTACAATCCAAGATAGATTAGTACACTAGACTAAGGACCGAGTCTGTAGCAAAAAATGCCTTTCAAAATGTGAACACCTTATGTTCAGAGTCAGAGCTGAAAGCCCAAAAAACATCCAACAACCCAAAATGTAACACAGCCAGACCATTTATACAGAACCGTGTACATTCAGCAATTAATTACATGGCCAGAAGTAAAAAATTCGCCAGATACATTCACTCTGAGGAAAATGGCCTGCAAAGAATAAGCACAGCAGGGGACAAAACATGGAGAAGCAGGAAAAGGACAAGGGGCAGATGAGCTCGAGCCTTGTGCCACTGTCAGAGAATTTTCTTGCCATAAATTAGATACATGGCCGTTCAACCGTTCGCCCATGCCTCTGCAAATCACCATTGATGGCTCAACCACCCATATCTTCTCCTGGAAACAGTCACACAACTTAAATGGAAATTTCCCGCTCAAAACGTGCCTGAAGCCATAAAGGAAACTCATACTCCATCTTTAAAACATGGCCGTCGACCCTTCCATCGCTTGAAAATCGATGGCACCAAATCCACGTTGAAAAGTCACTATCCTACGAAAATGTGCCACGTAGGCACCCTGAAAATGCATGTTTTGCCTTGCATATCATGCCATTGGCGTGACCAAGACCATCGGGAAGACCTCCACATCTGCATAAATCAATATCCCACATTTGTCCTGCAGAGACCATTCTATTACTTTAAAAACGGGGCCGCATGGATACTAAGTGTCGAGCGTTTTCCCGCGCTCGACATACGACCCTTCGCCCACAGCCCATCGCCATGACATATACCATCGGCCTTCCTCAAAAATCTCCTGCCGATCACAGCGGTCTCGCCGACGCCTATCGTAATCCCCTGTCGGCCAGACTCCTCACTCCCATCGGTGAGATCAACACTATCGGAGCAACACCTCAAACCTACGCCGACTCCAAAAATCACGCCGATGCCCACAGGCTAACTACCGCCTATCGGCCAGACCCATGCCATCGGCTCAATCAAAAACTCCCTCGCCGACATCACTTGTTACGCCGATAACCATACCATCGGCCAGAGTACCCCTATCGGCCTAACTCTCCACACTTCGTCCGATGCACCAAGTCACGCCGATAACATACCACAAAAACCACCATCGGCCAAACACGACCCCACACTCGCCGATGGCAACTCCATCGGCCAGACCTGCGCCATCGGCCAACAATATGCCCGTTCACTCCGATAGCCAAAGTCTCACCGACGACCACTGCCTCGCCGATCGCTACTCCAAACATCCGCTGTCGGTGTGACCAACACCATCGGCCAACCTGAAAGTCTCCCCGCCGATACGCCGAGTCTCGCCGATGAACACATGACTCACCCCCATCGGCATGACCAACACCGTCGGCGGAACCACAATATCCTTTGCCGATAGGACAAAGTCTTGGCGATAAACAAAGAACACACCATGCTATTGATATGATCGCCAAGACACATACAAGCTCATGCCGATGGAGAAAACATGATGACCCCTTCCTCAAGAAGATGATGTGGATGCTACAAAACACTGAAGGGGTGCCAAAACTGGAAATTTTTTGGATTTTTTGGGATGGTGCCTGCATAAAAATTGCTCAATCAACTGACAGTCAATTCAGGCACCAACAAGGAGAAACAGACTAAATTGGAGAACAAGACTGTTAAGTGTATTTTCATTGGCTATGGTGTCGGTGTGAAAGGATACAAGCTGTGGGATCCTGTGGCTGAAAAAGTGTTGTATAGCAGAAGTGTTATCTTTAGAGAGCTAACACCTTTTTTTGTTGTTCTACAACCAGAACAGACAGAAAAGAAAGAAGATGTGGTTCAGTTTCCTTCTACCCCCAAGAAGACTGAACCGATAGACCTTGTGAGACCTGATGATGAGGAGAGCTCTAGCAACTCTAAAAGCTCAGAAGAAGAAGCAAAACCTCAACTTCAGCCATTGAGGAGGTCTACACGAACAAGGAAGCAACCTGATAGGTTTGGTTATTCATTGCTTGATTCTAGTTGTGCTTTTGCCTTGCTTACTGAAATTGATGAGCCTAGAACTGTGACAGAGGCTATGGGCATGAAAGATGCAGGTTCCTGGAGAGAGGCCACGGAAGATGAGATGGCTTCTTTGGAGAAGAATAAAACATGGGATCTGGTTCCTTTGCCTGAAGGACAGAAACCTATTGGATGCAAATAGGTGTTCAAGAAGAAATTTGGTGCAGATGGCAGTGTTGAAAAGTACAAGGCTAGATTGGTTGCGAAGGGGTACTCACAAGTGGATGGAATTGATTATGGTGAAATTTTCTCTCCCGTTGCAAAGCTAACATCCATTCGGTTCTTGTTATCTCTTGCAGCTACTTATGAGTTAGAGGTGGAGTAGATGGATGTGAAGACATCTTTCATTCCTGGTGATTTGGAGGAAGAGATTTACATGTCATAGCCAGAGCATTACATAGAGAAAGGTAAAGAAAAGTTGGTTTGCAAGTTGAAGAAATCTTTATATGGTTTGAATCAGTCTCCTATGATGTGTTCTATGAAATTTGATGCCTTTGTGTTGTCAATTGGATTTCTAAAATCAAAATCAGATCATTGTGTTTATTACAAGTTTGACAATGACCACATTCTCATTATTGCATTGTATGTTGACGATATGATGTTAATTGGGAATGGTAAGAATATGATTTCTGATTTGAAGTCTCAGTTGTCAGCACAGTTTGAGATGAAAAATCTAGGGGCAGCTAGGTACATTCTGGGAATGGAAATCAGAAGAGACAAAACTAACATCTAAAACTTTGGTTAAGCCAGAGTAAGTATGTGAAGACCGTGTTGGATAGGTTCAGCATGGAAGATTGTAGACCATTGTGTGTTCTTGTTTCATTGGGGACAAAGTTGTATGTTAATGATTGTCCAAAATCTCCTAGTGAGGTGGATGACATGAGCAGAGTACCTTATGCTAGTGTTTTTGGTAGTTTGATGTATGCCATGGTCTGCACAAGACCAGACATTGCCCATGTAGTGGGAGTCCTTAGTTGATTTATGGCTAATCTTGGACGAGTACATTGGAATGTAGTAAAGCGAGTGTTCAGATATTTGAGGGGTACTTCTGAGTATTCCATATGCTATCATGGTAATCCTACAGGACCTCCACATTCTATTTGTATTCGTGGATTCATAGATTCTGATTGGGCGGGTGACATTGATAGTAGGAGATCCACCAGTGCTTACGTGTTTACTATGCTCGGTGGTGCAATTAGTTGGATGAGTAAGTGGTAACCTATGGTCACCTTGTCCACGATAGAAGTTGAGTGTATGGCAGCAACTCATGCTTGCAAGGAAGCCATTTGGCTTAGGAGATTGTGTTCAGATATTGGTGTTGATGCAGGATAGATTACGATTTGTTGTGACAATCAAACTGTGTTTTGCCTAGCAAAGAATCTAACTTTCCATGCCAAAACAAAGCATATTGATGTATAGTTTCACTTCATGTGAGACATGGTAGAGGATGGGAAGGTGAATTTGGAGAAGGTAGACACTTTGAAGAATGTTGTGGATGCATTGATGAAACCAGTGGCCACAGAGAAGTTCAGATGGTGTTCGGAGTCTATGGGCCTCTCAGCCTATAGCAATTAAATCCTGTCATTTCCATTGGCTCTTACAAGGTGTTCGACAAGTGGGAGAATGTTGGGAATTAAAGTGTCTCAACCTTGGTAATTCCTTTCATTTATTTATTGTAATGTATTTATTTATTTAGCCTATGTTGTAATTTTGTTGCACATCTTATTTTGTCACTTAGTGTGAAGTGGCACGATGAGTTGTCACTCCACTTGTAAGGTGACTAGGATGTTCAACTCACTCCATGTGGAGATAGGCGTCCCTTTTGTGTGGTAGAGGTTTTCTGCCATGTGTCAGCATCTTGACTAGTGTGTAAGTGAATCTTGACCGAAACGGTTATGACAAATTCCTATGACATAATCTATGACGCGTAAGAGTCGTAAATGGAAGATTCTATGACAGGTGAAGACATGTGTCACACGACATCTTAGAATAAGGCATCTTTGGGTGCCCCAAGGAGGGTTATGACATGTTGTAAGAGAATATGCTATTTTTAGCCTGTGTATGACAGATTCTCTTACAAGTGTAAGACATGACAATTATGACGGATTCTATGACAGTCGTAAGAGTCGTAAGAGCATTTGTCATTGCTCAACTTGGGAATAGGCGACCATATTGGGATGGGGTGATATGACAAGTGTCAAGATCATGCTGCAGTGTTGGACAAGTGTCCCTAGGCATGGGTTTTGGGCCATGAGGCCAAGTTGGACACCCATCTCAAGAAAGGTTCACTTTTGCCTTGTAAACTTCTATTTAAGTAGGTGCTTTGAGAGGAGATGTATTATGTGATTGACAGATACTGTTATGCTGCCGGTTTGTCTCCAGATATGAGTGTTGAAGACTTCTGAGAGCTTGCATTTTGAGTGTATTGTAAACCATTTCAGTTTTGATAATACATTGTGCAGGTTTTGGAGTGTGGGGTTTTTCACCCGATAAGGGTTTTCCCCACGTTATATCTTGTCTCTCTCTTATGTATTACATTCTTGTGTTGTGTATTGCTGCAATATCCCCATTGTTGTGTTTAACATTTTGTAACTGTAAAGATTAAAATAAATTTGCACTCATCTCTCCTCATTAGATTAGTGTAGGAAGTGATTTCCGCACACCTAGTTCCCTTTCATAAAGAACCAAAAAAACCATCAAAAGGCAATATCATGGGCTCAAACAAGTTCCCAAATACCATCGTAAGAATTCTCATGACCCACTCAACGGAGTGTCCCCCAAAATAGAATATAACTCCCTACACAAGCATCTTTGACTTCCATTATGCAAGTTGGAATATGTAACTCCCAAGCACTTACCCATGAAGCACTAATTACATCCCATGCCCAAATTAGAATAGAAAATGCTCTTACAAGTCCACTATGTAACCCCCTATTGAATTCCTCGTTAAAAACAATATTTTCAAGTGCTTGAAGAATAATAACATAATTACATATATCACCACCCTAACAAGGGCATCCCATTTTCCCATTGAATGAACTTTAGAGATGTACATACATAATTAATAGTCTATGAATAATTAGGACTTAGGATATGCAAGGTGAATAACACACCAAATCCTAACAATAGCTTGACCAAGACAAAAATTGGGAAAGAGAAAACACTGAACATAACATGGTGGGATGAAAAGAATGCAAATGAAAGTGAAATTATATGTTTTGAATTTATATATAATATTTTTTAAGTGGAGGATGTTGACTATTTCATTAAATTCCTCACCTTCCATTGTGCACAAAAGAAAAGCACCATTCTCCACATCAACCTTAACTAGGTATGGGCCTTTCCCATTCTAAATTTTCTCTTATTTTTATGTTGTTTGTTCTTTATGATATATTTCCTGCGTACTGGGTTTCCAACATTGATTACTTTAGGATATTTATTAGAATCAGTTTGACGTTGATGAGCCTTCAAAGCTCCAAGCAAGGTGAAAAAGGCTTTACCATGAGATGAAGTCTAGTAGGGAATCCCTAAGTAAGATAACGAATCTCATAAGGTCTCTAATTCAAACTTGAAAACATTTTGCATGAAATTGTAATATCTAATAGTTTGTAAGAACATACGTAACTATGTGCTATTGTAGGTTCCTCTCCTTCCTTTCATAGAACAAAACTAATGCTAAATTTTGTTTCCTTATAGTTGTAAATTTGTAGAATAGTCCACATAAGTTTTAGGTATCTCAAGAACCATTAGGTGTATCATTCCAATAATTATACATACCATTTTTCTTTGTTGAAACTCACCAACACCCATCTCATCCTAATCAAGAAATATTTCAATCATTTCTACTTCAACTTGGGGTATTTCCCAATTATCCTTTAACCCAATGGAGCTTTGATGTGAATTGTTGTTTGCACTTGTTTCTAGTCTTGAAGTTTTCATGTTCATTTTTAGATTCTTCTTCATTAGCATCAGTGAAGATTCTCTTGTGAGGTTCCTCAATTATTTTGGATATATCAGTGATGCTAAAAGAGACTTGAGGTGTCAGAACCTCCCGTCTTAAGGGAGTTGGCCACAAGGTGTCAATTATTTGTAACTTCTATAACATGTCACTCACTTGAGGTTTAGATGTCAATTCTAATTCTCCTTATATCATACCTTCTTAAGTGTTTGTGAAGATATCAGGTTCTATAAATACATTGACCATACAAATATAGTTTTTCCCATGAAACAGGAACTAAAAGGGTTCATAATTTTCTCATAACCTAATGATTTTTGTAGTCATCTTTGTGGAAACAATAATGATTGCCTTAGAAGTCTCTTTCTTTGCAAACATAGAGGTCTCTAATTCCTTGATGGATTTAATGGTTTCATCTTTGTTTTTTAGTCAGATAGTTTGTGGTGTAGGTTCTGGTGTGATGACCTTATTTGTAGGTAACTCATAGTCGAGGGGAATCTCTGGTCTCTTGTTGGTCAAGTCTTTCCTGAGCATACTAAATGATTTTAGGTCTCCTTTGCCAACATAGATTTTTCCTAAGTGCAAGAACCAAATCTCCTAGAATAGAGAAGAGAGTCCATAGCCTTCATTTTATGTATCCATGGTCTTCCCAGTTGCAAGTTATTTAACTAGTGTCCTTGTTAATGACATAGAATGTGGTTCACACTATCTTAGGTTCCAAGATCATTGGGAGAATGATTTTCCCTATTGTGGTTTCTTTCATGTTATCATAACCATGCAAGGTATCTCTACAAGTGATGATGTTGGTATGACCATATTATATCTACAAGTGATCTCTTGATGCACGTGTCATAAATATAGACCTGAAGGTATAAAGTAGGATTCTTTCTTCTTTTTAGCTCTACCTCTAAGGGCATTTTCTTAAGATAAAAAAACTTGGATCTTGTAGTTCATTATTAGGAGGATTGAGGTCTAAATCAACCTGGTTTATCTGCTCTTGGAGAGGTGAAATTATGTGATGGAGATACTTCAAACTAATTGCCTCTAGAAGTGTTGATTTATGTGTAGGATAATTCCTTAAGAGATCTATGTATGAGAATTTTGTGAATTTGTTCTTAAGGTATTCTATAAGGTCATAAGGACCAACCAAATTCAGCATCAAGTTAATGGTAGAAACAGTGTGTGCATTTTGTTCAATTTCTTTAGTGATGCAAGGTTGTTGTATTTCTCTATCTTGTACAAGAGTTATCAATCCTAACATCTTGGTTTTTCCTTTTATTCCCAATTGATTTGAGAGATCCAGTTCTTTTGGGTTAGAGACATCTATTGACCCAAAGTTGAAATGAGTTGGAGCTCTAGTTTGTGTGGCATTGTTTTGATGCTGAGTAGGGAAGGTATCATGATAGATTTTTAAATTCAAAATTTAAGAGGCACTCAGTCCTTGACTACTATTATAAATGAGTGCACCTTGTGAAATGAACATGTCTATAAATAAATTATGTTTTTCCTCAAGGAGTTTTGAGATAAACCTATTATACTCCCTACATTATTAAGTGTTGGGACCCTTAGTTTTGTGTAAAGAACAAAAAAATATCAAGATTGTAATCCCCATGCCTATGGTAGAGGTTGTATATATTATCATCTAAGGATCTATTGTTGTGTGATATATTGAACTTCTTTCTAGGAGGATAATCCATGGTGTGGATCCCCTAATTTCCTTGATTCAAATAATTGTCATTTCCTATACAAGTGCTATTGTTCTAGTTCTAATTATTGTTACCATTATTATTTTGGTAGAGGGAGTATCTGTCACCCCATCTATTGTAGCACTTCTATTACTTTTTAATATTTTTAGAGTTGACGATCTATTGTTATTTTGGTTCTAACTAATATTTTCCTCTCGTGGGACTAGTCTTCCATTACTTTTGTACGTATTTCTTCTGCTATTAATTGTGCTTGGTCAATCTTGAGAGGACTCTCTAATGCTTCCTCATAGGACCTATATGGGAGTTTTTGGAATTCTTCCCACATGTCCCTATTCAGGGCATGTAGGAAAAGATCACAAATTCTCAATGATCCATATGAGGAGCAATGGTCAAGGAATATAAGACTTGCCTCCATTGAGTGAGAAAATGAGCTACAAATTTGTTGTTATCATGCTTCACATTAAGGAACTCTTTGGTTCCTATCGTAATAAGCTTGTTAGTGTCAAACAAGGTGACAAACTCTCTAGTGAGTTGTCTAGAGGAATGTATTGAAGTTTGGGTAATCAGTAATACCAATCAAGCACATTTCCTTCTAAATTCTTTAGGAAATCTAAGCAACTACAACATCTCAAGGGAGGAGATCTCAAATGGCCATCATGTAATCTTTGATGATGTCCATCCCCTTTGAACTTAGGGAGGTTTGGGAGTGGTCTCGGTAGCATCAAATTCCTAATGGCATGATCTAGGGGCTCTTTAAGATACTTGAGGTAAGTCCTTGAGAAAGGATCATGCACTAAAGGAGGTGGTCCTCTAAAGATAGATTCTATGGGAGGAACAAGATAGCTTGGCTAGACTTGAGATGGTTAAATCAACTATTAGTATCTAGTAAATGTCACATAATGTGAAGGCACATTATTGATTTGAGAAAAATCGAGTGGAGTTATATAATTGTGTGGTTGGTTTGGTAGCAATCCACGTGATTGATCTATAGTTGTAGAGTTGAATGGTGGGAAAGGAGGTTGGAAAGTCTCATTTGTATTATGTGAGTAGAAGTTCACATATGGGAGAGGTTGTGAGTCTTAGGATTAAGGTGCCATCAACCTTGTAAATCCTATGCAATCCATTATTTCTTCTATTGTTTGTAAATCACCCATAAGGGATGAAAGGTTTCACTAGCATCGATCTTGTTTCATCCGCATGTTTATATCTGGCACCCAATGCTAATTCGTTAGTGATAGGGGTATCGCAGGGGGGTTTCCCCGCGACAGGGGGTTCGGGGGTTGTGCACCCCAATGGGGGTTCGGGGGTAGCGCCCTCGAAACCACATTTTATTTATATTTTATCATTATAAATCTAGACTGTTCATCATTAGGTCACAGATTTAGTGGTCAATATTATGTTAGTTTTCTTGCCCTAGAAGGCAACCCCCTTTTATAAGGATATTTGTACTACATTTTTAGTAGAGTTGAGAATAACAGGCGTCACTGGATTGAAGACTGAAGAAGAAGAGGAAGTGTATGGATTGTAATCTCATATTTGAAGATAATACAACTTGGAGCCTCTTTTCTTTATGGATTTTTGTACCCGAAAATGTTTTCTCCACGTTACATATTGTGTTATGTGTTCAGTTCTTAATGCATGTCTTTTCTGTGTAGTGGGTTTTATTTTTGTTGCAATCTCCATTAATTCTATATTGTTTAGAGGACATAAATAAGGTTTGAATCAAATTTTTGTTGTGTGGTTTGCACGTTCATTTCTAACAGTGAGTTCCGTCTTCATGTTAGCTTTAGTAGTAACAAATGGGTTTGTGTTCTTTTGTTGCTTTAGGATCTAAGACCTTACATTATCCTGAGATGGGTTTCGATGAGTTCATCTAGGACCACCAATTTCCAACGCTTTAATAATTTGAACTAGTGTGGAAATTAGATCTTTGGGGATAGCTACATTTGATTGAGCCATGTGTTTTTAATTTCCACCATTTGTGGGGCTTGGTTGATTCTTGTTGTTCACATTGACTTGTTCATGTGGTGAGGGTGGGATTCCCTCACTTTCTTCTCTTTGGTTTTTTGGTGGTATAGAGTAAGGAATATCTTAATCTTGGTGAGCTCCTTCATAAGCAATGCAAGCTATTCGAGCATCATTTAAATATTTTTCTAGATGACCTAGCTCATTGTCAAGATGTGTGGTTCTATCTTGGTATTGCATGAAGTTAGTGTCTTGCCAATGGATCTTAGATCAGACACAAACTTGTCATCCATATAGGTGATCAAGACTTGGTTGAATGGCATGTTCCTAATATCCATCCCACATAGTATTATTAACACTATAAGGTCTATATTTGGTCTTGTACCTTGATCCTCATGATGGTGTTGATTGTTGTAATCATAGTCTTCATATAGGTTTAAGGAATACAATATTTTTAGCCTATGGACTCATCTTGGCATTTGGGCATTGGATTTTGACTAGGGATTTGGGTGTCGCATTTTGGGTAGTTTTAGCTCATGGTTTTCTAATTACCATTTGATGGTTTCACGTATTACTTCCCTTATTTATTGGGTGCTTGAGATAGAGGTTTTATCATTCAGTTTTGTAGGGTATTCTTATGTTGCTAGAATATCTCTAAATCTATATGTTAGTATAATCTCCCATGAAGGCTTGAGCTTGTATTTGTATTGTGAACTTCTTTGTGTTGTTAATAATACAATTGGTTTAAGATTTGTAGGTTGGGTTTTTTCTTAAAAGGGTTTTCCTAGGGTATATGCTTTGTTAGCGTTGTGTGTTCATTCTTTCTATGTTTAAAACTATATATCTTTTCTATTTACACATCTCTCCTCTTAGATTAATTGTGGAAGTTCCATGCATCTTCCTTTCATTTGGTATTAGATCCCAATCATCTTGATTATTGGGTGTTAAGGTTAGAAGGATTTTTCTTATTCAAATCAATCTTGGTTTAAGTGGGAGCTTTGTCTAGAATGGATCTTGTTTGTAGAGAAAATGGTGAGCACATCTTATGTGGAGATGGAAATTTTAATGGCGTGAACTTTGAGATATGGAAGTTGAAGATGGAGGACTTTTTGGTGGATTGGGATCTATGGGGTCTAGTCGCTGGAAGCAAACTTGGAACATACAACAAGTACATTGGGATGTGTTGGATAGAAAAGTGAGGAGCCTCATTTAGATATGTTTGATAGATCCAGTGCTTCTTAACATTTTGAGAGAAGCCACCTTGAGTGCCTTGTCATCAAAGTTGGGCAAACTCTATTAAGCCAAATCCATGGTGAATAAACTTGTTTGTGAAAGAAGTTATATTCATTGAAGATGGGTGATGGTGACTCTGTTTCTAAACACTTGAACATATTCAACACAATGATTACCCAGTTGAAGTCCGTTCGTGTGCAAATAGATGATGATTATCAATGTATCACACTTTTATGTTCTTTGCTCAGTTCATGGGACAACCTAGTTATGGCCAATGGAAGCACCACCACTAAGTTGACACTTGAAGAGGTGGTGACTACTCTTCTTTTAGAGGAGATGAAGCAAAAAACTCAAGACACCATCAATGATGCCTTAGTTGTTTAGAGTAGATTGAAGGAAAAAGGCAAGTAGGACAATAAGAAAGAGAAAGTAAGATCTAAGTTTACTGTCAAATCCAAGGTGAAATGTTGGAATTGTGGTAAGAAGGACCACATTCAAAAGTTGTGCAAAGAGAAGAAGAAAGAAAAGAATGGATCAGATGATGATGTATATTCAAAGAATTCTCAGCATGACTCTGATACTTTTTTTGCAACCCTAGCTACACATACATGTGAGGATGCATGGATGATTGATTCAGGTGCTTCTTTCACATGGCTTCCCACAAGGAGTAATTTTTGAAGTATGAGAAGATTGATGGTGGAAAGGTCTACCTTGGTGATAATGTATTCCTTAGTATTGTCATTCATGACGAAGTCAAGATCCATTTTAGTGATGGGAGGATAAACATCCTCTCTGGTGTTTTGCACATCCTAGATTTGACACAAAACTTATTGTTTGTAAGCAATATGAACAATATAGGGGTGCAAGTGGTTTTTAGCAAAGAAGGGTTCAAGATGGTTCATGGTGCATTGGTTCTTGCTAAGGGAGTTTATTCTGGAACTCTTTTTCACCTTGATGCAAGTGCATATGTCTAGTGCAACAATTTTATTGTGCTTGTAGCGAAGAGATCTATAGCTTCTTCACCTTTGTCTCTGGAATTTATTGCAAAGAAATCTGTTTCTAGATCTTCTAGACACACTATATGGGTTCCTAAGCTTGCTCTTACCTTAAAGAGAAATAAGCCTCCTCTTAAGAAGAGAATGATGTGGCATGAGTGTATGGGCCACATCGGTGAAAATGGCTTAAGGGCCTTGAAAAATTTAAAAAAAAAAATTGAGGGGCTAACTGATTTTAATCTAGATTTTGATTTCTATGAACATTGCATATATGGAAAACAAAATTGTGTTCAATTTTATTCAATCTCTTCCATATATTTGATGTTGTTTTAAATTTTACCCATAGTGATGTTTTTTGGTCTTATAGATATACCTTCACTTGGAAAATCTTTGTATTATGTTACTTTCATTGGTGGCTTCTCCAAGAAAACATGTATATTTTCTAAAGCAAAAGTTTGAGGTCTTCTGTCAATTCAAAGAGTTTAAGGCTCTTGTGAAGAACTAGATAAGTAGAAAGATCAAGGTGTTGATAACGAACAATGGTGGAGAGTATTGTTCAAGAGAGTTTGATGCATTTTGTAAGTTGGATGAAATCATGCGACATAAGACAACCCTATACACCCCTTAACAGAACAAAGTGGTAGAGAGAATGAATAGGATGTTGATGGAGAATGCTAGGAGTATCCTCAGTGATCTTGGTTTATATAAAATGTTCTATGTAGAAGTGGTTAGCACCATATATTACCTAATCAACAAGTCTCCTACATCAATGCTTATTGACAAAACCGCACACTGGGTTTGGATGGCCAAAAAGCCCTCACTTAAGGATGTATGTGTATTTATTTGTGACGCATATGTTCATGTGCTCAAAGAAAACTTGTCTAAGTTGGACTACAAAGTTGTTAAGTGTATCTTCATTGGCTATAACTTTAAGGTTTGAAAGGGTACAAGATTTGGAATCCTGTAATTGGAAAGACCATGCATAGTCAAAATGTGATCTTTAGGGAGATCCAATCTAGATTCATAGTTGAGAAAATGAAGGATGATACTAAGTCAATTGTGTGGCTATAGCCAAAGACTAAGAAGGGTGCACTAGATGATGAACTAGAAGTTCATGATGGACCAAATGAGAAGGATAGTACTGAGAGCTCTTCGAGTTCCATGGAGGAAGAACCTCCACCTCATGCTTTGAGGAGGTCCACTTAGTAGAGACTACAACCAAAAAGGTATAGCCCACTTGATTTTAGATGCAATTTTGCTTTTAGTACTAACATTGATGAGCCTAGAACTATGAAGAAGGCAATGCAAATGAATAACAACAAATCCTAGAAGTTAGTCATGGAAGACAAAATGGCTACATTGAAAACAAGTAATACATGGGATTTGGTTCAATTGCCCAAGGGTTAGAAACATGTTGGATGCAAATGTGTTTTCAAGAAGAAGTTTAGGTTAGATGGTAGTGTTCAAAATTACAAAGCACAGTTGGATGCAAAAGAATATTCCTAGGTTGAGGGAATTGATTTTGGCGAGACTTTCTCCTATTGCTAAGATGGCATACATTAGATTCTTATTATCTTGTGTCGTTGCATTTCAACTAGTAGATGGATGTGAAAACTTTCACACATGGAGACTTTGAGGAAGAAATTTATGTGTCACAGATAGATCACTACATTGAAAAAGGTAAGGAAAGGTTGGTTTGTCAATTGAAGAAATCCCTCTACGGTCTCAAACAGTATCCTAGAATGTGGTGCTAGAAGTTTGATTCTTATGTTTTGGGGTTGGGATTTATCAAGTCTAAATCTAATCATTGTGCTTATTATAGAAAAGTTGATGATGAGTTTATTATTATCACATTGTATGTTGACAATATTTTATTTAGTAATGATAAGAGTATGATTAGGAACTTGAAATCTCAATTTTCATCATAGTTTGAAATGAAAGAATTAGAGGCAACTTAGTTTATCATAAGGATGGAGATTATATAGGATAGAGCTAATAGAAAACTTTGGTTGAGTCAAAGGAAGTATGTCGACTCTATCTTGCAATATTGTAGTATGGCTGACAACAAACCAATGAGTGTTCCTTCAGTGGAAACAAGGATTTTAGTTGAATAGTATCCTTCAACATTTGCAGAGATGGAGAACATAAGTATTGTGCCCTATGCTAGTGTAATTGGGAGCCTTATGTATGTTATGGTTTAAACCAGACCAAAAATTGTCCAAGCAGTGGGAGTCTTATGTATGTTATGCTTTACACTAGACAAAACATTGCCCAAGTAGTGGGAGTCTTGAGTTTTTTTGTGGATAACCCTAGATGAGATCACTAGTCAGTAGTGAAGATGGTCTTCAAATATTTGTAGGGTATGTCAGAGTACTCCATATCTTATCAGGGAGATGAGACCTCAAGAGATCTGCAATTCATTAGATATTCAAGATTATTTGGACTCGTATTGGGTAGGGGGTGTTGATAGTAGAAGGCCTACCAGTAGCTACATGTTTAGCTTATTTGAAGGTGCAATGAGTTGGATGAGCAAGCAACAAGCTATGGTTGCTTTATCCACTATAGAGACAGAGTACATGGCAGCTACTCATACTTGTAAAGAGACTATCTCGCTTATGAGATTGTGTTTATATGTTGGGTTGCATCAGAGAGTTTACTGCCATAGTCATAGCACCATTAGCCTAGCAAAGAAGTTGACCTTCCATGTGTGGATGAAGCATATCGATGTACAATATCATTTTGTTCATGATATGGTGGATGGGAGAGTGATTTTGTAGAAGGTTGATACTCTAGAGAATGTTGTAGATGCTTTAACGAAGGTAGTCAGCATAGAGAAATTCAAGTGGTGCAATGAGTCCATGGACCTCCTAGCCCTTAGTAGATAGTTGATAGTGTTGGTATTATCTTTGCTCTTGAAAGCTGGGAGAATGTTAGGAAATGTGTCTCAATCTTGCATCCTAATATTAAGAATAATAAAAAATACAATTTTTAAGATATAGAACACAAAAATGCAACCTATTTTAGGATATAGAATAATAAATGGATAATATTAACATGGCAACTCATTTTAGAATCTTTAATAGTTATCTATCCTTATTCCCAAGGCTTTTGTTTTGTATTCTCCTTAGGATAGAAATAAGATAAGACCTTTGGTCTTGGGATATGAATACTCTACACTTGAAACCATGGTATCTAGGGTTCAACCCATTCTCAAGTTTTTTTAGAGTAGCTCTTGTATGGTAAGATTACCTAATCTTCCCCTTCATTTTTCCTCCCACTGACACTAAAGAGGATTGGAGCAACTTTGGGAAAATTTATTTCTCTATCTCTATAGAAGCAAAGGCACACACTTACCTCCACTACCTAGATTTTATTAGAGTTAGATTTTTCACAAGGCTTGCCTATGGATATAGGCCTAAAAGTAGGCAAGGATATGTAAAAACAACCTCTAGACTATGAAAAGCATGCTTTGCAATTTTGGAATTGTTTTGAAGTGGGGCATCTAGTAGTAGATTGCCTTAAGGCTAAATGGCTTCCTTGGAGATCTTCATGGTGGAAGAATGCTACTCCTAACCATCAATTAGTTGGGAGCTCCTTTGATTCAAATCCAAATAGTCCAATGGATTAGCCAAGGCAAAGGATGATAAGTCCTTAGGTTGTTGCAAAGAAGCACCCAAGGGCATCTGAGGAGGATGAAGTGAAGGTAGGCAAGAAGTCGCCACAGGAAAAGCTTCAACAAGTAGCTATGGAGATGGCTTGGATGGAGAGTCCACAAATTTGAAGTCAGGTTGCTTTAAGCTTAATCGAGAGGAGATTCTTAATTTGTTAGCTATATCATCAATAATTAATGCAAAATGCTTAGAGCCAAAGGAGATGTTAGAAATGGGTCCCTTCTCTTTAGAGGAGGATTTTCCTTTGAATGTGGGGATAGATAGTGAGGAAGAGGTTATGTTGGATGGAGTTCCTCCTTGAAAAGGTAGTTGGACAATTGTGGCTAATTGAAAGCAAGATCCAAATACAAATCTTCTTTGCTTATGGTGCTAATATATCATGTAAAGTAGAGATAATTGTTTTTCTAGCAATGATAAATGCCACATAATGTCATACTTTCAAGGGTGGGGTCCTAATAGAATCCCCACTGAATTATCTATAAAAAACAAGGCAAAACTAAAGTGATAAGGTATGGAGCATAAAATCATGAGTAGATAAACCCAACAAACAAAGCAAGTATAAGTGTGCACAAGGTGAAAGAGGTAAAATAGTAGGTGAATGAAAAACTAAAATGAAGATAAAGGGAAAACGTAAAACATAGGAATGAAGAAGGTGAAAACAAGTAGAGAACCAAATATGTCAAAAGGGGGAAGAAGCAAATGTCCATACAAAAGGCAATAAGTAACCAAAAGACAAAATAAGAAATCTAAGGTATAGTTATATAAGTATATATGCTATGGTGACACTTATGAATCATTGAAAAAATATGGAAGGATCATCCTCATCAAAAAGGTTATCATCATCTCAACAAAAGTCCTCATATCTATCTTCATTGGCATTTGCTTCTTCCTTACTTACCTTCTCAATTACATGTGTTCATCTTTGTAATCATCCATGCTTTGTACAGGCATATGATCCACTAGTATGATATTAGGCACTTCTTTTCACTTTCAAATTTCTTGATTCTTTACTTGTGGTTGTAGCAAAATAATAGGAATTTGATGCACCATTACTTCTTGCCTTAGTTTCCAAGTAGTCTTTCGTATATGAAATTTTGGTATAATTTGTAGGACTTTTGCTTTTGTTTATTTCTTTTGTTAATGTTTGATTTGTTCTTTGTGTGGCTCTTTGTGTTTTGTTTGTTGTTTCTTCTTCTTTTGCTCTTTTGTTCTTGAGACATCTCTTGATATAACTCATGAATACCTTCTACATCTTCATATGGATTTTCCTTTGGATTTCAATGTATATGTCCAAAGTAAAGTGGCTTAACTTCACATTTGGCTCACAACAAAGGATACCACTTTTAAGTGTTCTAGTCATGGACTACCAAGTAATATAGAGAATCTATCTATAGCAAGGATAACATGGCATAAGACTTGTACTTCTTTAGGTCCAAACTTAAGATGTAAGATTTCACAACCCAAGATGTTAATCAATATTCCATTTGTCATCTTCAAAAGATACTCATGAACGAGCATAGGATTTTGGCTTAATATGTGTAGGCACAAATCTACATTGTGGCCGCATATTTGATCTTGCAACTTGTGTGCTTCTACTCTTTAGTTCATCAAATTCATTAATGTTTACTTTGCTGAAAAGATTGGCAATATTTAAGAATACCATTAAAGGGCTATCAAATAACTAAGGACCATGTTCTCCTAAGATTTTTTTTAAGCAGGAAATGAGGGCCCTGATCCCTTAACAACAAAAGCCCCAAGGGCAAAGCAAAGCAGGCCTAACCTGGCCAAAAAACAATAGAACAACAACACTACTAGAGACCAACCAACAGGTCAAAAAGTTAAACAACTCCTGATCCAGTCCTACAGATCCTCACCCCCTTAACACGGGTATGGGAATCAAACACAATTTTAGGGTGTCCTTTTTTTTCTTTCTTTGAACCAATGTCCAAGTTACGTCATTACCAAGGTCCTCAGATCTAGGGGAGGGGACATCCTCTAAGGTAGCCTCCACCACAAATGTCTCTCGATAGGAGGGAGATTGAAGGCTCAAGGGAGCCGAAGAATGTCTTATGTCCAAAGGTAAATCAAGAGCAATAATCCCATCGTAGTGAGCCTCGAGGGGAATATTAACCTGAACCAATACAGAAGTCCCCACAGAGGACACAGAGATACTATGATTCATCATAGGGGGAGTCGAAGGAGAAGAACCATCATCCAAAGGGGACACATCATCTGAACCCACCTCCAAATCAGGGTCTTTAACTATCAAGTGTTCTAGACGAGCATTTTGCCACCACGTCGCGCCAACCTTACGACAAGAGTGGGGCCAATTTGAAGCCAAGTGTCCTACAATGAAGCAATGTCTGCAACGGAAGGGTAAACCCTCATAATCAAGTAGTTGGGACCATGGTCTATCCTCCACCATCAAAACTATATCTCCATGAAGAGGCTTGGAGATATCAATATCCACAAAAATATGAGCATATGTACTAAGACCCATTATGATCGTAGATCTGTCCACCTTTAGGTAACGACCAATAGCATTGTCAATGGCCTCATAGTAAGGCTCCTCCCAGAACTAGAGGGGCACATTAGGTAGTTCTGACCCATACTAGCCTAATATTGAGAGGTTTTGAGATATGATTAAACAGAGTAGTCTAAGGTTTGAGCAGAAGGGAGTGCTCTCCCCATAACCATAACTTGTCATCAAGCACAAAGTCCCTAGCCTCAACCGAAGCGAAGGTAGCAATGAAAAAACCCTACACAAGGGAATAAATCAATATCACCTTGGACAAGAGGTTACCAGGATTCTAAAATCCACTTATTCAGTTCAGGGAGAGAGGGCCACATGCCATTAAACCTGCCAACTAAGCCATGCTTGGCATAATGGTCTTCATTTTCAACTTCCTGTCCACACACCACCACAGGGACGGTATGGGAGTAGGGCAGGGGGTGAGAATGAGTTTTGTTCCGCTGCAACGGAGGAACAACAACGCCCACCATGGCAGCAAAGGATGGCCCATGTGCGCCCTTAGAGGAGTCGTCATTTGGAAGAACATGGCTGGAGCTATGAAGAACCCGCTCAGCAGAAGCCACGGCCTGAAACCGCATGAGTGCCACTGGAAGCAGAATCTAGGGTTCACAAAGGAGAAGAGAGCACCGGAGCTAGGGCTCGTTGAGGAGTCGTGAGCGAACCTGATGTTGTCGTGTGAGACCTTGCAGCATTATCAATGATTCCAACAGAGCGATGTCTTGGAGAAGGCACGTGAAACTCCATTCTCTGCACCTCAGTTTGCAACAAACTCGGTCGTGAGACGCCACCCGAGCCAATCCCAAGTGCCTCACAACCTACCTCAGGGAAAAGCTCACGAATACCAGGTGAGAAGGTCCCACCAGATTACACCAACAGATGATGGACGTAGGGAACCTCCATCGAGCGGGAGTTGCTCCATTTCAAAATTTGTGGCGATTACAAGGAGTTAAAAAAACAATTGATGTTGATAATGTTCATGTTCTCCTAAGTTAATCCCTACAAAGAGTGACCTTATCATCATGCTAAAGATCAACACGCAACAAGCAAGCATGCAAATGTCCTAGAAAGTGATGCATAAATGTTATTCTTTTCATTGCACCAATCAAAATGATCTAATAAATGCACCTAGAATGCTCTATGAATGGCAATGAACTAGAGTGACAGAGGATGATAAATGAATGAAATTGAATGTCTTTAAATACAAGTACATACCAAAACATTATGCAAACGTGTGTTTAGTCAACTCACAACTACTAGGGAAGTGGACAGGAGCTAGTCAATGTTGAATTTGCATTTTGGGATTTCATGGGTCAAATCCACAAATGTAGTATTGATCTTGCACCTACAAGAATGACCCAAGATGGTGGAGCAGTAAGATTTGTGCATAGAATGAATGTTGACATTAGAGCTGTAATAAACATAGAATGCATGGGAGAATGTGTAGGAATGGGCAAGGTATGGTCAAAATGTGGGTATATGTGTAAATAGACATAGGTAAAGGCTAGGGGAATGAGCCCAACTTCACACAAGATTGCACAATTTGTCGATATGTAATTGTATTAAGTCATTCTCTCAAAATGGGCACAAAATTGAATGGGAATTGGCGTGGGCATGCAAATTTCACCATTAGAAGATTGTGTAAGGCACACTATTGTGTTTCTTGTAATTGTCATGATGTTTGCGTCATCCACTCTTCATTGTTGGAGGCACACCATCATCAATGAACAAGAATAGATCCAACCTCTTAGATCTATGCATAAAACTTTACAATTACACTTCTAACATGATTTCTAATTATTTTAGAATTAACTTTATCTAACCACTCTAGTTGATTATTAGAACTCTATCTTTCAATTATTTCACTTTCATTCATAATACATTTGAATTCATTTAGGTGTGTCATCCCCCAAGAACAAAAGTTCATGATTAACTAGATTTAAAAATGGAATGCCAACATGTCAAGATTTACTTCAAAACCATCTTCCATTAACTTTTGTCTACTTGCTTTAGGCTTTCATCATCATCCTTCTTAAGTATTTTTTGGGTTGTCCTCATGCTCCAACCATGAGGGGAGCCTCCACTAGAGATATCATACATAGATTAAAGATTGTAAAAACTAATCAAAAGGCAAAAACCACGACAAAGATGATGATAATCAACATACCATAAAATTTCTAGTAACATGTAACATTAATTTTGCTTGCTTGTAAAAAAAAAGTGGCTCACAAGTATCATTCCCAATTTTTATTTCATCATGTGTGTGTGCATGTGTGTGTTACTTTCATTGTGTCATGGGATGCATACTAATGCGTGTTTTTTTTTATTTTTTTATTTATTTTTTATTATTGGAGAGAGAGAGAGAATGCATCCCATGGCAATGAAAGTTTTAATCATTGCTCGGTTACACTAACATGTCAAAACTAGGGACTATCAAATGATACACACATTAATAATTATTATGCATCCCATGCCAATGAAAGTTTTAATCATCATTTAGTTATATACTAACATGTCAAAACTAGGGACTATCAAATGATACCCATACACGCGCGCATAATTAGTATGCCTTCCATTGTAATGGAAGTTTTAATCATCGTTTGATTGTATACTAACATGTCAAAATTAGGAACTATCAAATGACATAAATTATGATGGCACCAACAGTGCAGTACTATAATAATCATAACTTGTGTTAAAATGCCTACAATCTAATAATTACAAAAAATAATGATTGAACTCTCGATTAATATTTCTTGCAAGCAATGAACATTGTATACAATTTGACCTTAGAAGGCCATTTCTTTGTGTGACATATCAAATCAAGACACAAATATCATATGCGTGATGTTGGCATGTTGTAAAATGTGCATCGACCTTGATGTGTTGCTTGTTTTGTTTCTTTATCTCTAATTTCAATAGAAGATACTGCCACACTCTTTCCAAACCTCAACACTTTAGCTTCAACCTCCAACTCGACCTATAAAATTTAAAGTTGGCTATCAAATATAACATCAAATATATGTTCTATGTTTGATCATTTTGATGTATAATGGTGACAAATGTAAAGTTCTAGCGCACAAAATTTTATTAATCCCTAATTTGAAAATAAAGTTTGGCACTACTATAAGCCTTCAGCTTAACTTGATTTAGAAAGTCAAATAATATGTCACATGCAAGTATGATGTACAATAAACAAAAGAAATGAAAATTAAGAAATGTATATTAGTAAGACATTAATCATCTTTAATCCAAAGAGATAATCTAAAGCTATGATGTATAAGCAATCCAACTCTTGATTTGACCCAAAAAAAAACAGAAGTATTTATGTTTATTAAAGTTGCTTCATTTAACTTTAAGAAAGAAGTGTTTATTTTGATCATAGTTTCTTATTGATCTAGACCAAGACACACAAATAATATATACTGAACAAATGTAGAGCATTTAATGATATAAAAAAGCTCGTCTTTTAATACAATCAATGAATTGCAGAGAGTGGGTGGCAAATAAAAGTATCACAAATTGTGTTCATAAATTTAGCACCTTTCCAATACCATAGCCAAAAGATTTTAAACTAAAAAAAAAAAAAAAAGAGCCCCTCAAATTATTGAATCCACACTGCTAATTTGTTGCCTATCTATTTTTTATCAAACCTCAATTGCATATGGTATTTTTGGTTAATACAAACCACATTACTAATTTTGTTGCATAACCTTATTTTGATCAAACAAATGCATATTGTGAAGACTTGGATATTTGTGTTCAAAGATCACTCTTCTTGTATAGACAGTGTTCATAAATGTGAAAACTAGTGTTTCTTTTCATGTAAGGCAATTTTAAAAAGTTTAAACATTTTTAAAAGACAACATTCAGTCATATTAATGGAGACAAGTGCAGGGAATGCAACGAACTAGGCAAACAAAGGCACCCGAACTGTCGTGCGAATGCAGCGAACAGGGTGAATACGGAAAATGAAGGCGCCCAAAACAGTCGCGCGAAGAATGGAGGAGATGACGCTAGTGGTGGCTCGTTCAATGGCATAGATGAGATTAGGGCACATGTAGACAGGGTGACTGATGAGAAAAGCATGGGGCAGATCTTCCCAGATCTGTGTGCCATTTTCCCAGGACTTTCTGCAAGTTTAGGCGGCTCCTTGGCGCCTAATGAAGGTCCGCTTGTGCAGGCTTTGTTAGGCTGCTCTTCTGAAGCTGGTAGAAGAGCTCGTTGATGGAAGTCCTTCTCGGAGGCAGTAAATAGCTCAGGAGCTCAAGCCCGCCCATCATTGAGTGGGGTTCAGCCATTGCCATGTGCTCGATCGTCCCCGGTGGTGGTGTGTGGCCCTGATGTCTTAGAAAATGAGGAATTTTATCGCAATCGCAAAGTTATTTGCAAATTCAACAGATTATGGCCCTCTCTACCAGCAAATGGATCATGAGGGCCATCGAATCATGGAAGCCGTTGGTGGGTGGAAAGATCGAGCTCTCCCCCAGTGCTAGAGGATTCTTCATTGTAACCTTTGCTTCCTCCGAGCGGCGGGACTTAGTGCTTAACGATAGGGTTTAGATATGGGGTGTGCATTCCCTCTCCATCAAACCCTGGACTCTTTCCTTCAACCCTCTCACTGAGCCGCTTAATATCAGACCAATATGAGTTTGGCTTCTGAATCTCCCTCTCTAGTTCTAGGAGGATTCATGCTATGAAGGCATTGATAATGCTATTGGTCGCTTCTTGAAGGTAGACTCTACTACTTCATTTATAGGGCATTCTACGGTTGCTTGCATCTTAGTGGATATTACATCTCTAAACCCCTTCATGGAGATGTAGTTTTGATGGTAGGGGAAAGGCCTTAGAAGCAACTTTTAGATTATGAGGGTCTCCCCTTCAGATGCAGACGATGTTTTTCTATGTCATTTGGCCTCTGGTTGTCCTCTCTCTCGCCACAAGGGTTCTGCAACTTGGTGGAAGGATGCTCACCTTGATCATTTGACTATCAATGCTTCCCAGGATGATGAATCCTCCAAGGAGGATGAACATCCTCAGGAGACTGTCGGTTCCTTCAGCGAACCCCTCAACTTCTCATGCCGCTTCTGATAGACCTTCGGCTCCTTTGTCAGCCACATCCACTTTAGGTCAGACTGCTTCTTTGTCGGTACCTACTTTGTCTTCTACGTTGCTGGCTTCTGGTTCAGCACATGAGATCTCTTTGGTTGCGGCGTTTGTTGAGGGTCCCCTCCTCTTCCCTCACTCTGAGGATTTAGATTCAGAGTTTTCCTAGACAATGGTTCAACAAAAAAAGAAAGGACTCCCCAAATTTGTTGCTGCTTCGTGACCGAGGGTCAAGGGAGTTAGATTTGCTTCCTCGAGATCTGGTGTTGTTTAGATCCCTTGTTTTGTTCTACAGCATGGCTATTGTTCTTTTTCTGTTTTTGTGCTGTTGTTGGCCTGTTTGTCGCATGTTTTGCTCTGCCCTAGGGGCCTCTGTGTAAAGTGATCAGCACCCTTGTTTGTTGCTTATCTTAATCAAAAACATCTATATATTTGCATTAAAAAATCAATAAGTGATTCAATAAAGTTATATTCATGAACTACAATAATGACAACTGTAAAAGATTGGCTAAACCCAAATTCCTAGGTTACAATGCCAAAAAAAAGTGGTACGAGCATACAAATTGAAACGGTTCAATTGCAAAGTGTTAAATTATTGATATGATGTAGGGTCCATTCATTAAGCAACAATGCTATAAGAAACAAATTACCTTGACTCTCATGACCTTGAATCTCAATTGTCCTAAATTATTCTTAGACTTGCAACTAAAGTGGTGTCCCAATGGCTACAATAGTTCCTGATCCAAGAAGCGCCTTGACCTAAGCAATGAAATTAAAGCAAACCTTTATCAATGGAACCCAAAGGAACCGTGTACGCTAGCTTTATGATTCTTTTTAACTGTCACTACTCAACATGAAACCCATTATTGCCAAGTCCAATAATAGCATAACTGCATTGCACTATTGTATTGACCATCTCATAAATACTATAAAATAATAAAAATTCAATTCCACCTAGCATCATGGCTTAGAATAGATTCTACAGAACCTAAACAATGGAATATAAGTATTTCATCAGTTGATGGAATCAATTCCGCCTAGCATCATGGCTTAGAATAGATTCTCCAAAACCTCAAATGGAATACAAGAATTACATTAGATGATGGAACTAGTCTCTAGTGATTTGGAAAGAGTTGAGTTGTCAAAATCTGTATAAACTTTATACGATGACGATGTAAGGTGCCACCCAGTGCAAGCAGATTGTTAGAATGCAAGTATAACTTGAAAGACAGCCGCATGTATTTGTTAAGATCCAATATGTTAATAAGTACATGAGAAATCCCTGAACTTCAATGGGCCATTTGACCCATTCCATTAAAACCAAAACCTAACTTAACCAAGTTGTAGTGAACTAAGCTTCATATCTGTAGTAATAATTTGAAATCTACGTGTGCTTATGCTTTAACTTAAGTCTTCTGGCCACTGTCTTCTACAACACGAACTATCATTTCAATATTGTGAATCTTGATGTTTAGCATACCTTTGTGCGTAAAAGGCATCCTAAACTGGAAGCAAACCTTTAATAGTTGTTGGTTCTGCCTTGATAAACAATAAAATGATAACCACCATAAATAAGAAAAACATCTTTTTTGTTAAAGGACTATAAAATGGTTATATGCAGTACAGCTCACATTGATTTACTATTGATTTTCTCTAAATTACTAATCTAGAGAAAGGATATTAGGTTAAATTTGGTTTCCTTCCAACAAAAGGAGCAGTGGGCCAATCCATATGGCAAGGTATACTTTCTTTAAAACATTGAATATGGTTTTCATTTCTTTTGTTCCTTTTTGGGGAGATCGAGATTTTGCCTGATGATCACAATTAAAGGTCCATATACAGATGTTGGATTGAATTAGAAGAACAAAAACATCAATTTAGAGTTATACTGTGGGATGAATACCGATTTCTAATTTATTCATCTCACGCATTTGACTTGACCTTGTCCATTCTTGCTGTGGTATTTCTATAAACAATAAGCAATGGGGTTGATAATCACTATCATACAGTCCCATGTCAAGGGACCATAAATACCATCACAGTCAAGAATTCCTAGGGAAGGTAACCTAGAATCACTGTAACTAGATCCATGAAAGTTAAAAATTGAAACTATGATTCACAAACAAAATAAAAATTTAACAACCAGCAACAAAATACAAACTTACAATCACCGTGTGAAGTTGAGGAACAAGAAGTAATTAAAACATAAAATGCTTTCTAGAAGCATAAACAGTGCACCTAGGTCAGGTATAATCATATCTCATTCTTTTAACAAATTTTCACATATATGGCCACCATTTAACCAACATTGTCTTTTTTAACATCATAATATATCATCTTGAGACATGCATATACCTTCAAAACTCTAGCATACTTGACCAATTATGACCAATAACTGTGGCACAAGACTTGCAAAAGACTGCAAGAATCAGAAACAAAGTTCTCAAAAGAATGCCAAAATCATGTAAATCTCTAGACATGTGATCAAAAGTAAATATTATTTCGAATATATTTTAGTATATACAGATGAAAATCTCTTGTAGTCATGCAATGTAAAAGCATATGCTGGTATGTCCATTGCACAACATAAAAGTAACACTGGGACCAAAAGGCAAATCTGATTCCAATTACCAGTAGTACTGCAAACTCAATGGTTGTTAAAGAAAATTACAGTTTCAGTGGCATCTCATCCATAGGAAGTAGTTGTATATCCATTGTGCAAAGCTGTTTTTTCTTTCAAAAGTTCTGATGTATTTTTGTGCCCAAGGTCTTTAATTCTAACGTATCCAGTGGTAAAGTCCAAGTCCAATAAGCACAAGCCAAGTTATGAACAACCAAAGTGCCACACAAAATGTCAAGATTAAAAAAAAAATACATAAAAAAGAAAGAAATTATACTAAAATCCTAAGATGACAAATGTGCTTCATGGAAGACATATCAAAAATGTGCCAAAACCATGTCCAGGATAAATACAAAAATCCATCTTCTCCTTCCTGCTCCTTCCCCTTGTATTTATTACTACAGTAGATCTTCAAGCCTAACAATGCATATACGTCTAAAAAACACCATCAGTCCATAGAGAGTTTGCACGGTTGTATCAGTTCTCTGTTAGTTTTATGGTATGGTAGTTAAGTTAGCTTGATGGAATGCAAAAAGTACAAATTGAAAGACAGCTAATCGTGACCTGCAAGTTTTACCAGCAGTTTGGTAATGTCAAATATGTTCATAAGCACATAAGAAATCCCTGGACTTCAATGGGGAATTTGAACCATACCATTAAAATAATAAAAACCAAAAGTAACTTAACTAAGTTTTCCTGAAATAAGCTTCAGATATATACTATTTACTAATAATTTTGTTTATATGTGTACTTATATTTTAACTGAAGTCTCTTGGCCAATTTGTATTCTACAACATGAACTATCATTTAAACCTTATGAATTCTTGAACTTAGCATATCGTTGTGCCTAAGAGGCATAATAACTTGGATGCAGCTTTTGAATAGTTGTTACGTCTGTATCAACAAAAAATTATAGCATAAACACTATAAATAAGAGCACCAAATCTTTTGTTAAAAAACCATGAAATGGTTAGATAAAGTGCACTTCACATTGATTTCCCACTGATTTTCTCTTGATTAGTGACCAGGAGAAAGAAAAGATATTAGGTTAAATTTGGTTTTCCATCCAAGAAGAGGAGCGCAATGGACCACTTTCAAATGGCAAGGGCTACTTTCTTGCAAACATTCGATATAGTTTTCATTTCTTTTGGAGGTTTTGCTCGATGATCATGATTAAAAGTGCATATGCAGATGTTAGATTAAATTATAACAACAAAACATTCAATTAAAGATATATTATAACTATTTCATCTGATGCAAGGGTGTCGTACAAAATTCCTAGAGCTGCACTCATTTACTCCTCTGCCCACGACTTCTATTGAAATTTAAAATTTTGTTAACTGTTTTACATTTTAAAAACTCTGCCGCCATTTCTTTGAAGGGCCATTTCACCTACTCCCAGCGACATCAATGCACAGAAGGACTGGAAAGGAAAACAAGCAGGAGATCAAGGCAGGAATGAAGTTCAAATTGGGCAGGATCAACATTAATGACAGATTTTGGCACTTTCAAACAGACAGGTAGGTAAGAAAATGCCCAGTTTTGGAGATTTTCAAGGAGAGAGAAGTTGGCAGAAAGAAGAACAGGCAGAGAGAAGAAAGAAGCTGCCAGAAAGAGAAGAAGGAAGGAACAGAAGATAAGAAAAGGCAGGGCAGACAGAAATATCGTTGAATTTTGAGTGTTTCCATAGCAGAAGTGGAGTTAGAGACCAGAGAGCATGTTGAAAGGTGAGCAGTCCAGAGTTTTGGCATTTTGTGCAGGTCTGTATCTCAGTAAACAGGGGAGTGTTAAGCGGTGTAAACAGGAGAAATTTATTTTCCCATTTAAGTTCTGTATCTCTGACTCAAGTATATGTAATTAGCTGTATTTTCAGTAATATCATGGAGTAAGATTTCCATTTTAAAGCTGCTCCTTTTTCTAGGCCTGTGCATATGTGATTTGAGTTGATTTTTTGGTATATTTGTTTGCCTGCAAAAACTGGTTATCTGTGTGTTGTTGCATGTAAAGGCTGTTATATGTCTGTATATGTGTGAGTGTGCCATAACCTGTGCATATTATATGTCTCTGTATGCATCTGTGTCATTTCTTTGCCTGCAGCAAAGAATTTTTACCTGCAGTGAGCGATATTAGACCTCCATCAAGGCTGCGTGGGTTGCTTTCAGCAATGCAGCCTTTCCTTTGACTATAAGACTGTGGTGTAGACTGATTTTTGGCGCTGCAAGCATTTCTGGTGCCATCAGCGTGGTGTCATAGCAGGTTACAGCTCTGGGAAAGAGAGCCTTGACATCAGCTTAGGGTTGGAAGGAATCCAACAAGAATTGATTGTTGGTGAGTGCCCCTGCAGCTAGAAGAGTTGTAATGAGGAGAGAGAGAGAGAGAGAGAGAGAGAGATGCCTCCAAGGAGGAGAGTGGTAAAGATTGCTGCAGAAACAGAAGCTGCAAGGAGGATAGATGAGGTGTTGGAAGCTATAAAGGGAATGCAGGCCAGAGTGTAAGTCCTTGAGGTTAATAGAAGAGGTAGAGTACATGACATGGCAGACAATGAGAGTGAAGAAGAAGAAGCAAATGCAATGGGACAAGAAGGTGACAACGCAAATGTAGAAATGGATGCAGTGGAAAGAAGGCTGATAAGGGCCATCTCCAACATCAGGAAAGGAACAAGAATGGAGCTGCCAAGTTCAATCAACGACACATGAAATGGGTGGAGTTCCTACAAGGTTATACTTTTGTTCTCAAACACTGAAGTGGGAGTTCAAACAAAGCAGCGGATGCCTCGAATAGGAGAGTAGTGTTGTTAACGGAGATGAGGGCTGAAGTAGCCACAAGCATGGATAGGACACCGTGGATGGATTACTTCATCTAGGATGGATTGCTATTCAAAAGACAACAACTTTGCATACCTCGAGGATCAATGAGGAAGAATTTAATCAAAGAAAAGCATTGTGGTGGATTGGCTGGGCATTTTGGAGCTGATAAGGCTTTAGCATAGTTTAATGGAGGTAGCCAAGAATGAGGAGTGAAGTCAAAAAAATTGTGCAAGGATGCAGAGTTTGTCAATATGCCAAAGGAGGGAGTCAAAATACAGAACTATATCAGCCATTACCCATACCGAAGAGACCAAGGGATGACATTAGAATGAATTTTGTGCTTGGGTTGCCAAGAACACAAAGAGGTAAGGACTCAATCTTTATGTTTGTTAATAGATTCTCAAAAATAGCTCATTTTATAGCTTGCAAAAAGACCAATGATGCCATACATGTTGCAAATTTATTCTTTATGAAGGTTGTTAGGCTGCATGGTTTACCAAAAGTATAGTTGCAGACCATGACACTAAGTTTGTAGGACATTTTTGAAGGACACTTTGGAAGAAATTAGGCACAGATTTAAAATTCAGCTCTCCATATCATCCTCAAACGAATGGATAGACCGAAGTTGTTAACCGGAGCTTGGCAAATCTGCTAAGGTGCTTGGTTGGTGACAAGCCTAACCAATGGGATTCGGTACTACCTCAAGCTGAATTTGCATACAATGACTCTATCAATAAAAGTACAGGTAAGATTCTATTTCAAATTGTTTATGGGTACAGCTCTAGAGGTGTTTCAGAATTAAGGGAACTTGCAAGTGTTAAGGGTCATGTAAGAAGTGTTGGAGGTGAAGAGTTTGTTAGGCATATGCAAAATTTGCATCAGCAAGTAAAGGAAAGGCTGAGTTGGAGCAGCCAACAGTACAAAGAGCAAGTGGATTCAATGAGGAGAGAAAAGAAATTTCAAGTGGGAGACATGGTGCTTGCACATCTGTGGAAGGAAAGATTCCCAAGTCACACCTACAACAAGCTCAAGTGGAGGAAAATCAAACCCTTTGAAACTTCTAGCTTACTTGATGACCAATAAATGCAGCAGAGGACTTGCAAAAGATTGCAAGAATCAGAAACAAAGTCCTCAAGACTCAAAAGAATGCCAGGATTATGTATTTATCAATAGACATATGATGGAAAACAAAAATCAAATAAATTTCAGAGCTCAATATCTCTTGTATTCATGAAATGCAAGAGAATACGCTACTATTGCCATTGCACAACATATAAAACTGTGAACAAAGGGCAAATCTGATTCCACTTAGCAGTGGCACTCCTAATTGATTAGTTGAGAAGGAAATCACAGTTTCCCTGCTATCTTATTCCTAAGATGTAGTTGTATATCCATTGTGCAAAGTTGATTTCTTTCCTAAAGTTCTAATGTATTTTTCTGCCCAAGTCGAATGAGCACAAACCAAGTTATGAACAGTCAAAGTGCCACACAAAGTGTCTAAGTAAGATTAAAAAAATGTAACCAAGAAAGAAGTTAAACTAATCTCCTACAATGACAAAAGTACTTCAAGGAAGATAATTCAAAGATTTGCCTAAACCATGTGCAGGTTAATTATGAAAATCCCTCTTCCTCCCTCCGGCCCTCTCTCTCCTTACCATTATTATAATAATAGTAATATCTCCAAGCCAAACAACACATATAGGTCTAGAAAACACCACCAGTCCATAGAGGGGTCACACGGTTGTATCACATATGGGCTACCTGGTGTAGTGCTCAATCAGGCACTAACCCCTCATAAATTTCTAGATATGATGATTTCAATTCCGATTTTAAGGCAGTTGTTTTTAAACCACAGACATTAATAACGTAGCCACTGAAACCACTTGATCAATTTGAAGAGACACAAGGTAGTTGGTGTTCCCCTCTGAATATTAAATCAAAAAGATTTCTTCAAATCAGCACAAGACAAGGAAAATAATAGAAAAAACATATGTCAGCCCTCAGAGATAGGCCAAATGGTCAAGCCTTTGGAAAACACGGATAATGGTTGTTGGTTCAAGTCCCTGGATTTACCTCCGTATGGGTGGAGGGCAGCTCATGTAGATGAAGGGTGCGTTTTAGGACTTCGCTCCACGGGTCCCACCAGGTATTGATTTCTCCTTTTTTTTAAAAAACACAAAATACATATGTCCTTGCAAATATTCACACTTGTGATTAATAAGTCTATAGTATCAGGCGTCTTAAAGAAGGCAGGTTTGCACTTCAGCCCTGAGTCTCACCATAGATATTTAAAAAAGTGAGAGAATAGGAAAGGCATCGACTTGATCAATTCAATCACTTGCACTCAAAGCACAGAGAATTGATCACATAAAACAAGATGCAAGGTGGTGGAATCACAACGAATAGGAAGCCTAAAAAAGCCACTCATCCTCAGAAACACATTTCAATTCCGGTTTAAGTTAGCTCGTCAGCGCCCTGTCAAACCCTTAACTTGCATCCATGACAAAACCCTAATTGATTGAACTCTGATTACTAGACCCTAACAATTCGTTCAATAATACGGAAAAGTAAATAAGGGAGATGGATATATTGAAAGCACTCACTCCAATTCGTCCAGCAGAGACGAAAGACATGCTCATTTCAGTCTGCACGAACTCCTTATCTGCAGCAACCGTCTTCACAGCTGCCAATCCCACAATACTCGCAATCATTGCCACCGCCCCTCCATGCAATGTATTATATCTGTTCTGGTAGAGCGTACAAAACATTTATAAATTAAACAGTCGCCTGCCATTTATGTCATTCAATCCAAAACCCTAAGGAATTGGAGATAGCTACCGTGATGGGGGGCTTGACCGTAAGGGTGGAAATGATAAGGCCAGTCTCGACACGATCGACTGTCAAATGACGGAGAATTAGCATCTGTTTGAAGCCCTTGTCACGAGATTCAGGCGGAAAAGAAACAGCTGAACGAATAAAATCAAGCCGTTTAATGGCTACAAATTCGGGTGGGATATTGGGGTCGATATCCAGTAGAGACAGCACGGGATCCATTGATGATTGGATCTACAAAATTAGTGTTAAGCAGTAGCAGAGTGACGACTCAAGTATTATTTGATGATACAATTTTATTGATCTATAGAAGAAAAGGACATACCATGTAGTTTTACACATGTTTTAGTTTGTATAAAAAAATAGTATAAATATATGTTGTGGGTGCTCATATAATTTTTATTGAAACTTTTTTATTTTTTTATTTTTATTGAAATTTTAATTTTAGTAGTCATTAATTTTCCAAGTTCATGATGTTGGATTGATAATGCTTCTTGACTCTGTTAATTATTTTTCCTCATAGAGCAAAAGAAGAGAAACATAAATGATAAATGTAAATTTTTTTATTATTTAATAACAAAAAATTCTACCCAAATTATAAAAATTCTACATAGTTGAATCCAAAAATCTGTGCAACAAAAAATCATGGATTGTGAAAAACTAATGTTTTTTATTATTAAATTATCTAAATTTATATATTACTTTTATTTGTAACAATAATAATTAAATATTATCTAATTATTTAGTAAAAATATAAATTAAATAAATTTATAAATAGAATATTATTAATATATATTGTAACTCTTATAAAATCTATAAATTTTAGATTAAAAAAAAGGTGGACGATTTAAAAAATGAAAAATAAAAACAAAAAAAAATTGGAAAAAATAAAAAAATAAAAACCACAAAAAAATTAGAAACATTGAAAGAAAATAAGTTGAGAAAATCACAAAAACTACATTTTAAGTGGAATAACATGAGAAGATTAACATGATATAAATGCCCCCCCCGTACAGGGTGCTGTTCAACAGCCCCACTGGAAAAATGCCCTAATGGGCACTGTTGCTTCTCATTCCTCCATCGCTCAACCAGCGGACTGTCAGCTTAAGGAATCATCAGAGGGTTTATCCCTGGTCATCCCTGATAACCTCGTGGACAGGATTGTCTCCTCTATGGATCTTACCCTAGTGGGTAAATTCTTTTCCCTTCGCCCGAGCATTGACATAGTTCGAAAATGGATTTCCACCCGTTGGCATCTTAAAGGCAGCGTTTCGACAATGGCAATGGCGCGTGGGATGTTTTTGTTCAGATTCACGAGCAAGGAGGACATGCTGTCCGTTCTATCTGGAGGGCCTTGGCTTTATGGCTCTCATTCCCTCTCTGTTTGCTGCTAGAAACCTGGATTGGACCCAGCTACAGATCTCAACCGCTGCGCCCCTATTTGGGTAAGATTACCTGGTTTCCCCCTTGAGTTTTGGGATGAGTCTGTTTTCAAAACTATCGGTAATTCTTTTGGGCATTTTGTCACTTTAGACATACCTACTAGTACCAAGACTCGCTTTGTTTACGCGAGATTCTGTGTGAATGTAGAAATTCATAAAACTTTACCCTCCTCCATTGAGCTTACTTCCAAGTTTGGTATATGGACCCAACCCATTTCTTATGAGAACTCTACTCTTTTTTGTCAGTTCTGCAAGAGGAAGGGGCACCTCATTTCCCATTGTAAGTCCAAGAGATCTGAGGAAGGTAGGAATAGAGGTAAAAACAAGTTGACAGAGGAATGCTCAATCAAGCCTTTAGATAATGGGACAGTGGGGGATAAGGATTTTATTCCCCAATTAGGGGTACCAAACCCCACTCCCAGCTTCAGGAATGTGGATTCTGAGTCAACCCCTTTATTAGAAGAAGGAGAGATTTTGGAAACGATAAAAGAGACCACCCGGATATTATTGATGCTAAGTTGGATGAAGATTTAATACAGAAGAAGGTTAGTCCGGTGAAGGACAAGATCCCCTCGATGCAAGAAGAGGATAATGTATTTCAAATCCAAAGGGATCCTGTAGTTGCGCAGGAAGCCCCTTCTCTGTTTGATAGGAATTTTTCTGTCAAAGAAAACATCCCCCCCCCTTCTCAGGTCCTAGATCATATTTCCCTTGTTAAGCTGGGCCAAAATTCTTTAAAAGGGATCTCATCCCCTGGGCAGAAAGCTTCCATAGTGAGTTCACCTAGAGCAAGCACGAGTGCTGCGTTAAGTGACCAGGGGGAATGGACATCTCAGAAGAAAAGAGGAAGGAAACCTAAAAAGACTGTTGATGTTGGTATAGATCCAGCAAAGGGCAGGCCCTCCATGCGGGAAACCAGACAAAGAGAGACAGTGTGGGAGATTGCCAATGGACGGCAGCAAACTCTGGAGACTCACTCCAGGAAGATTTTTACATGAAGATTCTCTCTTGGAATATGAGGGGTCTCAACAACCCCTCAAAACAGTTCGAGGTTAGAAATTGTATTTTGGATTACAAAGTTGACATTTTGCTACTCTAAGAAGTCAAAATGATAGAGGATAATTTCAAGACTGTTGCTAACAATATCTGGCCCAATGCTTCCTTCCTCGTTAGCCCGGTGATTGGAGCCTCTGGTGGCATTGTCACTATGTGGAATGCTTCAAAGATCAAAGGTTTGCTTGTTCACCTTAATAAGCATTGTTTAGCTATTGAGTTCTCTTTGCCTTCGTTCAGTTGGTGCCTTATCAATGTGTATGCCCCTAATACCCATGTTTTGAGGAAGAACCTTTGGGAGGATCTTTCTGGGAAACTTGATTCTCACATAGCCTCACACTGGATGCTGGCTGGGGATTTTAATACCCCTCTATACCCTTCTGAGAAATCTGGAGGTATTGTGGATTACTCGGACAGTATGATGGATTTAGCGGACTTCATCAACACCTGTGGTCTTACGGATATTGATTTGACTAATCAGTAATTCACTTGGTCCAATAGAAGGAATGGAGAACACTTAATTCAGGTCAAACTGGATAGGGTTTTAACCTCTAATAATTGGCCCCTCAATTTTGCTCTCTCTCTTAGAGCGCTCCCCAGAACGGTTTCAGATCATAACCCCATTGTTTTGGAGTGGGCTGATGATAGAAGAAAAGGACCTTTTCCTTTTAGATTTGAAGCAATGTGGATCAAGCACCCTGACTTCAGAAATCTCCTTTCTAGCTGGTGGCAAATTAAGGTGGTCGGTACTCCTATGTTTCGTCTTCACAAGAAACTCCTCCACATCCGACATCAGGTTAATGGCTGGAACAGGTACAGCTTTGGTAATATCTTTTCTAAGAAGAAATTCATCTGTGATAATCTTGAGGACATACAGCTTAGGATTGCCCAGGGAGATAGGTCTGTGTCTTTGGCTACTTCTGAAGACAACCTCATTAAGGATTGGAAGGATATCATGTACAAGGATGAAATTTTTTGGACACGAAAGTCCCGCATCCAATGGCTCAAAGAAGGGGATCGGAACACGGCCTTCTTCCATAAATCCGCCCTTAAACATAGAAAATTCAATACTATATCCTCTATTAAATTGGAGGATGGTAGTCTTATTACTGGAGATGAGGAGATTGGAGATAATGCTGTTAGTTTTTTTCACAACTTGCTATCGGAGCCTGGGCCAATTGCTGACAATTCGTTGTCTGTCTCTCAACTGTTAGAAGAGTTACCTTCTATTTTGACTGTGGAAGATAATGCTGACATTTTGAAAACTGTTACTGAGGATGAGGTCAGGGCTGTTGTCTTTTCTATGGGCCCTTATAAAGCTCCTGGTCCCGATGGTTTTCCTCCGGTGTTTTTCCAAGAATTCTGGGAAATCATTGGGTTTGAAGTCACTACTGCTGTTAAAGACTTTTTCAGGACTGGTAAGCTCCTTAGACAATTTAATAACACCTATATTGCTTTGATTCCTAAAAAACCCAACCCTGATATGTTCAAGGATTTCTGGCCTATAAGCCTTTGTAACACCTTTTATAAAATTTGCACTAAGTTGTTGGTTTTCATATTGCAACCTTATCTGAATAAGATCATTTCTCCTATGCAAAAAGGTTTTGTTCCTGGCAGACAGATTTTGGATGCTGTTCTTGCTACTCGTGAGACTATCCATTCCATGGAAAAAAGTCGGATACCTAGCATGGCTCTCAAACTCGACATCTCTAAAGCTTACGACCGGGTTTCCTGGCAGTTTCTGTTTAAAATTCTTCACAAAATTGGTTTTAATGATAAACTCCTCACTCTTGTCAAGGAAGTTGTTACTACTACTAAATATTTGGTCCTTGTGAATGGTATCCCAAGAGGGTTTTTCTCCCCTTCTAGGGGGATTCGACAGGGAGACCCTCTCTCGCCCTACCTTTTTATTATGATTGCTAAGGCGCTAGGTAGATCCTTTCTAAACAAAGTCTCTTCTAAAGTTTTCACTGGGATTAAACCTACCACCTCCCTTACTCCTATGATGATTCAACAGTTTGTGGATGATACTATTCTTTTTGGCATTTCTTCCGTGGTGGAGGCTTCTGCTTGGAAAAAGGTTCTGAATGAGTATGCTAAGGCTTCTGGACAACATATTAATTTTCAAAAGAGTAATGTTTTTTTCTTCAATACTCCTGATAATCTTCAGAGAAAAATTGTTAAGATTCTTGGTTGTGCTGCTGCTAATCTCCCTTCTGTCTATTTGGGCCTACCCCTCATTGTTAAAGATGTCACTCCTGCCTTTTGGCACATTATTATTGAAAGAACTCAGAGGAAGCTCATGGGCTGGAAAGGCAAACTTCTTAGCAATGCTGGGAAACTTCAACTTTTACGTGCCTCCCTTCAAGGTATTCCCACGTACTTCCTCTCTCTTTTTAAGATGCCTAGATACTTAGCTGAAAAACTGGAACAGATTCAAAGGACTTTTTTATGGACTGGTATGGAGGAAAAGAAGAGGATTTCTTTGGTCAAGTGGGAGCAGGTCTGTTGTCCTAAATCTCATGGGGGTCTTAACATCAGGACTGTCCAAAGCATGAATAAAGTTCTGCTGTCCAAGGTTATGTGGAACTTCATCAACAAAAATAAAGATTGGGGAGACATAATCAAGGCCAAATATCTCAAAGATTCTGATAGCTACTCGGTTCTTCATCATGAAGGTATTCCGTCTGGTTCTGCCATCTGGAATAAAATACTAAAAACTAGGAGCATCATTAGAAAAGGAATGAGATGGAAATTAGGGGAAGGTTCTCTCATTAACTTCTGGGACGACCCCTGGTTAACTAATCAGGCTCTCTAAGCCCAAGTTGATAATAAAGTTATTGTTGATTTGGCCAAGCAATTTTTTGGCTCTAAAGTTAGTAACTACCTTACCCAAGATCATGGGCTTAAAAGGTGGAAGAATCTGCTACAATGCACCAAGAATAACCTTGAGTTTCATCAGAAACTGAATATGGTTCAACAATTATTGATGGATATCAGACTCCCTTTATTCCCTCGGAAGGATGAACTCCTGTGGCATGCTGACAAAAGAGGGAGGTTCTCGGTAAAATCTGTTTACCTTCTGCTGGTGGAGGATGTTAACAAAGATGAGATATGGGAGAAAGTCTGGAATTGTAAAAGTCTTCCTAAAATCAACTTCTTTTGGTGGACTGCCACCCATAATAAAATTTTGACTCAAGATAACCTCCAAAGTAGAAGGTTGCAGCTTGTTAACAGATGTGTTCTTTGCGGCAATCAAGAAGAAACTGTGGCACATCTCCTCATTCATTGTGACTTTGCCCGTGAGGTATGGAGCAGAATTATGGAAAAATTTGGTATACAATGGGTTTTTAACAGAGAGATCCGTGATTGTATCGCCAAATGGAATGTTCCCCTTAGTCACCCTTGGTTGCGGGAACTGTGGAAGCAGACCCTTCCTTCTCTTGGGTGGGCCCTGTGGAAAGAAAGAAACAATAGGATCTTCAGGGACACTCATAGGTCTCCGATGCAGGTTTGGATCTCTTTATTTAAGACTATTGTTGAAAATGTTTCTAATGCTAACATCAAACCTGCAGCTCAACCTTTGACCAAACAGGATTCTTGGATGGCTTCTAACTGGGGTTTGCTGAACCAAATCCCGGATTTTGATGATACGAGACTTCGGAAAAGACTTAACACTATTTGGACCCCGCCGAAGCTGGGGTGGTTGAAACTTAATTTTGATGGTACTGCTAAAGCTAATGGTTGCGCCAGTGGAGGAGGTATATTTAGGGATGAACATGGGGATCTTGTTGCGGCTTATGCCGGAGGTCTTGGAAAGCATTCTAACAACTTTGCTGAGGCTATGGCCCTCCTCTGGGGTCTCAAAGTGGCGATCTGTATGGGGATTAGCCATCTCCACATACAAGGTGACTCTAAAATTATTCTGGATGCGGTTACCCGTCTCTCTACTTGTGGGTGGAAGCTGAGTGACATTATTTCTGATATTCAAACCATTCTCCATGGCATCCCCAATGTCTCTTTCTCCCATACTTATAGGGAAGGCAACTCGGTTGCTTATGGTCTTGCCAACTTTGGGCAGGAATTTCAATTATGGCGGGTCTGGGGCCAAATTAGCAGCATTCCTGGTCACATTGGAATGCTTATTCAAAAGGAGAAGAATGCTATTATTAATGATGTCCAATCAAGTGTTGAGTGATGAGGTGGCGTGTTCTCCCACTCTGTCTAGGCTTATGCATGAGTCCCGTGCGAATTGGTAGCGGTGCCTGTACTCCCTCCAGGTGAACTTAATCTTCATTATTTCACTTGCGCTTTGGAACTTAATGTTTCATGATTGGCGTTGGCTGGGTTTTAATCATATGAATACCGCTTGCTGGACTCCTCTGAAGGGTATTCTGCAAATTAATTGTCTTCTTCTGTTGGGTATTGCGGCGTGGGCTTTCATCATGGGCGGTGAAAGAATTCGCACTGAACCTAACACCTGCAATGATTTCAAAGATAATGCCATTGTCTGGCATTACTGCAAGGAAGGGGGCATAATTCCGTTCTTGGAATGCCTTAACGGGCATGATGAATCGTTATCCATCCAGTGTGCTTCCTCATGGGTTGACAGATGGGTCACCATTGGCAGTGTTAGCTTTGAGTTTTCTGAGAAAAGTATTGCTGAAGTGACGAGCTTATCCCTCAAAGGCATTAAGTTGCCGAGAAAGAAGAGGGTTTCTGAAGCGCAAAACCTAAAGCTTTTCTTGGGTGACAGCGAAGAGTTGGTTCACTACCAGGGAGGGTTCGAGAGGGCGAAGCTTCCTCAGCCTTGGGCGGACATGTGCTTTTTAATTATGAAGTATTTTACTTTGGAAGGCCGCTATGCCAGGTTTTATTACTACCATCTTCCCCTGCTCAATCATTTTCGCAGAAACTCGGCTATTTGTTTTCCTTTTTACTTGCTTTCTTCTTTAGAGCACTCGGTTAAAACGGTTCATAAGAATTTAACCTCCAGGCCGTTGGAGAAGCCTGTGCCCCTTCACCAAGGCCTCATTCACAGGCTCTACCAGTTTCACTTGGCCTTGATGCCCCCTGCCACTCTCCATTACCCAGCTGTGGAACCCTCCCCCAATACTCCGTCGGCTTCTATCAAATGTGATCCTCTCCACACTCCTATGACTAATAGCCATGATGGCCTGACTTCGGCCTCTGTGAAAACCAATACCCCCACTCCTGGGTCTACCTCTACCCCGAAGAAGAAGGGCTCTGTTAAGTCTAGGAAGCAGCTTCATCGCTTCTCTAAGCTGGCTGAGGAAGCGGCCTTTCTTAGCTCCCTTAAAGATAGTCAAGAGATCCCCAAAGGTGTTAACTTGTCTGCTAAGAATCCTGCTAAAAAGACTAGGAAGGGCAAAGAGAAAAGCATTTCCACTAGTGTCAGACGCTCTACTAGAATTGTTGGGAAGCCAGCCCCCATGGTTAAACTCATAGACTACTTAGAAAGTAATTCTGAGGTTTCTTCTCACGATAAGGAGGCCGATAGTGATGAATTGCAGGAAATTTACATCGAGGATCCTGTTTCTGGGGGGCAGTTTGATGACCACGACTCTTCGCAAAATGTTTATAGGGACAGCCCTGAGAATGTGATGGATACTGGTAGTGATAAGGATGAGGTTGACCACCAGAGCCCTGTGGATGCCCAGTATGATACTGGCGAAGGAGAGGAGAACTTTAATGACCAGAACCCTGCCGGTGCTGAAGAGGTGGAAGCGAACAGTTAGTCTGTCCTTGAAGAGGATGATGTCAGGGCCACTGCTGAGAATGACAATGAGAATGAGGGCAGAGACAGTAGCTCTCTCTGTGCTGAAGTGACTTAGTTAAAGGACAAGATGGTGGCTTTGCAACTCAAGATGTCTACTCTTTGCAAGTTCATTACTCGCATGCTGTGCAGATCTACCATGAACAACTTAACCCTTTTGCAGGATTTTCAACTTCTCTTCCAGGGAACCGACAATGACAGAACTCAGGAGCTGGATAAAATCTTTGAACTACTTGCTAATGACTGGGAGGACTCTCTGCCCTAGTGTGCCTTCTGCTGCTAGTTGCTGGTTTTTTGTTGTTGCTTACTTTCTGTTGTTTGTTAGCTGGTGTATCCTGGGTTTAGTTTCCAGGCTCTTTTTGTTGTCTGAGCCTGTGCTTTTTCTTATGTTATCTTTGTAATGGGTTCGGCCCCTTGTTTTTGCCGCCTGATGTAATAAAAAACATGATATAAATTTTTATATCACTTCACAAAAACAAAAAAGTGGGTTAATAGTAGGTAACTTGTCAATTATAAGAAATAAGAGATAATAGTAAGTAATAGTAGCATATCTATTTTTAGAAAAATGTATGTAAAAGACATTGAGTGATATCATTCTTGTGGCACATGTTCCACTTAAATCACAAATCTAGTCAAAAATAGGTGCCTCAAGCTATCTCTTAACATTTTCTACATAGATTTTCTTAAAGTCGCAATTATTTTAAGAAATGTTAATTCAGTCTCTAACATTATTTTAAGATAAATAATGCTTACACATTTAGGTAAGTAAAATTCCATTATTTTAAGATAAGTAAAAGGTTACTTATGCCCTCCACATAAATCTGCATCTTAATTGTATGATTATCAAGCCTTTGGTAAGCCACCCTTCCATACAAAGTTGCCCCTTACAATATAAACAATGAGGCTAGAAAAGCATAGAAGAAAATGAAATATTAAAGATTGGGGTTGAAACATATATCTTTTACATACTTGATCTTTAAGATTTATTTCTAAAAATAGTATAAATCATGGAAAATAATTACAATCTAAATTAAATGATAAATTATAAATTTCAACGGCTCTACTTACATATCCTTTTAAAGGAATTAGAGGCTTCATAGTTGCCATCCATAGTCATAGCATCCATTAACTTATCTTCTAATAACTTTAGTCTCTCTTCCTCAACTTTATGGTTGGAAACTTGTTTTCCTTTTTTAATCTTTTCATATCTGTGATATATATAAATGGTGGGAATATTTTTAGTCCTATGTTAATTGTGGCTTTTGAAAGATTCAAACCTTATATGTGTAGATCTTATAAAATTCTTTATCCTATATGTTTTGTTGGATGTCTATGCCCTTTCTTATGTTTTGATGGATGTCCATACCATTTTAGAAAACTCCTATTTTGGCATATGCCAGAAGGGGTGCTAGCAAAGGTTATGGAGTCTAACATTACACCCCCATTAAATATGCAAGCACCATGACTATTTTAGGGTTCCCCTCCTTTAGTTGTTGCCTACTTGAGATAGCTGAAATAACTACTATGATCTAGGTGGTGTTCAAGGTATCCAAGCTAAAAAAATTGCCCTCCAAGCTTTTGACACAAATCTACATCTTAATTGTTTGATTATTAAGCCTTTAGTAAGCCACTCTTCCATATATGGTTGCCCCTCCACCTATAAATAGTCATTGCACCTACTCATATTAATTGGGGTGCCACTTACAACATAAGCAATGACACAAGAAAAGCATAGAAGAGAATAGAATACTAAAGATCAAGGTTGAAACATATCTATTACAAATTGATCTTTAGGGTTTACTTTACTTTAAAATACATTTTCATATTCTCTTCTAATATAGAAGCATTTATTAATCTCATACACCATTTTTTCATATAACTTATCCACCTCTTATATTATCAATTATAATAGATAACATTATAATATAGTATAGTATTATATAATAATATGAATTTATTTTAGTTCCAAAGCATCCCTTAATCTCATCGGCCCATTTTTCATATAGCTTATCCTCCTCTTATGTTATTAGTTATAATATAATAATAATATAAATTTATTTATAAAAGCATCATTTAATCTCATACACCTTTTATTTTATCAATTATAATACATAATATTATAATATAATATAGTATTATATAATAATATAATTCTATTTTGACTATATATAATGTGAGGTATTATAATAATATGAATTTAGTTTAGTTACTTAAGAGTTATTTTAAAGTACATTTATTAGCGAAAGGCTTCATTTGTGGGAGCTTTGATCCTCAAAAAGTTCTCATTGTTAGGAAATTGTCATCCTTCTAGCCTGTCTACTTTTGTTCTAAACTCATTGTCATTTTCTCTTTCCCCCAATTTCCTCTTTCCCTGTATGATTGGGGTTTAAAATTTTAAAAAGATCTCTGGACTTGTATTCACATAAATATAATATTCTAGCCACAAAAGTGAGTGACTTTGCTTATGATGCGGGGAAAATTGCATTACATCCTATAGGTTTGATGTGTTGGCCCCTACACAAGACCTCTCTTCTAGAATAAATATAATATTTGGTGACATCTCAAGAGTTTGTATTTGAGCTTAAGAAACAAAGACCAACAACCAAATTGAGATTTTTGCCTTCAGATAGAACTATGAAATTATTAATGTATAAATTAGTACATTTAGAATATATATATAGGGGGGAGATGATGTGGTGAAATGGCAGGGTTTCTTACCTACAGTGCCAACAACCAAGGTTCAAACCTCGCGAGGATGCCCTTTACCGCATCAACAATTAAGGGACCTTACCTAGGGGAGACCGTGTGGTGAAATAGTGGGGCTTCTTGCTTGTAGTGCCAACAACCAAGGCTCAAACCTCGCGGGGTTGCCCTCTACTGTGTCAACAATTGAGGGACCTTACCTCCAATTATCAAGATGAACTTTGATGGGGCCTCTAGAGGCAATCCTAAGGCCTCGGGTGCAGGGTGCATCATTAGAGATGAGGCGGGAATCCTCATATGGGCTTCCTCAAAAAAATTCAAACTTAGAACCAACAACGAAGAGGAGATGGAAGCCTTAAGTGAAGGACTAAGAATTTGCATTTAGGAAAACATAAAGGAAGTTGATATTGAAGTTGATTCATTGGTTTGTATAAACACTATTAAAAGGAAGGAGATCTCAAATTGTAAGCTTCAAAAATGGGTTGTGGAGATATGGGACTCGTTGGACAAATTAGAAAGTTTCACCTTGCGCCACATCTACAAGGAAGCAAACAAAGCAGCAAACTTTCTCGCAAATCAAGGAGTAGACCAACTAGAGTTTTGCAAAGTATCCAATTCAGATTTAGTATGGGATGGTCTGATAGAAGTCTTAGAGGCAGATGGACAGGCTTTGTAGAAGGAAGGATCTACAAATCCTTGAGAAGAGATATGCAATGCAAAATAGTTAGATGAATATTTACCCCTCACGAGTGTCATCTGAACTGACTTCCTCACCTATTATAAAATTATGTTATAACCATTGTTACAGTAAACTAGTGTAGCAGATGATATTTGAGTGTGAATGTGTATGGCAAAGTCAGACGACGAAGAGGAGGAAGAGGAGGAAGAAACAGTGGAGGGACATATTAGAAGGAATTTCAATGCAAAACATGAGGGCCATGTGACGGCCATCAAACAAGTTACAGGCGCTCACATCTTCGGCAAAGAGCACATTCATGATGGAACACTCTATGAGGAATTCCTCGTGAATGTTGTATTGATAATGGGAAGAAAACAAAGTGGAAAGAAAACAAAGTGGGAAGCTGATGGTGGACGCATTCGTCAAGGAGAAGAGAGAAAGAGTGTATGCTGCCATTTTAGCCTTTAACAAAAAGCCCAAATATGGACTGATGGGAGGGATTTTTGACGTTGTTCCAGTGAGGAAGAACAAAATTACTTACAGGCTCTAAGTTTGTTCTGGGATGGCATTCACTAGAATAATATGGAAATGTTCATCTTCCATCTCAGTCAATATGGAGACATGTTGTCTCCACCACAAATTGACCAAGCCTTTGAGCTCTCCGAAGGATTAAGATTTCTATGGCATCTGAGAATGCACACTGATTGAATGTTGCTTGTTTGCATGCTCAGAAGAGTTGATGCTGTATTTTTTTTGTTTAAGATTATTTTAATATAATGGGAACCACCCCTCTGGTAGAGCTTACTTATATATATATATATATATATATATATATATAGAGAGAGAGAGAGAGAGTCATGCCGTGATAGATAACTTAGACCCACGTGATTGATTTCCCATTTACAATGCAACACTAAGGATTTTTTTAACTTTCTTCTCCTATGGATGAGTTATTTCCTCAAAACTAATTTAGGCATCGATTCCCTTAATCAATGCCACAATCATAGTTATCCTAATTATGGGAAAGTAGTGGCCATTACCTCGATAAGGTTGTACTTGTAACAAACTCATTTAATTCAATGATTTAGATGCTTGGGACTTTCTAAACTACATTTCACACAATTTAAAGAATTTGTTTTTAAACTATTTACACATTACCCATAATTATAAAACCATCAACATATTTTATTGGGTGTAGCATCAACAAATAATATTTGACTTGACTTGTAACAAAGAAAATAATAAAATAAATGTATTGGAGATAAGAATAGAAAAATTAAGCAATCACTGATCTTCCTGCTTTTAATTGATATCCCATAGGGATTGGAAGTGGTTCTCACCATGAAGACCCTCGTTCAACGAATATTTTATTCTAGAAATTGCTTTTAGATATTATCCACTTCCGAAGACGGTTAAGAGGGGAGAAGAAATTAGAAAAGATGAAATTTTACAACTACTGCTCATGTCAATAACTCAAATTCCCACATCCCATTTCAATGCCACATTTTGCCCAGTGGCTATTCCTAAACATCATCCACTTCAATAATCAAAGGTCAATTTTGGCCAATAAAAATAGGACAAATATTACCACTTTTTATTGTGAATGAGGTGTAAAATTGCTATTGATTGTTGATCATTGAAATGGATGATGTTTAAGTAGAGTGTTGCCCAGTTGCCTTCTTCTAACCATGAAAACACAATTGCTTCCATTGATAAATGCATCCATTGTGTTGTAGATTTTTTTTCCTACATTCTGGCATCCCGATGTACTCGGCACTTCCCAAGTAACTCTCTTTTGTTACATATGTTAAATTGCTGTGGTTATATTTCTTTTACTTTCACACAAGTTTTCCCTTTGATTCTTTCACACATTAAACATGTTTTATTGGAGGTGTGGTATTTTCTATCCTACAGGGGTCCTTGTTTCATTTAGAAAAATTCTATAAATCTAATGGAAGAAGTAAGAAGGAGACTATGAATGGCTTCTTCTATGATATGCAGTCTCCTTTGTATCTCTTCCATTCTTTTGTGCACTTCCGCCGACTCTATTCTTTTTCAACGTTTCTCTTCGCTCTGCTCCACTGTGTTCTCGCTTCCCATTCTTCTCTCTAGTGCAAAGTTTGTTTGCTTCCCTACAATCCTCTTCTTCTTTCATGGTCTCTCTAATTTCCATATATTTCTACCCTCTGCAACATCTCGAACATGATATATGGTGGATTTAGAATGGGGAAGTAAACTCTATAACATAAGTATCAGTAAATATGTATTACTAGACTGTTAATTATATCTCGTCAAACGAATGTTTCATATCTTTCCCATATTAGATAATAACATTTTGTGAGAGTTTATGATTAACTCGAAACACTAGGATCGCCTACAAAACCTAAGATTTACCTTCCACAAGAGAAAAAAGCAAAGAGGAATAATTTGCACAATAAGGATGCAAATAATGAAATGGATTAATTAATTACATGAGAGAACTTGCTTTTATATTTGCAAGTTAGAGAAAACCCTAATATGACTTAAGAATAACCTAAGACTAAATTAGCCTTAAGTAAACTTAATAAAGTGTAATTAAATATTTAATTACACCAACACCCCCCTTAAGTGCAACTTAGGGAGAAATGAAAAACATGTAACTAATGCAAGAAGGGGTCCCAACTACAAGGCCATGTTAGGTACCCATAAACAATAAGAATCTCTTATAAAGTGGAGAAAAGGAGAAAAACCTAGTGGGAGAAAACTCCTCTCCAAAAGAGAGAAAATACAACAAATACATAAACATGTGATGGAAGGACTAACACTAAGACCCCCCAAGAACTGAATCCATCACAAAAGTACAATCATGAATGCCCCCCATAAGAGAGGAAGAAGAGAGAAGGTCTGGTGACCCCCCCAGAAAGGAGAAGGATGAAACCCCATGCGAGGAAATGCTCCCTCCCAAAATAGAGATGAGAAGAGAGACCATGCAGCCGCTCCTCAAGATGACTCCTGCAGTGTTGGAAGATGCTCGACACAGAATAAAGATGAAGACCCATGAACATCGAACAATATTCCTCCCCTTTGGAAGAAATAGAATTGCATATGTGTGCATAATGTCTTCCCATTCCAGATAGAAATATACAAGAAGAAGGATAAATGTCTTTGAACTTTGCACATGATCCAAAGACAACAATGATGCTCCCGAAAACTGCTCAAAAGTCACCAATCCACTGCAAAACTATGACTAAATAGGAGGATGAAGAACAATCACTCAAGTAGATGATGGTGATACAACTCCATCGAAGCTATCATCAAAGAGAAGACAAATATCCTCAATGCGGTCCTCCAAATCTGCAAGGTGGGACTCTACAAACAACAGTGATATATTTGGTAGATATGTGTCCAAATGAGCTATCTCTAGAAGACTAATAATGTCCTACAAAGAATCTGATGGAGCAACAAGTAATAAAGATGTGATCTCGATAAGAGGAGAAGGAGACGCAAGAGAAGTCTCTATGTCATCTGAACTAGCAAGACCTGTCAAATATGCAAGCTCCTCGATTGTATCATCATCAAACGGTATGCCATCTGCATCAAGGGATATGTGGCAACCCATAGCAAGATCATCTGGGAATGGAGAGATATGTGGGTCTCCGTAGATCTCCCAAATGCTAGTCCAAAGAGCGCGTGGGCACTCAATATGTGAGATCATAGTGTCCAAATCAACACTAGAACCAATCAATCCTACAATACGATCAACATAATTTCCCCATGTAGATTTCCTCCCAGGTGTATCTGGTTCAGGTATGAGTCCATAAAAATAAGGCAAAAGATTAAGCCACCTGAGATGTGTCAAGATGCCCTTTTGCCAAGACTCATAATTATCCTTACCCAATGTTACCACAGAAGGGTGAATAGCAAAACCCATGATATCTCCTCAAATAAATCAGATCAGAGATTAACAATCTGAATATGTATTAATGTTGATAAATGAAGCCCAACAAAACAAATAGAACTTCTCCAAGTGCCAAAATGTCTAGAATATCAAATAGAAGCCATAAAACTGACAAACTGAATAAAGAATACCTAGGACTGAATTTGGAAAAAGTGCATGGATGGTTGTGTAGATCTCCTCAATACCTTTCCAACACTGCAAGAATCGTGAAAATTGGAGATCGTGGCAAAAAAATACGAGCTCGGAGGCCAAAAAGTATATCTGGACTTCAAACAGTAATAAATTTCACCAGCATAAAAATCTAGAAAAAATACCTGCACCACGAGATTATGCTCAAAACCAGCTTTTCGACACCTTCGTTTTTGAAAAATCGACTCCATTTTCCGAAGTTATGGAAAAAAGAAAACAACCCCCCTCAAGCACAAATTAGGGGAAAAAATGGCCCCCTACCGCTAAATTTAACCAAACTGCCACAAGTGGAGACATGGCTAAATCTAGAGCCATTGCTTAATTTGAAGGCGCTGCTATATTTGGCGAAGCTGCTAGTTTTCACTAAATGTGGCAGGTTAGCCGAAAAGTACAGGTTGCAATACAAAGAGGTTGATATTTATTTTGATTAAAAGAAAGGATTTTTAAAAAATATAGATGCGTGTGGGGGGCGGAGCCAGCCCACACGGCCCCTAAAGGAGTTTCGCAGCCCCAAAAATGGGTCTGCGGGCCCTTAAGGGACCACAACCCTAAGAAGGGGGCACGAGCCCATAGAAAGCCCGCAGGGACGTACCCTGCTACGGTACCCTACGCAGGTCGCAGGTACCACAATTAATTTTTTTTGTGTTTTTTTAAAATCTTTTCACCTTTGCCAATTTTTCTTGAAAACTCCTACAATGTTTTTTTTTCCAAAATAAATTTACAATAAAACCTACACAATTTTTTAAAAAAAAAACCTTGTATTGCGTGTTGGGCAGGTCGTACGACTTGCCTGCCCAAAAAAAATTGCCCCAGATGATCCTGACGCCGATTTCAACAATTTGATAGTCAATCTTAAGGTTTTTGGGCCTTCTAAATGCTATGGCAGGGTCGGATGTGGCCCAAAACGCTCTGAAAATTAGCTTTCCTCTGGATTCTAAAAAAAACACCTGCTGAAACCCTTGCAGATCTAGCCTACGAAGCTCAAATCAAGCCAAATAAAAGACTAATCTGACTATCCCGACTACTCTGAATCCAATGGAATACTCCATTTTACATAGAAATACACCCAACAAATGGCTTTTGCTTGAAATTTTCCCAAATTTGAGAAGGGGCTTGCAGATCTGAGCTCTGATACTGGTATGAGAGTTTATGATTAACTCGAAATACCAGGATCACCTGCAAAACCTAAGATTTACCTTCCATGAGAGAAAAGAGCAAAGAGGAATAATTTGCACAACAAGGATGCAATTAATGAAATGGATTAATTAATTACATGAGAGAACTTGCTTTTATATTTGCAAGTTAGAGAAAACCCTAATATGACTTAAGAATAACCTAAGACTAAAATTAGCCCTAAGTAACTTAATAAAGTGTAATTAAATATTTAATTACACCAACACATTTACTATGTGGGGGAACTTTTATGACATTTTCCTTATATCTTGTTTCGCAGTTGCCCAGAGTGAATGCGCAATGAATCTATTGATAGGCTGTTAGTAGTGGAAGCATTGAATTTTGGAGTTAAGTATATTCTCATGAATGTTGCTATGTTAAACGCATGAAGAGACAACCACCATTTTGTAGTCAATTTTGTTAGCAAGCTGAGGACAATGTGGGAAGCATTATATTTTTCTGTATACTTAATGAAAATCGGTTGTGCAACCAAAAGAGGTGTAGACTATGTAGTATGTATAACAAAATCAGAGAAAGATTTCAAACATAACAGCTAATGTGTCTATGGCAAATGTTTAAGCAATGAAGCAAGAATTTGGATCTTCTATCACTGAAGATAGTAGCAAAACTGTTAATATAGGTGTCCTCTTCTATTATATAACATTTCGAGCATTATCAAATTCATATGTAGTGAAGGACAAAACATCAATATGATGTTCTATTTCATTTATATTAGGTTCTTTTATTGGTAAATGAGTACATAATGTAGAGAATCGTTTAATTCTTTTGAATTTTTTTTAGTATCCTCCACATCATTTGTATGTATGTAGTAAAAGCCATTGGCAATTGCGATCTGAAATACAAGGAAAAATACAATTATCAGTGACTGTAAAATAGAAATCATCTTCTTCCTTAAGTCTAATTCAATATAAATCTAAATGCATATTGCTTTTTTTAAAAGAATGCTCAGTATTTATTGAAATTAAGTATATGAACATATAGAGCATATTGTGTAGTGTGAATCATAGAAGGAAAGGAAAATAGTAACCAACAATATTGATTTCAATAGTGTGCCAGAGTAAAAGGGTTTGAGTACTATGTTGAATGTTGCAAAGTGAAATGCAAGAAAATAGAACCATCGTTTTAACGTACATTTAAATCTTTTATAGTTAAGAATGATTTATTGAATTGGAAGTTTAGAAAAAGACCAAAAACAATGGTTGCATTATAGCCGAGTCGAATAATAGTCAATTGGTACAAGTCCTAAAAAGGTAATTGATGTAGAGGGTACTCCCCTCTTGACAACAACTCTCCCAGTACATAAACCAATAACTCAACAAACCTTCAATTACAAGATTGCAACACAGGAGAACATTGTATTATTATTCTTTCAATTCAAATTTACACTCAATTGCTCAACAACATGTGCAGAGACTCTCTGCCACAACTCACCACAAATTGTAAACACACATGACAATAGAATTTTATTCAAATGAATACAAGTAAATCTGCAACATTACAAGCAATGTCCTTTCATGGCTCCTCATATGCAGCTACAGAAAAACATCTCCCACACGTACCTAGCTCTTTTCTCTGTTGTTTTTACCTCTTCTAGCTAACCTTATCTTCTTCTTAAACTTACAGGTTTTCAGCCCCAAAAGAGGCGTACCTACATGTCACTCCTTTGTTGTTTTTCCACTATAGCCTTTGCAATTTTTCGGAGCCTCTAACAAAGGCGTTAGACTTCACACTTTTTCACTCTTTCCTCCTCCCAATCTGCAAAGAATTATGCAATCTCAATACCTCAATGAGGCGTCTCTGTAACTTGCATTGTTGAGGCTTCTTCATACCTCATTGGTGCCTCCTCCCCCCTCACTATTCACTATTTTTTTAATATATATCCTCACTGGATTAGAAGTCGATAGCATGAAAATCCCATGGCAGATGAGGTGACGCACAAAAAAGTAGTTTCAACCTTTCAAACTCACGATGATTTTGTTTTTATCCTTCTAGGGAATGTGAGGCGACATTGTTTGAACAACAAATAGGTTAAACAATGTTTATTTCCTGCTGATGCGCTCCTTTTTTTATTTTTGTTTTATGAAGTATACACAACACAATAACTTGGGTATTCTCCTACCCGGGCATGGAGAGCTCATAAGACTTTCAAAAAGTATAACTTTACAGGATATGAAGAAATATGAAGATACATAAAATCAAAGTAACATTTGGATGTTTTTCATTCAACAGACCTTTACTCTCGCAAACATCAATGTTGTCCCTTATGCCAACCACAACCCTCTGAGGCATTCTGACAAACATCTACCATGTATAGCTAAGTGTTCTGCTGATAAGGCATGAGATTTCAATACCTTAAGCCATGGTATCAAATAATTATGATTTGATTTCAATAATTTTCTTCACAAACTATGACAAAATACATCCTCCATGCTAGCTTGAGAATTGGCAACAACAATAAAATCCTCTTTGAGTATAAAAGCCAGAGTAGTAGTCCTTACTACACATGGGCGGAGACATATGATGCTTTATTTGCTCTACATGGAAACCACAAACAAAGACATTGATTTATGATGAGACCCATCACTCTCTATCAAGATCCATTTCAAGTTTATGCAGTTGCGACAAGACAACTGAATCAAGTACTTGAACCAAAAACTGACTTTTGCTATAACTTTTTACCAGGAATTTGAAAACTCACGAAAACTTACAGAGGTGTGTAGCTCAACATTTCGAACCTTGTCATCAAGTCATTCTGCTTCAAACCTTACGAAACTCAAGATTTTAATGTTTCACCAATCTGTCAGCGCAAGTCGCGAAACAATTGTTTCTCCAAAACCAAGAAGAATCTAATCACGAAATCTTTGGCATCAACTCTGGAATGGAGTCAACAATCTTCTCGTAAGAGTATTTGCCCAGAAACTTCGTCGATCCTCCTGAACAATTGTTTTCATGAAATCAATATGTTACATGTTGAGACTGCAGTATGGAGAAAATTGAAATATTACGAACCTGATTGTGCCACATATTCCCATGCCTGGGGAATGCCATCAAAGCCACACGCACACCAAAAATGAAGAAAACAAACTAAAATGTTTTTGGTTGATGCGGGATAGCCCATTCACCCGGATGCTCCCACATCAGTAATGTAGCCTACAACCAGATTACAAATATAATCCACCTTAAAAATAATTCATTAGGGTTTGTTTAACCTTTTTAATCTGAATGCCTAATATTCTGAGCAGGAAAGTGAAATTGTCACCGTGAATAAAATATTATTTCTTGTAATTTGCAAATACGATTTTCATTTGCATCTAGGTCCATAAGCTCTCGTTTTACCTAAAAATTATAAACCACAAACAACATGATCTTTATTTGAAAACCTTGTAATATAAAGAATCAAGGGAATAGTTTTGTATGCAAAAAATTAGTTTAATGAAGCTACAAACAAGAACATAAAATTCACGAAGTCATAGTACTTGTCCATTTTGCATATGCTAGGAAAGTGGTATCAATGTTATTGACGAAGAGCATATCAAAGTACAAATAAATAAATTTCATTGTTTAGAGAAGCGTATAGTAAACTTGAAAGTGTAAAAAGAAATTAATAGTCCAATTTAGAATAGAATATATTTTGTCTTTAGACAACTTCACAAGAATTCATTTTTCTGGAAGCAAGAAATTTTGTGATGCAATACACCATCAATAACCTGATCCTTCTGGAATACTCGAGCCACGGTTGCACATGTTATGGTAATTAGAGAATCTTTTATTTCCACTTTAGATGAGTAATGCCAATAGAGAGGGTAGAACTCAACCCTTGGAAAATCATAAGAATTGTGATCGATGAGGTAGCTTGTCAATAATTTTGTAAGGTGTTTTAAGAAACCTATTTTAAACTAGTCAAAGAATGTACACATATCATCCTCTAAGATAGCTCCATAGTGGTGTACATAACTAGCTAGAAGATATCTAGCAAAGTAAATACTATTTACTACGCCTATGGAACAAAGCTTTAAAATATTGTCTTTGATTCTTGGTGTCCAATGTTGCAGAGTTATATGCAATACAATAATATCAATGAAATGCTTGATCCTTGGGGCTTCTTCTAGTTGTAGTGTTTGCAATATGGCATGATCGTACCCTTCCATATTGAAGTGCCAAATCCTATTACTATATTCTTAACTTTTCTAATTTTTCTTAGTTTAAAAGAAAAAAGATAGTATTTCATCTAGGCAATGAATGTAGTTGTATCACCTTTTTCCCCTTATTCTACCTTAAAATCAATTGCATATTTTTTGGTTTATGCAATTATTTTAAGCTGGAAGCATACTTTGCGCTTTTCACATTCACACACATCACATTGATGGTACATTCCCTGCAACATTAGTAGCTTGTGGTCCTAAGAAAATGCACTTGCTTACTAACCACCCTTATCAAGATTACCTAGCCATGCTAGTCCATGTAATCCCTAATATTGTATTGACATGTGAGCCACCTAGCAACACAATGCTAGCTAGTTGTGCTCCATTTTTGCTACTTTTTAGTACTTCTTGTGAATCCCTTAGCAAGGTAGTTTGCTAGTCCTTGTGATCCACAGAAGTTTAGTGTGATTCCTAGCTCTTGTAGTATGCTAGCCCTAGAACCACACTAGGCATTCTTCTAACAACACAATGCTAGAAATGTCTTCTTCGTCATCTCTTGTTGCTTTCCTATATGATTTGTAAATGATTGTTTATGTTTGTATTTGACGTGCATTAGATTATATGATCTACTAACATTAAGTCTTTCAGCAAACATATTGGATATGATCCTCCTTTGTATAAGTTATATGTGTGTGTGTGTGTGTGTGTGTGAGAGAGAGAGAGAGAGAGAGATTTTGGCATTGCCTTTTGCGCAATTTTTTATTGCCTAATACTATGGTTTTGCAGGATTTTAGTTTGGGGGCTTGATTTCTCAAGAACTCTCTGCGGCCTCTACAATATCCTTTTTGGGTAATCTTTGTTATGTTATTTCTTTTATATACTTTAGCATAGTTTATTACTTAGGGTCATAATCCCCCTAAAGTAGATGTTAAATGTAATGTAAAAAATTGCATACCCTTGCAATTTCACGTTACGTTTTCACTCATTTTAGTGTCTTCTCCCCTAGCATGTTTTAGGTACTTTTTCAACCTTACCTTAGCCTCATTCTAACCCATAGATGCTATGTTTGTGTTATGATTTAGCCCTTGTGCTTGCTTTTGTAAAATTTGTGTGTTTTAATTTGTTGCCTGTCCTAAGGTGTTCTGTGACTTTAGAAGTTGATATCACTCATACACTAGCACTTAGCGTGGACGTCCACGTGACGCACCAGCATCCTAAGTCTATGTGGCATCTAATGACCGTTTCTGAGTGTTTTTTACCACCTTCTGCAACATGCAAAATTCTATGTAACACTTCTACAACCTTCAAACGACTTAATTTGACTCGCTTTTCCTTTTCCTTCCTCCAAGTTGCTCATTTTGAAACATCTCTTGTGAATTTTTTGAAATCTTTTTGCATCTCCATTGTTAGCTCCAACATTCTACCACACTCTTGAAGCAATCTTATTAGAATTCTTGGCAATCTTCTTGGTTCTCTAACAGTGTACAACATATTTACATTGAACTACTCAAGCTTATGTGATCCTCTTTCGAATTTCTACATCTTTGTAGGGTTGTGTGGAACCACTACTTGTTGTTGGGTTCTTCCTTGGGGCTTTCTCTTGGCTAGTAGTCTTCATCCTTGTTTGAGAGGTGATTGTGTTCCGTCTGGCCCTCTTTGTTTTATTCATTTTGTGTAATTTATTTGTGTGCTTGTGGCATTTTGTGGGTTACCTCACTTCCTTTCTTTCTTCCAATAGCATACTAGTTTGCTCTACATTTGATTAGAATAAGATTTTTATTTTCATTTATATTATTGTCATTGTTGCCATTAATCTAAACACACTTAGAGGATGATAGCACACACTTGATTTTCTTCATTTTCAACATTGGTTATCCATGGAGGTAGAAATACCAAAGCAAGGGTTTAACCTGAAGGCAAACCTCCAAATAGCCCCAACCTTCATTTTATTTCCATTGCAAATTTCAGGTTTAAAAGAAAATATTTCAACTGCACACTGGTTTCGTAAATCTTTCCCTTTTATTTCTATTAATCCATTTATTCCCTTTCAAGCATAAGAGTTGTATTTTGTTCGATGCCAATTTATTTTCATCACTTGGAAGCTGCTGGAAATTGTTTTTATTTTTTGTTGTGTAGATAGGACAGATTATGTGGAACAGACTTCAAGTTTTTAAATTTTCCTACTTTTTGGACTACAATGTGACATGCAGACGTCCACACGACACATTGGCGTCCTAGCCAGTGACCTTCCCAATCTAGCAACAAGGTCTTCCCATTTTCCCCTTTCCAGTTTTGTGATTGAAATTTTCAAATTCTTTTCCAATTTTCTGTAATCAGTATTTTAACAATTCTTTCTTCATCTTCATAGCAAAATTAGAATTGCTCATTGTCATTATTCATAGCACTTTAAGGATTGTGAACGATATTCTGTTAAATAGTAGTAAACAATAGAAAACTAAAACAATCCTAATGTGGATGTAGTGAAAAATTCATTTAGCTAATACCTCTTAGCTAAATTGTAATTTAGCTAAATTATAATTTTTCCTCCTCTACAATTTCTTTTGTTCTTAACAATGGATGCATCGTGCCTAGCGCTGTCATGGATGGTATCTTGCAGTCGAAAGTGTAGGCAACTGTGGTGTAGGCGACAAAGGTTTCTCCTAGTCGCGAAGGTGCTAGAGGTGAGATGGTGAGGTTTAGGAGTTCTAGACGTGGATCCCCACAATCCTACGCAACCATTGCAAGCTTGGGGGTTCATGTCCACCCTTCACCACATGATAAATTTTGGCCACTACCATGTTCACAATCATCCCCTATTGTGGTTTATGGATAGGATGTGATCGATAATGAAGAATTTTATCTTCGTCGAGGATTGGTCTACAAGTTCAACAGTTTGTGGCCTTATCTTCCTGACCTACACAATTGGGTCCTAGAATCTTGGAAGCCCCTCATTGAGGGCAAGATTGAGCTCTTCCGATATGCAAGGGTTTGCTTCATATTGACGTTTGCATCCTTAGAGGAGAGAGATTTAGTGTTGGATGACAGGGTATGGATGTGGGGAGAGCACTCCTTCTTGATCAAACCATGGTCCATCTCCTTTAACCCACTCATCGAACCTCTTAACATTAGGGTTTTGAATCTTCCTCTCCAGTTCTGGGAAGATTCTTGCTATGATGCCATTGGCAATGGGGTGATCCCACAATATTGAGTCCCAAACTTGGGACATCTGGATTTTTGTTTGAAATCAAATATTTGATAGAAAAAATAATGATTTAAGCCTTGAGGGGTTCCATCTAAAGGGGCTTAATTGAAGGGGGTTAGATAAAACCCTGTTGGAAAGAACTCCCCTAGTCTTAAATCAAAACCTCGATGGAGTCTCTTCCGCACCTATCAAAATGCTGACAAAAAACCAATTTTGCTTCACCTTTTAGGGGATCAAATGAAGTCATTTAGAAATTCTAGTTTGTAAGTATGTAGCCCTTAGTATAAGCTTTCCAAAAAGTATGATTTTGAATATTTTTCATTTGATTATTATATTTATTTTTTGTTTTCTAGTGAACATAGAGTTTTTCACCGAACATCAAGGTCTCTATTCCACACACGTAGAAAAATAAAAAAATAGAGAAAAAATTTATGAAAAATATTTGCACGCTAGGTATTGATGTCCTTGTTTCAACAAAAAAACAATTTAATTTTGATACATAGAGAAAAAGTTATGTTGTATGGTATAAACCTATGTCTAAATTATAATTAATCTCACTTCAAAAATTAATTAAAAATATATATGTAACAAAAAATTGTGAAAAAATATATGCGCACTAGATATTAGTGTTACAAATCTATGTTTAAAATTTTATAATTTGATTCTTTCTATAAAAAAAATTATGATGTATGGCATAAACGTCACTTTTTTAAAATGTTGTTAACTATAAAAAATAAGTTATTAAAAGTTACATAAAAAAATCACAAATTATTTCTTTATTTTTTAAAAAATACATTTAAAATCTACACACAAAATCTCAAAAATCATTAGTTCATATCATCTTCAAATTCTTAAAGGTTTAGTTGTTATAGGTGTCAGAAAGTGAAATTTTGGTTAAAAATACTAATTTCAATGTCCTACTTTGACCAAAAAGTGGGACACAGTATCAATCGTGGGATCACCCAATGCAATAGGTCGCTTCCTTAAGTTTGACTCCACTACTTCTTTCATGGGTCACTCTATGTATGCCCGCATTCTGGTGGACATTAATATCTCCAATGTTCTTCACGAGGATATCGTTCTGATGGTGGGGGATAGTCCTTGGATGCAACTGCCAATGTTTTGCTATCAGTCATATGACCTTTGCTTGTCCCCACTCCCATCACAAGGGCACGACTATGTGGTGGAGGAATACCCATAATGATCATTTGACTATCAGCACTTCAAACTCTTCGGTGATGGATCTTCCTAGGATGACGAACCTTCTCAGGATGTTGAGTCCTCTCCTCTCGTTCCCCCTACAGCGAGTCACGTTCCCATGGGGGTTGTTAGCACAGCTCTAGTGAAACCCTTGACTCCTCCCGAGTCCTTTTCTTCTAACCAAGCCCTAGTTGCCCTTCCCATGGCGGGTGGTGGGGGAATCCTAATTAATGTTACATCCCCAAACTTTGACTATGCTTTACTTTTACTTTCATGTAATTAGTAGATAAATTATCATGGACTAATGATTTGACATTTAGGAAATTGTCAGGATAAGTCATTGATTTAATGCATAGAATTTGACATGAGATTAAAATGTTATTAAGATTATTTAATTATGATTTACTGATGTTTAGAGTTTAACCATTTTCCGATAAATATGTATATATTTCTATTTCCCATGAGCATCAATTTAATTGTATTTAAGTTTGTCCAAGGTTGCGAGGGGGGAGCAAATCTCAACCCCATACTCGCATTTTGACGTATGATTATTTTCCTACATCTATACTTGTGGTATTGCTACCATTGTATTAGTATAGATTATTTATTTATTATTTTATGTAATATATATATATATATATAATGAGTAATATAGTCGTATGCTTTAGTCATGAGATCTTATCATATCATGATATGGGTCGGTTGTTGCCATCCACTTCATGCATAATGTGGGAATGACTCCATACCAAAATGCAGAGAGAGTGGAGAGTGTGTTGTTAAGTTTTGAAGTGGGCTTTGCGTATGGGGAGCCCGACTAGTCATGCATGCTCCTTTTGAGGAGACTTATTAGGAGTTAAGGTGGTTACTGTCGCGGGTGGTAGAAGAATAAAAACAAGTTATTCATTTCATTGTGTGGTAGTTGATAGCATAACAACGAGACAGTCAAGAGGATTGGAAAAATAGAAAGGAGGGCGACAAGCTTCTGAGAAGAAAAGACATAATAGAAGTATTCTATCTCAGCAGAGAAGACTACGAAGGAGCTTTACACAGGTACCCTTGATATTTATATATATACATATAATGCAACCGAACTAGGAGGGTTCGATGCATGCATTTGCTTATCTTTTTATATTATATTCATTACACTGTAATGTGTATCTAAAGTCTATCGAAGGCCAATAGCCCATGAATTACATTGTAATCCTTGTTGTGGCTTTATAACAATAGCAGTAAGCTTGAATCATGTCTTTAAAACTATGATTTAGCTAAACTTTGATAGCAATGTTCAGGTTTTATAAACCGATAACAAAGATTCTCACAATGAGAATGATAGGCCAATAACAATGAGTTTATGAGAATGTTCTTAGACACATACTTATGCACTTTTAGAACCGTTTCTTGCAATGGACCAGGTCTATTTGTTACCACAGAGATTGTGTAACTCATCTTTGTAAAATCTCCATTAAACTCCTTGGTCGAACGTCAACATGGCATAGAAAGAAATCTTGGAGTATTTAAACCAGTCTTTTATTTCTTTGGGTCGATAATGTAGGTAGCCTGGGGTTAAAATTAAACTACCATCATTTGAAACAAATGTCTGATAGACTGCCATCTATGTGTTTTAACACCGTATTATATTATCTTTTGAAAGAATCCAACCTGTAGCAGTAAGCAAGAATGTTTATAGGTAGAAGGATGGGGTTGAGACTTAGACTCTCGAGTTTCATTATTACAATATATTATAACTAGTTCGACAGAAGAACTTTGATTATCTTGAAAATGTATTATTGTAGTTAATAGAATCTTTTATGCCCCATTATGGTACCAATATGACCAACTTTATGATAGTCTAGAAAAGACTTGTGGTCGATGCAACCGTGTCACATGATGACATCTACTTAGCCATGATTTGGTAAGTATTCTAAATGAAAGTTGAGTATTAGAGTTGCATTATGATGTATGACAAGATATTCTTGTATATGTGATAAGAGTTTTAATCGTCATTTTGTAAGAAGGGATTATAAAAAGATAGTTTTCTAAGAGTATCCTAGACATGCATAGTAAACTTATAAATCTTCTCACAAGTATGTGGTCGCCTTAAAACAGATATTTTAATGTCGATAAGGATTAGATGAAAATCCTTGAACCAAGATAAGTACTTTGGACGAATTTATGAAGTTATAGACAAAACTATTCTCTATGTTGATACTTGATACCAAAAACCAAGAATATATAAACCTTTGAAACACAGAATAGAGTGGCAAGGAATCATAGATTCCATGTTGCAATTGCAACAAAAGGCTTTTCGAAAGATTAAAACCTCAATTTGAACCATCCTTGGTATTGTACTCCAGAGATTGGGGTTAGAAATCTAAGTCAGGTGGACTATGGGTGAAATTTAATTAAGTCACCCCATGACTAGAATTGGTCAAACTAAATTCACTATAGGATGAGATAGTTTCTAAGTCGAGTTAGAGGTGTGTAAATTGAAAGGAAGCTAGGTGTGCGGAAATCGCTTCCTACACTAATCTAATGGGGAGAAGGCTATGCAAATTCAATTTAATCCTTGCAACTACAACAACATGAAACATATAAACAAGATATTGCAACAATACACATGAATCAAAAAGAACACAGAAGAAGAGAGACAAAGATATAACGTGGGGAAAACCCTTATCGGGTGAAAAACCCCACTCAGAAACTTGCACAATGTATTATCAAAACTGAATGTTGTTTACAATACAATTGCAATGCAAGCTTCAATGATCTTTGACACTCGTATCTGGAGTCAATCTGGCAGCATAGCAGTACCTGTCAATCCTATAATACATCTCCTCCAAGCACCTGTTTATATAGAATATACAAGGCAATATTGGTCCTATCTTGGAATGGGCGTCCAACTTGGCCTCATGGCCCAAAATCCATGCCTAAGGACACTTGGTCAACATTGTAGAATGTGTCTGACACTTGTCCATAGCTCCCATCCCAAAGAGGTCGCCTATTTCCAAAATGGGCTATGACAGATGCTCTTATGACTCTTACGACTGTCATAGAATCTGTCATAGTGGTTACAACTTACAACTGTAAAAGAATCAGTCATACATAGGCTATAAATAGCATATTCTTTTACAACATGTCATAGTCCACCTTGGGGCGCCCAAATATGCCTTTTTCAAAGATGCTTCATTACACATGTATTCACCTGTCTTACAAGCTTCTATTTCCGACTCTTACATGTCATAAATTCATCATAGGAATCCGTCATAACCGTTTCAGTCATACATTCCCTTACACAACATCCAAGATGCCGACACATGGCAAAATGCTCCTACCACAAAGTGGGATGCCTGCCTCCTCATGTGAAGACAACATTACAAGTTGTCATCTTCCATGTAGGATGACACATCACTATGCCACATCCCACAAAATGACAATATGTAATTTACAACTAATTTACAACATAGGCAATGAATTGATAAATACAATCATAAATAATGCAAGGAATTACCAAGGTTGAGACACCTTAATTCCCAACATAAACTATCGACTACGTTCATTGTGAAACGTCTATTTATAATGAATCTTTGGCCAAAGTAATGCATCCGTCTCTGCATGCATTAGTCGGTTCATTATGCTCCAAATTTGCATAACCATCCAGGAGTGTTATACTCAGTTAGAAGGAATCTATAGTTGTATGATTGTGTTGGTTATGTAGGACACAACACTAGAAACTCAGATGGCAAAAACCTATTGGTTCCTTATACCTATACCCTTCGTGAAGGCTATGGCCACTTCCAGGAAGGAAGGTGTGCAGGGGACCGCCGATCTATGGTTGGAGGAAAAACATTTGAGTGATGCTCTCCTTCCCAAGCAGATGACAAGCCAAGACTTATGAAGATAGATATCAAGATTCCAGATGCAGTATATTTATTATTATGACTCTAACAGTCAAATTTATGTAAACTTATTCTTATTGCCATGAGCAAAATATTGTAATTGTAAAGTGAAAATTTTCACTAAAATGCTATCTTTGAATATGTTGTAATTTTCAAGTTTGAAAATATTCAGAAAAGATATGCTATTTATTTACTTGATCATGCAAATGTTAAATGTTAGTAAACAAATGCTTATGATGATTATGTTCATTTACCTTTCTAGTAAATTTGGTGTGTAAATCCAAGTAATATGAGAAGGCATGTTACACCTAGCTCCAGTTTTGTCTACGGATTCATTACAACTTCCAACTGTTGTGGCTAGACCGTCTCCCTCTCTATCTTTGGCGGAGGCATCAGTAGAGGTTATCTCTTCTTATTCTGAGGATTCGGATTCTGGTGTATCATGGACAATAGTTCAAAGAAAGATGAAAGCTCTTCTTAAATTTGTCTTTGATTCCCATCCTCGGGTCAAGGGAGTTCAATTTGCTACACCAAGAGGTTGTTGATCCTTGGGTGTTGTATGGTTTGGTGTTTTGTTGTTGTGTCACAATGGAGCTATTGTTTTGTTTTGTGTTATTTGTCCCATATCTCATGGTACTCATATCGTCTACCTTATGGTTGCTTCTTTGTAAAAGGGTTCGGGCCCTTTCAAAACCTTTTTTTATCATTAACAAAAACTAATGTAATACACATGTAAATTTATAATAGTCAAGCTATAGTCAACCTAGTAAAGGTGAAGGTCTTTAAAAGGTAATTATAACTAGATAAGAGTTTGATGATAGACCAATGAGAAGTTGGTAGTTGTAACCAATAATCTACTATCAATAAATACTAGAATTCTCTTTTTTGGTCGGGTTCTCATATTGTCTTCTACTTTTGTGAGTTTTTCTTTACAATGTTAGATTCAAATATGGTATTATGTTCTTTTCCTTCAATTATGCTCTATTATATATAGATGTTTGCACCTATTTGGAATGATGAAATAAACTTTTTTATGGTTCCAAGGAAAAGAGTTGTATGCATGGTTTATTGTGCAACGATTAGTTTGATTTCATACATATAGAGCTAGCATCAAGTGCCACACACCTTCAAATTTGCTGAAAGTATGGCTTCATTTGAAGAAAGAAAGACTTGCATGACCTTACTACGAGATATGTCATCTTTGGTATGGATCATTGTTGAGCTCAGTATACTAACCTATCTTAGTCTACATTTACTCTTTAATGTGAAACTCTTAGATCGTTACTTCCCACCTTTATTTGACATACCACATGTTCCAAAAGAACCTCAATTGGCAAAGATCAATCCTAACTACAACACCCAAGTAAAAGTGGATCAAATTATTGACAATACTTGATCAAACACATGAAGAACAAGAGATTGCTCATTACCAATTCATTAAAGCATATGTTCCTTCTCGAGGAAAATGGTCCACAAAGGTTCAAGTTCCCTGCAATTTTTTGAATCTTATATCTCAACTTGCTACATTCACAACTATTGCTTGTCAAAGACAAGTTGCTAATCTAAAGGATCTAGCACTTTGATTGTTTTGCAATATGATGGTAGGACTTTGCAATATATGTGGCATTTGCCACTATCTTCTGGGTTTTTCCTAGATCACATGATCAGACTATGAAGTGTTAATTCCTCTTCTTGAGTGTTACACAACTTAGACAAACCTATCTTCACATTATTTCCAAGAAACAATGAAATAAAGGATTTGGATTGTGTTAAAGGCACGTTGTTGTGTTTCTTGTAACTATCATGATGTCTCTATGTCCTCCACTTCATTCATTTTTGGAGGAGACACGCAAATATTGGTGAATAAGAATAGATCCAACCCTTTTATCTACACATGAAACTTTATTTTTACACTTCTCACATGATTTTTTATTATTTTGGATTTAACTTTATCTAAGCACTCTAGTTAATTATCAATGCTCTATCTTTCCATTAATTCACTTTCACTCATAATACATTCGGATCCATTTAGGTGTGTCATCCCTCATCATCACAAACTATAGATTAACTAGGTTTTAAAAATGCAATATCAATATCTCAAGGTCTACTTCAAGCATATCTACCATTTAACTTTTGTCCACTTGTTCTGGTCCTTCATCATAATCCCTCTTAATCATTTTCTATAGTGTACTCACACCCCAACCATAAGGGGAGTCTTCACCAAAGATGTTATACATAAATCAAAGCTTGAAATGGCTATATTGATCAAAAGACAAAAACTATGTCATAGCAAACGTACCATAACAATTCTAAGAAAATATAAAATTAATTTTGCTTACTTAAAAAAAGTTCTGATGTTTGAGGTAGGGGATTATAACAAGTATCATGCCTAACATTTAATGTTTCCAACAATTATTCATTATAGTCTTCTAGTTTATGGTGTTATATTTGAATGCAAGTTATTTGTCAATCACAAAAGCATGTCATTGTGAAAGTAACAAAAGTTGCACCAATACAACATATATATTGCATACTGCAATTGCCGTAAACTTAAGGCATGCATTGGTGCATCAAAGTATCATTATAGCCTAATGCACCGATTATACATCAAATAACATGTTCATTGCAATCACGATCAAGACATAGATATACAATTAGTATGCACTATAAAAATTCTTGTCTAGATGACTAATTTCCTAATGTTAATAAACAAAGAATTAATCACACAATAACAAAAAATTCAAACTGTGGAAACAAACACAAGTACGCAAATAATTTACACCATCAAATCAGCTTTGCATTCCTTTGACTGCTTACAAGGAAACCTCCACAACTATCAAACTAACAGTTGCACATAATTATATCATGCCACTGGGTTAATGATATTCTATCTTGCATCTATCTTTATACTATTCTACTAAAAATCTAATCTTCAGAAAGAACCTTATCTCACGCAGGAGATGACTTGAAAGATCAATCTAATTCATTAGTATTTATCTACATTTTATTAGACTTAATTAGCAAAATAAAATAATTTCACTTTATCACTTAAGTGAAATGCAAAATAGAAATAACTTGAACTACTTGCACATTCACATTGAACCTGTGCAAAAGTTCCAAACTGAGCTAAAAACTCAACACTCCCTCTTTGCAAGGAAGGAATTTTGCACCAATCCAAGTTTGTCACTAAAAGCTTCAAACTTCCCTTGTGCTAAGGGCTTGATTAGAATATCAACTAACTGTTGATCCACTAACTCATAGAAGTCGAAAGGCTCGATGATGTTGCTCATCAATGCAATGTAGTTAGGAAAATTCTTCGAATGCCTACTTCTCCCTGAATGTGCTCCTAGGAGCCTCAACATACTCTTGAGCATCCCTCAATGTCTATTCAAACCATTGAGGTCTCCTAACAAATGAAGAAAGGGTTGAAGTTTCTCTCTCCTCACCTAAAGGTTGTTGTCCTAAACTTTAAACAACTAGAATCTTTGGAGACTCGACATTCGAAGCTTCCTACTACTCATCCTCTATTACTAGAATGAATTCATGAGACTTTCTAAATGCAAAGTCCTCCTCAAACTTTACATCCCTACTGACTATAACTTTCCTTAGCTCTAGAATATAGACCCTATAGGCCTTTGAAGTCTCACTATAACCTACAAATAAACCCTTCTTGCTGGAAGGTTCCAATTTTGTCCTCTTCTCTATAGGTATTTGGATATAAACTAGACAACCAAAAATGTGAAAAATGACTGACTTCTAGTTTCACACCATGGAATGCCTCCTCTGGTGTCTTGTCCTCCAAGATCATATGAGGACACCTGTTATGGATGTAAATTTTTGTAAGACATGCTTCTATCCAAAGAAACATCGACAAGTCCAAGTCATGAATCATGGCCTTAGCAGCCCCTATGATTGATTGATTCTTCTGTTTTGCAACCCCATTCTGTTGTGGGTTGTATGGAATTGTCAACTCCCTCTATATCCTTGTTTCCTTGCAAAATCCTTCGAACTCCTTAGAGCTATACTCTCCCTCATTATTCGATCTCAAGGCCTTGATCTTCTTGTTGGGTTTTCAATAGGCCTTTAAACTCCTAAAACTTGCTAAAGACCTCATCCTTGGTCTTTAAAAAGTAGATCCACGTCTTGCGAGAGAAATCATCAATGAAGAAAACATAATACATGCTTCCTACAATTGATCCTACTAACACCGATTCACACACATTTGAATGCACTAAGTCTAAAATCCCTTTAGACCTATGCTCGTTGCTTGGGGAAGCAACCTTGGCATGTTTGCCAAGTGTGCATCCTCTACAAACTTCCTGCTATTCAATATGAACTCTAAAAGTCCTGTGACAATCTCCCTCAAAATAGGCAACGCTGCATGATGTAGATGCCCCATCCTCTTTTGCCATAACTCACACAGATTATCACTGTTATAAACTAGAGTTGAAATTGGTTCACCCTCTAACCTATGAAGGTTGCCCTCTCTAACCCCTATAACCTGTGTTGTAATTGGGCTAGATTCCTTCAACCTGATAAGAATTTGTTGATCCTTGAATTCAACTGCAAAGCCCTTATCCTCCATTACCGAAACTGAAAGAATTTTTTTCTTGAGACTGGGAACATACAAAACATCATCAACTTCCAAAGAGTTGCCTAATTGTAATCGAAGAGGAAGTGTACCAACTCCTGCTATTGGATACTTGGCATCATTACCAAGTTATAAGTTTCTGGAAAAATTGTGTTGCTTTTTTTGTATCAACGTTTCGGATCACACTCCGTGATCCATCATTAGGATAAGAGGAGAATGCAAATGATGGATCACGGAGTGTGATCCGAAACATTGATACAAAAAAAACAACACAGTTTTTCGAGAAACTTACAATTTGATCATCATGGACTGTGGAAATATCATGTCTACTATCATTACCAAGCTCAACTTGAACTCCAAAGTCATGTTCCCTTAAGTTGGTAAACCACCGTTGGGCTGATGTCATATGTCGAGAGGCCCCACTATCCACATACCAAGCATCCTTTGAATTTGTGCTCGTAGAAAGACAAGAAACTATTGAGAACTCTTGTTTAAACTTGGCAACAAGCACGTCATCTGAGTTTCTGCAGAAGCTACCACTCCTTTCTATTGTTGCTTCCCTTTGCCGTTCTTCTTGTCTAGACATTGTGATGCATAATGACCAAAATTATGACAAATAAAACACTTAATTTTACTCAAGTCCTTCTTCCCTACCTATGAGGATGAATCATCATCATTTCCCTTCCCCTTGTTCCTTTTTTCCTTTATTTCCCTTCATCTATCCAAATAGGGCTAAATTATCGTCACCACCTTCTTGTTGGCTCTTGACTCCATCCGAGTTTCCTCCTGGATAAAATCATCACACAGTCTCTAAAAGGAAGGAAGCGTTTCCCTCGCACAAATGCCATGAACAAAAGCTTGTCATAAAAATGAGAACCCATTTAAAGCTAAATCCACTAGCTCTACATCTTCCACCTTTTCCCCAACTGTTGCAAGTTGGTCACAAAGTTGTGTGACCTTCATCAAGTAAATGATGTCAGTATCTAAATTAGACATCTCTATGGATCTGAGTTTGTTTCTCAATATCATATTTTTGTTTATGTTTTCACTTTGGAAAAGACTAACCAGAGTGTTGAACATCTCCTTGGTTGTTTTCTTCTCTAACAAATGAGGAATTAAATGATCCTTCATCACATCTAGGATCATCCACTTGGCTTTAATTTTTTTTTTTATGAACTATCAAATCCTACAGATCTTTGGGGTGGAGCCACCTTATCCTTGACGATTTCTCAAAGATAATTTTCCTTCAATAACAAAGTCACCTTGACTTTCCAAGGCAGAAAATTTAATGTGCCATCCAACCTATCCTTGAATCGGAGACTAGATGATACCATTAAAAATATTTTTTTGTAAAAAAAGCCAAACTCCTAGATCTAGAAATAATAAACTTTTCACAAGAATTTCATAAAAAAATTCAGGTCATGTGGCTGCCCTAGCCACTTCTACAAAACCCCAGTTCACTACCCTAGTTGTCACTTCAAACCCTAGTCGTGCTGTTGAAAAACCCTAGTTCACCTCTGCCCTAACCATCATTTCTAAAAACCCTAGCTACTAGAAAATTTGAAAAACCACCTACAAATCTATTAATTTTTTTTTTCCAATAGTGGATTTCAAACCTTTCCCAGTGTCTAAACCCTGTTGCAAGTTTTAAAAGAAAAAACACATTTTTTTAAAACAACAACGAGATTTTTATAGTCGGGACTTTAATTAGACACGATTTTTTTAACTAGTCATGATCTATAGCGAAATGAAACCTACAATTTTTACTAGCAAATGTTGTGAATTTGCTTTTAAAAAAAAGAAAATTACCTACGATTTTTTTACAAAACCCTGTGGGATTTTTCCCTTCAAAACTGTGCAATTATTGACAAAAATACTTGTGCAGTTTTGACTTAAAAAACTAACGATGATTTTCACTTGCATACCCTCACAGGATTTTTCACAAAACCCTCATACGCAATTTCCAAACAAATCTACCCTTTTGGTTTTCAAACCGAAAATGGTCGCTATTTTTCTCACGAAAATAACCTACAAAAATTTTCCTTGCTACTTCAACGAGACTCTAATACCATGTGAAAATTCCAATATAGATGACTAATTTCCTAATATTAATAAACATTGAATTAATCACACAATAACTGAAAATTCAAATTGCAGAAATAAACACAAGTATGCAAATAATTTACACCTTCAAATCAACTTTGCATTCCTTCAAAAGCTTACAAGAAAACCTCCACAACTATCAAACTAACAGTTGCATGGACTTATATCACTATACTGAGTCAATGATATTCTATCATGCATCCATCTTTATATTATTCAACTAAAAATCTAATCTTCAAAAAGAACCTTATCTCATGCAAGAGATGACTTGGAAGATAAGGCTAAGTCATAAGTGTTTATCTATACTTAATTAGAATTAATTAGCTAAACAAAAGAATTTTACTTTATCACTTAAGTGAAATGCAAAAATAGAAATAACTCAAACTACTTGCAAGTTAACACTGAACCTGTGCAGAAGCTATAAACTGAGGTAAAAACTCAACATACACCCCATTGCAATGAAAACTTTAATCCTTGTTCACTAATATATTTGCATGTCAAAATTAGTGAGAATCAAATAATACAAGTTATGATGCCACCATGTGCAACACTACCATATGAATCATAACTTGGGCTAGCCATCATACAAAAGAATGTTGCAACTCTAGAATAATATTTCAAGTTATTAACATTAAATAAAAATTTACCTTTGAAGGTGTTTTATTTGTATAATGTATCAAATCAAGACAAAAATTTCATATACGTGATGTTGGCAGGTGGCTGTATGTACATCGACCTTGATATGTTGTTTGTTTTGTTTCTTTGTTTCTAATCTCAATAGAAGATACTGCTACACTCTTCCCAAACCTCAACACCTTAGCTTCAACCTCCAACTCAACCTACAAAATTTAAAGTTGACCATCAAATTTAACACAAGATACATGTCATATGTTTAATCATTTTCATGTATAATAATGACAAAATGTAGAGTTCTAGAGCACGAAATTTCAATACAAGGAAATGGATATAACCATTTAAGAATATAAAGCCCTAATTTCAAAATAAAGCTTGGCATTAGTATAAGTCCTTAAGTTGATTTGATTTAGGTTCAGCCATATAATATGTTACATGCAAGTATGTTGTACAATAAACAAGAGTGGAAAATTACGAAATGTATATTAGTTAGATGTTAATTATCTTTAATCTAAAAAGATACCTAAACAATCCAACTCTTTGAACTAAAAAAATAAATAAATAAATAAAAATAAAAATTATTCACCTAGATGCAATGAGAGCTAAGTGGACCACTCATTAACATGAGATATGGGTTCATGTGAACCACTACTCATGAAACATGGATCATGTGTTTGACTCAAAAACTACGCAGTTAAACCCTGAAATATAATTCATAAATTATTCATGGTTATTAAAGATATTACATTTATTTTTAATTTTTTAACATTTAACAATGTCTTTTTTCATAACCACATGGCATTAGATGTAAGAATAATAAGTCTAAGGGGCCCCTACATAGCCAAATTCATCATAGACATGATCTCAACTTTTACCCTTTTTGGTGTTGGGATTTTTGCACTCAACAAACTTAATCCCTAATGGGCTCTTTATGAACCATTCAACTTCACCAATAAACTACGAGCCACTTGACAAAAATTTTATTTTGATAAAATTAAATTCAACAACTTTCAAATCTCCACATAAAGGAAAAAGATCACACCTATATTTAAGTTAAGTAACTAGCATATCTATATTTAAAAAATATATCTAAAATACGCCGAGAGATATCCCTCTCGAGGCACCTATTCCATCTCTGTGTGGTAAATTGATTAAAAAATAGGTGTCGAGAAGGATATCTCTTGATGTATTTTAGATATATTTTTTAAATATAGATATGCTAGTTTTATTTTACTTTCTACATAATAAAATTAATTTATTTCTTTTTCATGGATGTTTTATAAAAATAGAGTGTCGTAAAGTAATATTTTATAACATTATATTTTACTAGAGTTTCATTTTATTACATATAAAATAACATTATTTTAGGAGTTAAAATTTGGGGTTTAAAATTACTTGTAATTTTAATTTTATTTTATAAATTTATGATTTTATAAATTTAGTTCACGATGAATTCTAAACCTAATAAACTAGTGTAATAAATTTACAATAAATAATGTCTGATTGGTTTACTATGTGTATATATGTTTTGCGTGAATTCTAAACCTAATAAACTATAGTGCCATAAATTTATGGTAAATAATATTTGATTGGTTTACTATTGTATATATGTTTTGATTAATGCTAATATATTTTTTTTTGTCTTCCATTTTTTCAAATTAGTTCTCTTAGATATATTTTTTAAAGCATCTCAAAATAAATAATATAGGGTTTAATATAGTGCCCTAATATAATATTTTATAAATTAGGGTTTTACCTTTTAAGATTTTCAGCACTATATATATATAGTTTTTGCATTAATCAAAACATATATATTAATGCAAAAACTATATTAAAAATAAAATGATTAGTTAATAAACCCCTACCTAAATACGAAAAAAAAACCCTACTTAAATTAAATTACATATTATACAACACAAAATTTTGATAAATAACTCTTTTAATAGTAACTAAAGTTTAGAGAAAACAAAACAAAATGTACAGATATTTTTTTAAAAATATTTTATCAATGAATTTGAATTTTTTAATATTCTAGCAATATGAAATGATCTATGCATACATGATTAACACCATTATTCCAGCAAATCATGAAATTCATCCTTGTGATTGCCGCTTCTTATTTTTATTTTCTACTTCTAGCTTTGTAATTAGTGACTTTATTTTTGGTTGTTTTCGGAGACTTTCAAACATTTATGTTTTATATATGTTTTAATTATTAATGTCGCATATTATTTTTTAAAATGTTTCGGCGTAATCAATAAATGATTCAAGAAAGTTAAGACTAATGATAAACAATAATGGCAATTGTAAAAAAATTTTAAAACCCAAATCCCTATCACAATGCCAAAAAAAAGGGGGGGGAGGAAAAGCATTCAAATTTACACACTTCAATCACAAAGTATTAAAACCATTGACATGATGTAGGGTCCATTCATTACGCAATGATACTATAACCACCAAACTACCGTGACCATCATAACCTTGAATCTCAATAGTACTAAATTATTCCTAGACATGAAACTATAGTGGTGTCCTCATGGCTATTCTAGTTCTCGCACCAAGAAGCACCTTGACCTAACCAATGAAATAATTTGTTGTAGAGATTGTTATCCATTGGGGTGTGACTTAGTTGTGTAATGACTTGATCAAAAATTAAAGCAAACCTTCATCCATGGGGCATGAAGGAACCATGTACTCTAGCTTTATGCTTTTTACCCGTGGCAATACTAAACATGAAATCCATTATTGCCGAATCCAATAATAAAATAACTACGTTGCACTATTGTATTGACCCATCTCATAAATCCTATAAAGGAAGAAAGGCTCAATTTCACCTTGCCTCATGGCTTAGAACTGATTCTCCAAAATATAAACAATAGAATATAAGTATTTCATTAGATGATGGAACTAGTCTTTAGTGATTTGGAAAGATCTAGAGTTAATCAAAATCTATCTAAACTTTATACGATGGCGTTGTAAGGTGCCACCCAGTTCAGGCAGATTGTTAGAATGTACACATAACATGAAAGACAGCTGCTGTATTACCAGAAGTTTGTTGATGTCCAATATATTCATAAGCACATGAGAAATCCCTGTACTTTAATGGGGCATTTGAACCATTGCATTAAAAACAAAACCTAACTTAAGCAAGTTGTCATGAACTAAGCTTCATACGTATAGTGATAAATTGATGTCTGGGTGCTTATGCTTTAACTTAAGTCTGTTGGCTACTGTGTTCTACAAAATGAACCGTCATTTAAATATTGTGAATTCTTAAGTTTAGCTTACCTTAATGCCTAAGAGGCATCATAACTTGGATGCAAACTTTAAATAGCTGTCGGTTCTGTCTTGACAAAAAATAAAATGATAATCACAATAAATAAGAACAAAAGAAAATTTGTTAAGAGGACCATGAAATGGTTATATACAGTGCACCTCACATTGATTTACTATTAATTTTCTACAGATTACTAATCTAGAGAAAGGATATTACGTTAAACTTGGATTTCATCCAAAAAAAGTAGCAATGGACCAATTTCATATGACAAGGGATGGCTTTCTTCCAAACATTCAATATGGTTTTCATTTCTTTTGTTCCTTTCTGGGGAGGTTGAGATTTTACTTAACGATTGTGATTAAAGGTCCATATACAGATGTTAATTAAAATAGAAAGAATAAAAACATCAATTTAGAGTTATACTGGCATTTTATCTCAAATGATTTCAAAAACTCTATGTGATGAATGAACACTTTCAAATTTATTCATCTCATACATATGATTTGACCTTGTCCATTCTTGCCATGGTATTTCTATAAACAATGAGCAGTAGGGTTGATAATCACTATCATCCAGTCCTGTGTCAAGGAACCATAAATACAATGACAGGCAAGAATTCCTAGGGAGGGAAATCTAGAATCACTGCAACTAGATCCATGAAAGTTGAAAATTGAAACTATGATTCATGGACAAAATGCTGTATGTTCACAGACAAAGTACAAATTTAACAACCACCAATAAAATACAAACTTACAATCACTATCTGAAGTTGAGGAACAAGAAGTAAGTAATTAAAACATAAGATGTTTTCAAGAAGCACAAAGGGTTCACCTAGGTCAGGAATAATCATATCTCATTCTTTTATCTATTTTTCACATATATAGCCACCATTTGACCGACACTGTATTCTTTAACATCATGATATATCACCTTGAGAGATGCATATACCTTCAAAACTCTAGCATACTTGACCAATAATTGTGGCAGAAGATTTGCAAAAGACAGTAAGAATCAGAAACAAGGTCTTCAAAAGAATGCCAAAATCATGTAAATATCTAGACATTTGATCAAAATTAAATATTATTTAAATAATATTTTTTTTACCTCGAGATTTTTTTTGTTCACACAATGTAAAAGCATACACTGGTATGTCCATTACCCAAAACAAAAGTAACAGTGGGACCAAAGGCAAATCTGATTCCACTTAGCAGTGGTACTACAAACTATATAATTGTGAAGGAAAATTACAGTTTCAGTGGCATCTTATTCATGGAAAGTATTTGTGTATCCATTGTGCAAAGCTGTTTTTTTCTTCCAAAAAGTCTGATGTATTTATGTGCCCAAGTTCCTTAATTCTAAAGTATCTCGGTGGAAAAGTCCAAGTCCAATAAGCACAAGCCAAGTTGTGAACAGCCAAAGTGCCACACAAAATGTCATTGATTTTTTTTTCCTTTAAACATAAGAACGCAAGATGCCATACAAAAATTCCACGATGACAAATGTCCTGTGTGAAAGACATATCAAAGATGTGACAAAACCAAAAATCCGTCTTCCTCCTTCCTGCTCACTGCCCTAGTCTTTATTAGTTCAATATATATTCAAGCCTTACAATGCATATAGCTCTAGAAAACACCGTCAGTCCATTGAGAGGTTGGACGGTTATATCACATCTCTCTTAGTTCAATGGTATAATAGTTAAGTTAGTTTGATGGAATACAAGAAGTACAACTAGAAAGATAACTGAATGTGACCTGCAAGTATTACCAGAAGTTTGGTAATGTCAAATATGTTCATAAGCACATAAGAAATCCCTGGACTTCAATGGGGAATTTGAAACATACCATTAAAACCAAACATAACTAAGTGTTGCTGAAATAAGCTTCAGATATATAGTAATAATTTGGTTGCTATGTGTGCTTATGTTTTAACTAAGTCTCTTGGCCACTTTGTATTCTACAACATGAAATATCATTTAAATATTATGAGCTCTTAAACTTAGTGTATCGTTGTGCCTAAGAGGCATAATAACTTGGATGAAAATTTTGAATAGTTGTTGCTTCTGTCTCGACCAAAAATAATAATATAACCACCATAAATAACTAGTAAGAGCACCAAATCTTTTGTTTAAGAACTATGAAATAGTTAGATAAAGTGCACCTTGCATTAATTTCCCATTGATTTTCTCTTGATTAGTGAACAGAAGAAAGATAAGATCTTAGATTAAACATGGTTTTCAATCCAAGAGGCACAATGAACCACTTTCATACAGCAAGGTATAATTTCTTCCAAATATTCAATAGAATTTCCATTTCTTTTGTTCCTTTTTGGGAAGGTTGAGATTTTGCTCAATGATCATGATTAAAAGTAAATATACAGACATTAATTAAATTATACAAAAATGCAACAGTTATACTAGATCTGAATCATCCAAATTGTTCAAGCATTTATCTTAAATGATTTATAAAAATTCTCTCTATGATGAATGAACATTTCCTAATTCCCAAACATTGATCTAATATATTCATCTCACACGTATGATTTTGACTTTGTCCATTCTTGCCATGGTATATAACCTACAAACAATGAGCCGTGGGGTTGATAATCACTATCATCCAATCCTGTGTTAAGGCATCATAATAACCATAACATTCAAGAAACTAGCGAGCAAAGCTTACAATCATTGCAACCACATCCAAGAAAATTGAAACTTGGGACTATTTATTCATGGACAAAGTGCTCTAGGTTCACAGACAAAACACAAGTTTAATAATACCACCAGTAAAACACAAGCTTCTCATCACTTTGTGAAGTTGAAGCATAAGAAGAAAATAATTAGAACACAAAATGCTGTCTACAAGCACAAATGGTGCTCCTAGGTCAGGTATAATTATATCCCGTTCTTTTAAAACTTCTACACAAATATGATCACTATTTGACCAACAATGTATTTTTAGCATTATAATATACCACCTTAGGAGATACATATAACTTCAAACTTTTAGCTTACTTGATGACCAATAAATGCAGCTGAAGACTTGCAAAAGATTGCAAGAATCAGAAACAAAGTCTTCAAAAGAATGCCAAAATTATGTAAATCCTTAGACATATGATCGAAATAAAAAACCAAAAAAAATCAGAGCTCGATATCTCTTGTATTCATGAAATGCAAAAGCATACACTGCTATGTCCATTGCACAACGTATAAAACTGCGAACAAAAGGCAAATCAGATTCCACTTAGCAGTGGTACTCCTAACTAATAGGTTGGGAGGGAAAATTTCAGTTTCCCTTATTCATAAGAAGCGGTTTAATATCCATCGTGCAAAACTGATTTCTTTCCTAAAGTTCAAATGTTTTTTTCTGCTTAAAGTTCCTTGATTCTAAAGTATTCCAGTAGTAAAATCCATGACCAATAAACACAGGCCAAGTTATGAGAAGCCAAAGTGCCACACAAAATTGGACCAAGTAAGATTAAAAGAAATATGTAAGCAAGAAAGAAGTTATACTAATCTCCCACAATGACAGATATACATCATGGAAGATATGTCAAAGAAGTGCCTTAACAATGTGCAGGTTAAATACAAAAGTCCCTCTTCCTCCCTCCAGCTCTTTCTCCTTGTCTTTATTATAATCATAGCAATATCTTCAAGCCTAACGATACATATAGGTTTAGAAAACACAAGTCCATGGAAAGGTTACATAGTTGTATCATGTAGTGTTGAATCAGGCACTCACCCCTCATAAATTTCTAAATAAGATGATTTCAATTCTGGTTTTAAGGCAGTTGTTATTTAACCATAGGCATTAATAATGTAGCCATTGAAACCACTTGAACAATTTCCAGAGACACAAGGTAGTTGGTGTTTCCCTCTGAATATTATTAAAATAATTTTAGATAGTTTATATTAATGGTCAATGTTGTATTATTGTAATATTAGATTGTTTCTATTCTGTTCTTTAGATTAGCTTTAATCTATTTTAGAAACATCTATACTTTGTATATTTAAAAACATCTGTATTATATAGAGCTTTGCTCTTTGTTAATAAAATTCATTCAATTTATTTACCATAATATGGTATCAGAGCGGGAATTTTTTTCTTGGGCTCTTCGTATTCCGCACGGATCTGGTATTTTCGATTTCTTCTGGGTCTTCTGCAAATCGCGACTTGTCTATTTTTTTCCGGGCATCAATAAACCCTATCGCGGATCCTGTAGGGTCGCGATCTATATTTTGTGGTCATCTTCTTGACGGCATAGGTAGGGGATCGGTTCAGAAGATAGACAACACTGTAGACTGCTTCAGCCCAGAACTTCTTAGGAACACTTCTATGCTCCAGCATAGAACGTGCCATCTTAGTAATGGTGCGATTTCGACGCTCAACGACACCATTCTGTTGAGGGGTGTAAGGTGTGGTAAGCTAGCGTTTGATGCCATGTGCAGCACAGAAACGAGAGAATTGAAAAGAACAAAGCTCCCCCCCATTATCAGACCTAAGAGTGACAATTGGACAGCCTAACTCTTTTTCAACTAAGGCCTTGAACTACTGAAATATACCAAACACATCTAATTTGTTTTTCAAAAAATACACCCACATCTTTCTGTTGAAATCATCAACAAATAGCAGGAAATATTTGCACCCAGTAACTGAAGGAGTGCTCATTGGTTCACATACATTAGCATGAACCAACTGAAGTACATTGGATGCTCTCCAGGAATCATGGTTTTCAGCGGAGTCCTTCTGATTCCAATTTGTATGTCAAACAGTATGTTGATGATAGTCTTTTTATTGTTGTCTATGTTGATGATCTAATCATTACTGGCAGCTCGGAGCAGTTGATTGAGGAGATCAAACATGATCTCAATCAATCTTTTGACATGACAGATTTGGGACTTCTACATTATTGCCTAAGTGTTGAGGTTTGGCAAACAGCTGATAGCATCTTCATCTCTTAGTCCAAGTATGCTAGAAGTCTGTTGGATAAGTTCCGAATGACGGATTGTAAACATGCATCCACACCTATGGAGAAAGGGCTGAAACTTTCAGCCAACTCTATTCACCTGTGGAGAACGAATCAGCATTCAGGCAACTAGCGGGCAGCCTCATCTATCTCACTGCCACTACACCTGATCTTAGTTTTGCAGTGACCTACATCTCTCGCTTCATGACAATTCCAAAAGTTGAACATTGGGTTGCAACGAAGTGTATGCTGAGATATGTGAAAGGCACTTTCGACTTTGGCATTCTTTATGGAAGGTGCAAAGATCCTAAGTTGATTGGTTTTACAGACTCGGTTTGGGCAGGTTTTGTTGATGACAGGAAGTCTACTTCTGGGTATGTTTTCAGTTTGGGCACAGGTGCAGTCACATGGACCAGCAAGAAGCAGCAGGCAGTGGCTCTCTCCTCGACTGAAGCTGAATCTTGAGGAGTTGTTAAAGCAGTGTGTGAGGCAGTTTGGCTTCGAAGGATGCTTTCAGACATGCAAATGTCTCAAGCAGGGCCTTCACCCTTGTATTGTGACAATCAAGGGGTGTTGAAACTTGCCAAAAATCTAGTCTTCCATGAAAAGACAAAGCATGTTGAACTTCATTGTCATTTCATTCACCAGTTTGTCGAAGATGGATCAGTGTTGTTGCAGTATGTTCCGACTAAGGACCGGACTGCAGATATTCTCACCAAGTCTCTGAGCCCGGATAAGTTTGTCAAATTTAGGGGGCACCTTGGTGTAGTTGATAGATTGACCATTAAGGGAGGGTATTAAAATAATTTTAGATAGTTTATATTGATGTTCAATGTTGTATTATTGTAATATTAGATTGTTTATATTATGTTCTTTAGATTAGCTTTAATCTATTTTAGAAACATCTATACTTTGTATATTTAGAAACATCTGTATTATATAGAGCTTTGCTCTTTGTTAATAAAATTCATTCGATTATTTACCATAATAAATATTAAATCAAAAAGATTTCCTCAAATCAACACAAGACAAGGAAAAGAACGGAAAACATGTCGTTGCAAGTCTTCATGCTTATGATTAACAAGTCTGTAGTATTGATAAGGCTTGCTTTAACACCTAATAAAAGAGTTCCCCCAGGGCATTGCTAATCGATCCCTTATGATCCAATGCCTTGTAAGCATGGTATTGAAACTATGTGAGTCTGACTTGTGTCGTAGTACGCCGAGCTAGGAACAATGATTTTTGCCTGCTCAACTAGACAAGCTCGTGAGTATATTAAATGCATTTTTCTCAATGCATAATACTATACTATCAGGCCTCACTGATGAACATTAGTTCTTCTCAGCACATTTTTCTGTCATATTCCTTCCATAATGCATTCAAAATACTGGCCAGCTGCTTCTTATTCACATATCCGTCATGAATGCATGTGGGACTCTTCATTCTTTTGCCAAATTCTCCAATTCTTTTGCAGCAAACTTCATCATAATATGAATCTTCAGAATCAGCACCATAAACAACACTCCAATCCATACAAACCACGCACCACAGCAGGTCATGCATGTGAACATCATGAAAATTGCTAGTAGCACCCAATGTTAATGTGTTGTTTCACCACTGGCAAGCGGAACAATACTGCAAGTGCATTTCTGCTTCTCTCAAACGGTATACTTCCTTCCAAGCTCACTACAGGATGATTTTGGTGCTCTCTTCATGTTGCTGGTATCCTGCAGTAATAATCAAATCTTATCTGAATTGAGAAGCCCATTTGATCGTTGAGCTTGCACCACTTATTGCCAGCCACCCAACTGTGTAGAACTAGAAGAGATTTCCCAGAAATTCCCAGAACAAATTGTCACAGTGACATTAAATGAATTTTGGTTTATTTGCCTGTCAAACCCAACGCCTAGCATGCATTCTCTCACCTCCCTCTGCCCCTCCATTTTACTATTCAGTGGGAAGAACAATCAGTACTTCTGAGTACCTCGGTGGTAAAGAATACAATATACAAAATGGGAGGTTATAGTCAAACTCTATGGTAGATTAAACCATTTTGCTGAATGTGAGGGGTAAGACTGGGGAGCTTTTCATCGTTAGCAGAGCTGGAGTAATTCCTCCTGCAATTAAGTGTTAATTCCAAAGTAAACACCCCATTCTGTTGAATTTCCAGACTTTACCAAGGTTTTGAAATCGAACATCTTAAACAAGGCAGCTGAGCACTTCAGCCATTAGTCTCACCAACCATAGTTATTAAAAAGGGATAGAATAGGAAAGGCATCGGCCTGATCAATGTAATCACATGCACTGAAAGCACAGAGAATTGATCGGAGGAAACAGGAAACAAGGTGGTGGAATCACAACGAATATGAAGCTAAAAAGGCATCTCATCCTCAAAAACGCATTTCAATTCTGGTTTAAATTCACTCATCAGTGCCATGTCAAACCCTTAACTTACATCCGTGACAAAACCCTAATTGATTGAAACTCTGATGATTAGACCCTATCAATTCTTCCAATAATAAAGAAAAGTAAAGAGGGTAAATGAGTATATTAAAAGCACTCACTCCAATGCGTCCAGCAGCGAGGTAAGACATGCTCATTTCCGTCTGTACGAATTCCTTATCTGCGGCAATCGTCTTTACAGCCGCTCTTCCCAAAATACTCGCAATTGTTGCCACTGCCCCTCCATGCAATGTATTATATCTGTTCTGATGGAGCCAACAAAACATTTATCAATAAAACAGTCGCACTGGCATGTATGTCATTTAAGCAAAAAATCCTGAGGTAATGGAGTTAGCTACCGTGATAGGAGGTTTGACGACAAGGGTGGATAGAACAAGGCCAATCTCAACACGATCGACTGTCAAATAACGGAGAATTAGCGCCTGTTTGAAGCCCTCGTCATGAGATTGAGGCGGAACAGAAACAGCTGAACGCATGGCATCAAGCCACTTAGCGCCTGCAGATTGGGGTACATTAGGGTCGATTTCCAGTCGAGATAACACGGGATCCACTGCATTTGAAGCTGCACTTCCTCCCATATTCATTATACTCGTCAGCTGTTTGGCCAGGGATACCTCTGTAAGAGAAAGGTGTCTTGGTTCGCCCTTTCGTCCAGTCCTACATTCATTTTGGGGCTTCTCCTAACTATATTGTCCTCGTCAGAATGACCTATTTTGGGTATAAGATAATTCATAATTCATCAATCTTGAAATCAACTCTTCTCAATTTGACCTATTTGGGGTATAAGTTAATTTATCAGTTAATTCATCAATCTTGAAATCAAGGCTATAAGTTAATTCATCAATCTTGAAATCAACTCTCGTCAATTTGATCTATTTTGGGTATAAGTTAATTCATCAATCTTGAAATCAACTCTCTTCAACTTGACCTATTTTGGGTATATCAATCTTGAAATCAACTTTCTTGTTGGTCTATTGAGTCTCCAATGGTTTACATGAGTCATCATTTTACTTATTCCTACATCTTTAATTAAATTATTGTCCCCTCAATAAAATCATACGCGTATTGTGTTCTCTTAATTCAAATCATTTTCTTGCTTTTCTCAAATCAATCCTTTCACCTAATTTATGTTACCTTTCGGCTTACATACCAAATAATTTCAATTGAGCACTTAAGATGTTAAAATATATAAGGACAATCCCTGGGACATTGGTCATCATTGAAACATTATTGAATTTCATTGGAGAGGACCATTGGAATCACATTATAAAGCATTATGCATCATGCCAACATCTTGCATCATAGATATTACACTTGATGTCATCTAGGTATTTTGTATATTCTATCTTTTATGTCTTCAAACTTGTATAATCAACAATATTAGCTTGATTGACATCAAATCAAAATAATTTCAATTCACCAATAACAAGTTCTTCAAGGTGCTTCTTAGCACCACCAAGTCCCATGAACATATATATATATATATATATATATATATATATATATATATATATATATATATATATATATATATATATATATATATATATATATTTGCATGTGTGTAAGTTGTAGAAGTATGTGACATCAAAGAACAAAATTGTGACTAAGAGGATAAAATTGTGCCACTTAGGACTAAATCGTGTGTGGTCCCATCCAAACACATAACAAAATTTAGAGGTGGGTCTATGACAATACTTACAATGGTGAATCAATATTAGAAGACATAATCCAATTGTTGAGCATCAACTATAGTAGAATATATATATATCATTGACAACCTTTTATAATCGAACACAGCTAAGCACTCCTAACATTCTCGTTGTTTTATCAATTATCAATCTTAGCTCATTTTTATCTAAGTTTAATTAGTGTTGTTTGGTTTTTTATTAATTGGGCTTATATATTGTAGGGTGTTATTTTCATCCCTACATTTTGATGAGCCTCAGATCTTCAATCCCACCTAGGGATTTTCCCTAGGTATCCTTCTTTGTTGATTTTTCAATCCAATTCTTTAAATTTATCTATCTCTAGTTCAAATTTGAACTTTCTATGGATCCCTATTTGTCTTCATTCATGATGGATACACAAAATTTTGGTCATGGTGATATCCACATGCATGTCATCCACCATTACAACTTTATTTACACTAAATCATATTCCTACAATGATATACATAATGGTTTGCTTGGTAATGATTGTGTCTCTATGATGTTGTGCTTCTTGATGTCTCTCCTCCCTACCCTTGTTAGGTTTATGTTCTTTCTAATGAACATTTATAAAAAAAAACCTAACTTGGATATGCTTAATGGTGTTTACACATGCATGCTTACTAATAGATTTATCTTTATTTGCATGTATATAATGCTAGAAAAAGGTTTCAATTATTGCATATACACTTGATTATATAATGGTATGATATGTTTGTCAATGCTTATCTTTACTTATATTATTGTTAAAATATGCTTGTTAGGTGGCATAGTTGTGGTCTTTTCATGCTTTATATCCATAATCATCTAGTAGTTATTCTTTAGAACCCATGATGAACTAATGTAGTCAGCAATGGAGGTCTCAACTGAGGGATGTCCAAGACTATAACTCTAACATGTAGATCCACCTATATAACAAAAAACTCAAACAAAGCATACATATCAACACAACAATTCTGAAATGCTAAAAAATGAAAAGTTTATGATTAACAATAAATACATCAAGTCACTCGATATATAAGTAAAATACATGATAAACATAATTAAGATTTGTTATTACATATAAAGAACATAAAGGTAATAAACCAAACCTATAGAATATACTTTGAAGTGATGACAATCAAGAGCAAAAGCAACATTGTGGTGACTTGGCTAGAACAATGACAAGTGAAGAGGGTGCAATTCAAGGGATTTCTTCACAAAACACTCAAGGTATATTTCTCTTATTGCATGGTTGAGCTAGCAATAGATACTACTCTAGGCGATGATTCTCTAGTGGTTGCTAGGGTTTATATTGAGTGCAAGAATGCATGTAACCCCCATCTTTTTTGTGCCAACTACTATAAATCCCAAAGTTTTCTAACCCTAATATTTAATCTATTTTTGTCACACAATAGTAGGTGTCTATTTCTTCCCCAAAACATGGAAATGATGTGCTTGACACAAGCTAGGAATATTAAAAAAGAGGGCTTATTGAAGTTGTCCCCTACAAACATGCTTCTTAGGTCAATTCTATCAGTAAAAGAGTAGGGCATCCCTAAATTCTTTTCCTTGGGAGATGCTCCTTTATCTATGGTTGAGGAGGTGCTAGAACTGATTATAAATGATGATTGTTTTAAATGTAATTAAGGGGAAATAGGAAAGAGATCCCTAGTGTGTTGATGTTTGGGTAAAAAATCCTTCTATGATGAAATAACACATTGGATGGATTTAGTCTAGAGAAACATGGCAATGTCCTCTTTCTCTTTGCTTGAGAATGTTTTTTTGTCACTCTCTAGACTTTGGCAAATTGGGAAGCAATGTGGAACATTAGTTCCTGGTTCTTTGGAAAATATAGTGTTTTGGTCTACCCCTAATTGAAAGTAAGAAAAGGTACAAAATCTGCTTCCTACACTAATCTATGAGAGGAGGTATGAACAAAATTAAACTGATAATATAGTTACAATGAAATAAACACAAGAAATATACCATAACATAATGATTTACATGGGGAAAACCCTTTTGGGAGAAAAATCCACACTCTAAAGCAACTCAATGCATTATTTAGTAATCAAATGGCTACAATACACTTAGAGTCTAAGCCTTTATAGGAGAGTCACCAAAAAAAGATCTAAAGTAATTTTGGCAACATAATAGTACCTACAAACTTCACCATGAAACCTCCATCTCAAGCACCTAATAAATAGAAGAAGTAATATAGGAAACCATCAAATGGTAATTAGGAAATCATGAGCTAGAACCACCCAAAATGTGGAACCCAAATCCCTAATCAAAGTCCAACGCCCAAATTCTAATATGAGTCCACAGGATAAAGATAGCGTATTCGTTACATCTATCATTAGCTCATCATAATCCACTCACCAACTTGGGCACTCCATTTTGGCTCCATTATCTCCATTCAAAGATGTCTTATGACATGTCATAATTTGGTCAACAAGTGTATCTCTCTCTTACATATCTCCTATGCATCATAGATGCTCTTGCATTTCCAATGTGGGAGGTTAATGCAGTCATGGATGGAAGATCCAATGAAGGATAGTCCAACCATGTAGCAAAAACCCAAACACAGACAACACTCACAGCAAAAACCTTAATAGAACAGCAACATGATCTTTATTGAATTCAAACTATAAATGATTATAATATGCCACAATCAAAGCTTCCTGCATGCTAGGCCATGGCCATTTGATTAGTAACATGGAAATTACTGCATTCAAATGCAATTCAGTACATTTAGTCACATTTGTATCCTCATCATCAAACTCCATCATAAACCTTTATCCTTATGTTTGCACTCGGACCTCCAACTCCTGTTGAATTCTCTCTAACTTCTTCTTTTTAATGATCTCAAATGATTGTGGCTAACAAATACATAGCAATCTCAAACCTCCAAAATGATCTACGTTAGTTGTAAGGTGGCACAAAGTTCTATACTCCATGAAATGTGTGGTTAGCTAGTAAAAACTAATTCCTTGAACAAGACAATGGTAAGAAAAAATAAATATGTGCGGTGCTCAACGTTCTCTTCCCTGTGTCCAATGAATCTTCACATGTGTTCCTTGATTATCGCAAACTTGAATGCTTTGGTGCCAATGGTAAATTTATAATCATGACAGTCTACTAGTCTGGTGTAAGCCTTCAAACTAAATTATGTTGCTATATGCATCCCATTATTCCTGGATGTGGATATGACATCTAAATACTTTTGTAAAACATTATCTTAAAACTATAAAACCAAAATGCAAACTACAATAAAGTGTAATGGCTTCTTCTACAACTGGTTGGTAAATGAAAACCCATACATAGACAAACAAAGTGAAAGAAATCATATTTTATTGATGCAAGATTGTTCTTATCCCCCAAGGATGCTCCTACATCAGGCACCCAAGGTTATTTGAAAAGTGAGTCCCTCACTTTCTAGCAACTATAGGGAAACCGAGATAGTCTACCTCAACCCTAGAAATCCAACTTAAGTCTTCTTTCAGACTTTCTCTCCATTTCACCGAATATTACTCATATTGTCTATTCCTGGTACTCTTTACAATTCTATTATCTAGTATCTCCTCAATCTCTTCTTTTGGTTGTGGTAGAATGGGGTTTTGTCCTTGATCCTTTGTGATGCTTCCTTCTGAGTCCCCCTCATGATACTAGTACAAGTTTTTAATGTTGAATATTGGAGATATACCTAATTCTTCTACTAGCTTCACCCCATATGCATTTCCTAAATCAAATATTCTTACAATTCTGTAAGAACCAAATTTCTTCATCTTCAACTTATTGTATGTTTTGACTAGAAACATTTCATGTGTAAGGTACACCATTACTTCATATCCTACCGTAAAACCTTTGTCTTCTTGTTTTGTTAGCTTCTCACTTATACTTATCATTCATAATCTCCAAGTGGATCCTTACCTTTGCATGTGTTTTGTGAACTCCTTTACCTTCCTTACTGATGTCCCTTAGTTTTAATACATTCCTTAGACTATTACCATTCATAATTTAGAATGGTGTCTTTCTGGTACTCCTATTTACTAAATTATATATGCAAACTCTATATGTGATAGGACCATGTCCCAATTTCCTGCCTTCTCTCTAATCAAGCGTCTTAGTAAGTTCCCTAAGCCCCTACTCACAAATTATATTTTCCCATTAGTCTAGGAGTGGTATGTTGAACTAAACTTCAAATTCATCTTCATCTTTTTCCATAATGTGCTCCAAAAATATCCCACAAACTTGGTATCCTTATTTGAAAGTAAACCATGCAATCCTGCAACCTCCCTAAAAAATATGTCTACTATGTGTACCACATCATTGTTCTTTTTACATGGGATAAAAATGTGCCATATTTAAAAACCTACCCACCATTGCTATTGAATCATTCTCGTTTGTCTCATTGGTAGTCCCAATACAGAATCCATACTTATGTCCTCCTGAGCCTTCTTCGGTACTAATAAAGGCTGATATAATCTAACATTCTAATTGTGTCCTTTGCTAACTTGGCAGGTTCTGCAACCTTGAACAAATTTCCTTACATCCTTGTATATTTGTGGCCAAAAATAATCAAGCGATACACACAACTTCTACCTAAAAACATTTGTCTGGAATTGTGCATCACTTAACATACATTTGGCTATTTCCATTAAAGTTTATTTCATCCTTTTTGTAACTCCATTTTATTGAGGTGTGTAAGGAGTAGTTATTTGTCTAATGATACCTGCATGCTTGTAAAACTCATAAAATTCCTTATAACAATATTCCCCTCCATTATCAAAACTCGGTACTTTTATCTTATGTTTTGATTGATTCTCTACTAAGAATTTAAATTCCTTAAACCTAATGAAAACCTTAGATTTATGTCTCACAAAATAAATCCATGTATACCTTGAAACATCATCAATGAAGGTCACAAAATATCGATATTTTCCAAAAGAATCATTATCCATAGGTCCAAAAACATTCGTATGAATAATTTATTTTTCTTTAACACTTCCTAAAGGAAATCATACTCTATTTTGTTTTCCAATCACACAATGCTCACAAAAATCAAAATACTCATTAGAATAAGAGAAATTGTCAAGAAATTTTTTATACATAATAGTTTTTAAAACTTTTTCACTTATGTGGTCCAATCTACAGTGTCACAACATACATTGTATTTTTAGATTTTTCAATCACATGGGTGGATTTACATAGAGTAGTGGCATTCAACCTAAATAGAGTTTCCAATCTTGTCGCTCTTGCTACCACCAAGCTTCCTCTCACCAATCTGCAACCATGCTTATCAAACATTACATGCATTCCTGAATCATTCAACTTAGATATAGAAATTAAATTTCTAGCCAATCTAAGAATATGTAAAACACCAGGGAGGGTTTTTAACCTCCCATCATTGAAACACAATTATACCTTTCCCCATCCAACTATCCGATATGAACTATTGTCCCCAAGGTAGACATCACCTCCATCATATTCTTCATATGTGGAAAACCACTCCTTACGAGGAGTCATATGATATGAGAATCTTGAGTCAACCAACCAATGTTCGTTAGAAACAATATTACATGTAGAAAGAAAGACTTCATCACTTGTTTTTGAGGACTTTTCTTTGGAGGAATCCCACTGTTTCTTTTATTTCTACATTCCTTCTTAACACATCCCCTCTTTTCATAATTCCAACACTTTACTCCATTCTTTTTACTAGGAGTTTTAGATTTGCCCTTAGTCTTGTCTTTAGGCCCCTTCTATTCTCCTTTAGATCCACCTCTTTCCCTAGACCTTCCTCTAACATTAAAAGAGCATTTGTTGAGTTATCCATAGCTTTCTTTCTCACTTCTACGACAACAATGTTGCGACAAGAGCATCCAACTTGGGATCTTCAAGATTAGTGCCATAAGCAAGAATGAAATTCTCCCATGACTCTAGCAAAAAATAAAAAAACATAATGTATTTATCTTCTTCCTCCATATTAACGTCAGTAGAGGCTAATTGACTCAAAATCAAATTAAAAGTATTTAAATGCTCAGCAACCAAATCATCTTCCTTCATTTTCAGAGAAAATAATTTTCTTTTCAAATATAATTTATTTGCCAAACTCTTGGCTTGGTAGATCTGACCCAAATGTTTCCATAGAAAATATGCAGTGGACTCTTTAGCTACATTCAACATAACTGAATATGCAAGGCAAAGTTAGATTGTCCCCCATGCTTTCTTGTCCATCTTATCCCACTCATATTGATCTATTTTATCATATATTTTTTTCCTTTATCACAACCAACCATTGATCCCTCTCTTCAAGGATATCCTCCATCTTCAGCTTCCATGAATCATAGTTAGTTCCATTGAACTTCTCAATATCCAAATGATATGTAGATGCAACCATGGCTTCCACACATAAATTTGTAAAATAAATTTAACCAGAACTCCCACTATAGCACAGATAACCTTCACTCTTCCACCCAAGAAGCAAAGTTGGCCAGGCTCTAATACCAAATGTTAGGAATGAAGGCAAACCACTACAATATGGAAATCTAAAATAAAATACAATTATAAAATTTATTTTGTAGAATGCCAATGGAGATATAAACTAGTACAATCAGCAACAAAGAAAATTAGCAACAACAAGAGATTAACACATAACATAGAGATTTACATGGAGAAACCCTTGTGGGAAAAAACTCCACCAAAAAGGAGGACAAGTTTTTATTATCTTCAAAAGAGATTACAATACAATTACTTCCTTCTTTTCTACATCCAATCTAACTACACCTATGTACTTGTAAAACATTCAACTCATAGTCTACATTTCTCTAGCTTTTGTTAAATAGAAATGCAAGCTTACAAAAAAGTTTCTCAAACATGGTGATCAAATTTGGGAATATTCAATGCCCTGTCTCGAGAATCCCACAAGCAAGCTATTATTAGCCTCTTACAAATGTCATAAACCACCTTACAGAATATTGCGCCCAAGATAGACAAAATCCCACACCCACCTTTTGGAAAGTCAACAACAGACTAAAAATAGCCTCTTACATCTTCTTATAGGTTGTCATAAGATGCTCTTTGATAACGGTCCAATTATAGTTGATTCCTTACAACATGAAGGCAGTAATATTAGTAGATGCTATTACGCTTGTCATAAATCATTAATAAACTTGGATGCTACACATTTACCTATTTACTATCTGAAGTTAAAATAACATAAATTATTGTCATTGTAATTAAATAATTAATGTAGTCATTAGAACCTTCATCCCTTATGGAATGCATTTACAAAGTAATGTTAGGAGTAATTAAATAAATCAGATTTACAAGGTTGATGGCACCTTAATCCTAACGACAAGTACTAATGGTTCTCCAAAGCTTAGGAGGCCAAGCTCTATAATGGTTCATGCATCTCCCTAAGGGATCTATCACGCCATTCCCCAATTTAGTAGAGAGGTTCATAAGACATTTCTCATACAATGTGAAACATGAATTGACAATGATGGATTTATGCAACACTAGATAAAGGAATGGAGAAATTTTCTCTTCATTCCTTCAAAGATGGAGAAGCTTGTCTAGTAGATTTCCTTAGCTGATCCCTAAGAAATAATTGGCTAGTATCCTCACTGCTAACCTAAATCAAGAAATGGATTTTCACTTGCAAGTGCATTGTGTAACTACCTTTGATGATATCATAGAAACATGATGCTAAATAAAAAAAAGTCCTCATTTCTAAAGGATTTGTCAAAATATTTTCCAAATCAAACACAATTGGAAAAACCAAAGTTCTTTAGTAAAAATAAGAATGTAGTTGGCAATAGAGTTATTGATTCAAACATATTCAAGTAGTCCAAAACTCTTCCAACATTGCCATCCCTAGGGGGAACCAAACAAGAAATTGAATTAAGGAAATACATCCCTTTGGGAGAACCTCTAGAAGTTGTCATTCACAAATTAGTTAATGCCAACATGATCATATTTCCACAAACTAAACTGTTCAGTGACATTAAACCCAAGCCTACATGGTATAGAGAGGATAAGTAAAGTGAGTTTCATAAAATCAAAGGCCACTCCACCAAATGATGCATGAGGTTAAAAATTATTTTTAAGATCTAATTGATAATGGGGATACTTATTTTGAAGGAGGTACATCTCCCAAAACCAAAATCTAGATTGGATATATCAAGACCCCTTTCCAAAGCATTATTACCCTCATTCCTATGTTGTTTAGAATCGACCTAGGCACAATACGAGTGAGTTAGACACTAAGACGTCACATTTAACTGCACCCTTGCTAAAGGCACCTACCTAGTCACTATTGCTCTTGTGGAAAGACTGTAGTCAAGCAGTTGTGGGGTCGGGGGTTGTTCTATTTGTGGGGAAGCAAAACATTACATATGGTAGTTGTGTTGTTCACGTGTGAGTTTGATGATTGTTGTAGTTGTTGAGGTTTAATTGGCATAGTTGATAGGTCGGATCTTGTAATAAGTTGAGATTTGCATTCCTTGCCTCTCTAGTGATTTCTAGATCTCATCTTGTTTCTTCATGAACATGATCTAGCCTTGAATTTACAAAATCCTTAGAATGTGAGTCCTAATTGTGTTGTGCCATATTTGTTGTAGAATTTTTGTTTGTTCCTAAATGATTTCCTTGGTAGGATTTTCCTAAGTTGTTAGGTTTTCCCTTATCTCTTCTAGGATTGTTTTAAGCCAATCTTCCCTCACTCTGAGGCACATTAAATGAAAATGCTAAATTAGGAGATGGATGTTTTGTTCTTGTTTGTGAGTTGTATTTTGTGTGTTGTGTGTATCATGTGCCTCATGGTGAGATTGAGGGCTTTCTTATTTAACTGAATGTTTTTTTGTTGAAAGTTGTGTTTAATGTGTGCCTTGTGATGAGATCAAGGGCTTTCTTATTTGTTTGTTATTGAAAGTTGTGTGCCTCATAATGTAATCAAGTATTTCCTCTCAGTTTGAATGTTTAAAGTTATGTGCTTGGTGATGGAATCAAGGTCTTTTCTCTTTGCTTTTGTGTTTTGAAAGTTGTATGCCTCATGATGAAATTGAGGGCTTTCCTTTTTGTTTGTATTTTCATGGTTTAACGGGTCTCTAAATGCAATTACTCTAAATGAATACAACATATGTTTTTTTGTACTTTTTCTCAATTTTTAAGTATGATCTAATTACTATTATACTGAAAGTAGAAATTTCTCGTGTATGTAGATCTAGTATGGATCTTTCCTAAATGTAATTTTTCTACTATTTTTTTTGTTTTGTGTCTCAATTTTGGATGTGAATTATTCTAAGAAAGCAAAATTCATCTATTTAACCACAATAGGAAATAAATATGAATCTCGTAAAGTAGTAAATTATAATCTAACCAAAGAAAATAAGAACAAATTTTTACTTTCCCAAGGGTGAGAGAATGTGCTAATTAGTACTCTAAACTATCTTTTGAAAACAAATGAAAGCAAGTTGTAAATAAATAATCGGTGCTAGTGCTAAGCTTGTGTCCTTAGATATCTAGTATAATCTATCTCCTCCTTTGCAATAATGGGGTCCTCTTGATGAGAAGAATATGTAGGGGATTAGATTGGTTGTGGCTTAGAAGCATGGGAAAAACATAAAACAAAAGGCTCTCAAAGTCTTGTATGAGCATGAAAATGCCATGGGGGTTGCAATGCATAAGCTTGATCCTCTAGAGGTGATTCACTATAGAATCAAAGATCCTAGCAAGCAAAAAATAATGCATGAATGATATTTGACCTCGTTGAAGGAAACTAGGAATTGAATTCAAGAAGCTTAGAAGCTTAGGAAAAACATAAAGCAGAAGGATCTTGAAGTCCTGTACGAGCATAAAAATGCTATGGGGGCTACTATGCATAAGCTTCATCCTCTAGATGTGATTCACTATGGAATGAGAGATCTTAGAAAGAAAAAACAAGAATACATGAATAATAATTATCTATCTCCCCTAAAACAAGAGAGGAGGGGGTATTTATAGGATGATAAAATCAACACCAAAGGTGGGGCTGATTGGGAGTGAATTGTAGAGTCGATCAAAAGATCACAAAATATGAAGGGGAGAGGACAAGAGACTAGTTGAGAGATCACTAAGGGTTGATTGGGAGTGAACAAAAGATTGATTGGGAGTAGAGAAATAGTTAGGGGGTGGTAATTTAGTTAGACAAGAGAAAATTCTCGATTAAAAACCAAAAATGGAAGTAAGTTGGGTAGAATTGAAAGAAATCACACATGCCAAAACATGATAGGGTCACCCCTTTTGCCAAGGTAGGTTGCTTGGGTGACCTTGCAACCTAAGGGTAAGTCACCCGGGTGACCTTAGGGTCTCTCAAGTGACCCTCCAGTTGAGGATCTACAAAAGGTTCTCTAGTAATCATGAAGTCCTAGAACTAAGTTTAGAGGCTAGAAAAGATGGTCAAAGGCCTAAATAGGCTAGAGGACACATCACCAAGTGTGAGATTGCTAAGTGGAATGTAATTCATGCTTTTGAGGGTTGTGAGGTAGACTTCCATATCATCATTAGATTGCCATGTTGGCCTGTACAAATTTTTGTACTTACATATTTGCCCCATTAGGTACAATAGTCTACATGATAGGTAGGTACTATTCTTAAAGCAAGGCACTATGGGACCCATACTTACCTTTGTTGTTGTCCTACAACTAGACCTAGAAATCAACAAGATAATTCAAGCGTAAGTTTGATACATGATTATCTCAAAGTAAGTGCAAAAATGAAGATGAGAGAGTGTATCTTTGATGCTTTATGTTTACCTGTGTCACCTCACCTTGTCATGATGACTTGCCAAGATGATGAAAGAACATAAAATGAGAAAAAAACCTACTCTATAAAGGCTAAAATAAACAAAACAAGAGTCACTATCACAAGCAAAGCTAAAGAGGAGAGAGGATAGAGAAGAGGAAAAATGAGAGAAAGTGATGAAACTATGCAAGGGAATAGTACTTGACAAAAAGCTTATGACAAGGAGATCGAGATTATGGCCACCGTTCAACCTTCCACATATCCCTAGGTACAAAAAATTAGGAAAACCCTCCTTGAAACCTTAGCTTCTCTTTAATTTGATTTAGCTTAAAATAATTTGTTATTTTTTTGTTGCAATCAACTAAGTTTTAGGTTTGCAATGTTTTAATTTTTTATTTTTCCTAATTTTTACACTTTCTGGGTCCACTAGGGCCCACTAGGGTGTGACCATGGGTTGCCTCTTTTAGCAAGGTAGGTTGCCTAGACGACCCTGCCACTCAAACTTAGGTTGCCCTAGAGACTAGTCATGTCACCTGAGAATCCCTGCTAGAAGCTCTTGTTGATAGGATTGAAGGTACATTTGATGATTTTGAGGCTTGAATTGACCACTTTCTTCAATTTAACACTCACTTCTCTATTTATTTTTAATTTATTTAAGAATGTATTCAATTTTTATGGATATTTTAAGATATTTTTACATTTTTTTATGATTTTCAACTTTTCTATTTTTTTATGATTTTTTAAAGTTTTATAATAAAGGTGTAACCCGATGCTCTCTTCTTATAGGACACCTACATATAGTGGAATGCCACCAATGAGTAGGCTTGGTATATGGACACACAAGAGGCATTGTCTTCTACAGATCAAGCACTCTTCAGAGGGTGAGCTTAGCTAGAGTAGCAGATATTGATTGTCCATCCTTCATCCTAAATATGGATGCAGAGCGCACAGGTAAAACACTTAAAACAAGGAGAAAATACCCATTAACCCACAATTCAAATAGATTAATGTTCAAACAACTTTTGAAATTCCTTTCTTTAGGCCCACATAACATCGAACCATGTACATTCATTCTATCAGCAAGATAAATACTTTCGGCCTATTCAAAAATTCTCCCACCGACACATTCGGTCACTCCGATGTCTTCATCTACTTCGCACATACATTGCCTGACTTATCGATACATTCAACTCTGCTCATACATTACTTAACCTGTCGTGCCGGTTCCTTCTACAGTTTCTACCGGTCACTCCTTGTATCCGACGCTTGTATATTCCTGATGTATCTTCTACTTGTATCTTTACAATATACAATCATAATATGCGTTGACCCTCCTTGTATCTAAACCTGATGTACATCTGCAATGTACATTCAATACATGCATTTGTAACATACAACCTCTGATATGCTATTGCAGGATACACACAAACCAATACTCGCATACAATTGTGATATACACAGGAAATGTTCTCGGCATACAATTGCAGTATATACATAAAATGTATATTCTTAACTGAAATCTCCTCTACAACATTTCTCGCAGTCTCTATTCTGTCGAACCCTAGCACATAGAGATGCTAGGTTCTCTACTGCGATAACTCTTCCACAAATCGGATCCCCTGTTCCATTATGCCGTGACCATGAACAAAAAGAAAATAAAATAGAAAACTATGTACAGGGTCCATTCCACTGATTTCAAAGAAATCCACTAGTGGAATGGTCTCAGTCTTGCATCTTCGACAACAGAAAAATAGAACAGTTAAATATAGAGAATATGCACAGAACACAGAATCTGCAAACGCAAACTGAATTAAAATTTGATGTCTCCACATAATGTATTATTTTTCCTCAATCTTCAATTCTCTTCTTTTTAAACTTCATCAATGAATTCCTCTCTTTAATCCCAATCTTATGGTCTCTTCCCATCCAGCTCAAAACCGGAATACCAGAGGTTGGAGTCGTTACAACTTCCATGTTTCATATTTTGGCTTAACCAAGGGTATAAGCCAAAACACTAACTAATCACAAGACACACGTTTATTATAAGACATGATTTAAACACCCTAGAACACAACACACTTGATTTGATTATCCACATACCCAATTGTCCAAGATGTCCAAATTGGCTTATCAGAATGCCAAATTTGTGACACTGGTTCACATGGTGGGGTCTTTATTACAAACATGAAATCACAACAACAAGAACTACATGACAATATGAACAAACATAGAAATGCATAAAACATAACAACATATCAAGACCTTAGTCTTCTCCCTTAGATGTATAGTTGTCTTGTTGAAGGGGTGCTCCTGCACCATACTCCTCGAGAGAAGAAATCTCAAGCCCACTTGAGATGAGAGTTTGAAGGTCTGTACCATGGTTTGTGATCTGATCTTCAGTCATCCAAACTACCTCTAAATCAGGTTTCCCCTGCCAAGCCACCAAGTAATCCATGTACTCTTTGTTCCTTGTCTTCTTTGCCACTCTTGAGTCTAAGATCTTCTTCAATTTTGGTGGATCATGCTTAGGGATATCATCATCTGTTGTATCCTGCAATGGTTCCTATCCTACATCTGCATTATTCTTGTATGGAGTTAAATCACATACATTGAAGATGGGTGACAATCCAAGGTCAGGAGGAAGTTGGATCTCATAAGCATTCTGCCCACACTTCTTCAAAATCTGACATGGTCCAATCTTCCTCTGCATTAGCTTGGTATGTTTACCTTTTGGGAGCCTCTCTTTCTTCAGATGAACCCACACCAAATCTCCAACATCAAATTATACATCCCTCTTCTTCTTGTCAGCATATGCTTTGTACTTCAATGTAGTCTGTTGGAGTTGGGTCTTGACTTGATCATGCACCTCCTTAATGGCTGATGCAAAGGCTTCTCCATTTGCACTAATAGACTCTCCTATAGGCAAATCTCTCAACTCCAAAATACCCCTTGGATGAATGCCATATACCACTTGGAAAGGTGACTTCCCTATACTCATATTGATGATGTCATTATATGAGAATTCTGCTTGTGGTAGGATGTTATCCCACTTCTCTCCATGTTGCCTTGTCAAACACCTTAGTAGATTTCCCAATGAACGGTTAACCACTTCAGTCTGCCCATCTGTTTGAGGATGGTAGGTTGATGAGAAGGATAAGTTGGTGCCAAGCTTCTTCCAAAGAGTCCTCCAAAAGTGGCCAATAAATCTCACATCTCTATCTGACACTATGCTCAATGGCAAACCATGTATCCTCACTATCTCTTTGAAAAATAGATCTGCAACATATGAGGCATCACAAGTGGTTTTGCATGGCAAGAAGTGTGCCATTTTACTAAATCTGTCTACTACAACAAAAACACTATCATATCCCTTCCTTGTCCTAGCCAAACCCAATACAAAGTCCATGCTTATGCTCTCCCATGGCCTAGAAGGAATGGGTAGTGGTTGATACAAACCTGCATTAGTGGATCTCCCTTTTGCCTTTTGACATATCACACATGCCTCCACAAATCTCCTCACATCTGATTGTAACTTGGGCTAATAATAATGCCTCCTCACAAGATCAAGAGTCTTATCTAGACCAAAATGTCCTGCCATGGCCCCACAATGTTTCTCCCTAATGATATTTAGTCTCATAGAACACCGTGGAATGCACAATTGTCCACCCTTGAAAAGTAATCCATCTTGGATCATAAATTCAGAGAACTCAACATGATATTTGTCACCAAAGGAAGTACATACCTTATAGATTTCTCCAAAGTCTTCATCAGCATCATACATGGCCTTCAAGGCGTCAATGCCAAAACTCTCCAATTGTATCTGATTGATGGTTAGAGCCCTCCTACTCAAAGCATCTGCCACCTTGTTCTTGACCCCTATCTTGTGCTTGAGTTGGAAGGTGAAAGCTTGCAAAGTCTCCACCCACTTCATGTACCTATGGTTCAGTTTCTCTTGACTATTTATGAAACTAAGGTCTTGATTATCTGTAAACACTGTGAATTCTTTTGGCATCAAGTAATGCCTCCACTTTTTGAGTGACTGTACTAGAGCATACATCTCCAAATCATAGGATGAGTATCTCTTCTTTGCATCATTTAGTTTCTCACTGAAAAATGCAATAGGCCTACCTTCTTGACTAAGTACTACTCCAATTGCCATGTGGCTTGCATCACATTCTACTTGGAAAATCTTGTTGAAGTCAGGAAGTGCAAGGACTGGCTGCTCTGCCACCTTCTTCTTCAATGTTTCAAATGAATCATCTGCCTCCTTTGTCCAAGTGAATCTGCACTTCTGTCCTCCTTTTATGGTGTCAAGCATGGGTGCACAAACATGACTAAACCCCTTTATAAACTTCCTATAGAAGGTTGCTAACCCATGGAAACTTCTAACATCATTCATGGTTCTAGGAGTTGGCCAAGACAATATGGCACTTACCTTCTCTTGATACATTTTCAGTTTTTAATGTGAGATGACAAAACCCAAGTAGATGATCTCCTCCTGCATGAACAAACACTTCTCTAAGTTGATCATTAGCTGCTCTTCATGTAACCTTTTGAGGACCAAGTCTATATGTTTGAGGTGTTCTTCCCTTGTATTACTAAAAATCAGGGTGTCATCTAGATAGACTATGACAAATTTGCCTATGAATTCCCTCAAGACCTCATTCATCAACCTCATAAAGGTACTAGGGGCGTTGGACAAACCAAAAGGCATGACCTTCCACTCATATAACCCCTCATTGGTCTTAAATGCAGTTTTCCATTCATCGCCTGGCCTAATCCTAATCTGATGATAGCCACTCTTTAGATCTATTTTTGTGAAATATTTAGCACCCCCCAAGCAATCAAGCAAATCTTCTATCCTAGGGATTGGGAACCTATACCTGATTGTTATCTTGTTGATAGCCCTTGAATCAGTACAAAGTCTCCAAGTGCCTTCCTTCTTTGGTGCTAGTACAACCGGTACTGCACATGGGCTTAAACTCTTGCCAATTAGGCTTGTCTCCAACAACTCCTCAATCTGCCTTGCTACTTCTGCATTCTGCTCCGGGGTAAGCTTGTATGTTGCCTTGTTTGGAAGTGTAGATCCTGGGATCAGATCTATGCAATGTTTGATGTTCGTTATAGGTGGTAGGGACCTTGGCATTCCATCAGAGATGATGCCTTTGTACTTGTCCAATAACTCTTGGACAGTAGGATCTATGAACCTTTGCCTCTTCTCTCCCTTGACTTCCTATTGCTACTCCTTGTTCACCTTTAGGCATGGAATTAGAGCATATGCAACTGCACCTTCTTCTACTATCTCTTTCATGAATTGTTTGCCTTCTACCATCATCACCTTGACTTCTTTCCCTTTTGATTCCACCTCATTCTCCATCAATGGTAGAAACTCTATCACCTTACCATCCTTGGTGATTGAATATGTGTTTCTAACTCCATCATGGTGTGCTTTCAAGTCATACTGCCATGGTCTTCCAAATAGGAGATGGCAAGCATCCATCTTGGCAATGTCAAACAATAATCTATCCTTGTATGGTCTAATTTGAAACTCCACCCAAGCCTGTTCTTCCACAACTGTTTGCTGACCTTGGGTGAGCCATGAGACCTTGTATGGGCAAGGATGGGGCAGCCTTCTAAGCTTAAGCTTTTCTACCATTTCAATGGACACAAAATTTTTAGTGGATCTGGAGTCAATCAGAACTTTACATAACTTTCCTCCTGCCCTGCAAGTAGTTTTGAAGAGATACTTCCTTTGTGGGGGTTCTTTGTCAGGTACCTTCATGGTGGTCATTGCTCTCCTAATTGTCAAAGCTTCTCCACTTTCAGGATATCCATAACTGTCAGGAGCATTCACACTTTGATAAGTGCTTGAGCTTGTCACACTTTGACAATCAGATTCTTGGATCAGATTTATCCTCCTTTCTCCCATTGAACTTGTTGCCTTTTCTGGACATCTGCTAGCTATGTGGCCTTCTTGATTGCAATTGTAACATCTGAGAGGTCCTCTGCCCTAAGATCTCCCTCTAAATGGTGGTCTTCTGCCTCTAAAGTTTCCTCTTTGATTGAAACTTCCCCCTTGAGTTTGACTGCTGTCTCCTTTACTGCTCTCTTGATTGGATTCACCTTGGTGTCCAAATCCATTTCCTTTGCCTCTAAAGGGACTTCTTCCCCCTCTTTGTTGTCTCCCTCTTCCTCTACTATTCTGCTCTTGTCTTCTTTTTAATTTCTCTTCCACTTTGAGTGGCAATTGGTAGCACTTTTGAACTGTCTCTGGGATATGCATATTTAAGTCTTCTTGGATGGTAAACCTCAATCCATTGAGGTACCTTGCCACCTTCTCTTCCTCACTCTCCTTTACCTTTGTCTTAACACATAATTTCATGAACTCTTCTGTGTATGAACTGACATCTAACTCCTTCTGCTTCAAGTTTTGTTTCCTCTTATGTAGTTGGATGTTGTAATCCAACGGAACATAGGCTTCCTTCACTAAAGCCACCATCTTCTTCCAAGTAGCAACTCTGTTGTTTCCTTCTTTCACCCTATCATCTTGGATGAAAGTCCAATTTAGTGCAGCCCCTTTCATTTTGGATTGGGCCATCTTCACCCTTTGGTGGTCTGGTATCTCCTCGGTCTCAAAGAAGTTATTCAAGGAGTCTATCCACTCCATCACTGAATCAGGTTCCATTTTGCCTGTAAACACGGGCATGTCTAGTTTCACATCCATGGTCCTTCTCTCCATGGATTTGAGGGCATTGAGTAAGGGTCTCTAGTCTGTAGGAACCTCTATCTCTTCCTGCCTAGGGATCTCCTCTTCATCCCCGTCTTCTCACTCACCATAATCCATCTCCCTTCTCTACTTTGTCCCTCAACTTCTCTAACTCATCTCTCAAGGCCTGAGTCTGAGCTCTAATTGCTTTGCTCTCTGCCATTTGCTTCTTCACTAGGACAACCAACTTAGCATTGGTCATCTTTGCTGGGTACTCTGGTGACCCCTCTCCATCTGACATCTTATCTTCTTCTTCTACCCAAAGGATACAACTTTTGCTCTGATACCGCTATGATGCAGAGCGCACAGGTAAAACACTTAAAACAAGGAGAAAATACCCATTAACCCACAATTCAAATAGATTAATGTTCAAACAACTTTTGAAATTCCTTTCTTTAGGCCCACATAACATCGAACCATGTACATTCGTTCTATTGGCAAGATAAACACTTTCGGCCTATTAAAAAATTCTCCCCCCGACACATTTGGTCACTCCGATGTCTTCATCTACTTCGCACATACATTGCCTGACTTACCGATACATTCAACTCTGCTCATACATTACTTAACCTGCCGTGCCGGTTCCTTCTACCGTTTCTATCGGTCACTGCTTGTATCCAATGCTTGTATATTCTTGATGTATCTTCTACTTGTATCTTCGCAATATACAATCACAATATGCTTTTGAAACATACATTCAGAGAGTTGACCATTGACCCTCCTTGTATCTAAACCCGATGTACATCTACAATGTACATTCAATACATGCATTTGTAACATACAACCTCTGATATGCTATTGCAGGATACACACAAACCAATAGTAGCATACAATTGCGATATACACAGGAAATGTTCTTGGCATACAATTGCAGTATATACATAAAATGTATATTCTTAACCAAAATCTCCTCTACAACATTTCTCACAGTCTCTATTCTGTCGAACCCTAGCACATAGAGATGCTAGGTTCTCTATTGCGACAACTCTTCCACAAATCGGATCCCCTGTTCCATTCTGCCGTGACCACGAACAAAAAGAAAATAAAACAAAAAATTATGTACAGGGTCCATTCCACTGATTTCAAAGAAATCCACCAGTGGAATGGTCTCAGTCTTGCATCTTCAACAACAGAAAAATAGAATAGTTAAATATAGAGAATATGCACAGAACACAGAATCTGCAAATGCAAACTGAATTAAAATTCGACGTCTCCATAGAATGTATTATTTTTCCTCAATCTTCAATTCTCTTCTTTTTGAACTTCATCAATGAATTCCTCTCTTTAATCCCGATCTTATGGTCTCTTCCCATCCAGCTCAAAACTAGAATACCAGAGGTTGGAGTCGTTACAACTTCCATGTTTCATATTTTGGCTTAACCAAGGGTGTAAGCCAAAACACTAACTAATCACAAGACACACGTTTATTATAAGACATGATTTAAACACCCTAGAACACAATGTTGGTGATTTTCCCAGACTGGATGCTTATTCCCAGTTATCCCTACAAGGTAGCCATCAATGATCAATAGGATTCCCGGGCCAGGGGCCAACAGTATAGGAGATAGACTCTATAAATATCTCCTCTTCTTCTTTAGGCTCTGCAAAACCAAGGGGGGTATTCCCTACTCAACATCTATGAAATGCATCCATGGATTAGCTGAGATGTTGACACAAAGCAGATAAATCCTCTCTTATGCAGACCAAAACTGTGAGATAAGTGCAAAGGGGCTAGCTTTGGTCCTATATTCAGTTGTAGACAGAGGATTTTGGTCCTAAAACTATTTCTAAAGTCCTAAAGGTTTGTATATGAAGTTTGAGTTTGTTTTTGTATTTGGATGCAAAACTAGGACTTTGGTTACAACCTCAATACAAGACTGGATCGGTGCCTATCTAGGGCTCGGAGTCAATAGACATACACATGTGAATGTACACATAAACCCGTATTAATGACTGAGTTTCAAGGGGGGTGTTTAATATCTACCTTACAGATACTTCCCAGAATTGAGTATTCAGTTACCTCTGCTTAGATGATCCTCACTGCAATATATTTTTCTTAAGACTTTAACCAAAAACATTTAATCTACTCCTTGAGTAGAAGTAAAAGATCAAGCATTCAACATAGCAAATCTATATTCAAGAATCTTAGACACCCCTTAGCTGTTTAGATTCAAAAGAAGAATACATTCAATTTTGAGACAAGTAACAGAACACATGCAATGAAGCATTACTCATTTAAATCAACATGAAACTAGTAAGTTTATGCATTAAACAGACAACATGAGATTCATAAACTCACAAAAACATCCAAAATAGGGCCACCAATGAAGTCGTATCTTATCACAACACCCAAAATTTGTCCAGTTTTCAACCAACACAACAAGTAACACAGTTTGGCTTTTATACCAAAACTGTGTACCCGGCAAAAATTAATTACATGGCACATCAAAATTTTGCCAGATACAACGCATGAGAAAATGGCGCTCAAAAATACTACAGGCAACAAGCAGAAGGAAAGGCAAGGAGAAACAAAACTCGAGCCCCGTGCCGCCATTTGGGGACATTCATCATAAAACTGGTAGCTGGTCCGTCACTCAATCCATCGCGCCTCTGCACGACCGCCATTAAAGCCTCAACTACCCGCGGGATGCAACAACAAATGGATCTAGAGACTTTCCCGCTCAAAAATGGTCGCTCACGCTCAGGAAAAACCATCGTAGTAGGTTCAAAATAAGACCGTTGATCATCCCTCCGTCGCTGTGATCAACGGCACCCAAAAATGTTGAAAAGTTGTCGACCAGTGAAATCGTGCCACGTTGGCACCTCATGTTTCTATCGCTGGCCCCCTTTCCTTCTTCAATTTTGCCTTTTTCGCCCTTGTATATGCGTGCTGAAATGCATATACAAACACTCCTTTTAAATCTTTGTATATGCGGGATGCATATACATGCAACAGTTCCCAGGCACGTGACAGCTTGTGACTCATCCTCCGTCGCTGTGCATTTGATCTCCATCGGCCATCGGAATAACCCAAGAAAGGCTGGTCGACACATATGGTCTTGGCAATAATCTCTTTGCATATCAGCTATTACACAAGCATACAATCGCTTTATACAACCCCCGGACCTCAAATTACTGTTCGTTGTATTTGGCTCTTCCTTCACGTCCAGGTTGTATATCTTTGTTTTGTATATCGGGTTGCATGCTGCATATACAAACCCAATATACATGCTGCGGACCCCAAACTTGTATGAAGCATCTTGGAATTCTACTCGGGTCCGGAATGCATCTTTTCACTTGTATGTTTTGCATGTATGTTGGCATACATACAATTACCACTATATATAACTGGTGGGCCCGACCTATTTTCTCTTTCCCTTGCACATTTGATTGCACATCGTATATACAAATGCAATGTACAAGTTAGACTTTGCCGTAATTAAAAAGCACATTTGAAACACTTTGGAATTCAGCTTGTATATCCGCGAATGCATATTTTCTTTGTATATAGACGATATACAAACTCACTTGTATATATCTGCGGGCCCCATCCACTTGTGTCTCTGCTGCATGTATCTTTGAGTATCCACGACACTGTTCACTTTGCATGTCGCGGGCCCTTTGTATATTTTCGAATGTACATTCTGCCTTATATATCCACGGGCCCCACCACATGCATCTCTGCCTCTACACTGTAGCAAATGTATATTTGCGCCCTTGTATGTCAAATTTGCAAACACAAATATACAAACCCCTAATATACAACTGCAGAATGTTCTACAGAATATTCCAGGAAGGTATTTTCCACTCGCCACTGTGGCAATTGCATATTAGCACCTCCTTGTATACTTTGCTTTGTATATAGCCCGATATACAAAGCAGGAATATTCTTGGGAATCTACGAAAGATTCCCCCTTTGTACATGCACCTTTTAGAGCCGGATATACATATAAAATGCATATAATTCAGTTTTTATCAATTTTTTGGAGGCCGATGGTGTACATTTGCAATGGCACATACAAAAACTTAACATTTCTCATGAGTGTGACAGGAAAAGGCGGTAAATCGTTACATGGGGGGCGGTCAACCAACGAAAACTAAATCATGAGGATGAGATTTAATAACCAGGAACCCATCGCAGAAGGCCACTAACAAAATAGACAGAACAATGCAAGACCCCATGACTCAGAAATTTCAGGGTTTGCAAAAGAACACCTCCAAACATTCAAGCTCAAAACCCTAAACATAAATGATTACCAACACGCAACACACTTGATTTGATTATCCACATACCGAATTGTCCAAGATGTCCAAATTGGCTTATCAGAATGCCAAATTTGTGACACTGGTTCACATGTGGGGTCTTTATTACAAACATGAAATCACAACAACAAGAACTACATGACAATATGAACAAACATAGAAATGCATAAAACATAACAACATATCAAGACCTTAGTCTTCTCCCTTAGATGTATAGTTGTCTTGTTGAAGGGGTGCTCCTGCACCAAATATGCTGTGACATCATAACTTATTGGGATGCTGATCAAAACACATTTTGATTTCCATCTATTTTTAAAGAGTAGACAATCACTGTTTATGATATTTATCGCATCCTTGGCATTCCCATCAGAGGGGAACCACTTGCATTACCAACATGTGAAAGAGCATCTATGACATTATAGGATACATAAGATAATTCGTGATGCATAAGGACATGTAAGAGGGAGTTACGAAGTGGACTAGGAAAGTCACGTGGAAGACCTATGATTAGTTTATGACATGCAAGAGCATCCTTGAAGAGGTTTGAATAGTTCAAAATGGAGCACTTGACTTTTGTAGGTGGATTGTTTGACTTGGGAATTACATTCTATTATAGGAGATACATTCACAAGTTGGAATGTTGAGCATAGACTTGGGTGCCCAAATTAGGCTCATGGTTTTGGAAACCATTGATGGTTTCCAAATTTGGACTTGCCTATAAATTGGATTCTTGGGATGGAGATATAATGGTCATGTTTTATGTAGGGTTATTCTACTATAGTTCCTCCAAGTTTAAAGTGTTGATCTCTTGTGAAGATCAAAGATTGATAGTGTATTGTAACCTTTGTTGTTGAGATAATACATTGGATTCAATGCTTTGGAGGCTAGGGTTTTTCCCTATGAGGCTTTTTCCAAGGTACATATGTGTCACTTTGTGTATGATTGTGTTATGTTCTTCTTTTCTTCTTTCTTTGATTATTGTTCATTTCTTACGTATCATTTACATGTTGTTTCTCTATTACCATTTATATAGATCAGTTAACTTTTAACACTCTCCTCCAGGATTAAGTATGAAATTTGTCATATTTCCTCTCAAAAATGAGTTTAGCATACCATCCTTAGATGGAAGGTTAAAGATTGTTAATAAATGCCTAGAAACTTACCTTTGTTGTTTTGGGTTTTAGCAACAAGGACAACGAGCTAGGTGGTTTCTTTTGGTAGAATGGTGGTATAATAAAACTTATCATAGAGTAGCCAAAATGATCCCATTTGAAACTATATGGTCATCCTCCACCTTGTTTGGCTTCTTATGTGTTAGAGAGTTCTAGGGTGTAGGTTGTTAATAGTTCCTTATTCCAAAAAGAACATGTTCTCAAAAACCTTAAGGAGAATTTACAACAGATATAAAAATAAATGAAGCAATAAGAGGATAAACATATATTTGAGTGGATTTTTGAAGTGGGTGATTTTATCTTTTTGTGTCTATAACTCTACAAATAGTCCTCTTTACATGACAAGGTGTATCATAAGTTGACTCCCAAAATTTATGGCCCTTATAAGGTGATGGAACACATTGGGGAGGTCAACTATTAGCTATCCCTTCCACTTGCTATGAAGATCCATTGATCTTCCATGTCTCTTTCCTCAAGAAAGTTATTGTCCATAATGTGAGGGTGCAAACATCCCTTCTAACATTAGACGAGGAGGGGTCACTCTTTTTGGAACCTACAATGATCTTGGATACATGTGAAAGGCAACTTCACACTCACACAATCAAGGGGATTTTGGTGTAGTGGCAAGGCATGTAGGGTGAAGCTACAATGTGGGAGCCAACAACCATTTTGTCACAATTCCCGCATCTAAATCTTTGAGGACATTTGTTTTGAAGCTCGGGATGCAATTTCAAGAACCCCCTATCTCATATATGTATTCTATATTATTACTAAATAAAGGGTTCAGTGCATATGCTTTGTAAGTCACCCTATTAATTGGTTATAATAAACTATTTATCCCACATGCATGGGATAGTAGTAGTTATCTTTAGTTGTTAGCTATTATAGTTTTATTTAGGAAAGGGAGAGGCATCTTGAAAATTGTAATTGGAGTTTAAGCTCTATTGGAAGGATTGACCCCTTGAAGTGGCACCACAAACATATTATACAAGCACTCTTGCTCTTATTTTCTATATATATCCATTTATTGTCATTTTCTTTGCACATTCCTTGCAAAGTTTGTTGGACTAGGGACTTAATTTTCATAACCTTTTGCTCAAACTTGTCCCTATCTAGATTAGTGGAACTTTTGTAATTTAAAGCATTTATAAATTATGGGAGAAGATGATTGTCTATAATGGTACTTCATACTAAAATGGAATCTCTATTAATGACAATTGCATTTGATGATCTCCTTTTTTCTAGCAAATGGTACTCCCTTAGCTCAAAAACCTATTTTGAAAGCTTTGAGACTCTTTTAGAGGGGTTTATCCACGGTAATAGACATTTTTCTAAACAAATCAATGATTGGATTCATTGGCCTCTATTGAAGATCAAATATAAACTTTAATTTGTTGACATGATTGCTATTGATATCATACATGACCTAACTCCAAGTGTCTCTACACAAGATATGGTTACCTAATTCATTATTTTGGTGCAAGGATTTGAGATGGATGGTGGATACCCCTTTATTCAATTCCAAACTCAACATTACCTATCGATGACTTATTACCAAGATACATCTTTGTTACTTTCTCAATCACATGTGACACATTCAATTTGCTAGTTTCACCTTGTAAGGACATTTCATAAAGTTCATAAAAGTTATGTAGAGCCTAGAAAGATTTAATTTATTAGGCTTTCTTATATCAAGGGTTACTTATTAGTGAGAGAATTTAAAAAATAAGTGTTCCTCCTATCCATTACCTTGCTTGTAGTTGTCAATAGTCTTTTAAGCATACTTTTTCCAAGATTGATCCTATTGCTTTTATTGCTTCTTGGCTTCACTCTTTGCTTGCTCATCTTCATCTTAAACTTTTTCTTCACCAATAAACTTTGAAGATTTCATTTTGGTTCCTACTAAAATTGTGAAATTACGACATCTTTTATAGAATTGAAATTCTATTTTAGATTTTGAAAAATATAAATATAACCATTTTTGCAAATGCTACGAGAACATCTTTTCCTTGGAGCTCTAAAGTGGCATGGTTTCTAATAAATTGTTTCAAACCTAAAGCAAAATAAATAAGTTAGGTTGAGTTATACTACTTGTAATAGTTGTTGGGATTTTTGTAGCAATGCCCCATTTACTACCACCATAGAGGCTCTTAATGGGGTTTTATGGTTTCTCCCTCGATGCACAAGGTCCTTATTAAATAGATTTGGGGGATAGTTTCGACAAATGACTACTCCTTCTAGGCCTCATTCTCCATGGCATCTTAGATTTGACAATGATGAAATTTCTACATTTAACTTTGGTAATCTCCCTTCACAAAGGAACTTGTGAGGAGGTTCAATCTAGTGACCAAGCTAAATAGGTTATAGCAAATAGATTTAGTTGAAATTTATTTCTTAATATCATTTTATATAATATTTGAGAACACATGATGACAATCCTTCAATTATATTATTAATACTTTTGATTTTTATACACTTTTTCTTGATTATTTTAATTATTTGGTGATACTTTCTATGCCTTTGCATATGTGCTTTTTTAATGTGGGTTTTTAAAAGGACATTTTATTATATTATCTTTCTTGGCTATGCCATGTTATTCCATGATATTTTAATGAACTAGACTTTTCACTTTTACTCTTTAATGTTGATATTTTGTTTCCTACAAATGACATTGAGGTATGATTTTGGCCAATTCTCTTTTTATATATATATATATATATATAACTAATTAGCCGATAGGCTATTAGTGGGAGCTTTTAGCTCCCAGAAAAATCAGACGCAGGAAAACTGTCCGACGTCAGAAATTCGTGGGTGCCGGAAAACTGTCAGATGCTGGACGCCGGAAAATCTGTTCCGCTGTTTTGTTTTTTTTTCGCCATTTTTCTGCTGTTTTTGCCATTATGCAGTATACTTGAAACTGAACTATCTGAGAAATTGCTTACTGGAAAACAATGACTTCCTAACATTGTTGGTAAGGAGAATTGCTCTGTATTAAGGAGAGTAGTTATATGGCAGCATTCAACCTCCTTACATTGAATGAGAAGTTAAAGAGAGTGAGAATTGGGCACAATTGCCTCAACAATGTACTTGACATCCTGCTGCAAGTTTTCAGGCATTACAGGTGCAAGAAAAGGCCTAAGATATGTGACTTAGATCGTCGTGCCCAAAAACAAGGGCACCCAAATGAAGCCGAGTCATCATATCTGTACAAAGCGGCTGAAGAGGCTAGAGTAGAATGTGTGGAGGCTTTGTCCAGAGCAGATGAAAGCTCAATTGCAGGCGGTAGAATATTACCATGGTGTTCTGTTTCCGTGCACCCAAGTTTAGGGATTGTTGAATTGTCGATGGAAATTGATGGAATAATGGCATCTGATAATGTCACCAAGGCTTTGAGGTTTTGTTTTGGTAGCCCTCTCAAAATTACCCTGAGCTTTAAGCATCGGCTATGGTCTATAGAAGAATAGCTTCCACCAGAGTCCTTTCGTACAGTTGAAGTATCAGTGTACAGTGATCAGGTGGGAACTTCAGTTGATAGGGTGCCTGAAGAATGAAGGCTTCTCTCACTAAATGTTGCTTTGATAGCATACACCAATACGGGCCTCAAGTCTAAGGGCCAGCTCTTGTGTCGGAATTTTTCAAAGGTACAGTTGATGGACTGCTTTTACGTGGGTTGCTTTTAAATGTTTTTATTAGGCTTTTGATTTTCATTGGAACCCGGTTGAGTACAATGGGGAGTTGGTGTTGCAATTGTAAGAAAGAACTTTCGCCTCTCTCGCGATCATGGTACTGTGATGCGGAACTATGGTACTTATCACTCCTACCATTTCTTGTCCTTTGAAATTAAGAGGTACTGTAAAAATTTAGAAATCTTGGATAGTTTGTTTAGCCTAGTGAGGATATAAAACAATTTCCAATTTGCTTAAGATTTTATGTATAATATACAAAAAGATAGAATTTAATGTTGAAGTTAAGGTTAACTTTGATTTGGAGTTGGTGAATATTTTTTACTGCAGATTATTTTCTGGGATTATTGTGTCCATTTCTATTTGAATTGATATTTTGGGCCATACTTCTGGGTCCCTCATAAATCAAAGTGTGATTGGATTGCTTTAAAGAAATTGTTATCCATAAATATTAACTTTATTGAATCCTGAAGGGAAGATGCCAAGTTAGCATGTGAGGAAAATTATGTGAGCGAATTCACAAACTGATTTCATGGCTTTTAATTATGTATTTTATTACTAATATAATCATAATTAAAGAACTCTAGTCTTATTACACTACAAATATACTAGACATTTATTAATATAGTTATTTAGTTTTATTTATTGATTATATAGTCATTTATATGTTATTAGGTGTAAGGAGAAAATCATATTCACATAAACAATTTAAGTTAATAAAATAATTACAATAATTAAATAAATTAAATTAGATATCATATAAGAATTTGGAGGATATTGTAATAAATGTTTAAATAAATATAAAATTAGAGTAAATTAAATGTATGTGTATTTAGTTTCAAATTTGATAAAGTTATTGTTGTATTAGTGGTAGAAGTCCATTCCTCATGATGTCTCGATTATAGAATTTATCTATTGATATGAAAATTTGGATGTGTACTATTTAGTTCACTTCTGTAAATGTGGAGGTGATTTTGATGAATGTAGATTGAAATCCATCATAGAACTAAACTTCTGACTTGTGGATATGATCTAAGAGAACTTCGCTAACCAAAATTGTTTTCGTCTCATTAAATGTTTTGGATTTGATAATAATAGGTGGTGTTTTCAAACACCTTTGGGGAATTTGATGAAGTGTTACGGTCATATTCTCCTCAATTAGACCCTTGGATAGACTAGTTCCATAGTGAACCAAGCTCGAGAACAATAGGCAAGCATGGTGTATGCGCCTAGCATGATGATGCAATGTTGATGTAATCTTTTTATTCTATTGCAATCAAATTTTAAATGCACTTAATAGATTCTTCTCTCATTTGTGTGTCAGATCATTTGTCACTGCCACTCACGCAAGTTTCGAAGCTCCTATGTTTAAATATACGATAAACTGTTCATATCGATTTTCGAGTTTCATTCAATTAAAAAAACACAGATGTTTTTGCCTCTAAGAAATTAGACAAAAGATACACTAGATGGTTTCTATACTGTCTGCGATTATATTTAAACACAGATGTTTTTGCCTCTAAGAAATTAGACAAAAAATAGACTAGATGGTTTCTATACTGTCTGCGATTATATTTAATTTCAAGAATAGTATTTATGTAGTAATTATTGAGATAGTCATTGCTGCCGGTGCTTATGAGATAAACAACGTCCCTCAAAGCATTGGCTGCACCCACCACACAGGCTAAATCTTCTTTGTATTGTTTTTAGAGTTTCAATTGATCTTCTAGGCCTAGGATATCATGCAGAAGGGTTTAATGTAATCAGTTTTTAAGCAAATTGATTTCTTGATTTCTCCCAACAATAAAACTTCAGATTTACTAACATAAAGTTTGGAAGTGCCAAGGTAGAAACTAGATCCTCCAGAAGGAAATGTCATGCCCCTAACAATATTATCTCCTTTAGCCTCTGGATCCTAATAAGCAACCATTGCAAGGCCAATCCAACCATAGATCTTGCATTAAAAAATATCAAAATCAAAATTAATATTGAATTTGTAGTAAGTCATTGAAACATAAATTTCCAATAGAGAAAAATATCTAATCAGAGCAAAGAAATTTGGTTTCCTATGTGAAAGGGTTTAAAGTTTTTACAAAAGAATAAACCCTTTATTTTCAATAGTCCTATTTGACAAAAAATTAGAGTTGAAGGTTGGATAATAAATTAATGGATATTTTTAATTTTGGCTAATACTAATAGTATAAATATTTACCACACTTTATTGTGGATGAGGTGTAAAATTGCTATTGACTATTTGACCATTGAAGTGGAGTGTTTAAAGGGCTTGTAATGGGAGCATTTGACTTTGTATTTTGTTTTTAAATACAAAACATATCCTATTATATTGACTTCATAAAATAAGGTGGCTAAAGGTTAACTAGCTTACCTATTTTTACAAAAAACTACCTAAAATAGGTCCACACATATCCTTCCCTAGGTGCCTTAAAACTACATTATTATGTTGAGTCATAGATTATTTAATATATATTTAATTATAGTATATAGATATATTGTTAATTAACTTATATTAATTATCTTCTCGTTCTCCCAATGGTTTGTTTAAGTTTTTTCTCATAATATATTAAACTAGTCTATTAGTATTTTATAAAATTTAATGCATAAAAATTTAATATTTTAATATATTTAATGTAGAGTTTTAATTATCAATGTATTGAATATATGAAATTTAATATATTTTTAATTCTTTTAATTGAGTAAAATTAGTTTGGTTTTAAAAAAAAAAAACAATGCGTGTTTGTTTAAAGAGCAACAATTTTTTAAATTTTTTTATAAACAATGAATGTTTTTTTGGAAGAGCAGTGACAGTTAGAACCAGCGACCGCTGCTTACCACTGTAATTTCATTTTTTTTAAAGATGGTATCCAACTTAATGCAATAAATACATTTAAAAAAAGCACTTGAAGCCATGCCAACAATTTTTTTGTCGATTTATTTCTCAATACAATTTATTTCCCAATGTCTTTCAAATTTACGATTGCAAATTGTTCTTTCTAATATTCTTGCTTTTCAACTTTATGGTTATAGATGGGATATTGATAGACCCTATCGGCTATTTCGTAAAACTGCTAGTGATTGAATATGAGAAAGACTCTGTACTTTTATGAAGAAAAAAGAGTTATATCCATTCATGGAACTTGTATCTACAACAAATTTTGATTGTCACAAAGCCCTAAGAAGTCTGTACAAACGGGAAAAATTTATGAAGACTAAACTTGGGAAAAATTGTATACCTCCCACGTGGAGGGCCCACAAGTGTTATGATTACGTCTTTTCACGGAAAAAAAACAAAAAACAAAAACAATTAAATTGTTTTTCCCAGATAACAAACGAAACAAGTTACTGTACTTTTGACTATCTTTAACAGCGAGGGCCCTCTGTGCACTACCAACACACCACCAATTTGGGCCCTTCTCTCAAATTTGGCGCCGTTGAGGAAGCGAAGTATATCTAAAATCCCCACCAGGTTAGTCACTTCAGATCCAAATTCATTTCTTTTCTTTTGCCAAAATCTTGTCCAGATTTAAGAGAGGTTTTGAACATTTTCAGGCATTTCATACAGATGAAGAAGAGCAAATTATGGGCTAAAGTCAGGTACAAATCATCATCATCGTTATTGTCATATCTGTTATTCTTTCCTCTTTATCATTATATCTGCTGGGGAAAGAAAAAAAAAAATCAATGTAGATCGGCCTTGTTGCTTGAAAATGTGGTCACACTATCTGAATTGAAACAGAAGCGTTATAATTTTGTCTAAGATGTAGTGCTTTTGCCTGGGAAATTTTGGGTGGGTTGGGTTAAGCTTGCACAACATTTTTGAGATTTTAAACTGGAAATCGTTCATGTTTGTTAGACGAAAATTCGCTTCATGGGGGTTGAATATGTGGGAAATTTGGCCTTAAATTGTTATTACTACTTTTTTTTGTAATTCACTTGAATTTCCCTGTGTATCGTACTTGAAGCTCGCTTCTGTAATTTTGTAATATTTCTGGGCATTGGCCAAAGCCTGTACTTCAAGGTGGAAGACCTATTTCATTGTTGTAATGGCACATTAGGGAAAAGGCGTTAAGACCTTGCATTTAAACCAGTCGGTCAATTTAGAATCTCAAAGATCAAACTGGATTAATATGGCACGAAATTATGGGAACATTGTTTAAGCGAAAACTTCTAGCCAATCGTAATTGGTACTCGCCAGAAATAAATTCCTCACAAAGAGATTGGATTATGCGTGGGAAACCAGAGTGAAAAAAGGCTAACATTTTTCATATATGTTAAAGGCTTTGATTTTATGTTGGGTTGATTTTTTTTTTCCTTAAATTATAATTCTGTACCTTCATTTTTTGTAAACTTTACTTGATGGAGTTAACGTTTTGATCTACTTCAACAGAGATGCAGGCTTCTTTTTCTAGTTGCTCTGCCTTTGCCCTATGTTAGTGTCTATTACTTGACAGACAGACATATCCACCCTGATGCATTCCTGCTTTCTCCTTAAATATTTTTGCGCATTTTAGAAATAGTGTAGAATCATTAGGTTTCTATAGCAGAAGCTATTAACATGTCCTCCCAAACGTATTTAGATTTTCCACTCTGTTTACTTAAAAGAGTAGGAGAGTTATGTTCTGAGAATGTTTTTCATTTACTTTGTTGCATGTGTAGACACATTGTATATTTGACTTCCAATTCTTTTTATGTATGGCAACTAGCACTATTTCTTGGATGAGCGAATATTCCAGTCCATCACAGGTACAACAGCTTTGACCCAATGCCTAATTGGGTAGGTCAAACACTTTACTGTGCATGTAGTGGAGAGACCATTGGAGTTTTATCATTTGCTGGTTTGGGTTGTTTCCTCTTGCAATCACGCATAATCCTGGGTCGTCAGGACTCCCTGATCTTCAACAAATAGTGCATATTCCCTGCTGAAGGATTTCTTTTTCATTAAGCTTTGAATGCAGGCATCCTAAGAAGCACGGGCTAGCATTTGAGCTCTCAGTGAAACCAACTCAAAATCTAGTCCTATTACTTTCATAAACAAGGTATAGCTTTGGGCTTGATCAAACTATCTTTATGGAGTATGAGACAGACACAAAAGCTTGGGAAATCCAAAAGAACTTAACTTGTCCTCATAGTGTAATGATTAGCAGCAATTCTTATAAGTAGGCTGCACTAATGTTTGCCCTTTAGGGCTTTCTATAATTCTGACAACTTTTTGGTAGATATTTAACAATATATTAAGCTATGAAATTTAAATTATTTTAATAGCATCTTGATACAAGCACTTAACCAACAGTTATATTCAAATTCATTTTTGACTTGCTTTGAGAGGACACCAACAAATTTCTCTCTTAAATGATGATTCCTGGAATTAATCACATCTGAACTTAGAATACACTGTGGTGTAGCTTGATTGATTTCTCTTTCAGTTGTACTCTTGACTCTTGAGAGCCTGATTTCCATTTTTTGTGAATTGCAATACTATATTTACTTCCATGCAATAGAATTTCCCCTGACCTTTATGTTAAGGATAGAAGTGTTTTGTAGGACTTATTTACTGATATTTTGTTTTCATTCACAAATTAGGACACAAATCATAGTTGATGTGTATTGTATAGTTGTGAAATGAAATAAATATAAAGGCTTCATTTTTTCTGAGTGATGGCATTGTACTTGGGTATGTTGTTATGAGTGTTTCCACCTCCTTTTTATGGGCATATTTGTTTATTTTTCCTGCTTGATAGTTAATACATATTGATATGATTACATGTAGGTCCCGAGTCCGTTGGGATGAAACAAACCTGGGAGAAATAGAGGCCAACAAGCCTGTGAGGCAGAAAATAAATGAACCTAAAACACCTTACCATGCACCACAATATGAAGATGGTAAATTGTCTGGATATGATAAACTTCAGCTAATCTTTCAATAATGTTGCTGTTTTGTTGAATGATAACATGGAGGTATCACTATTTTTCTTATTTGCAAGATATCAAATAGCCGTTTCACGTTAAATGAAGTGAAACTGTTTGCAGGATCTGTTTCACCATTATCGGACAGAGAAACTTCTCTGGGCGATGCTGAACATGCAGAAGCAGTACGATCTGCGTTGAGCCAAGTTGCATCTTCAAGCAGAGAACAAACAAAGCGAGGCAATGGTTGGACATCCTCTGAGGATGAGGGTGATGCAACAGAACATGATGACGAAGGTTAGTGTCTACTATGTCTACATCATTGTCAGCGTACCTTTTTTTTATGGGAGTAAAAGCTCATGGTGTGGAATATATATGTATACATCTTATATAGTAAGTTGGTTTTTTGAATTAATCACTAAATATACGAGGTTTCCTCCTGTGGGCCCATGTGAAACTCTTCCTATTTGTCATATCAAACTTATCTAACTTGTTGCAGTGATGATCTCTTGGTGTATTTATTATTATTATATGTTACCAAGGCTATGTTTGCCTTTGACAAATAGACGGGAAGAATCACCTCTAGGCACTTTATAAGTTCTCTTCAGTTTCAAATTTTAGAGGATTTTTTTCTCGCTGGTTAAGACCCAGGGCTTGAGGCTAGTACTTTGTCTGAATTACTGCAAATTTTAGTTGGCCAAAAAATTTAAAAGCAACTTTAGTTGTCATGATTATAGGCTTTGCTTTATGAATCACTCAACAAGATCATCACTGTCTGATTTTTTCTGATGATCTCAGATCTGAGTTGTTCCCCATGGCATGTATATTTTTGTCTTTGACATTAGCTTATGTATTTGGAAATATATTTTCATTGTCTTATTCCAGATATGTAGTGAGAGCATATGGCAAGGGCAGGTTGTGTCTATGCTAAAAAGAGAATTTTAGTTTCCATCTGTATGATGTTTGTCACGATTATAAATATTTTTTCAAACAACTTTATCTCCAAAGACTGAATATTTTCTATTCCATATTTTATAAAACATCTTTCTTAATGCTGAATTTTCATTGAGGTTGAATGTCTGTTGTGTTTAAGTCACACTTGCCCCAAGTCATTGTAGAGAAAAAGAAAACCGATAAACTTGTACAATAGAAGTAGTGCATATACAATTTGAAACAATAACAGAATAAATAGAATGCAAAGACAGTGTTTTCACCTAGAAAATCCCTTTCAGGTAAAAAACCCAGCATGGTAAAATTTTTCACTATTGCAGAAACTCAGCTGTTCTCAAATACAATAATAAATCTCTCTTACTTTACCCCTTAAGCATGTGCAGATATAAATAGGCACATCGAAAGCAGTTTTACACATTATGAAATCATGCAAAAGATAAACATGGGTAAAAATAGAAAACACCCAAAATAACACCTAGAATAAAACTCAAATCTTTTTTTTTTTGGGCCCCATCCTGACTATTAAACATGGAAGGTATACAACACTTACCCAACAGTCATTACCAACTTCTTTGTTCGCTAGCTGAACTGCAGGAAGAAAGAGAAAAATTATTCAAGTTAAAGAGAAGTTATATCAAATTTAATACATGACAATGAAATTTCATGTGGTCATTGTCACGTGGTCACTGGGCTTTTAACTATCTTATGTAATTACATCAAGGAGTGCTTAACAAATCTTAAAGCTAGATGCAAAATCACAAAGAATATAAACTAAACATACACAAGTGCCTGTAGGAAAAGAGTAATGGCGAGTCGAGACCACTTCTTCCATTCTATTATGCAATCTGAATGTTTTTTTATTTTTGGTTTTTTTGGAAAAATCAAATACCTTATGACAACTGCCCTTGTTTTTTTTTTTTTCACCCTGGTGCTACAAATGCACTATCTGCAATGGTACATATGTTTGTGTGTGTTGTATATGTAATATCTGCTTCAAATCTTTGTTCTGCACTAATGGTTTTTGAACAGAGTTATTGACAATTAGATGTGGGATGCTTGCAGTTTATTGTTTTATCTACCAAGTAGATTTGGGATACATCATTTTTTAACCCCTCACTAATAAGGGCCTCAATCAGCAACCCTGCCATCAGTGGTGTCCATCCTCTCTTTAGAGAACTCAGAGCTGGACTAGTGGAGATCAGTTAGCCATGTCTTCCCCTATGTAGCCTCATCTTTATTTGTGTTTGACCTTAATGACCAAGAAATAAGGTTGCTAGTTGTGAAAGTAGATTTAGAAGCAGTTTTGACATTTTGAGAAATTTGCTTTGCTTGTTCAGGTACAATGATCATTCTGTAGTTCCAAATTCAAATTTAGCTTAGTTTTCTATAGAGAGAGTAAATATAAAATAAACAATAGATCTAAGTTTTCTTATCTTTTCTTAGGTAGAAACTAATTTAGCTCAGCGATTGCTCTAGTATGGACAGGTAACTGCATGTCATTGCACTGGTTGATTCTGCTTTTAAGGTTTTCTTGCGAGATAGCAATGGGAGATATAATGCAAATATGTATTTTGTTGATATTATCTGTAGCATGCCATATTTATCAATCCAAGAATTGGCTTCTAGTAAAGTCTTTTAAGTATTACTGTATTTGCATTACGGTGGAAGGAAGCTTCTTATGTTTTTAGATTGAAGAATTGAAGCTTATGGATAATGGAGTGGCCTTAAGGTAGTCAATAAACCAAGTGCAGTGATCTCCACGTATTTTCTTGGTATCATAGTCAAATAGCTTTCATAGGTTTCTTAGAATCTCAGTGTTCACGGGAACATGTACCCAGGGGTCTGGGTGATGTTCCTAACGTCCTGGATGTTCTGAGGACTTGGGGACTTCGAGGGACCACCCATTTCAGGGCTGGACAGCCTACTCCATTTGCTGCATAAACATAAAAAAAGTAACTTTTAAAGAAAAAATACTAAAAACTTAAAAAGGGATACTTGCTATTGCCAATTCAGTACATTGTATTAAAAAAACATAAAAAGAAAAAGAAAATATATATTGCAAATAGCCTACTATCATTGCATTTACTTTTTGAAATTTCAGCTGCTTTTAGCTTGTTTAATTTATTTTAATAGCTGTCCCCCACTGTCCCCCTGCCACCCCATCTCAGAAGCTTGGGTTTCTCTACTATGGTCTTTTTTGTTCCTCAGGAAATGTGGGCTTAAGCAGAAGCCACAATATCCTTCAAGGAATTACATTTGTAGAAACCACAATGGCTAACTTTTTGTAGTCAAATTGCCTCCTACAAGCATGCACATCTAAGATGGTGTTGAATTCCTTGCAGTGCAAAGTGTATCTTTTTCCCTATTCAATATGCATGAAGTTTAGTATAAGAAAATTTCTGGTTGTCTTACGTTTTCCCTTAAACATGTTCTCAGATTCTGGAGCCATTGCCAACAAACTGAGTGGCAGCAAATTGAGCTTTAAAGAGCACAGACGAGCACATTATGATGAATTTCGAAAGGTTAAAGAGTTACTCAGTCATGGTTCAACACTTAATGAAGAAGATGAGGAAGACGAGAAAGAAAGGTTGGAATCTGATAGAAAGACATGCCAAGATTGTGATATTTCTCTAACAGGTGGCATGGGTTCAATAGGCATCCAAGATTGTAGTATTCTGCCGCAAGAACACACCTCCCAATGAATAGACACTGGGTATTTAGGCTTGACATGTATGATAGGAATTTGTTTAACTTAATATCATCGAAAATGAATTCCCTTATGTTTTAGGTATTGAGTTTTCTTGTTGAGAGGATTTGATTACAACCCTTTTGGGTTACATGGCAATTCCAAGCAAGGGCAAGAGAGAGTGGATAATGCTTTGTCTTTCTTGGAGATTACCTGGAATTGAAGATGTGAAGAAATTGTTTGATATTTTAAGAATTCCAGAGGAGTTTATTGTATTCTCAGTTTATTTCCATATATTGTCAGAATTATTTAAGGAATTTCAGCAAGTTCAGTAGACTACAACATAATAATTTCCTTCTAAACAGGAGTACAATAGTCTGAGAGAGCAGAATTTTATATCGGCTAAGACAGTTAAATCAATTTTCTGTTTATGACTTGAAGAATAATGGAAGTCCCCTTCAGTACTTGTTCTATTTCAATTTTATTGTTATATGGTTGTTTGTATTTGTAAATGGTTTGGTCTGTAGGTATCATTTTTCCACATTCACGCAATTATTGAGACCTAGCTGATTTTGCATGATTGTCGGGCTTTCCTTTATCTTTTTTTTGTCCACAAGTATTCTTAATGATTTAAAATTTAAATGGATTGCTAGCTGACTTTACACAACTGTCACACTTTTTATTATCTTATTTTGTTTGTGTGTCGTCTTAATGATCTAAATGGATCGCAACGGAGGAACCCTCAAGTGATTATTACTAACCTATATGTGCACAATGCAAGATGTTTTTTGCTTATTTCTTCTTATACGAACTGGTTAATCCTTTGGAATGCACCAGCTTAGTGTGTAAAAGAAATGGCATTCTAGAATAGACCATCGGGGAGAACTGATGGTCTGCCTATATGTGCATAGTGCAAGATGTTTTTTGCTTATTTCTTCTTATTTGAACTGGTTAATCCTTTGGAATGCACCAACTTAGTGTGTAAAAGAAATGGCATTCTAGAATAGACCATCGGGGAGAACTGACATTACTTGCATAGGTGGATTATTATTTTCCAACTAGGTTCTTGAGCAAATATTGATCAATATATGTTGATGCAAACTGTTGCTCTAATTTGAAAGAGCTGTAACTTGGTTATAAATTAATAATAAAAATGCAAGCTCATTAGCAATGATTCCTATACAAACTATTGTTACTAGTTGAAGCTTTGCAAGACATCAATTTGAATGAAATATGGTAGAGAGAGATACACATCTGGCACAACATCACAAACCTTCAATTTTCTTCACGATAATATCTGTTGAATGTCCTTGTGTGGTGGTTTGAAATGCCCTATTTGTAGAAGGGAGCTGCTTTTGCCATGAGACTTTCTTGTATCAAATACCAAAACTATGGATAGGGTGAAACCAATTCAATGATTCCATTTTGAATTTTGCCATGTGAATGGTGCCAGATTTTTGCCTGGGTCTCCCTCTTTCTTTATTGTATTCTAGTTCACAACTCTTCAGGCCTCGGGCATCTGTGTCTTTAGATATACCCGCTTTGGCTTACCCTTTCTAACTCTGTCCAGAGTTTGAATTTAGGTACAGTACTTTGTCCCCAAAGTTGTATAACTTAGTTGGATGTACTCTTTCTATTTTACTTACAACGCTGTCTTTTGCCAATTCTTATTGCTTCGTGTTAAACCTGGTGAGAATGATTCTTTTAAATTGGTGTTATATTATGGTCAACATTCTCTCGTCATTTTACAAGTCAATAGTTGCTCCCGAACATTCAGATGGAATGGGTGCTGCCGTAGTATTGAAAAAAACATTTATCCAAAAACAATCATCTCTCAGGGTGACGCCTGGACAAAAGATGGATGAAATGCTATGGACAAGGATTTCTAAGGGGGAAGCCAATTCACATAAAACATACAAGGTATTTGTTTGATAGCTATATTTAACCTCAATCTGAGATACAGGAGAAACATTGGTTAGCACGATTAGAATGTGGGGTAGACCTTGGATTTTGAATTCTTATGTATTTTTATATTTACTCTTCATAAGCTGTGGTCTTTGATTTGGAAATGAAACAGTTCTGGCTTGCATTTGCTATTTGATATTTTATTAGAACATATTTGCTATTTTAATGTTACAGAAATGGAATCAGAATAATTATAAATGAGACTGCTATTGTAAAGTTCTTGTGGTGTCATTGCTTATTTTGAGAGATGATTTGACAACCACCTTTGCAGTGGGAAAGAAGATCGCATAGGTAAAACAAAGTGCAGAGATATATCTGCCTGTTCTTTGTATCCAGTGAATTATTTGTAGGATTTGAAATTGGTATTTTTCAAGAGATCTTGTAGGTGAAAATAAACTAGATCATGAAACTGTAACATTCGAAACCTGGTAAATCAAATTTGTAACACACAAGCATCAAAAGACGAGCACCATGAACTTAACACTACCAGACTAATGAAAGTCACGATTGCAAAAATCTCGTAGTCATAGAATGAGCAAAGGGAGCCTCAAATTTGATGGTAGGTTTGAACAAAGATGGATGGAAAACATGACTTAAGTCAGTCCCAAATTTTAATCAATAGGAAATCATAAATGAAGATTTAGAAAAAATAGATAGCAAAAGTATGATTTTAATTAAGATACCAATCCAAGCCTAACCATAGTAGGTCTTAATTCCATATTGATATTAATTGTTAGACGAGGCATATAAGGTAGAGTCACCCCAAAAGCTTAGTCAGTTGGAAAAGATGCTAAAGAGAGAAAAGCTCAATGCACTGGATTTAAAAAAAATTGTCATTACTCCCCCTGCTAAGAAAGGATTATAAGCTATATGGTCACTCAAAAGGCTTTGCCAATTGGGAAGGAGGCTAAAAGGTGGAAAGATAATCTCACAGCGGCAATGGTATAATAATTGTGAGACAAGAAAGCCATTCGCACCCAAAAGGCTTTGCCAATTGGGAAAGAGGCTACAGGTTTTTTAAAATTGTCATTCCTCCCCATGCCAATAAGCACAATTAAAAACCTTCAAAGTTTAGTGAACTATGGTTTGATGAAGACTCAAGTTTTATCAAAGGAATTTTGAAGATGTATAGAAAATTTTGGCCTAGAACTATTCAAGTAGCAATCATGAACTGATCATTTGTATTCATGATTTGGTAGCAATATTGCAAATCATGTCATGTTATTTTCTCAATTCTATTAGTTAACCAAATTGACAACATTAATATTATTGCAAACTACAAACTTAATTTAAATTGCACACCAATCTTTGAGATAGTCAACATTGTTATAACTTGCAGCAAGAGCAGCACCTTCAACAACCTAGAAACAACTATAACATTATTTAAACAAATAGATGTAGAAACATTTCTATAAGATTTTCATTAAACATTCTATTCCTAAATTAATATTTATATACATTACTTTTACCTTTATCTTTTCCTCTTTTAGTCAAAATTAGTGTTAAAACTATATTTTGATATGGCTCTAATTGTAACACTATTAGTGATCCATAATTTCTACCAAAATTAGTTAGAAATTAAGGAATCAAGCAATGAGATTACCATTCTACATGGAGTTCCAAATGATAGTCAACAATGTGTAAAGTCCCCATTTTGACATATTGGTTTGTTAGCGTAGAAGTAGCATAGATGGGTGTGTTCATAGTTTCTATCAAATAGTTAGGATTGAAATAGGATGGGTCTGTGGTCAAATAGTTTGATCTATAGTGGACTAGTATTGCAATATTTGGTTGCCCTTTAAAAGTCCGCATTCTCAATTTTCTACCTTTTGCTTTCTTCATTTCAACGTTTTCAAATTTTGCAAGAAAATGGTACATTCTCCTGTTTAATGAAATTTTGCAAAAACACTTCCATACTAAATGGCTTTGTGAACTAAAGTTTGTAGAAAAATGATAGAGATCCGCATATAAGATGGTGACTAAACATATCCTGCAACAAAAGAAACTTCTGCAAATGAAAATCATGCATGATTCTTAACCTCTAAAATAAATGCACTGCTTTTTCAATAAAATGTGGGAATGGATAGGAGGGCCAGATTTTTGCATTTCTAAAAGGGGAAATCGTAAAAGCTATGGGTTTCTCATCTCCTTCTCCCTTTTTCTGAGTCAACACATCAACACATGAATGTTCTGATATGAAGGAGTAGATGAAAAAAGGTTGCTTATAATCAGGGCTGATCAAAATAGGAGTATTATGAATTGATTATTTAATCTGATAAAAAGCCTACTTGGCTTCAACGCTCCATTCTACCTTTGCATCCGTCTCGAGCATATCTTTTAGAGGCCTAACTATCTCTACAAAATCAATTATAAACTTCATCGTAAAGTTAATTTTCCCAAAAAAATGACTTAAGTTCTTTCTTACTCCCAAGCAATGACAATTTTTGAGTGGCTTCAACTCTTTCTGAGTCAACGGAAATCCCTTTTCAACTCTTTGTGAGTAAACTTACTTTCAGTGACCCCAAAGACATAATTCTTAGGATTCAAAGAAACTTCATGCTCTTTGCATCTTTGGAGGATTTTACTTAAATTAAATACACGATCCTTTCTATTTTAAAAAAATACTGTCAAATCATCCATGTAAATAATAATGCACTTACTCACAAGATCATTAAAAGCAATGTCCATGGCCCTTTGAAAGGTAGCACCTTCATTAATTAGGCCAAAGGCATCATTTGGTAGGCAAATGTGTCCCACTTTGTGGTAAAGGCAGTCTTTAGTCTGTCCTCATACTTGACAATAACTTGATTATACCTTAAATACCCATCAAGAAAAGACATCATCCGGGATCCATTCACAATCTGCAACAAAGAAGGCGATGGGTAATTGTTTTTTTACATGCTCTATTGAGGTTTTGGAAGTCAACACATAATCTTATCTCCTCAATTTTCTTCCAAATTGGGACAAGGTTAGCAACCCAGTGCCTAACTAGAAAAATGATTCTTGTTGATAATAATTTCTGCACTTCTTTGAGAATCAATAGTTCTAGGAGGGTATTTATTGGCTTCTACTTCTATCTAAATGGTTTTGCATCTGGTTGTAGTGGGATGGTGTCAGTAATGATTGAAGTATCAAAGGTGTTCAAATCTTCACATCCCCATGCAACTACCTCTAGATCATATTTTAATGCATTAATTATACCATCCTTCTCTTTAAGAGTACATCTTTCCTTATAAGCACATTCCTTATTCATTGGTCATCTCTTAAATTATGAGCATAATACTTACCTCCTTTCAAATTGGGAGACACTCTTTGTTTTTCCATTTGATCCATATCAAACAACCTTTCTAATGCCACCATCTCTTTTGGAATGGCATTAGTCTTCAAGTTAATGATTCCTTCATCATCTGCTTCAAAAGAATCCCTTTCTGATTCATCAATGATCCAAGTTTCAAAAATAGATTCATTAGTAATAAAATCTAAAATGTGTTTATTATCTTCAAATAACTAAATTTTTTTGACATTATCTGGGACTATAGGTATGGGAACCAAATCTACTAAAAATCTTTTCAACTTTGAATCAACCATTGGTTCCAATGTGTTGACTACTACTACTAGTGCATCTACAATCTAATTCTTTCCTCTAGGTATGAATTTAATGTTGAAAGCATCAAATTCCTCAATCAAGTCCCAAACCCTGTTCATGTAGGTAGCAAGTCTTTTATCATGGCATGCATATTGACTTCTGACCTACTTGATCACCAATCCTGAGTCCCCTTGGACTTGTAACCTATTAACCTTTTTTTGACGTGCCAAGAGTAGTCCTCTTATCAGTGCCTCACATTTTGTTACATTATTGGTGTAGGTAAATTGCAACTTGTAGGATGCTAAGAAATCTTTTCCTTTGGAATTAACCAGCTCCACTCTTGCGCCACATCTTTGTTTAGATTTTGATCCATCAAACTTCAGAGTCCACATAAGGTTATCATATGAAATCTTGGACTCCCTTTTGGGCTACTTATCTAATTTTGGTATGTTTAAAGGATCCCTTGGTGCTTCAATAGCCATGATCTCATCTATCCTTCTGAATTTCTCTAGTTCAACTTCATCATATGTGATCTCGTTAGGGTGATTGTATTAAGTGATCATGTGTTTTAGTTTTGGCTCACTTTCAATCTTGATCTGATTCTAATTTCCTTTCGATGGTAGCCACAAATGGGAGAAGTTAGTAGCAAAGTATCCATTCGATTTCTTTGTCCAATCTCTACTCAATAACATACCATAGAGCTCTGGAATTTCTACTACCTAGCTGTCTATGCACTACCGGATGCAGGGATCTAACACTAATTGGATGTGAACATCTTTTGGCTCACTCATGACATTAAGTTTAGACTTGTCTAGTTGTATTACCTTCCTATTAGTCTTGCTGAGGAACAACCCTAGTTTCTTGCAAATAGAATGTGGCATGACATTTTCAAGTGCAATTGAATCAACCAGATAATTATGTAATTCTTACCAAAGATTATGATACTCAACAAGAAGGGTGGTGAATCTAATCACCCTTGTATTGTTGGGAATTGAGGTGTCTCAACCTTTGTAAGTTCATAATGTTGTATTTATTTATTTTTGCCTACTATTGTAATTTTTTATGTAAATTTTATTTCGTCACTTTGTGGGAGTTGGCACGGTGATGTGTCATCCTACATGGAAGGTGACTAGATGTATTTTTGTCCTCATATGAAGAGGTAGGTGCCCCATTTTGTGGTAGAGGTATTTTGCCATCTGTCGGCACCTTGTGGTCATGTGTCATGAGTTATGACAGAGTTTATGACGCGTAAGTTATGATAGATTCCTATGACATAATCTATGACATGTAAGAGCTGGAAATAGAGATTCTATGATAGGTGTGACATGTGTCATGTGGCATCTTTGCATGGAGAAAGTAGTCGCCCAAGTTTGACTATGACAGAGTTGTAAGAGGAATATGCTATTCTTAGTCAGTTATGACAGATTCTCTTACAGTTGTAAGAGTTGTCATATATGATAGATTCTATGACATTGTAAGGTGTGTAAGAGCATCTGTCATACCTATTTTTGGCAAATTTGGGGTGCCCAAGTATGGAGGGTTGTAAGGGATGAAAGAGAATCTTAGACATGTGTTATTTGCTGCTTTATGGCCTTGGAATTTGGGCCATGTGGATTTGGATGAAAATCATTTGTGGCTTGCTCTAGAAGCTACCTCCATCCTTGATATTTATCTATATATACAGGTGCTTGGAGTTGGAGTGGTATGGTTCATTTGCAAGTATCGTTATGCTGCCAGAATTACTCTAGTATTCGACATTTGTGTACTCTTGGAAGAACTTGTATTGCAAGTGTGTTGTAATCATCCTTTAATTTGGTAATACATTGTGCAGGTTTTATAGTGGGGTTTTTCACCTGAAAGGGTTTTCCCCACGTATATCTTGTGTTGTGAGCTTTGTATTTACATTTGGATGTTGTTATTACCTTTCTGTTAATGTGCATCTTAATTTGTAATTGTAAGAGATCAAACTTTGCATAAACCTTTCCTCATTAGTTTAGTGTAGGAAGCTATTACCGCATACCTTGCTTCCTTTCATGTACATAGCAGCAAATGCATCTACACCAGCTCTTGCCTTGCTTATGCAGAGCATGCAGCTGGAAACATTCAATGAAATGGTGGAATTTGCTATTCCTTATCTCATCGGCAAGAGCTAACAAATTGTCTCACCGACATACCTATCGGCCTGACAATACCTATCGGCACCTCCAATAGATCTCGCCTCGATACCCCTTTTTACACTGATGAGTATTCGTTTATATTGCCTATCGGCAAGACCCTGCCTATCGGCTTCTCCAAACCGAGCTATCCCGTTGACTGTTGTCACAACGATGCATACAAACTTCAACTGGCCAAACCCGCGATCCCCTTGTATCTGTCGCTTCCGTTACACAAGACATGCAAATGCTGACCTGTCAGCGCCGATCACCTCCACTCACTGTCGGTCGACTTTTGTGTCTAGCGCTTGTATCTGCGCATTGTATATTCTCCACATACAACTGATACATACAAATCGAAATATACATATACAAACCATTAAATGCATTTGCGTATACACAAAAACATGCAAATGCAGTATACTCAGAACTTGTATGACTCGATGTACAATTGCGATATACACAAAGATTGTATATCGACACCTTACCAAATCCACAACTTACAAACCCGATATACAGATGACGGATACACACGAAATGACCCTCGGATGCAAAAGCGATATACACATCAATTGTCCGCAACAAACAAAAGTGATATACACAGGAATTGTATATCCGAACTGTTTCACCTTTGTACCTTCGAAACATGCACTTCTAACATGTTTTAACACCCGACCCGGTTCGTGATATACGCACAGATACAAATGCGGTATACACACAGACTGTATGTCACATACAAACACTGTATATCCGTCAAATGTACATTTTGACAAAACCCTCAAAACTTCACAAATTTCACACAGAAATTACTGTGATCGGGCCAAACCATTCCCTGGGCAATCTTAACTTAGATTTTATCCTTAAAACCCTAGCACATGAGGATGCTAGGATAAATCATAGCATGCTGTAAATCGATCCCAAAAACATGAAATGCACGAACATAAAAATAGAAAAGAAAACTAAACTATTGTACATGTCCATTCCACCGATTCAGAGAATCAATCGGTGGAATGGATGGGTGAATCCATTTCGCCTGCCACAAGAGAATCAATACACAGATGGATCGAAAATCAGACAAATGAAACAACGGGATCTTCCTTAATTCAATAACAAAAATGCATACAGATATCACAGTCCACTGTATCACAATGTTCTGTCTGATCTCCAAAACACAAGAAAAAAAAATGTCTCTGTTTCTCCTATGCAATAGTGTATCTCCAACAAATTGAGCTAGGGCAAATATATCGACTCCTCATGAGTAGTACAGAGTCAATTCCCAGCGGTTGGGAGACTTCCAAGCGGCTGGGAGAGGACAGCTAGGATAACAAACTTCTAACTGACTTGCACATAAACCTAGATTTGACTTAAACATAAGAATTGGTCACATGGACCTTATTACATCATAAGTAAAACATACTATAGTTAGACTTATTCTTTATTTCGAAGGGGTGCTCTTGCACCACTTGCCCTTGTCCTTCTATGAATATTGTGGCCTTTTCATTCTTGTCCAAAGAATGGATCAAAGCTTCTCTTTGTGATGGATAATTCTATAGGATATCAAAGAAAGATATGTTAGCCTTAGTTTTCTTCAACTCTACTGGGACATAAGCCTAAGTAGCTATAGGAACATTCTATCTCAATTATCTCAATGATCCTCCTTGAGAACCCTTGAGAGATACTAGATTATTGTCTACATTCAAGTTTAGTTGAGTGGGTGCATTACTTGAAGGAATCAAAGTTTTTTTTCTCGACAAATTGTGGGATGAGGGCCCACTCCCGTAATAAGATAACAAAATAAAAGATGAGAAAGCTTAAAACTCATCAAACGGAGAGCAAAGAGAGACAAAGAAACATCTTTAGACCAACCAAAGGTGGACACATGGGGCAAAACTGATTATGAAGAAAGAAGGCAGAGAGATCTCAAAGGTAGCAGAAATTGAGAAAAAAACCATAAAGGGGCAGAGGCCACAAAAGTGCAAAAGACTAAACACTACTAAAAGGCAACCGCCATCACATCCATTTTGCTAAGCCCTTCTTCTTGCTTTGAGTAAGAAGAGCGTCCATGGTCCACTAAGTTCCATCATCAACAACATCTCTACCTTTAATTTTGAAGTTTCTCTGCTTTGATTTTCCTTCTTTTCTTCTTCTTTGGAGCACCACAATTTGGTTTTGAAATATGACTCGCAATTTGGGCGATGGAGCACTTCCTCAAAGGGACTACCACCTCATCATGATCAAAAGGGACTGCCACCTCATCATGGTCAAAGAAATCCATTATTTCATCATCAAGATCCTTCAAAAAACAATAAGTATCCTCAACATCAGATCGAGGATCCTCCCCCACAAGAACAGGATTTGAAACTTCTTTTGGAGGGCTGCAGGAGGGGGGAGGTGCTGGAGGGTTTGAGGGAGCAGCAACAATCACCAAATCTGTCTCTAGCGCCAAATGGCGGTCCAAGAACTTGCCTTGATTACACCAAATGAAATCTGCATCAGGGGTGCTAGGTTTCTTTATCCATTTTTTGAGATTGAATTTCCTAGAACCAGGCACCCATTTAACGTGGCAACCAGCAATCTTATGTCCCATCATGTTGCATTTGAAGCATCTAAAGGGGAGTCCTTCATAGTTGAGGAATTGAGTCCATGTGCCGAAGGAGGAATGTAATTTGATAGAGTGAGGCACAGGCTTCCAAATGTCGACGATAGCGCAAACCCTAGTATATCTGCAAGAAGAATTTGAGTCCCATTTGACAAAGGATCCAACCTGGTCTACTAAAATTTTGAGGAGAATTGTATCCCGCATAATCAAAGGAAGGTTGTAAAGTCTGATTCAAATGGGGATTGAAGTGATTTTTGCAACTGTTGATCGAAAAAAGGGGACCAAGAAGTAATGAAGATGCTGGATTGCTCAAAGAACCACTGTCCATTCAGCTTCACAAAGTTGCAATCCTCTGCGAAATTGAACCGAAGAAGAAAAAATCCAAAGTCTAGTAGTTCAATAGAAGGAGGGGACAAGTTGTTCCATGTCGATTTAGCCCATTCTACTAAAGAAACTAAGGGCGGGTGTTTCCTTAGAAGCTGAAAAATGAGGGATCGGCTCCCAACATCCGTTGAGGTAGCAGAAACACTAGAATCGGGGATATGAAAGTCTACCAGTTCATCTATAAAAGTAACTTCTGCATCACCCAAAGAGGAGACAACTCCTGAAGGCGGAGGGGGCGCAAAATCTGGAGCGGAGCCGGATGCTAAGGGGAGGTCATCCATCGCCAAATTCACCAAAGGATTGAGAGAAGGGAAAGGGTTTGCCAAAATCTGCTCTTGGTAGAAGGTGCTGCATTCATGATAGGGATTCGTCTTGTTCTTACAGGCCTTGAAGGATAGGGGAGGCAACGTCGTGGGAACGAGGACACCAAAAGTGGGGGAAACATGTAGACCTTTGTCCATTTGTTTCCCATTCGATGTTGTCCCCAAAGGATCAAAAGCTAAGGCATCCCTGTCACCCAACGAGAGCTTCGAGCCCAAGCTAGATCCAAGATGCTGAGAGGAGAGCCTGGAAATGCCCTTACGCCCGTCGTGAGTACGAAGCGACTGCCTCTGAGCCACATTTTGCACATTACTCCCGACCAAGCCGTCCCTCGTTGAAGCTTGTTCCTTGCGTCGTGCATCACCCTCACACATCTTCACTCCTAGGTCAAGTCCTTCTAATTTTAATTCAATTATACCTACAACATTATAGAGTGTGAGGCATTGGTATTCAAGGAATCAAAGTTGCAAGATGCTCTTTATTTCTATTCCTCAATAAGTAACTATTTTTGGCTTTATAAAAAGCCTGGATCTCATCATATTCTTGTATTGGTTCATTATCCTCTTCAAAAGGAAACACAAATGTATTTAGTACTGTTGCAGTACCCATGTCTCAATATTGTCCACTTCCACTATTGCCTTCATTCCCAACTTGTTGTTTCACCTCAACTATCTTAGAAATTTTCTCTATTTCTAGGCAATTCAATTCTGAGTGAGTAGATGTGTCATGGAGTCCACACCAATTGGATAATGGATTTAATTTAGCAAGATTCACAAAATTGGGCTGACTCCTTGATGCCTAATTTGCATTATCCAATGGGCTAGGGACACCCCCATTGTTGGGCCTTGTATTCTATTGTTTATTAGGTTTTAGTGATTGAACCCTCTATTATGGAATTTTTGATTTTCAAGATTGTTTTGATTATGAAAGTTATTATGATTATGTGTTTGAGGAGAGTTAATCTTGATATGTGTGAGCTCATTTGTTACTTATTGGTCTTTTTCAATGCTTCTAATTCTGATGTCAACTAGGTAGTTTGATCTTAGGTTGATCGCACATCATTTCATGATGGCCTTGCATGATTTGCTAATTACACATTAGTTGTTGGGACCCAATTACTATTTTCTATTCAAAGAATGAATTGTTAGAAGGATGTGACATATTAGGAACAACAAGATTATTCTAAACTTGCCCTAGATAAGAGAGCATGTATGCAAGAAAAATTGATTCAAAGGTTGTTGATACATAAACTAATTTTGTCCTTGAGGAGCAATGCCTTGTATAAGATTTAGCAAAGGTGTATTTTATATCAGATCATTTTTAATAGATAGGATTTGATTTGGCATGCTTGGATACCCTAGAGAAGGTAAGGTTCCCCTAGTCCCACATGTCATGGGGTTCATTTCTTATTGCAACTTGATAGCCTTAGAGTAAGTAATAGCCAAGGTGATTAAGTTTTCTTGAGCTCTATTCAACAATATTGCAGTTAAAGGATCAATAGCCCTGATGTAAACTTTAATAGAAGCTTCTTCTATCACAACATATGGATTTGTAATCTTCTTGTAGAGTTTATGAAATCTTGTGTTAAACATGGTTAAAGGGTATGTTGGTTCCTTTTTGCAAGTGGAAAATTGATGGTATAAAATTGTTAGATCTATGCAAGTCCTAAATTTGTTAACACAACCTATCTCTAAATATGCCCACTGGGTGATTCATCTAGCTGGTAAACCAAGATACGAAGAGTATGCAAAGTTACCCAATGAATAAGGAAAAAGTTTGCGTATTAATCTTGATGTGGAATACCAACTGTAATGACTACATCTTTAAATGCTTGAATGTGCTCCTCAACACTTTTTCCTTCTCCATAGATAAATTTTGGATAAAACTTTAGGATTCCTAGGCATGTCAAGGAGATCTCTAGGAATAGCAAGAGGAGAGTGTTTTGAAGCAAAGTAGGCCATAGGAAAATTTTGTGTTTTACTAACATAAATGATTGGGATCTAAGATCTAAGTGGGATAGTAGATATAGTGTTCTTTATTTCACTTTTGCCTCTCACTCCTTTTTTTCTATGTTGACTAAGTTCTAAAAATCTTACCCTTCTAGCTAAGGTAGATCTGGTTAACCTTCTTCATTGTCCAGCTAGAAAAGCACCTAGTTGGTCCAGTTTGGTCAATTCAAATAGGCCCTCCTTCTAGCACCTGTTTCTGTTGATGGTTGATTTAGCACATATGGCTCAAGTTGACAAAGATTACTCTTCTTTCAAAAAGATAACTGATATGAAAATCAATCACCTCCAAGGTCTTAGTGGCTATGTCATGGCAATGTTCGAGTAGCTAAGTGGTCTATGTGACTTGTTTGTTTAAGGGGCTTGTGCTAGTATTTTTGAATCTATGATGAAAAGCTAGAAGATCTAGACCAAAATTGTTAGATCTCACTCACATCAATAATATTCTTTAAAACCCTTAAGCAAGATTATTTCTAATCTAATCCTACTCTAACTTTATTTCAAAAAATACAAAAGATAGGGTTTAAGAAAATGAAGACAAAAATAGTGGATAGACAGGGGCCACACAAAGTTACTTACCAACAACAAACAACTAGTGATATGAAGCATATTACAAACTCATAAAATATCCACCAAAATTATTTCTAAATGCAAGATTAAGAGCCAACTCTATGATTAGTTCCAATACTTCACCATGAAAATTTTGATGAAATGTCTATAATACAATGATCGGTTCAACAACCCTACCATTAATATTATGGATGAAGACTCTAAGGAATGTGAGAGTCAGAAGCAAATGCATAAAAACACTATATTACACATGCAGAAATTATACATCAACTTCCAAATTGCATTGCATTCTAAAATTTAGAAAAGGAAGCAAACCATATCACCGCTCAGATTTGGATGTCTTCAAAATTGAGAAACTTGAATTGAAAATAGCATGTTCATTACAATTTTTAGCAAATTGACTGCATTGAAAATTTTTCTTCCTCTCTAGTCTTTTCCAAAAATTCCTCCTAGATTGTCTAATTCTTTCTTCCTTGAATATTCTTCTAACCCCTTAAATTTTGCATGACACATCTCCTTTTATAGAGGTAATTTTGTATTACAAGCACTTTATTTAGTCAGCCTAGATCTAATGATCCTTGGGCCCATGATTAACCAAAATTCTAGATTCTACATTCCAAAGTGGCAATTTTTTTTAAAATTTTAAATTTTGGACCACCCTCACAAAATGAAGGGACCCAAATTACAATTTTCAATGTGACAAGCTACCTAGGTGCCTAAATTGGGCCCATGAATTTATAACACAAATTTAAATTAAGAATGAATTGACATATTTTTTATATTTGCCACCGAAAGAAAAATTAAGTCCACCTAGGTGAACATATGGACATGGAGAAAATGTACCAATCCAAGTCCATTTCACAACATCTTCTTCATTAGAAGTATCTTTGATCCCTTCTTCCACCTCCCTGCATCCATGATCTTCTCCATTCATCCTCTTCTAGAAGTCTTCTGAAGATGGATTAATTCCTTTAGACTTGCACTTCATTTCTCCACTCTTGACATTACTCTACAATATTGAAAGAAGCCATTAGATTCTTCAAAATTTCAAGAAATTTGAGTTTTTAGTAGTTTATTGCATTTTGTAGGAACACGACATACAACCGAACATTAAATTCATAGTTAAAAACTCTTCTTACTCATGAAAATTCATCATAAACCAACTTCTAGGCCAAATCCTCTCTAAAATACAATTTGCAGAAACTTGATAAAGAATTGGACATCACATCATTAGTTTAAAAATCCTTCGATTCAAGAAAGTTCTACATAAAATGAATTCTAAGTCAAAACTTTTGTAAAATAAAACTTGCAAAAAAATGACATGGAATAGGATATAAGATTTTAACATAAAACATCCTACAATAAGAGAAAATTCCACAAAAACCAAATTTTTAGCTAAATCCTTTTGTAAAATGAAACGTGTGGAAAAATGATGTGGAACCACATTTAAGATATTAACTAAACATATCCTGCAACAAAAGATACTTTCGCAAGCAAATCATACACATTTCTCAACTTGATGAACAAATACCCTTGCTCAAGTAAAATACAAAAAAATGATGGGATTGAATATTTAAGATTTTAACATAAAACATCCTGCAACAAGAGAGAGTTCTATAAAAGCTAAAATTTTAGCAAAATCTCTTGTAAAATAAAATTTGTAGAAAAATGATGTGGAATTACACATATTATCTTAATTTAAAACATCCCGCAATAAGAAAGGGTTCCACAAACATCCTCATGCACACTTCTTATCATCATACACTTCTTTAAATAAAATGCGGGTTTGGAACAAGATACCAAATTTTATGTTTTCTATTGCAATATTTGGTTACTAGGTAAAAGTCTACATTCTCAATTTTCTACCTTTCACTTTCTTCATTTCAACATTTTCAAATGTTGCAGGAAAATGGTACAAGATGGGAAGTAAAAAAGGTTAGTCTCACTCCTATTTAATGAAATTCTACAAAACCACTTCCATACTAAATGCCTTTGTAAACTAAAGTTTGTAGAAAAACAATAGAGAACTACATATAAGATGTTGGTTGAACATATCCTGTAGTAAAAGAAACTTTCGCAAACAAAAAATTATGCATAATTCCTAACCTCAAACAAATGCACTTTTTTTTTTAATAAAATGTAGGATTGGATAAGATGACCATATTTTAGATATTTCATTGCCAGATTTTCAGGTGAAAGTTTGCATTTCAATTTCTATGCTTCACACTCCCACTTCACTATTCTGAAGGTTTTTGAGAAACTAGGATAGGATGGGAAATGAAAGGTCATCATGAAACATCCTCCAGTTAAAATTCTGTAAAGTTATTTCCTTCAAAAATTTTCATTTTATTCTTTTAAACTAAATGTGGAAAAATATAACAGGATAGGAAGTAAAAAGTTATCATAACATATCCTCTTGTCTAATGAAATTTTGCATTATTATCATTATGAAATCCCTATTTTTGCTTGAAATTATATATATTTTTAGAAAAATTAATGATTTAAGCCTAGAGGGATTCCATCTAAGAGGGTTTGATTGAACGGGGTTAAATCAAACCCCCTTCAATTGATGAAGTCTTCTCTACAATCAAACCCATGATGAAGTCTTCTCTACACCTATCAAAACACTGATAAAAATGCAATTTTACTTCACCTTTTGGGGATCAAATGAAGTCATTTGGAAATGCCATTTTGTAAGTATGTATCCCTTAGTATTACCTTTCCAGAAACTATAATATGTATTATGTTTTCTATAATATTATATATTTTTAAAATTTTATAATGAATATGGGTCCATTACAAAAAAACAATGACTTCTATTCAAGACACGAGGAAAAATAACATTGTTAGAAAAATATGAAAAAAATGCACTGCACTCCACATAGATATCCTTGTTTCAATAAAAAAGAAAAACAAAATTTGGTAATAGGTATATATGCTAAGATAAATGCATTACAAATTAATACAAGTTTCAAATTTTTGTTAGTGCTAATTTAAAAATTAATAATAAATAAAATATTTAATAAAAAATTACCAAAAAATATCTATGTACTAGACAATGGAGTTAATGGTCTAATTCAATAAATCATGGATTTTTTTTGTGGAAGTTATGCATTATGGAATAATGTCACTTAATAAAAAATAATAGAAAAATAAAAATTGATTAAAAATAAAAAAATTTAAAAAAATGATAGAAATAATTCTTTAAAAAATATTAAAAAAACTATAGCTTGAATCTACATAAAAAATTCTGCAACTCATTAATTACATCATCCTTAAATTCTTGACCATTTGTTCCCTATAATTGACACAAATTGAAAAATGTTGATTTTGAGTGTCCCACTTAGGCCAAAAAGTGGGACACACTATTGTGGGATCATCCTATTTTTCTCCAAAATGAACAGGATGTGGGAAAATTAATGAGTTCTTGATGTTATCTTAAAAGTCTGGTTGTAGTCCTGGACCAAAATCTCGCAAAGTTTTGAATTTTCTAAATGATTTTTCTACAAAAAAGATGGAGTGATCCAGACATGGACATAACATTTTTACTTCGCTTCCACACCAAAATCTCACAACTAAATTTTCACCATTCTGGCTAAGTTTTTAATTTTTTTAGGGATTTTCCATACTTCTAGATATGACTCCCTGAAGGCTAAGAACTCTACTCCTAGACCAAATTTCTGTAATTTATCAACTTCTCTAAGATTTTCACATCAAGCTACTTAACACAAAACACAGGAAAATAAAAGAGGACAAGATGCCAAATTTGGATTTTAAAGTTCTATTCTCCTTCAAATCCTGCATTTTCAAATTTTACAAATTTAACACAACTTTCAAATTTCATAAGTCTTGCAAAAATTTGACCTAGGAGTACAAGACAAAAAGATAACTCGTGGAAAGGACAAGGGGAATTGGATACATAAGACAATCCAGACATATCTTGAAGCAATATAAAATTTTATAAAACAAAGATTCAAAGGCTTTCAATGTTACAACAACTTTGTGGAAAAAATGAAAATGATAGGACATTCAATAAAAAAGCAAAAGAAATAAATTCGGTAACAAGACGAGATTCTACAAACCAACTTCTAAAGGACTTTTCAACAATAAAACTTGCGGAAAAATTGAAAAGGACCTAACATAAAACAAGTAAAAGATCCACATTTGGTTCTAAGTCGAGATTCTGCAAACCTTCACGGAAGCCACTTTAACACTTATAATAATGAAAAATACTTAATGGAAAAAACTAAGTGGATAGGGCAAATGACCAAGAAATGTGACATCTAGTAGCAAGTCAAAAGTCTACAAATTTGCAAAAAAGGTAGGAAACTCAAAATTTTACAAAGGAAAATGCACTCAACCTTTTGCAAACAACTAAAGTACTCAATGAAATACCTTGTAGCCATTCAAAACTCATAATACACCACACCCAAACAAAAGGGAAGTAAAATCGGACTAAACAAAAAAATCAAACCTAAGCAAAAACAAAAAGAGAGGGGGTCCCCACTTTGTAGAGCCAAGGAGGGGCATGCATGCAAGGTATAATGGGCTTGATATTGTATTGTAACAAATATGTTGCTAGAATACATTGGTTCAGTACTTTGGAGGGTGGGATTTTTTACCCAAAAGGGTTTTTCCCATGTGTACTTATGTCTCCTTTGTGTGGTTGACTTCTTTTACCATTCTAGTTTATTTCTAAGTGATAATTTACATGTTGTTATGATGTTGAAATTGTTTAGATTTGATATCTCACATTTGTCTCCTGAAAGGGTTAATGTAGGAAATGAATCTATCTTGTTTTAGCTTTATGGGCATAGTTTGTTTGCACTTGTATCAAGCTTTTTTTTTTGTAAATCTTATGGTACTAGAGGTGTATTCATGGTATGTTCCTCACACTTTCCACCATTACTTAATTCCCAAAGCACCAAAAACCAATGCACCTAATGCACCCAAGTGCATCTCCAAGGTGGGTGCCCAAGTATGTCACTTGAAAACTCATTCTCAAAGGCACATCAATTGCACTCTCTAGGCCTAGCACCCAAGAATGGCTTTCTACATGTGACCCAATCATTAAATGATTTTACAATACTAAATGCATTTTACAATGACCTCAATAAATTAAATACATTCCTTTAATGAGTCCAATAAATCATATGCTCACTAAACCATGATCCCCCAAATATTACATGCGTTTCCCCCAATGTGCCACCATCATTAAATGCATTTCCTACATGCAACAACCACCTAGGGAAAATATAGCAATCCCCAAAGTGTGGCAGCCCATTTTGACATGGACCACAACTTTATAAAATATCAAATATTCCAATGTGCAAGGTGTAAAACACCTTTCCCAACATGGAGTTCCTTGAGTTTGTATTGATCATGTAGTGGGAGCTTTGGCTATGATTTGGAGTTAGTCTTCTAGTGTTGAGGATAATGATCATTTTTCTTTAGACAATTCCTTAATATTATGATGTTATAGTTAGCATTTGGTTGGCATGATGTGATCAATTATGTATATATTAGTTTCAAATGATGTTTTAGGATGAGGCTAAAGATATTCTAGTTGTTAGAAATAAAATGTTGGTACGTGTTGAGTCAATCAACAAAGTTGTAGTAGAAGACAAAGATTGAGGAGCCTACACTTGAGGCTAAACATGAGATTTGAAACATGGACCTAAAGAGGAGGTTGTTTAGTGAGTGAGTCAAAGTGATTAAGAGGAAGAGGAACAATTACATACACCACCCTTGAGGAGGTCTACTTGGTAGATAATGCAACTTGATAAGTATATGCCACCTATTTTTTAGGATGCATTCTTGTTTTATGCTTTGTCTTGTAATGTGGATGGGTCTAGAACTCTGAAGAAGTTAGTTCAGAGGAAAATTTTGAGAAGCACAAGGCAAGGTTGATGGCTATGGACTAATTCCTAGGTTGTGGGAATTAATTTTGATGAGATCTTATTTCATGTTGCAAAGATTCAAAATTTTGATCTATTGTTGTTGTGTTATTTGATCTATTGTTGCTATGTTCAACCTTGAGGTTGAAAGTTTAGATGTGGAGACAACTTCTATACATAGGGAATTCGAAGAGGAGATCTATGTAACACAACTAGATCACTTTGTGGTGTAGTGTAAGAAGGACAATGTTTTCATGATATCTCTCTATAGTTTGAAATCCAACCTAGTATAAAAAATGTGATTCATATGTTATTGGAGTTGGGATTTGTTAGAACTAGGCCATTGTGTTCATTTTAAACACGTCGATGATCATTTACTATTATTTTACTTTATTATGTTTTAGTAATAGTAAGGATATGATTAGGTCTCTTAAACCTCAGATATGAAGAACTCAAGGTAGTTAAGCTTATCTTAGACATGGAGATTAGGAGAGATAGAGATAATAGAAAACCTTAAATTAGTTAGAGGAAGTATGTTAACTCTATTTTGTTGTGGTTTAGTATGTAGGATTAAAAATTAGTGAATGTTCTCATTCTTATTGGAACAAAATTTTCATTAAATCAAATTCCTTTTTATATCAAATGATAAAGAGGACATGAGCCATGGCCCCTATGTAAGAGTAGTTGATAGTCTTATGTATGCTAAGGTCTACACTAAACCAAACATTTCCCAAGCAGTGGGAGTCCTAAGAAAGTATGTGTCTAATTTGAGAAAAGAGAATTGGATTGCAATGAAGAGGGCCTTCATGTATCTTAGAGACACATTAGAGTGTTTCATTTTATACCAAGGAGGATAGACTTTGTAAAGGACATTAAATATATAGGATTTTCATGGATTTGATTGGGATAGTGATGTGGATAGCAGGAGGTCTACCAATGGGTATGTGTTTACTCTATCTGGTAGTACAATTAGTTAAATGAGAAAATGACAAGCCGCGGTTGCTCTTTCAACTACAAAGGTAGAGTACATGATAGCTACTCATGTCTATAATGAGGTAGTCTAGATTTGAAGATTATACTCATACATTAGATTGAAGTAGGATATAGTGGTGATTCAGTGTGATAGTTAGAGTTCCACCAACTTGGAAAAGAACCCTACCTTTCATGTGTGAATGAAGCACATTGATGTGTAGTATCACTTTGTTTTTGACATGGTGGAGGACAAGAGGGTTATGGTTGAGAAGGTGTATATTGATGTAGGGGCATCAAGAGTCCCATAGCAAGAATGGTTGTTATGTCTTGGTTTTAGGTTGTTTGGATGTTTTAGAGTCTAATAAGGTCATTTATGACCATTTGGGATCATGTTGATCCATTTTTGGGTGTTATATATTCATTGGTTCAAAATTACAAAAATACCAAAAATGAGCAATAATGAAGCACCTAGTGCCCCTGCACCATACACCCAAGGGGAAGAATACTCAAGTCCCACTTGAGTGCAAGTCTTCTTTTCTTCCTAGTCTTCCAATTCTTTTGCCACTTGTCATTCAACTGGGATTTCATTTCCAAAAGATTATGCTCCTTACACCCTGCTGTATGTTCTGCATTCCTGACTTTCCCCAGGTCTTTCTTCTTCTTGCACCGTCTCTTACTTAGCATCTTCTCAACTTCAAGGTTCCAAAACTCTAGTTCTTGTTCATATGTTGCATTCCCATTGTCCATGTCTTCATCTTCATCATTTGAATACAATTTGTCAGCATATTCATCATCCATAAAATCAAAAAATACAATCAGTACCTCTATTGTTTTTGCAACCTCTTCTTCACCATATTTTGCTACATTTGCATAACAATCTTCATACATTGCATTTACTTCTCCTTTTTCTTTATACTCTTTTCCATCTTCATCTGCTGCACCTGTAAACACATACTCACAAATATTGTTAGAAACAAAATTTTGAGTCTCAATGGACTCATTTTCTTCATCTTTTTCCTCTTCCTTGGTGGCTTTGGCTCTTCCATCATCTTGATTACTTTTTTTTATCTTCCTTCTCAATTGCTACCTCTTTCTTCTTTTAGATGATGTAGGATGGATATGAGGATCAACCCCTATCATTTAGTTTGATATGTTGAGTATCCCTTATGATTCTTGCAATGTATATACAAGAAGTGAGAGATTTCTATGACTAGAGACTAGGTGTTGTTGTACACCTTGCAAGTTATAGGTCTAGTCTAATTATTTAATATTTTGTACTATTGTAAATAATGTTCACACCTAGAAAATGGCATTCCACTTTGATAGAATCTTGAGATTCCATAATTGACACTCTCTACTATGTGTCATTGGTTTGATGATGGTCATAAGAAGTCATTGATAGGGGTTTACTAGGTGGACTATGACTAATATCTTTGATTGGCTATTTATAATGTGTATAAGAGGAAAGTGATAATTACTACACCTAAATGGAGCACTTAGGAGTTACTTTAACCCTACTTAGTCTTGGGAGTCAAACCGATCAATCAAGAGTTACATTATATTTGTGGAGGGGTTACACTTAGAGGTGGGGCACACTAAATGTGGACCATCATGACTAGTCTTTGGGTCATGGTTTTTAACCCTTGGTTTTAGAAAACCATTCTTAGTTTCTTGGGTCTCCTGGGCTTATATATATGGCTTGGGATGGAGATATTATGTTTAGTTTTATACAAGGTTATTTTGCCAAAATTCCTCTAGGTTCATAGTGTTGATCTCTTGTGAATCTTGATGCTTGATATTGTATTGTAACCTATAGTTACTAATAATTAGCCGATAGGCTTTTATATGTGAGCATTATAGTGCTCGGGATTGTCTCACGTTGTAAAATTCACGCTAGAAAATATTCTAAATTCGGTTGTTCCTATCGGTGTATTCATTGAACCTCCTATGGGTGTAAGTGCTAGTATATTTGTTTTGGTGCTTTAGAGGTTGGGTAGGCTTATGAGGGTTTTCCTGGGGTATATCAATGTCACTCTTCTTAGGTAGTTGCTTCTATTTTTCTTCTCATTCTTGTCTATTCTTGTTCTATTTTTAAGTGTTGTTTATATGCCGAAACTCTTCTAAAACTTAGTTACATTTTAAAACTTGTAACACACTCCTCGAAGAATTAAGTAGAAAATTGTTGCATATTTATTTTTAAAAACTTGTTGAAGTGTTTTTATTTTGAGGATGAGCTCTTTTCCTAGGCCTAATATAAATTAGTTAGAGGGTACACAATCTTAAACAAAACAAGAAAGATAAATAGGAAAATTAGAATTTCTAAGAATGAATTCAATAAACAATAAGCAAAATTAATGAATATCTCCAAACATAAAACAATACAATTTTAAATACATATCTTGCCCCCCAGAAAAGCATTTTAAGAAACATATCTTTCCCAAGAAAAGCCATAAAATTCCTTATATTGACTTCAGCAACTAGAATTGTTACCTTTAATAATTGCTTGGTGTACTTGTCAACACATAATATACAAATAGTTGTAGTAATTTTAGGCACTCAAGAGCAACATCATAATTGACATGAAATGTGTGAATAAAAAAGAAAGTAGATGATATTTAAGATTTATAATGTAAAATTATAGCCTCAAAAGTCTTGGAAGCTTTGTCTTGGTTCCACATATTCAAGACTATATTTCTTATAAATGCTTAAAAAAATCTTTTATAAACAAAGGTGACATAAGAGTAATTGTACTTTGTAAACTTTTAATGCAAATAAGTTTGTAGAAATAATATGAAAATCATATTGTTTGAATAATTTATTAGTTTTATTGTCAAAATACCCTAATCTATTACACATATAGAACCACACCTTGCACCCACCAACACACTAATACATTGGAAATAATCCTACATTTGTTGCAAGGTGTGACCCTTGGTCTTCTTGTTCAGCACTGCGCTGCGGTGGTTTGTGACAAGGGCTTAACCGCCTCCCGTGCTTGTTAAGTCAAGTGGTTGTATCGGGCATTAATAGGTCAATCTTTTGGTGAAACGGCAACTAACAGTTGGTATCAAAGCCGAGGTCACGGGTTCAAACCCTGCGCTTGCACTAGGGGGTTCTTGCAAGGTGTGACCCTTGGTCTTCTTGTTCAGCGCTATGCTGCAGTGGTTTGTGATAAGGGCTTAACCGCCTCTTGTGCTTGTTAAGTCAAGTGGTTGTATCAAGCATTAATAGGTTGATCTTTTGGTGCAACGATAACTAACAACATTGTCTACCATGGTTTCAACTATGAAGTCTTGTAGATAACCTGCATGCATCGAGGAGTGAATTTGCAAGCCATAGCCAAAATGTGCACTCACTCAACAGTGTCATCAATGTTTGATAATAAACCTTGTAATATATAATTTAATAATGACACTCTTCCTTCTTGTCATTTTTGGTTGAGGGTTTTATAAATATTATTTCTCACAAACAACTTGAAAAATCACATCTTGATGAATTCTCTACGCATTACCTTCTAGAAATAGGGTGTTTCAGAAATGAGGTTGAAATCTTTCTCCATGAGCATAAAATAGACTTGCAACAAATTGATGGATATGAAGAATATGTCTCCTAATGTAGAATTGATTTGAATGAGGGTCTTTTGTTTGCCTCTCATGTGTCAATGAATCACATATGCTAGTCATGGAATTGGAGGTTATTTCAAAATTCTAGGAGATTTTAAAGCTTTTTATAAATCTTGAGTTCGAGGCTTTCATCATTAAAGGAGATTGTTTTTTGGTAAATCAAAGGGCTTCAATTGGGGCCCCCACCCATGATGGAAAAACAAAGAATACATTGCTAAAGCCCTACAATGAGAGATCATACAAATGCAAGACACAACATAGATTCAAAAAAACTAAACAATCAAACCATAACAAAACAAAGCAAGCTAGAAACTAACACATAGATAGTGGAAACTTGCCCCAACCATGCAAATATAAGATTATTCTTGTGATTTGGTAATATTGTGAGACAAAAGATTTTCCACAACACCCCACAATTCCATACCATTGTCATGAATGTTTTTGTATAACATATTCAAGTCCATTGCCATGTCAAAAAGCTTATTGACTACCTTGCTTCCTTCACAATGCATGTGAGAAAACAATTTAATTCTCAATGTTTGTTTGAGGCTCAAATATTCTTCAATGAGAGTATCAAGACAACAATTGACAAACTTTTCTTTTTGGAAGGCTTCAATCACAATCATAGTCTCCCCCTCCACAATTAATTCCTCAAAACCTTGCTCAAGGGCCACTCAACCCAATAATTAGACTAACTGCCTCACCCAATTCAAGTTGGATGGTGGAAGGTAAAGAGCATACACAAAGAAACTAAATCTTACCATCTAGAGAAAATACCTCTTACACCTACTAAGCTTAGGTTTACATTCAGCACCACCATCAAAATTTAATTTCATTATCCCAACTGGTGGAGGGTGCCAATATGTAAGGCTCCTTTGTATTCATTTATTATCCTTACAATTACTAGTAACCATTAAAATGCCATTCACCAATAAGAGGATGCAAATTCCCTTTTATAGGAATAGTAATCAAACCATAACTACTATTAACCACCTCATTGATGGAAACCTCTAGACCTATTAAGAATCTTGCCATGGACCTGCTTTGCTACTTATATTCTTATGTTGTGTTCTTTTCAAATAGACCAAATTATTAAAGAAGGATAGTGAATCCATATTGTAGAGGAGGCCCCATCCAAACCAAACACCTAGGAAAAAAAGGAGATATACCTTCTTCCTACTCAAGATCCTTTGAAGACACCATAATCTGATCACCCATCCTCCTACTAAATTTAGATTGAATATAAGAAGAATCAAGAGCGTGACCATTGGGACCAAATCCATCCTCCTTAGGAGATATTCTAGAATGAAGTTGAGATTTAGCTTTTTGATTTGCTTGGATTTTGAAGTCATGCATTTAACAGTTTTTATAGTTTTTACATTCTATTAGGGGAAAGAAAACATCTCTTTTCATAGAAACTTGCAACATGCCCCAACTATTGGCACAAAAGACATATGGTTTAGCATTTCCCATAGCTTAGCTCTTGGAATAAAATTCCTGCAAAGGAAGAAAGATACAGACTTTTGGGAAGTTGCAAGGATAGATCTCTTTGAAGTTTGATGTGAGCACAAATAGCATGGGAAGGTTTAAAAGCTGTAGGATCTACTTCCACCAAGGTGCCAAGAGATATACCAATCATTTCCATGTCTTGTAAGCTCCAAAATTCTCTACCCTAGATTTTAGACACACCCAAAGAAGAGCTTCCATGAAAATGATTCAGGATCCAACTCGTAAAAACTAGTCTTACTGACACAAAACTTCCCACCCTCAGATCATCTGAACGACTTTTATCATACAGAAATTCAATCACAAAGGATCCTTTTGGAAAGAAGGTAAGCTCATACTTATCTTGCCAAAGTGTAGAAGCTTAGAAACCATCTTGGATTCTAAGATATGATCTCCACAACAAGATACCACTACCCTAATTCTAGCCAACGAATCCCAATAAGGGTAAATCACATCACTAGAAAAAAAAAATGTAGCATGACACTGACAAGAAGATTCCAGAACTATGTCATTTGGGTGTTGTGTCAAACATCACTCTTTCTCTCTAACTGGACTAACTCCATAAGGACTCTACTTAAACATTATTCCTTTCATTGGTCAAACAATTAATAGCAATTTCACACCTCATCCACATCAAAAAATAGTAAATATATGCCCTAATTTTATTGGTTAAAATTAAAATGGATGATGTTTAAGAATAGCTCTCCATCAATGAGAAGAGCATTGGCCCCTGTAAAAAAAAATGGGATGAATTAAGTGAGGTGCCACACGCTTGATTGTAGCTGGGCCCCCCATCTTGGAAGCACACTACTTGCTGAGTTCGAACGGAGTCAAACGAGCTTGTCTTCCCAATGGGAATCACATTTGAACTGAAAATGGAGCATTTTTTAAACCGAAGGGCCCACTGTCTTGAGTAAACCTGGAGAAACCCATCCTAACATTCTTCTCAGACCAAGAAAAATCAGATCTAGATGATCTAGCCCGTCTCCATTCACAAGAATTTGAAAAAATTTCCCTCCTGAAACGTTCGCTCCTCCTCCTCACCATTTTTAATAGAAATCTACTTGTTGAAATGATTCTCTATGCAGAAAATTCAATTGTTAACACCATATTAATTAATGAAGTGGAAACATTCTTAAAAATAGATTATTGAGCATGCATTTTTAATGACCACAAAATAATTAAAAACTATTTTTTTCAATGTGTGTAAAATGAAATAGAATTTTTTCCCAAATTTAAATGAATAGATTAGAAAATGTACTAAAAATTATTTTGCGTGCGTATTTGTGGCATATAAAGACATTGTTAAAAGTAAGTAAAGATTAAATCTTTAGTTTATTCGAATTGTAGAAAAAATTATGTAGTTAGGAAAATAAGAACTAACTTGACATTGCAATGATATTTCATGGAATCTTCTAAGTTTTGTTTAAAACATAGATTTTGGAGTCTCCTTTGGAGGTCTAGTCCCTTGGCTTGGAAGTCTATCCAATTCCAAGCCTAAGGGTGGAATTTTGAAATGTAAATCTAGGTAAGCATGATCACACTATAATGTGATCTTGTTATAATGCAATTACATTTTGGTGACATGGAAATGAATAGTAGGGTCACACAACCCTTTTTTTTATGGTATAACACAATTACTTTATGGAATGATCATGTTATGGCTCAGGTATCACCAATCCATAATGTAATTGTGCATTTTGCTAGTGTTATTGGGTTACTACTTAAAACACTTCAAAAAAATTTGGCCACCTTTTGGTCCTCCATCTCCATACACTTACACATATTTAGTTTATCATTCTTATGCTCACTTTATATACAATGATTATCATAATTTTTATCCAATCTTTCGCTCTCCTTGATTTTTGTGTACCCTTTTGTGGAACTCGAAAAATCAAGGGGGCATATTATTAGTAATAACTTTCAAGTTTATGCACATTTCATAGTTTGACTAGATTATGACTAGTTATTCTATTTCTAGTTGTGTTTATCTTTTCTTTTTATTTATGTATGCTTTCTCATGTAGATTGACATGCACACCAAAGTAGGGGAAATGTAAGGGTGAAAAGTGCATACCTTGCACTTTTACCTTTTTGCTTTACACTACTTGCATGGGCATCTTTAGTACTTTTCCCTACAACATGATTTATGCTAATTTGGTGCTCGTATTAACCCCAAATCATATTGATCCTCATAAAAACATCCCACCCCTACACAGAGCATTTCTAGACTTCATATTAGAGCTTTCGTCCCTTAGGTTTAAAATTGTAGATGCAGTTTTGATCTAGGTCAGTACTATAGCTACAAGAATGAATTGATTTGTTCAAATTCAAATTTTATCATAGAGCTAAGCTGACCAATTTCCAACTAGTTTTTATTCATTTCTTTTAGTGCTAAAGAATTCAAATTATGTGCCGAGGACAAGTATGAAAGGACACCATTCCTAGGCCATTTATAATCCAAGAATCTCTTATATGCCCATCATTATGAAATGTCCCCTTTCTAATTAATTTAATTTGTCGGTCACCTTAATCCCATTTTCATATTTCCTGCATGCTAAGGAGGACTAAATATGGAGGATTTTCATATTTCCTATGCAACAATTTCAATGATGAAGGCTTGGTAGTTAAGAGAGGACTAAAAATGGAGAATTTTAAAGGCTTCAATGCTATTTTTGCTTATGGATTCACCATTCCATGCACTAAAATGATTCAACAACTCAACATAACTATGGGAGATCATAAGATGTGTGATGTTTTTTTTGTTGTTGTGGGATTAGGAGAAATTGAAATGGTTTTGGGTGTATTATGGTTGCATTCCCTTGGTGAATTTTGACAAAAAACTATCAATCCATGGAGCTTAAATTGAAATTTGAAGCGAAATATGTGGTGCTTAGAGGAATCTTAAATGGATCACTGTGGGTGGTTGCAACTTAAAGAATGGAGAGGAATTTTTGCAAGGGACAAGTTGCTTAGACAATAAGTTGTTTGGTGATACCTACAAATTCATCCATGGGTAAGCAACACACTTATCATATTGATATTTAGAATATTTTGGATAAGCATACTGTGGTGTTTAGTGATTTGCCTCTAGGACTACCACTTGATAGAGGATTCCAGCATATCATAGAGTTGAAACTAGGATCTAAGCTTGTTATGAACACTCAGGTTGGCACCACCCAAGAATGTACAAAGAGATTAAAAATGCCATAAATGAATCCTTGGATATGGGACACATCAAGCCTAGTTCTATTCCATTTCCATCATCAATGGTTTTTGTGAAGAAAAAGAATGGTACCATGTAGATGTGCATTGACTATAGAGCTTTGAACAAGAAGACTATAAAAATGGGTATCTCATTCCTAGGATCGATGAGCTAATTGATGAGTTGCATGCAGTTGTGTATTTTTTAAAGATTGATTTAAGATTGAGTTACCATCAAATGTGTGTAAGTGATGAGGATGTGCACAAAATAGCATTCAAGTGTCACTTTGGACACTTTGAGTTCGTGGTCATACCTTTTGGCTTGTCAAATGCTCTAGCTACTTTCCAATTTGCATGAATTGGGTATTTAGTAAGCAATTGAGAAAATTAGTTTTAGTTTTCTTTGATGATATTTTGATTTACAACAAGACTTGGGAAGATCATTTGAAGCATTTAGATACAGTTTTGGATATATTAGAGAAACAAACTCTTTTTACAAAAGAGTCCAATTGTGAGTTGTTGGGAATTAAGGTGTCTCAACCTTGCAATTCCTAGCATTGATTATTAGATTATTTATTTATTTAATTGCCTAATTTTGTATTTACTTGCACATCCTGTTTTGTCATTTAGTATAAGGTGGCTTTGTGACATGTCATCCTACTTGTAATGTGACTTGGATGGTCAAGTCAAACACATGTGGATTTGGGCATCCCATTTGAGGTGGCACTAATATGCCATGTGTTAGCATCTTGGATTATGATAGAGGAATTATTTTGTATGACAGAATCTATGATGCATAAGAGCCAAGTATAGAGATTCCTATGACAAGTGAAGACAAGTGTCAGAGAGTATCTTTGCATGAGAGAAATGCATCTTTAGGTGCCCAAGTTGGGTTATGACATGTTGTAAGAGGAATATGTTATTTTTAGTTATGTATGACATATTCTCTTATAGCATTAAGTGTTGTCATGTTGCAGATTTTTATGACAGCTGTAAGATGCATAAGAGCATTTGTCACTGCCTATTTTTAGCCTGGAGCGCTCCATTCTTGGGAAGTCAAATCTGCCATGTATGACAGATGTAAGAGAGTGTATGCATGTTGTACAAATGTCCTTTGATGTTGGAAAATGGCCATGTGGCCAAGATGGACGCCTACCTCTAGAAGCTTCTCAGTTATGCCTTGTAACTCTATATAATGCAGTGTTTTGGAGTAGTACATATATAGTGTTTATATAGGTACTATTATGCTACAAGAATTACTCCAGAAATGATATTTGTAGACTCCTGGAAGAACTTGCATTGCAAGTGTGTTGTAAACAATATAGTTTTGATAATACATTGTGCAAGTTTTGGAGTGTGGGGTTTTTCACCTGAAAAGGTTTTCCCCATGATATATATTGTGTCTCTCTTGTATTCACATGTGTGTTTGCTTCTGCAATCTCTATGTTAATACCATAACATAACTGTAATTGTAAGGATTTAAAAGAATTTGCATACTATTCCTGTCATTAGATTGGTGTAGGAAGTGTGTTCCACATACCTTGCTTCCTTTCAGTTGGTATGAAAGCTTGATCACCTTTGATCCTAGTTGTTGGGTAGGGGCTTTTTGTACTAATCTTTGATTGAGTGGGAGTCTCTACAGAGTATCCTATAATCTTGTTGCAGGAAGGAAAAGGTAGGCACATCCGGAAGAATAGAGTTAGAAAAGTTTAATGGCAACAATTTTGAGTTGTGGAAACTTAAAATGGAAGACATGCTTGTTGATAGAGACCTATGGGAAATAATTTTCGGTACAAAACCAATGGCAATGGCTCAAGATGAATGGGATCTCAAAGATTGTAAAGATAAGGGTCTTGTGAGACTCTATTTAGCTGATTCTATCATGTTAAATGTTCATGAAGAGAAGACCACGAAAGAGCTATGGAAGAAACTTGGTGATGTTTATTAGGCCAAATCCCTGGTAAACAATTTATTCCTGAGGAAGAAGTTGTATTCTCTGAGGATGGAAGATGGAGGATCGGTTGCAGATCACTTGAATGCCTTTAACATGCTAGTTGCACAATTGACTTCCGTTGTTGTGAAAATTAAGGAGGAGGATCGTTGCATGACCTTGTTGTGTTCTTTGCCAGACTCGTGGCACCACCTTGTCATGGCCATTGGGAGTACGACAACCACCTTCAAGATGGATGAAGTGGTGTCTTCACTATTATCTGAAGAAATACGGAGAAAGTCTTCTGAGTCAGCTAAGGAGGCTCTTGCGATTTGTGGTAGACCCAAAGAGAAAGGGAAAAAGAAGGACAAGAAAGCTGAAAAGGGCAAATCCAAATCCCGTGGGAGATCCAAATCTCCTAGAAAGTCCAAGGCAATGTGTTGGAACTCTGGAAAAACTGGGCACTTCTGAAAGGAGTGCAAGGAGAAGAAGAAAAAGAAGAAGAACACCTCTGATTTAGATTCTGACAAATCTCAAGATGATGGTGATGCTTTTATTTCTGCCTTGGCCACCCATGCATCAGAAGATGTGTAGCTGATTGACTCTGGTGCTTCCTTCCACATGACCTCGCATCGAGGTTGGTTTACAAAGTATGAAGAGTTCAACGGTGGGAAGGTGTACCTAGGTGATGACTCTCACCTAAAGATAGTTCGCTGTGGAAGAGTCTTGATCCAATTCCCTGATGGACGAGTGAAGGGGATCAATGGGGTTATGCACATCCTTGGTTTAGCATGAAACCTGCTCTTTGTAAGTAAATTGAATGATGCAGGTGTGCAGGTTGTCTTCTCGAGTGGAGGATGCAAGATGACAAGAGGAGCTATGGTGCTTGCTAAGGGTACTCGAGGAGGTACTATGTTTTAAAAATTCCTGCCTGCACATACCCCCCCCCCCAAAAAAAAAAAAAAAAACTTTATTGATTTTTGGTGTTCATTTTTTGTTTGGAGATTGAGCATTTGGGTTGGAGTCCCGCCTGAATTAATATATGAGAAATTCGATAGTTACAGGAGAAAAATGCCACGCGAAGAGATGAGAAATTTGATTTAGTTTTCAACACCATAGGTAAGGTTAAATGGAGAGGATTATGAAGAAAGGGTTGTAAATATTATTTTGTTTACAAGCGAATCGTTCAAGTCTCATGTGGTTGCAAAGGAGGAGGGTAAAATTGTAGACATTACATTATTTCCTTTGCATCCAAGACTAGTAGTGAACGCATTTTTCAAACCTCAATGCCTAGGTTCGCTTATCATTACCATCAATACTTTTCTCTGAACACAACTTTCTCGCCTCCTTCCTAAAAAAGTAGTCGAGTGCTTTAAGACAAGTCGATTGTGAGCAAACTAAAATTAGGACTTTTGAGATAAGGGTGAGCAAACTAAAATTAGGCTGGGAACTATAGATTCCCTCCCAAGGCACCAATTGATTCATAGGAAAACAACTTCATGATTTGCTCTACAAAGTAAAGGTCAAAAACCTTGAGGAATACAGAAAAACTGGACGAAAAATTTCATACCTAGTAGTGTGTACTTCGTTTGCCTCCACAGAATGAACGAAAATAATTTGCCCTAGGTCACCTCAAAATGTCAAGCAATAGAGGGAAGAGAGCAAAGGGAGAAGACTAGCCACAATGAGGTAATTCATTGTCAATTTATAGATTTGTAAATGTTTCCATTGTTTCTTTGATTTTTAGTTTTTAGTTTTTTATTTGTAAATTTAAAAGAAGAAATTTATTTTATAGGAACATGATACTGACAAAGATAAAGAGGCATTGGCTTCCATATTGGGGGTAGAGGCAGTGAACAAATTGGATGGTGTGGACTTGACAATGCTTTCCAGATACATAGAAAAATGATCTGGTAAAGCCTCTGAAACATTACAACCAAATCAACAGTGTCAAAGGGAATCAATTGATTCCCCAACCAGTCATGGATCGAGCAAAAGATCCAGGAGGAAATCAATAACAATAACCTCTAGGAATGTGAAACAGGGAACAAAGGCTTCCAATGTCCCACCCACTCCTGGGACATGGACTTCTTCGACCACCACGCCATGTTTTGCATCTTGCATTTGTACCTATGATACCAAGATAGAATACAATGTAGTTTTAGGGGACGTCTGAATGGCGGATGTTGGAAAAACATTTGTGAATAGGTTGAAGGAATCATGCCTTCAATGATTCAAAGACCATCTACATTTGCCATTCTCAAAGATACCCATGCACCTGCAAAAAGCAGTTATCCAAGACATGGAGACTGAATTTGGCACAGGTTGGTCTGTAAAGAAGATAAAGCTACGAATGTCTCAAAACTGCAAGAGATTTCGGTGCAAACAAACAAAGAAGATAAAAAAACTCCCTCCTGAGCAAAGGCTCAAAAAAGGCCAATTGATGTAAGTTTGAAAGTATGGAAAGAGCTTGTAAAAGCATATGAGAAGTCTGATGCACAGAGGAAGTCCGGTGAGGAGAGTACGTAGGTTTTAAATTTGTTCATAAGATTATATCAAATTTATTAAATGATTTTTAAATTTTATTTCTGCATAGTTAAATTGAATTAGTATATGTTTTAGGACAAGGCCTCCAAGGCTAGGCTTGACAAATTTAATGCCACGCATTACAGTGGCCAGAAAGGTTTACAGGCCTTGAATTGTACATTTGTAAGTATATTTAATAAGTTAAATGATATATTTTTTAAAAATTTCCTAGGAAAAAATAAATGATTGCATATTAATTAGTTTAACTAGTCCATGTGCCATGTTTTGACAGGAGGAGAAATATGGTTGGCATCCAAGCCAATTTGAAAAGGAAATGTTACAAAGCAAAAAGTGGACCGATTTTGTAATCTGGATAGAAAACGAGGTATCAATAGTTAACTTTCAATAGCTTAGTTGGATATTGTTGTGTTACTATGTCAATTTGAATTTCTTGTGTTGAGTTGTTTATTGATGCGTAGGATGAGTTTTAAAGTGCTTCTCTGTTGGCTCTAGCGCCCTTAAATGTAAGATTTCTCTTAGATGACAAATGATTACTCTTATATCTTTGCGGACCCTTCTTGGTGCCATTAGGATCATAATGAGTATACTAGTCTTGTGCTTGCTTACAAAAAGTGGTTGCAATTAACCTAATCTTGTGGTCATTATCCACAACATTTTGTGTGTGCCATGCTATCTCATATGCTTAAGTTTAATGGGTTAATAATGAAAGGAAAACCCTTGTTTTCCTACCTCCAACTAATAGACTTGTTGGAACCTAAAATTTCCTACCATTTTTTGCAAAATTTTTAGGTTACCATGATAAAAAATTTGACTGCAACACTCAAAAATGCACCTGTACAATATACTTCAATGGCCTACTTTGAAGGGTTATAATTCGAAGCCTATTCATTTTTATGTCAAACCACTTGGTAGGCATACTTATCTGTCATATGTGAGTGTGCATGCTTGATTTCGACTTCCCACGATCAGATTGGACAAGGTTTTGCAGTGCCAAGTTAAAGGGTTCTGGTGGTACCCACCTAGGATTAGGGTTTTAAGTCGAGTCTGCAAGCCTATATTTTTATTCCTTTAAACCCCTTAAGGCCTTAAGTTTTCTTGTCCCTTGGCCTCTTGCACTTTATCTTTTTAAACTGCATTGACTTCCTGTATTAAAGGGCAATTGTTTTGAGGTCTTCTTAAAGGGGTGATATGTGACTAGGGTATGAAGACTAGGACTTTGTATGTAATCTTAAGCCCTCCTTTCTGATTTGTTGTAAGCCTTCTTCACTAATACATAAGGAGTGTCAAGACTCCTATGATAGTGCATTAGAGAGGCATTGAAATCACAAAGGAGATAAATGTTATTATGCCATCACCCAATGGAGAAGGGATTGTCATAAAGAGCATGACAGTGTTACCTTGTCATAGTCACAAAGGGAATAGTCTTTGTGGTGGTAATTAAAGTCACTAAGTTTACATCCACCTTCCTAGGGTCTGCAGAAATACCTCAAGTTGAATATGCCTACTTTAAAGATCTTTCCATGAGTATTTTCCATGTTTTTACAAATGGAGACCTCCACAATCCTCATCTCAGGTTTCAAATGCACAATGAAACGGTGGAGGACAATCATAACTGTCATAATAGTACATTAGCATTTTTTGTCTCAAGGTGGCCCTTGAGACTGCCAAGGGGATGGATATAGAGTTGGGATTATGGTTTTTGTTTAAAAGCCTTGTGTCATTGACCTAATATTTATTTGTTGCAAGTATCCCACTAGTCTAAAGATTACAAATTGTTGTCAAGAAAGGATTGTCATAGTTAAGTGTGGTACAGTGATACAATTTCATCTTGGTTGAGTATTGTATAAATCTCTTAGAATGCATGGGGTATTAGGGTGTGGTATCACTATATAGGTAACCATCAAGTGATTTATTCAACCCAATCTTGGCCTATATAGTACCCGGTGTGAAGAGCAAGATAATGTTGTCCAAGAATCTTGTTACGGTCACAAATGAGGGCAGTCTTAGCTATTGTAACCATAGTTGGAATCCCTTGTTGTTACCATAAACATATGTGACCTAAAACCATGACTCTACGAGTATGAGTTGTTTGAAAGCCAAATTCCACAACCTTTGCCACCATCCTCCCTACCTGTGTCAAAATGGGAGTTTTGGAATAGGGTATGGACATCCATCAATACATAAAGTATAGAGGAATTTTGTCAGATGTTGTAGTTACAACTGCCCTGTTAGACATGTATGCAAAATGTGGAAGCATTGACAAGGCACGTGAACTGTTTGATAGAATGCCTCAAAGAAATGTGGTCTCATGGACTGCAATGAGTGCAGGATATGTACAAAATGGATTTGTTGAAAAGGCTTCAGAAATTTTAAAGCAAATGCAATTGGCTGGTGTAAAGCCAAATTCCACAACCTTTGCCAACATCCTCCCTGCTTGTGTCAAAATGGGAGCTTTGGAATAGGGTATGGATGTCCATCAATACATAAAGGATAGAGGAATTTTGTCAGATGTTGTAGTTGCAACTACCCTGTTAGACATGTATGCAAAATGTGGAAGCATAGACAAGGCACATGAACTGTTTGACAGAATGCCTCAAAGAAGTGTGGTCTCATGGACTGCAATGACTGCATGATATGCACAAAATGGATTTGTTGAAAAGGCTTCAGAAATTTTAAAGCAAATGCAATTGGCTCCAGTGTAAAGCCAAATTCCATAACCTTTGCCACCATCCTCCCTGCCTGTGTCAAAATGGGAGCTTAGGAATAGGGTATGTACATCCATCAATACATAAAGGATAGAGGAATTTTGTCAGCTCAAAGAAATGTGGTCTCATGGACTGCAGGATATGCACAAAATGGATTTGTTGAAAAGGCTTCAGAAATTTTAAAGCAAATGCAATTGGCCGGTGTAAAGCCAAATTCCACAACATTTGCCAACATCCTCCCTGCCTGTGTCAAAATGGGAGCTTTGGAATAGGGTATGGACATCCATCAATACATAAAGGATAGAGGAATTTTGTCAGATGTTGTAGTTGCAATTGCCCTGTTAGACATGTATGCAAAATGTGGAAACATAGACAAGGCATGCAAAATGTTTGATAGAATGCCTCAAAGAAATGTGGTCTCATGGACTGCAATGACTGCATGATATGCACAAAATGGATTTGTTGAAAAGGCTTCAGAAATTTTAAAGCAAATGCAATTAGCTAGTGTAAAGCCAAATTCCACAACCTTTGCCAGCATCCTCCCTGCCTGTGTCAAAATGGGAGCTTTGGAATAGGGTATGGACATCCATCAATACATAAAGGTTAGAGGAATTTTGTCAGATGTTGTAGTTGCAACTGCCTTGTTAGACATGTATGCAAAATGTGGATGCATAGACAAGGCACGGGAACTGTTTGACAAAATGCCTCAAAGAAATGTGGTCTCATGGATTGCAATGACTGTAGGATATGCACAAAATGGATTTGTTGAAAAGGCTTTAGAAATTTTAAAGCAAATGCAATTGGCTGGTGTAAAGCCAAATTCCACAACCTTTGCCACCATCCTCCCTACCTGTGTCAAAATGGGAGCTTTCGACCAAGCAATTTGTAGCACTTAAGGTTATGTAATATAATTTACAATTGATAGTTAAATTTATAACAATTTTTTTTATGATCTTTACTAACGTTTATTAGAATTGTTGCATGTTTTACATCATTGGAATGACATATTAGCTGTAGCTTTTTTGAAATTTTATTATGGTATGTGCACTTTGATATGATGTAATATGATTATGGTTTCGTTTCATATGTTGTAATATTAGATATATAATAGAAAAATAAATTATTGCATGAAATAAATAATAACTTTTCATTTTAAATATTTTTTTTGGTAGAACACGGGTCTTCCAGAAGATCAAGATGATCCTCATGATAGAGATCCAGATTATGTTGGTTCTGGTATACATCACATTGTAGAGGATGATGATGACGCAGATACAGAAGACACTGAGGCCGATGATGATGATGTGATGATGATGATGAGGCAGTTGCTCATAATAGCCAGTGACATTTATTATCATATAGACTGCATCATGGATCATTGTTGATATATCGTTATGATGCCTCTTTTCATAGTCGCTAGCTATCATATGTATCATTTTCATAGCCTGCAGTGCCATATTAATGAGTTGTATCATAAATTTATGTATCATTTTGACTTATATCATTTGGACATGTATCATCTTGACTTGTATCCTTTTGAGTTACGTAATTTATCATTTTTACTTATATCATTTGTACATGTATCATTTAGACATGTTATTGATCTATTGACATATTTGACTTTCACTTGTTTTAGTTATATATGATGATGATCTTATTTGTATTGACTTGTCAATTTATATATATTGAAAGTGGTCGATGATTTTTGGATGGATATTTATTATGTATGATGATTTTAATTTACTGCTTAGGATGGATGTTGTCAAATTCAATTAAATTATAGATAGTTGACTCACTTGTTTTAATTATAGATGATGATCATGTTATAATAATTATATGAGTTAAATAATTAAATTACTTACTTTATAATCATATGAGTTATTTAAGAGGCATGATATATTTAACTAGTAAAATTGAAATAAAACATATTAAATTAATAAATGTAAGCAAAATAATAAGCATTTTTAGAAGCAACAAAAGACACAAAACTGGAAGCAACAAATGACGTTATATCGGAAGCAAAATTGGAAGAAAAATTAGAAGCAAAACTGGATGGAAAATTGGAAGCCAAACCGGAAGTAAAACCGGAAGCAAAACCAGAAGCAAAATTGGAAGCGAAACTGGAAGCAAAATTTGAAGTAAAATCGGAAGCAAAATTGGAAGCAAAACTAGAAGCAAAACTGGAAGCAAAACTAGAAGCAAAATTGGAAGCAAAACCAGAAGCAAAATTGGAAGCAAACTTGGAAGCAAAACTGGAAGCAAAATCGGAAGCAAAACCAGAAGCAAAATTGGAAGCAAAACTGGAAGCAAAACCAGAAGCAAAATTGTAAGAAAAATTGGAAGCAAAATTGGAAGCAAAACTAGAAGAGAAACCGGAAGCAAAACCACAAGCAAAACTGGAAGCAAAAGCGGAAGCCAAGCAAAACCAGAAGCAACAGTGGAAGCAAAATTGGAAGCAAAATCGGAAGCAAAACCGGAAGCAAACTTGGAAGCAACACAAGAAGCAAAACTAGAAGCAAAATCGGAAGCCAAACTAGAAGCAACAAAATTTGGCTCTAAATCCGGCATTAATCCTGGCACTAAACTCGGTGCTAAACCAAACGCAAAACCCAGCATTATAATCGTCGCTAAACCCGACGCTAAACTTGGCCCAATAGTGAGATGCTATTGGGCGCCGAGTTTTGCGCCGGCAGAAGTGTCCAATTCATGGACTCAAATGCACTAAATTTTGGTGCTAATTGTCTCTTCTATTGTAGTGCACCAACACGCTAATACATTGGAAGTAATCCTTCATTGTCTACCATGGTTTCAAATATGAAGTCTTGTAAATAACCTGTATGCATTGAGGAGTGAATTTGCAAGCCGTAGCCAAAATGTGCACCACTCAACACTGTCATCAAAGTTTGATAATAAGCCTTGTAATATATAATTTAATAATGACACTCTTCCTTCTTGTCATTTTTGGTTGAGGGAACTTTATAAATATTATTTCTCACAAACAAATTGAAAAATCACATCTTGATGAATTCTCTACTCATTACCTTCTAGAAATAGGGTTTTTCAAAAAGGATGTTGAAATATTTCTTCATGAGCATAAAATAGACTTGAAACAAATTGATGGATATGAAGAATATGTCTCCTAATGTAGAATTGATCTGAATGAGGGTCTTTTGTTTGCCTCTCATGTGTCAATGAAATCACATATGCCACTCATGCAATTGGAGGTTATTTCAGAATTCTAGGAGATTTTAAAGCTTTTTATAAATCTTGAGTTCGAGGCTTTCATCATTGAAGGAGATTGTTTTTTGGTAAATCAAAGAGGCTTCAATTGGGGGCCCCGCCCATGATGGAAAAACAAAGAATATATTGCTAAATCTCTACAATGAGAGATCAAACAAATGCAAGACAAAACATAGATTCAAAAAAACTAAACAATCAAACCATAACAAAACAAAGCAAGCTAGAAACTAACACATAGATATTGGAAACTTGCCCCAACCATGCAAATGTAAGATTATTCTTGTGTTTTGGTAATATTGTGAGACAAAAGATTTGCCACAACACCCCACAATTCCATACCATTGTCATGAATGTTTTTGTATAACATATTCAAGTCCATTGCCATGTCAAAAAGATTATCGACTACCTTGCTCCCTTCTTAATGCATGTTGTTAGGAATAGCACGCAGAAGATATCAATTAAATGCAGATAAAGATTACATAGAGGAAGAAAAAATACATAGAAATAAAACAACGAGAGACAATTTTAATGTGGTTCACTCAAACTCGGGCTACATCCACCAATAGAGAGTACAATATTATTATCCAACAAATAGAACCGATTACAACCAGTAATCTCATGCAACCCAATAGTCTAAAGATTACAAATTGTTGTCAAGAAAGGACTGTCATAGTTAAGTGTGGTATAGTGATACAATTTCATCTTGGTTGAGTATTGTATAAATCTCAAGCTATTTAGAATGCATGGGGTATTAGGGTGTGGTATCACTATATAGGTAACCATCAAGTGATTTCTTCAACCCAATCTTGGCCTATATAGTACCCAGTGTGAAGAACAAGATAGTGTTGTCGAAGAATCTTGTTACGGTCACAAATGAGGGCAGTCTTAGCTATTGTAACCATAGTTGGAATCCCTTGTTGTTACCATAAACATACGTGACCTAAAACCATGACTCTACGAGTATGAGTTGTTTGAAAGCCAAATTCCACAACCTTTGCCACCATCCTCCCTACCAGTGTCAAAATGGGAGTTTTGGAATAGGGTATGGAAATCCATCAATACATAAAGTATATAGGAATTTTGTCAGATGTTGTAGTTGCAACTGCCCTGTTAGACATGTATGCAAAATGTGGAAGCATTGACAAGGCACGTGAACTATTTGACAGAATGCCTCAAAGAAATGTGGTCTCATGGACTGCAATGACTGCATGATATGCACAAAATGGATTTGTTGAAAAGGCTTCAGAAATTTTAAAGCAAATGCAATTAGCTGGTGTAAAGCCAAATTCCACAACCTTTGCCAACATCCTCCCTGCCTGTGTCAAAATCGGAGCTTTGGAATAGGGTATGGACATCCATCAATACATAAAGGATAGAGGAATTTTGTCAGATGTTGTAGTTGCAACTGCCCTGTTAGACATGTATGCAAAATGTGGAAGCATAGACAAGGCACGTGAACTATTTGACAAAATGCCTCAAAGAAATGTGGTCTCATGGACTGCAATGACTGCAGGATATGCACAAAATGGATTTGTTGAAAAGGCTTCAGAAATTTTAAAGCAAATGCAATTGGCCGGTGTAAAGCCAAATTCCACAACATTTGCCAACTTCCTCCCTGCCTGTGTCAAAATGGGAGCTTTGGAATAGGGTATGGACATCCATCAATACATAAAGGTTAGAGGAATTTTGTCAGATGTTGTAGTTGCAACTGCCCTGTTAGACATGTATGCAAAATGTGGAAGCATAGACAAGGCACGTGAACTGTTTGACATAATGCCTCAAAGAAATGTGGTCTCATGGACTGCAATGACTACATGATATGCACAAAATGGATTTGTTGAAAAGGCTTCAGAAATTTTAAAGCAAATGCAATTGGCTAGTGTAAAGCCAAATTCCACAACCTTTGCCAGCATCCTCCCTGCTTGTGTCAAAATGGGAGCTTTGGAATAGGGTATGGACATCCATCAATACATAAAGGTTAGAGGAATTTTGTCAGATGTTGTAGTTGCAACTGCCCTATTAGACATGTATGCAAAATGTGGATACATAGACAAGGCAAGGGAACTGTTTGACAAAATGCCTCAAAGAAATGTGGTCTCATGGACTACAATGACTGCAGGATATGCACAAAATGAATTTGTTGAAAAGGCTTCATAAATTTTAAAGCAAATGCAATTGGTTGGTGTAAAGCCAAATTCTACAACCTTTGCCACCATCCTCCCTGCCTGTGTCAAAATGGGAGCTTTCGACCAAGCAATTTGTAGCACTTAAGGTTATGTAATATAATTTACAGTTGATAGTTAAATTTATAACAATTTTTTTTATGATCTTTACTAACATTTATTAGAATTGTTGCATGTTTTACATCATTGGAATGACATATTAGCTGTAACTTTTTTGAAATTTTATTATGGTATGTGCACTTTGATATGATGTAATACGATTATGGTTTCGTTTCATATGTTGTAATATTAGATATATAACAGAAAAATACATTATTGCATGAAATAAATAATAACTTTTCATTTTAAATGTTTTTTTTTGTAGAACACGGGTCTTCCAGAAGATCAAGATGATCCTCATGATAGAGATCCAGATTATGTTGGTTCTGGTACACATCACATGGCAGAGGATGATGATGACACAGATACAGAAGACACTAAGGCCGATGACGATGATGATGACGATGATGATGGTGATGATGATCACGATGGTGATGATGATGATGAGGTAGTTGCTCATAGTAGCCAGTGACATTCATGATCATATAGACTGCATCATGGATCATTGTTGATATATCGTTATGATGCCTGTTTTCATAGTCGCTAGCTATCATATGTATCATTTTCATAGCCTGCAGTGCCATATTAATGAGTTGTATCATAAATTTATGTATCATTTTGACTTATATCATTTGGACATGTATCATCTTGACTTGTATCATTTTGAGTTACATAATTTATCATTTTTACTTATATCATTTGTACATGTATCATTTAGACATGTTATTGATCTCCTGACATATTTGACTTTCACTTGTTTTAGTTATATATGATGATGATCTTATTTGTATTGACTTGTCAATTTATATATATTGAAAGTGGTCGATGATTTTTGGATGGATATTTATTATATATGATGATTTTAATTTACTGCTCAGGATGGATGTTGTCAAATTCAATTAAATTATAGATATTTGACTCACTTGTTTTAATTATAGATGATGATCATGTTATAATAATTATCTTGTTATTTAATCATATGAGTTAAATAATTAAATTACTTACTTTATATTCATATGAGTTATTTAAGAGACATGATATATTTAACTAATTAAATTGAAATAAAATTTATTAAATTAATAAATGTAAGCAAAATAATAAGCATTTTTAGAAGCAACAAAAGACACAAAAATGGAAGCAAAATTGGAAGCAACAAGCGACATTATATCGGAAGCAAAATTGGAAGCAACAGTGGAAGCAAAATCGGACGCAAAATTGGAAGACAAACTGGAAGTAAAATCAGAAGCAAAATTGGAAGCGAAACTGGAAGCAAAATTTGAAGCAAAACCAGAAGCAAAATTGGAAGCAAAAGCGGAAGCAAAACTAGAGGCAAAACTGGAAGCAAAACTGGAAGCAAACCAGGAAGCAAAATTGGAAGCAAAACTGGAAGCAAAATTGGAAGCAAAACCAGAAGCAAAATTGGAAGCAAAATTGGAAGCAAGAGTGGAAGCAAAACTGGAAGCAAAACTGGAAGCAAAATTGGAAGCAAAACTAGAAGCAAAATTGTAAGCAAAATTGGAAGCAAAATTGGAAGCAAAACTGGAAGCGAAACCAGAAGCAAAACCAGAAGCAAAAGCAGAAGCCAAGCAAAACTAGAAGCAACAGTGGAAGCAAAACTGGAAGCAAAACTAGAAGTAAAACCGGAAGCAAAACCGAAAGCAAACTTGGAAGCAACACAAGAAGTAAAACCAGAATCAAAATCGGAAGCCAAACTGGAAGCAACAAAATCTGGCGCTAAATCCGGTGTTAATCCTGGCACTAAAACCTGACGCTAAACCCAGCGTTATAATCGTCGCTAAACCTGACGCTAAACCCGGTGCAATAGTGAGATGCTATTGGGCGTCGAGTTTTGTGCCAGCAGAAGTGTCCAATTCATGGACTCAAATGCACTAAATTTCGGCACTAATTGCCTCTTCTGTTGTAGTGCAGCAACACACTAATACATTGGAAGTAATTCTTCATTGTCTACCATGGTTTCAAATATGAAGTCTTGTAAATAACCTGTATGCATTGAGGAGTGAATTTGCAAGCTGTAGCCAAAATGTGCACCACTCAACAGTGTCATCAAAGTTTGATAATAAGCCTTGTAAAATATAATTTAATAATGACACTCTTCCTTCTTGTCATTTTTGGTTGAGGGAACTTTATAAATATTATTTCTCACAAACAACTTGAAAAATTGCATCTTGATGAATTCTCTACTCATTACCTTCTACAAATAGGGTGTTTCAAAAAGGAGGTTGAAATCTTTCTCTATGAGCATAAAATAGACTTGAAACAAATTGATGGATATGAAGAATATGTCTCCTAATGTAGAATTGATTTGAATGAGGGTCTTTTGTTTGCCTCTCATGTGTCAATGAAATCACATATGCCACTCATGCAATTGGAGGTTATTTCAGAATTCTAGGAGATTTTAAAGCTTTTTATAAATCTTGAGTTCGAGGCTTTCATCATTGAAGGAGATTGTTTTTTGGTAAATCAAAGGGGCTTCAATTGGGGGGCCCGCCCATGATGGAAAAACAAAGAATATATTGCTAAAGCTCTACAACGAGAGATCAAACAAATGCAAGACACAACATAGATTCAAAAAAACTAAACAATCAAACCATAACAAAACAAAGCAAGCTAGAAACTAACACATAGATATTGGAAACTTGCCCCAACCATGCAAATATAAGATTATTCTTGTGTTTTGGTAATATTGTGAGACAAAAGATTTGCCACAACACCCCACAATTCCATACCATTGTCATGAATGTTTTTGTATAACATATTCAAGTCCATTGCCATGTCAAAAAGCTTATTGACTACCTTGCTCCCTTCTCAATGCATGTTGTTAGGAATAGTACGCAAAAGATATCAATTAAATGCAGATAAAGATTAAATAGAGGAATAAAAAATACACAGAAATAAAACATCGAGAGACAATTTTAACATGGTTCACTCAAACTCGGGCTACATCCACCAACAGAGAGTACAATATTATTATCCAACAAATAGAACCGATTACAACCAGTAATCTCATGAAACCCAAATTTGTTGCAATGTACTACAGATACAATACCAATAAAAACCCTAACCCTTAGCCTTTTTTATGAAGACTTATGTCGGTTACAAAAATAAGGTTTTTTTATTGCGGCTAATAGAAAAATAACTGTCGACGCCTTTATAAAACAATAGGCAATTTTTTCTTCGGGGGCGCTACCCCCAGCAACCCCCATTGGGGGCATTGCCCCTAGATCCCCACCATGGGCTCCGCCCCCGGGCCCCCGCCGGGGGAATACGCCCCCCGAGCCTCGCAGGAGGGGCTCTACCCCCCTGCACTCCCTCGTAAAATACTTTGGGGGGAAACCACGCCGATAAAAGTGGGGAAAAATTTAACCTCCGAGTCTGATTAGGCTCCATTCAACAACACGTGAGAAAATGATTTAATTCTCAGTGTTTGTTTGAGGCTCAAATATTCTTCAATGAGAGTATCAAGACAACAATTAATAAACTTTTCTTTTTGGAAGGCTTCAATCACAATCTTAGACTCCCCCTCCAGAATTAATTCCTCAAAACCTTGCTCAATGGCTACTCAACCCAATAATTAGACTAACTGCCTCCACCCAATTCAAATTGGATGGTGGAAGGCAAAGAGCATACACATGGAGAAACTGAATCTTGCCATCTAGAGAAAATACCTCTTACACCTACTAAGCTTAGGTTTACATTGGGCACCACCATCAAAATTTAATTTCATTATCCCAACTGATGGAGGGTGCCAATATGCAAGACTCCTTTGTATCCATTTATTATCCTTACAATTACTAGTAGCCATTAAAGGCCATTCATCAATAAGAGGATGCAAATTCCCTTTTATAGGAATAGTAATCAAACCATAACTACTACTAACCACCTCACTGATGGAAACCTCCAGACCTATTAAGAATCTTTCCATGGACCTGCTTTGCTACTTATATTCTTATGTTGTGTTCTTTTCAGATAGACCAAATTATTAAAGAAGGATAGTGAATCCATATCTTAGAGGACGCCCCATCCAAAACAAACACCCAATAAAAAGGAGATATATCTTCTTCCTACTCAAGATCCTTTGAACACCATAATCCGATCACTCGTCCTCCTACCAAATTTAGATTGAATCTAAGAAGAATCAAGAGCATGACCATTGGGACCAATATTCTAGAATGAAGTTGAGATTCACCTTTTATTTGCTTGGATTTTGAAGTCATGCATTTAACAGTTTTTGCATTCTATTAGGGGAAAGAAAACATCTCTTTTCATAGAAACTTGCAATATACCCCAACTATTGGCACAAAAGACATCTGGTTTGGCATTTCCCATAGCTTAGCTCTTGGAATAAAATTCCTCCTAAGGAAGAAAGATACAGACTTTTGGGAAGCTACAAGGATAGATCTCTTTGAAGTTTGATGTGAGCACAAACAACATGGGAAGGTTTAAAAGTTGTAGGATCTACTTCCACTAGGGTGCCAAGAGATATACCAATCATTTCCATGTCTTGTAAGCTCCAAAATTCTCTACCCTAGATTTCAGACACACCCAAAGAAGAGCTTCCATGAAAATGATTCAGGATCCAACTCGTAAAAACTAGTCTTACTGACACAAAACTTCCCACCCTCAGATCCTCTGAACGACTTTTATCATACAAAAATTCAATCACAAAGGATCCTTTTGGAAAGAAGGTAAGCTCATACTTATCTTGCCAAAGTGTAGAAGCTTAGAAACCATCTTGGATTCTAAGATACGATCTCCACAACAAGATACCACTACCCTGATTCTAGCCAACGAATCCCAATAAGGGTAAATCACATCACTAGAAAAAAAAAATGTAGCATGGCACTGACAAGAAGATTCCAGAACTATGTCACTTGGGTGTTGTGTCAAACATCGCTCTTTCTCTGCAATTTGACTAATTCCATAAGGACTCTACTTAAACATCATCCGTTTCAATGGTCAAACAATTAATAGCAATTTCACACCTCATCCACACCAAAAAGTGGTAAATATTTGTCCTAATTTTATTGGTCAAAATTGAAATGGATGATATTTAAAAATAGCTCTCTATCAATGACAAGAGCATTGGCTCCTCTGAAAAAATTAGAGGAATTAAGTGAGGTGCCACAAACCTGACTGTAGCTGGGTCCCCCATCTTGGAAGCACACACTTGCTGAGGTCGAATGGAGTCAAACGAGCCTGTCTTCCAAGCACTTCCTGCCCTTGAGATCTGGAATAATTAAAACCTCTGCACATGTTATTCCCAATGGGAATCACATTTGAACTGAAAATGGATCATTTTTTAAACCGAAGGGCCCATTGTTTTTAGTAAACCCGGAGAAACCCATTCTGACATTCTTCATAGACCAAGAAAAATCAGATCTAGATGATCTAGCCCGTCTCCATTCACAAGAATTTGAAAAAATTTCCCTCCTGAAACGTTCGCTCCTGCTCCTCACCATTTTTAATAGAAATTTACTTGTTGAAATAATTCTCCATGCAGAAAATTCAATTGTTAACACCATGTAAATAAGATTACGTGGTTTGTTATTATTATTTTTAAACAATTTTTTATATTAATTAATGAAGTCGAAACATTCTTTAAAATAGATTATTGAGCATGCATTTTTCAATGACCGCAGAATAATTAAAAACTGTTTTTTTCAATGCGTGAAATGAAATATAATTTTTTTTTATGAATAGATAAAAAAATATACTTAAAAATGTATTACGTGTGCTTTTGTGGCATATAAAGACATTGCTAAAAGTTAGGAAAAATTATGTACTTAGGAAAATAAGAACTAGCTTGACATTGCAATGATATTTCATGGAATCTTGTGATAAAATATATAATGTTGATTAGGTGAAAAATTGAAATTTTTAAGTTTTGTTTAAAATATGGATTTTGGAGTCTTCTTTGGAGGTCTAGTCCCTTGGTTTGGAAGTCTATCTAATTCCAAGTTTAAGGGTGGAATTTTGAAATGTAAATCTAGGTAAGCATGATCACACTATAATGTGATCTTGTTATAATGCAATTACATTTTGGTGACGTGAAAATGAATAGTAGGGTTACACAACCCTTTTTTTTTTTTATGGTATAACACGATTACTTTATGGAATGATCATGTTATGGCTCAGGTATCACCAATCCATAATGCAATTGTGCATTTTGCTAGTGTTATTGGGTTACTACTTATAACACTTCAAAAAAATTTGGCCACCTTTTGGTCCTCCATCTCCATACACTTACACATATTTAGTTTATCATTCTTATGCTCACTTTATACAATGATTATCATAATTTTTATCCAATCTTTCTCTCTCCTTGATTTTTGTGTACCCTTTTGTGGAACTCGAAAAATCAAGGGGGCATATTATTAGTAATCACTTTCAAGTTTATGCACATTTCATAGTTTGACTAGATTATGACCAGTTATTCTATTTCTAGTTGTGTTTGTCTTTTCTTTTTATTTATGTATGCTTTCTCATGTAGATTGACATGCACACCAAAGTAGGGGAAATGTAAGGGTGAAAAGTGCATACCTTGCACTTTTACCCTTTTGTTTTACACTACTTGCATGGGCATCTTTAGTACTTTTCCCTAGCACATGATTTATACTAATTTGGTGCTCATATTAACCCCAAATCATATTGATCCTCATAAAAACATCCCATTCCTACACAGAGCATTTCTAGACTTCATATTAGAGCTTTCGTCCCTTAGGGTTAAAATTGTAGATGTAGTTTTGATCTAGGTCAATACTATAGCTACAAAAATGAATTGATTTGTTCAAATTCAAATTTTATCATAGAGCTAAGATGACTGATTTCCAACTAGTTTTTATTCATTTCTTTTAGTGCTAAAGAATTCAAATTATGTGCCTAGGACAAGTATGAAAGAGCACCATTCCTAGGCCATTTATAATCCAAGACTCTCTTATATGCCCATCATTATGTAATGTCCCCTTTCTAATTAATTTAATTTGTCGGTCACCTTAAGCCCATTTTCATATTTCCTGTGCACCAAGGAGGACTAAAAATGGAGGATTTTCATATTTCCTATGCAACAATTTCAATGATGAAGGCTTGGTAATTAAGAGAGGACTAAAAATAGAGGATTTTAAAGGCTTCAATGCTATTTTTTCTTATGTATTCACCATTCCATGCACTAAAATGATTCAACAATTCAACATAACTATGGGAGATCATAAGATGTGTGATGTTTTTTTATTATGGGATTAGGAGAAACTGACATGGTTTTGGGTGTATAATGGTTGCATTCCCTTGGTGAATTTTCATAAAAACTATCAATCCATGGAGTTTAAATTGAAATTTGAAGGGAAAGATGTGGTGCTTAGAGGAATCTCAAATGGATCACTGTGGGTGGTTGCAACTAAAAGAATGGAGAGGAATTTTCACAAAGGACAAGTTGCTTAGACAATGTTCAAGTTGTTTGGTGATACCTACAAATTCATCCATGGGTAAGCAACACACTTATCATATTGATATTTAGAATATTTTGGATAAGCATACTGTGGTGTTTAGTGATTTGCCTCTAGGACTACCACTTGATAGAGGATTCTAGCATATCATAGAGTTGAAACTAGGATCTAAGCTTGTTATGACCACTCAAGTTACCACCACCCAAGAATGTACAAAGAGATTGAAAATGCTATAAATGAATCCTTGGAGATGGGACACATCAAGCCTAGTTCTATTCCATTTCCATCATCAATGGTTCTTGTGAAGAAAAATAATGGTACCATGTGGATGTGCATTAACTATAGAGCTTTGAACAAGAAGATTATCAAAAATGGGTATCCCATTCCTAGGATCGATGAGCTAATTGATGAGTTGCATGCAGTTGTGTATTTTTTAAAGATTGATTTAAGATTGAGTTACCATCAAATTTGTGTAAAGAATGAGGACGTGCACAAAATAACATTCAAGTGTCACTTTGGGCACTTTGAGTTCTTGGTCATACCTTTTGGCTTGACAAATGCTCTAGCTACTTTCCAATTTGCATGAATTAGGTATTTAGTAAGCAATTGAGAAAATTAGTTTTAGTTTTCTTTGATGATATTTTGATTTACAACAAGACTTGGGAAGATCATTTGAAGCATTTAGATACAGTTTTGGGTATATTAGAAAAACAAACTCTTTTTACAAAAGAGTCCAATTGTGAGTTTGGGGTGATAGAGATCCTATATTTAGGAACATACATACTTCACACCTGTCTCTGTCTAACTTCCAAATTACAAGGCCATGCCTTCAAATGTGGAGGAATGTGGAGCATTCTGCCGAGCTTCTTCAGTGCAACTTCCTATGCCTTTGACTGTTTGAAACCTTACACACTTTCTTTCATATCTTCTGCAATACTTTTCATGAAGAAACAATGAATGAAACATTCACAACACCATAGACAACAATCACAACTCTTTTCATTACAAACAAGAAACCACAACTTCTTCATATAAGTATACTCTTCAACCTATCCATGAACTTCAGAAGATAGGGTACAATTGTGTATAGATGATACTGATCCAATAGTATGCTCAAGACTTTCATCACAAAGTCCTTCACCTCCTCTAATCATTACTCCTTTGTCTGCTCCTCTAAACTCTGAACTCTTACTCTTTTGACCACATTGATCACCACTCTATTGACATCACATGCGACCTTCACAACACAACTCTGTTGACATCAATGTCAACACATATGCAACACTTAAGCACTTACAAACTTGTCCTTAAGCTGAGTCAGAGAAATCACCCATCGACGAACTAAGTTGTCAGTGACCTAGTTAGTTTGCGAACTAAAAATTTTCTTGACAACGCTTCCTTCGACCAACTTGAAAATGCAAACTGCTCTTTATGGCTTGTCGACAAATTGTCAAATCGGTTAACTTCTGGGTTGACGAACTGAGCAGTTCGCAAACAGAGTAGTTAGCAAATTGAAGAAATCTCTAATTGGCTATAACTTAGCCATTTTTTTCCTAATCTTCACCAAAATGAAACTGGGAATACCCAATTGGGTCTTTAACAAGATGATGTCCTCAAAATCACATCAAAGACAAAACAAAACCACTCCAATCCAACAATCTCCTAATTTCAATGCAACCACACACAAGATGATGTCCTCAGAATCACATCAATGACAAAACCAACAATCTCCCTTCTCATCAATGCTAAAAATGTCACATATCCACTCTCTTATATATTATCCAAATAGACCCCCTTTTGCTCCCATCCTTCATCACACCTTTCCTTATGATATATGCTATTGTTTTCCATGATGTGTTCATTGCCTAAGAAATTTTGGCCTTGGATCTTTGAGCCCTACATGCTTCCATTATACACTAATTACAGTCAATTATCTCCTTATACACACTACCCTATTATGGGTATGTAGCCCATGATCAAGTCCATGACTTTTCTCCCCTTCTATTTCTGTGATACCTAAACTCATTAGTGACCCCTAGAAGCTTATAGGTATATCAACCCTTACTCTTTCCTCATCTAGTATTGAGTGTCATTACACATGTTGATGTCCATACTCTTAGGTGGAGCCAAAACTATAAGGATAACATCATGATGTCCATACTCATAGGTAGAAGCTCTAGCCAAAGCTATAATGGTAACATCATGATGTCCATACTCCTAGGTGGAGGCTCTATCCAAATATATGTGAGTGACATTCAAATAAAAAAAATACCCATACTCGCTAGGTCTAGTCTTCAATTATGAGCCCTACATCCTACTAGTTGCATCGGATTATACTATGGGTGTGCATTAAAAGAACAAGAAAAAGAAAAGAAAAGAAAAAAGCATGCAAGGCTAAGAAGTGTAATTCAAAGCTAAATCCAAGTAATTCAAAGGCTATATTTAAATCAAAATCAAAATAAAGCAAGGTACAAAGAAAGTTTATAGAATACATAAAGAAAAAACACTAAGTCACTCTACTAGCACAAGATATTCCTACTTCTTCTCCCTTTCTATTTTGATTTGCCTTATGAGTCATTCTAGGCTAAGATTTCAAGCTAGGGTTCCTTCTTATCCTATTCTTCTAGTATTTGTGGCCTAAGATTGGACTTATACTTTAGCATATTCATTCCTCCCTCCATCTCTAATTCCCCTATGAACTTAGTTATTTTCTTCTATCTCTCAAAGTACTTGGCCACATTCACTAGTTCCTTGAATAATTTATGGCAAGCCCTTTACACTCTCCTTTTCTCTTATATTAGCACAATGTGCCTTATACCACTACACTTATTGCTTCTCCTTATATGCTTTACTCTCACTACATTGCACTATACCAGTATTGCATCCTTTTTGTATCTTCCTTCTCACTTCCACTTGACATTATAGTGAGCACAAAGAAGTTGGACCAAATTTTTTTTTCTTAGTTGTCTTAGTGCATACACTTAGGATCACATTTCAAAGCCTACCTGGCTACTTTGTGACCCTTGTTTGTATTTGAGACTTTTCCTCATTCATTTGACTCGTTCCTCTACATATTTTCATTTATCCACTCTTTTCTTCTTCCTCCTCTTTTGCTTGTTCTCTCTTACCACTTCTTATTTTAACTCCAATTTGGATTTTGTCTTTGTGTTCTTGTCTCATCTTTATTTTCTCTATCCTAGTTTTTTTTTTCTAGGGTAAGTGCAAGGTAATGGGGGTAGAAAATGGCAAAAAGTGGAATTTTTTCCCCCTAAAAATAAGAGTTTGTTATAGTTGGGGTAAATATTTAAATTACTTCTATATAGAATATTAACATGGTGTAAAATATGAAATGTAAGATTTTGTTTCTAGTTTTCAAATATGTAATTTATTCTAATACCTAGATGATAAAAGTTGGTTAAGTAAAGGATTTACAAAAGTGACCTTTTAAAAAAAGCATATCGAAAACCAAAACATACAAGTGTATGGCCCACATAAAAAGTAGTAAATGAAAATATTTTTAAAATCCTTTTGTGCATAGATGCATATGATGTTGAAGTTTGGTTTGGATTTTTTGTAATTTTTATCAAAAATATACTTTTTATTAATTATTTAGTGAGATTAAGGTATGAACTTAAAATCCTTTCTGTATGACCCACATAGTTTGACCTAAAATCATAAAAACATGTTCACTATAGTGTTTAGCATGTTTGTCACTTCTAACAAGTAGAAAACTTGTCAAAATTGGAAAATTGTTTAGTTCTGTCACCTTCATGCAAGTCTATCTTCTTCCCCAATATTAAGTAATTTATCGCAAGTCTTCAACAACCCTACACACAAAAATAACCCTAGCAACTATCTTAATTAAAAACAACCCTACACACAAGCTCATGATGCTCTAAAACTAATGAAAAATAACTGTCTTTTGAAGGAACTCCTATAATATCCTTTCCTTGATTAATTGGAGAAACAATTGACCATTTGATCGTACCATCAATTTATTTTTGGATCACTTGCATAAAGTTTCACTATGGCATAGAATTCTTACTCAGATAGAATACTACTACCTAGCCTCATTTAAATTCTATCTAAAGTAAGAAATTAGTTTACCCTCTCGACTCAACACAACACTAACCATCATCTTGTTGACATCACAATTAATTTCAAATGCCTTTTTAAAGTCTGGGAGAACTAGTATGGGCTCCTTCATCACATTCTTCTTCAAGAGCACAAAACTCTTGGCATTAGTAGCATCCTCTTGAATCCACCCTTCCACATGTAGTGCATCAAGAGTGTGCATATGCCACTAAAGTTCTCGATGAACTTTCTGTAAAAGCTTGCCAACCATGGATAATTCTAACCTTAGTTGTGCTTCATGGTTCTGGCCACTCAACAATAACTTGGACATTGTCTAGGTCAATCTGCATTTCTTCTTAGGATATTATGAACCCCAATTATGTAAGTTCCTTCCTCATTAAAGTGTGATTCTTTAAGTTGATGCGAAATTGCTTCTCTTCTCAATCGCATGAGTAGTTGTTGTAAGTGCACAAGATTCTCCTCCCTCATCTTATTGAACATCAAAAATTCATCAAGATCTACAAACACAAACTTGCCAAGAAATTACTTCAAATCATTATTCATCAACCTCATGAATGTGATCAGGGCATTTTCCAACTTGAATGGCATAACCATACACTCATACAAGCCTTTCTTCATTTTGAATATGGTCTTCCATTCATCTCCTTCTTTAATCTAGGTTTGGTGTTACCTACTCTTGAGATCTATCTTGAAAATTAGTGTGTATATTTGAAACCTATACTTAATAGTCATGTTGTTTATTGTTAGAGTAATAGGTTAATTACTTAATTAATTTAATCATATTGATTAATTAATTAAGTCACCTTTACTTTATTTTTCACTTAAGCTAAACTTAGGCCCATTAATAATTAATTATTAATTATTCATTTTAGGGTTTTCACCTTTAGGGTTTTGATCTCCTTTCTTAAGGATTGATCTCTTTGTACTTATTCATTCTCGTTAATGCATTTTTGCTTCAAGGTTGTAGAGCACCATTTTTGTGCCTCTTGATCTCCTTTATGTGACGTGTTATTTGCTTGTAGGTGTTCATTAGGGTCTGTAAGGTTAGTTTACCAACTTTAAAATGGTATCAGAGCTCCAAATCTGCAGCTTCCTCTTTATTTTTTAAGGGATCTTGCCTTAAAGTGACATTTCAGTGCATCTTGAGTCAATTTGGACCTCACCATTGCGTCCAGAAGGTTCAAAATAGTCAAGATTGACCTTCGTTTCATCAATTTTGGTTATACGGTGCCTGATCTATGAAGGTTTGAAGTTTAAGAGGGTTTCTAGATCCAGAGGGTACCTGCAATTTTTGGAGCATTTTCAGCCCAAACGGACCTTACCATCGCGTTCAGAGCGCCCCAAAACCCCAAAATCGACTGTCAAATCATCAAAATCAGTCATAGTGACTCCGGGAGGTAATTTTTTTCATTTCTGGGTCGTACAGCCTGGTATGGCACGCAATCCAAGAAAAAAAAAGTATGCACAGGGGCTGCAGTCAGTTAACCGCTAACGGTTAATGCTAGCGGTTAATGCTAGCGGCTAGCTAACCGCCAGGCTTCCCCCAAAGCCCTTTTTGGAGAAGTTTTGGTATTTTGGCCATAACTTTTGCATACGAACTCAGATTTTTGAAAACGAAATATCGCCGGAAAGCTGGTTCCAAGCCCAATCCAGTGGTACAGGTATTTTTTCCTGGTTTTTCTGGTTTTCTGCATTTATTTCCAGTCAAAGTCAAACCTTGTTTTAGCACTTCCGGGGGCATAACTCTTGCATACAGACTCTATTTTTTGCAAAAAAATAGGCGTTGGAAAGTTATTACAGTGATATTTCCATATATATAGAGTATTTAATCAGAAAATTCACCAAGTACACAAAGAATAGTCTGAAGTGATTTTTGCTTTTTCAAGCTTTCTAGCTTTCAAAATTGTACTGGGGTTTGGTTTTTTGTGTTGTGGGGGGTGTTTTTTTTATTGCTTTCTGTATATACACATTAGAAGTCAGAAAACTCTATCATTAAACACATTTCAAAAACTCAAACATCATGGCGGACACCTCATCAGTTGACCGTCTTTCCCCACATAATTATCACACCTGGAAGGCACATATGACCCGACTTCTCATGTCAAAGGGGTTATGGTCCTGTTTGGATGAGATTCAGCCTCAGTTGCAACATCAGTTTGAGATTCTGTAGCATAGAAACAAAATGGATGAGGCCATGGGTTTGATATCATTGCATGTTTCAGACAGTCTTTTATTTCACCTTGAGAGTTACACAACTCCTCGGGCAATGTGGACAAAATTCAATGATCTATTTGGTACCATCAATGAGTTTAGAGCACTTCAGATTGAGGCAGAATTGACTTCCTTGGTACCTGATTCTTTTCCATCTATCAAGGATTTCTTAATGAAATTCAAATCACTCAGATCTTTGTTACAGGGTTGTGGCAAGACCAAAACTGACACTGAGAGTATTTACCTGATTCTATCTAAGCTCCGAGGTTCATTTCAGATATTCTCTTCTACATTCTACTCCACCATGGATGCTTTGGGTCCATGATTTACCATGCCTACATTTGAGGTATTTTGTGATCGATTGTCCCGTGAGCAGTCCAAGTTATCACAGTTGGATGCTCTTCCAGGATTACAGAACCATGCATTGGTAGCTCAGTCATCTCAGGGGAAGCAAAATCAGAAGCAGAAACAGAAACCAAAGACCATAGAGCATGGGAAGGATTTCAGTTCATAGAACACTTCTGATTCGCATTCTCCTAAGGGGGAATCATCAAAGAAAGAAAGACCTCAGTGTACTTATTGTAATAAGTTAGGACATGATTAGTCTAAATGCTATGAGAAGAAGATAGATGGATATGCACAACAGGTTTCAGATTTGACAGCTCTTCTTATGAAGAACAATATTCATCCCTCTTCTTCATCTACATCAGGTGGGTCTTCTTCTTCACCATCATTCCAAATAGATGGACAGACTCCACACAAGGGTCATGCATTATGTGCAACCACCAGTTCACATTCATCTAGATGGCTATTGGATTCAGGTGCTTCACACCATATGGCATCTTCTCAGGACATGTTCTCATCTTTTGAGGCTGCATCCTCACCACACATATTGATGGGTAATAACACTTATATGAGTGTATGTGGGAAAGGTTCTATCGACATTGATGACAGTACATTCAATGATGTACTATGTGTACCATCTTTGTCCACCAACCTTCTCTCCATTTATCAGATAGTTCACAGTGGGACAGGGAAGACAGTTGAGTTCACACCGGATTTAGTGCACATCAGAGACATTCAGACTGGCAACATTGTTGCAACAGGGACAGTTGATCATTCTTCTCGATTGTATGCATTCACACACTTTGGTCCACCATCTCCACTGTCTGGGTATCACTCTCTTTCTCCAAGAGAGCATGTTGTATTTGAGGAGAAGTTTGGTCACTTGAACTTATGTGTTCTTCCATCTGTTCATGAGACCAGTGTTGAGACTTCTACACCTCCACCTCCTGTTGAGACCACATCTGTTCAGTAGGATCCCTCTTCAGGTTTGATTGACATTGTAGCTCCACTCATCGAGCCATCTTGTGCAGTTGTTGAGGCCATATAAGAGGATATTCATTTCCTCACAGATGACAGATTCAACACATCTGTTATCCCATCTTCATTGGAGATTCCATTTCAGGATCATCTTGAGTTGTTTGATGTTGATACATTTGATTCAACATCATGTGATTCAGATAATGTTGCTACATTTGATTCAACATCCTGTCATTCAGACACTCATGCTTCACTTCTGTTCTCCAATGAGCATCATCTAGGACTTCCATTTTCACCTCACATCTAGGGCTTTCCTCATCATCGACCATTGGATTGGTTTCTTCCTCAGGGGAGTCACATTGGTTTGATCATTGGCACAGGGGTTCTCTCATTCTGGGGGGGCTTTGGAGTCTCCACTCTCTCTCATGGGGGGGTATCTGATTGTATATCTGCATATGTTCTTGAGAGAGTCTCTTGAGACATTTCATTTGTACTTTCTTTCAGCATCTCTTTTAGGAGAGGAGTTTTTTCCCATTGGGTTTTCTCCTTTTTCTCCACTTTATAGAGATTTCATTGTACTTGGGTACCTCATCAGGCCTAGTTGCCGGGACCCATCTTTGCTTTTATGCATTTTGTCCTTAGTTTTTCTAGCTTCTCCCTAAGTTCATCTTAAGGGGGGGTGTTAGAGTAATAGGTTAATTACTTAATTAATTTAATCATATTGATTAATTAATTAAGTCACCTTTACTTTATTTTTCACTTAAGCTAAACTTAGGCCCATTAATAATTAATTATTAATCGTTCATTTTAGGGTTTTCACCTTTAGGGTTTTGATCTCCTTTCTTAAGGATTGATCTCTTTGTAATTATTCATTCTCGTTAATGCATTTTTTCTTCAAGGTTGTAGAGCACCATTTTTGTGCCTCTTGATCTCCTTTATGTGATAGGTTATTTGCTTGCAGGTGTTCATTGGGATCTGTAAGGTTGGTTTACCAACTTTAACATTTATCATGTGGGAATTAGTGCACATTCTCCACTCCTCTTCCTTCTTTAATGCAAGTATTGTAGGTACTACACAAGGACTCATACTTTCCTATAACATAGCTAGTGTATGATTGGAAATTGTATACCTTTCAATTTCCTTTGTCACATTTCACACTCATTTTAGTTGTCTTGTTGTATGTGTGTTTTGACCCTTTTTTGGCCCTTTCTTTGTCATCATCCCTAATCATATCCTAGCTTGTTATGTCTCCTAGATCCCTTTTATGTGTTTGATTTTGTAATTTATTTATTATTGTCTTAGATCCATTGGTCCTAGGTGTTGACCCCTTCCATGGCCCCTTCACCTTGCCACCTTTTTATTCCCTTTAATCAAACTATTTAATGAGATGGACTATGTTTCAAATGTAGTGCAACAACCACCTTTGAACTCCTCCATTATTGCTTTGTAGATCTCTTCATGATTGGGAACCACCACCCTTGGGTGGCAAACTTATGCTTGACTAGTCTTAGGAAATTGAACCTTTTTAGGCTCAAGGACTTCTCTAGGTCAGGCATGTCCAAGAGGAGAAGTCCTCATCCTCAAATTAGCTTCATTTTCTCACCAAAGATTCTTGTAATCATGTTTTTAGCCTAGGTTCCCACCAAAATTTTGATAAATAGACCTCCCAATCTCATTTTTTACACTACAATAACAATCTTTCATCTTGTGAGCAATTTTTGAGTGATAGCTTCCAAAGAAGTGAATGCATTATAGTGATTAGAACATTTCCCCTAGGTGTTAGGTTTCCATCAATCTATTATTGAAATTTTTATCAGCCTCCTAACAACCCCTATAGCCAAAACAATTAGTAGAGGTATACTATTTCCATGTTTTTGTAATAACTAGCATAGTGTTTCATTTCAATAGTTTAATTTTTGTTATATTTTGTCATCTAATCTATAAAGTATCCATTTTAGGACATTCATAAACCTTCCCCATCCATTTCCCCATCCCTCATTGTCATTTTGTTCATCTTTTTTACTCACATATCTCCCCTTATCTCCATTGAAGCCCTAGGACCTCCTAGCTTTCATTTTCATAAAAAAATCATTGCATATTACTCATATTAGTCCCTACATCAATCATTGGGTAGATTGTATGTGTGGAGAGCCTCTACATAGGTGTGTGCATTTCTAAGGATCGAGTAGCAAAGAGTGTTGAATTTTACTATGAAGGTGGCCCATATGTAATTCGTCCATTTCTACAAATTAAATCTAAGTGTTTTCATTGGCTTTCCACTTTCTTCCTAGCTTTAGCTTTCATTATGCGCTCTTTGTTCTCATTCATCAGTTAATCATTTGCCCCAGATTTGACAATTACCCAATAAGCCCTAACCTTAGGCCTACAACTATAAAATAGGAACATCTCCTGAACTTGTGTAGTATTCACTAATGGAGAAATGTTTGAATATGAGGTACAATGCTTCTAACACTATTTGACGCTGTGACCTATATAACAGTGCATTATTATGTTGGTCATAAGGTTATATGATTGAATTGTACTAATCGTACATTAGTGTCATGTCTAATTAATATTAGTATTTCATGGTTTGGAATATTAGGTGTAGTGTTTAATGTTGGATCTAAATGTGTCAAAGTAGCATAAGTATCTAAATAATTTGATCTCTACTTTTATTAAGCATATCTACATTATAACAAATAAAAACCAATTACAACTTTAAAAATGAAAAAAAAAATATTGAATTCATTTTACATATAATTTTTTTTTTTCAAATTGAAATTACAATTTTTAGTTCATTATAATATGTAGAAAATTTAAAAAAAAAACCCTAGTATAATCATTGATAAATTGCACATAGAGAATAGATTGCATAACGGATGTGAAAAATATCAGAAGTGGTTTGACCATAATTTCAGAGTTCGTACAAGCTCAAATAAATTTCAAAGTGCACGTTATTTTTTTAAAAATATTTAATTGAAGAGAGTTCAATCAAACCCATCTAAGCCACACAAGCCTCATACAAGGTGTTTGTGGGAACACTTTATAAGATATGTGACCCTCTTGATTGTGATGGATCATAGTTTCTTGTCTAAGGACGGACTTTTGTGGATTGCGGGATACTCACGCAGACGCTATTTTGCTTTTACACGTCTCAAATGCGTACGAAGAATTCAAGTAAAAGGCGCTAAACTTTTTCTCCTTGTCTTTTAATAATATCATCATTGTTTCCCCCCGATGCCCTCGTGCGACCTAACCCACTTTGCGCGTGACTTTCCTTCAATTGTGGCGGGATTTAGTGTCATTTCAAACAAATCAATCCAATTTGTCCAGCGTATGTTTCGGGTCTTTTTAGTGCATGGTGACTTGAAAAATATGATCTTTCTAGGGTAAGTTCGTGATTATGACCACTTTCATCTCCTTTGGATTTAAGTTCTTGCTGGCTAACTTATAGTTTTTTTTTTCCTCATGTTTTCATCATATGATTGTTTAATTTTTAGGGTGTGACTTTTTGCCACCTTTTATGATTGAAGACATGATATTTCCAAGTCCATGGCATGAATGAAAAACTTTTGGTTTAAACTATGTGTAACTTTTATGATGTAATATACTTCTTTATACAAAACAAGTTAGTGACAAGTACTTGTCTTTGAAGTATTGTAATAATAGTATTTGTTTTGTAATCCATAGATGAGTTATGACAAAACGACTATGAAGTCGACTTGATAACACTTTGACATCAAAGACATAAGGTGGCCTAGAACCACATTTTTGTAAGGAAAATGTATGGTGATTTTATAGGGCTGATGCAGATTATAATTGTTAGGGATGAGCTTGACTCCAACTTTGATTCCTACTAGGCACAACTGTGACTAGCATAGTTGAAGTTGAGTTTGTTCCTTAGAATAAAGATTTGTTAAATATTGATGAGCAAATGATTTCTTAATAAAGATCCTTCGTAGATTGATTAGTTGGTTTTGAGTTTGATAGCCAAATCCCCAGTAGTAGAGTTGAAGTTGAGTTTATTCCTTAGTAGGGTGGCTTCGTAGATTGGTTGGTTGATTTTTGAATAGTTGAAACTATAGTTGATAGTAATTAGTTAAAGACAAGTAAGTATTGATTGTTGTAATTACTTTGCAACATGGTTGAAAGTATAGTTAATAGTAACTAGTTAAAACATTAGCAAATATAAATTGTTGTGGTTGTTTAGGATGAAGTTGATGAGGACAACATAAAGAGTCATGTCGCTCATATAAGTGATGCGAGTGTCGTCACAAATTTAGAGTCATAAAAATTAGCCATAAAGGAACTAGAAAACAATTAAACTCTGAAAGTACTTGTATTTAATGGCTTAATATTAGTACATAAAACAAAACTTTCATGAATAAAAGTGGACAATAAATTGTAAAATTTCTAGTGATGATGTCGTATAATACCTTATAATTACAATTATAACTGACAAATTTCTATTGTTAAATTGAACCTCAATTTTTATATTTGTATTTATCAATTGATAATACAAACCATGTGACATTTTATTACTTATTGTATTATTTCATTAAGTGACAAGAGAGCAAGGTCTCAACTTAGGGGAATATCCAAATCACCATATGAAGTTACATTGACAAATGGTGGACATAATTGGAACTTGGCCGATATCAACAAGCGCTAGCAAATGCCAAGAAATACTGTAAGCTCAACCCTTTAGAATGACATGGATGTGAATTTAAACTTCAATGAGTTTTATCTATGGGATTTGAGTTGCACATGACATCAACAAAGCTATCTTAGAACCTAATGGCAATTTTATTAGGCCAACAAAGATCATAAAATATTTGGTATAGTATTTAAAGTATTATACCATTTTAAAAGTTTTAAATAATTTATTGATTGAAAAATTATAAATATTTTATTGATTTTATAAAATTAAAAATATATAATTATTTTTTAGATCAATCATGTGAGGGTTAGGGCCCTCTCCCTTTATATTAAATAAAAAAGATCCAAAATACTTACATCAGATATCCATGTGAACTAAGGAGAGGATGTATTGTTTTAGTAGAGATACATGAAAAAATCATAGTCATGTTTATAGAATTCTTCATAGACCATACTATCCCCCAACACCACACCCTGTCAGGCCAATAGATAACAAAATGCTATTTACAAATTATAACCCACCCATGTATGGACATATACATTGATTAGCAACTATACTCGACCAAAAGCAACATAAAGTTAATTCCTTGAGATCCAAAAAGAGACAAGACCAAAACAGGGGAGAGGACCCAGTAGTTGTGCACCCTAACTTCACGCCTCTCAAAATCATACGTGGCAATTTCGAATCACTCCAAAATTTTTACAGTAGCTTACTTGGCAATGCCCCTGCTTATAACTAAGGTTTCAAGGCCACATCATCAAATATGATGCCACATCAGCATGCTTTTTGTTGAGGTGTCAAATAGTTCCCCCAAAAAAAAGTGGACCAATAGATGTGAATTAAGACCCCCTTTGATGGTGCGTTGATTTGGCATCACATGATTGGTTGTTTTTTAAATCTAAAGGGCACATTTCATTCAATTATTAGTACTTATAGTAACACTAACACCCTTAAAGTCACAACTACTAGTACTAAACTTTAAAAAATATTGGGCCTTAAGGTCACAGCGACCATCTCAACCATTGGAACTATCTCACCTATTGGGTCTTTTCCCCTAATACCAAAAACACCATACCAAAACATCAAAGAGTTTATAACAACACACTATAGTTGGGCCCATATGACCCGTCCTCCATTTTCGCGAATGCAACCCTCCTCACAAAAAACGTGATGGCTTTCTCTGCCTTTGCAATGCTAAAATGTTCCTATAATGGTAATGATTCTTCCAAATACAAAAGCTACAAGATGTTGCATTAGGATGTTATGAAGACATGCCAACCTTAGCAAACACATATTTCTGGATAGTAGATACCTCCTTAATTAATTTCTCCAGTCAAATCTCTATACTCGCACCATACAGACTGAGTCAAGCCCACAAAACTCGAACCCAGTTAGTGGAAGAGAGGCAAGTCGTTCAATCTTGGTGCTATCAATCACCTCATCTAACCCTGCTCTAACTTTTTCCCACATAAAATACCTTCCCAAAGCCATGGTTAACTCCTTATCCCCTGTCGAGACTAGTAGATTCTCAATGAACATTGAAGAAATTATAAAATTTACCCTATGTCTCATAGCACTCTCCATGAAATCCTTTCCCAAGATTTCCACGATGGCCTCCACTTTTTCCTCTTGGTAAAAAAGTGCTTTCCTCATTTGAGATGGCATTATCTCTCCACAAAAATCCATTTACCTTATAGTGGCACCTAATTGAAGAGATGGCTCCATGATAACCTACACTGAAAGGCAAGAGACATAGATTTAGAAATGAATGAGTTGAGAGAGTTCCTATCTCCAAATTAAAGCCAAACATGTGATGATGAGAGAAAAGTACCTCCACACCAATAAATCATGAATGAATACCTACAAACATCTCGATCAAATCTCAATGAAATTGCAATCATTGTTTCAAAGGGTTTGGAGTTTCGGTCAACAAGTGATATCAACCTCAGTTATTTCTTCTTCAATTTGTTCAATCCCTTGATTAGAAAGATAGTCCTCCACCCTATTTCCTTCCCTGAAATAGTGACTAATAGAATAATTTGGAATGTTATCCAAAATGACCAAGGCCTCCCTTAATATGTTCATAATTTTTCAATTCTTCAATTTTCTATTTCTTAGGAAAATTATAACAACCATAGTGTCCCCCTCTATGGTGACATTTTCTATGTTGCAAGATTTAACTAATTGAACGCCAAATAGCAATACCTTTGCTTCCACTTCATTGTTTATCCCTAGCCTTGATTTCTTCGTAACCTCTTTGACCACCATTCTTGACGAGTCACAAATAACATATCTAACACTAGATTATCTTGGGTTACCCCTCAACATGCCACCAAAATTTAGTTTCCATGTAGCTACATGAGGTGGGGTCCATTTGATGTGTGAATGATCAATGGAGGATTGTGAATGAATAGAACACCCATGAATAAGGGGGAGAGATAACTTATTCCATTTCTTCAACATTTCCTTATCCCATGAGGATACAATACACTTTTGGGGTGATTTGGAGGAGACTCGACACATTGTTACTTTAGTGATGGCAACCTCTAGTTTGGAAATAATTGCTTTCCACTTGCATTCCTTACCTTGAAAGATTATGTAATTTCTTTCCTTCCATATTGTCTAGATTAGCAAAGATGGGATGGTGTGCCATAGGCATGAGAAAGCAGCAACAGGTTTACCACTAGACTAGTTTTTGAATACTAGTAATAGTGAATTAGGGAGGGAGATGTTTCCATTTAACTTGTTGATTAACTAGTCCTATCATTTTTTTTTGAAGGAGCACTTCATGAACAAGTGCTCATTTGTTTCCTTTGCCTACATACAAAGAGGGCACTGAAAGGGACCTAAAAAACCTATCTTCAGAAGTCTATCTCTAGTTAATACCTTTTTCTTTATGGCTACCCAAGCAAAGGCACCTACCTTGGGCACACAATCCTTGCACCAATATTTGATCATTGGCCACTTCGGATCATTGGGTTCTACCATGAGAGACTCATAACCAACTTTAACAATGTATGTTCAGATCATCCTCCATACCATTTAGGTGCAAAAAAACCAAGTTAAGAATGGATTGAAGAGTTGTCACTTCTTCTTGGGGCCCAACATTATGAGGAGTGTCTTTCCTTTTGTGGAATTTGATCCCATTCATCATGTTTGTGTTCACATAGTTATCCACTTTTGTTCCCCATTGATAGGAAAGACACTCCTTAACATCTGCTAAGTCCTCCATGTCATTTAAAGTTTGCATCTTATTCCAAGAATCTTTTTAGAAACCAACATTTCTCCCATTATTCACTTCCTAAGAGATGTGATCTATAATGATGTGCTTGCATTTTAAAATAAAATTCCATACATGTGAACCCAAAGGAGGATTTGGCATGATGAATAACCTAATTCGCTCCATTGACTCTAAGTACTTTCTCATGAATCTACTCCAAAGTGAATCTTTGTTTGCATAAATGTTCCACACCAGTTTTTCACCAAGAGCCATGCTATGCAAATACAATTTTTGAGACCCCCCCTCCATTGGCCAGGGGAAGACAAATCTTATCCTAGGAAATCAAGGGGAACTTCTTCCTATCTTCTATGCCTTACTAAAGAAAATCCTTCATTATCTTATTAATCACATCAATAATGCCTCTAGCAGCCTTAAGTACAAATAAGAGGTATATCGTAAGGGCAGATAAGACAAATTTGATTATGATGATCCTCTTAGCAAAACTCAACCACTTGCCCCTTCATTATGTTAGTCTACTTTTGAAATCCTCCATTAGAGAGTCCCATAGAGCACAAGGCCCTAGCAAACATTGGGACACTGAGATAAAAAGATCAGAGTGATCCTCTCCTAAAGCCCAACACCCCAACAATTCTTTGTTGGGACTAAGGAGAGGCATTGAAAAAGAAGACTTTCAATTTTTCCTCGTTAATTTGTTGCCCATAAGTAATAGAATATGTGCTTAGTATTTCTCTAATCTTGCTTCACTCAAACTGGCTTCATTGAAGAGAATGGTATCATCTACAAATTATAGATGTGTGAAAGCATAAAAATTCTTAGTGGCTTCAATTCCCTTCTAGTTGCCTTCCACCTTTGTAGCAGTTATGCACCTACCCAAATCTTTCGCCATAATGATGAAAAGGTATGGCGGCAATGGGTCTCCTTGACTAATACCTTGAGACGGGGTGAAAAAACCTTTTAGGCACCCATTAACTAGAATAGAGTACTAGGGGTGGAGTGTTGCACATGTGGTTGTCACTGATGTCAACACTTAGTATGGTTGTCACTGATGTGGTTGTGTGGTTGTCATTGATGTCAACACTCAGTTTGGACACTATGATTGAATACTTATGGTGATGATATACTATGTTGATGGTATGCTAGTAGTGGTTGCTGATGTTCATGGTTGGATGTCATGTCTTGATTAATGTTAAGTAAAGTTGTATTGAGCATGTTTGTGGTCAGCAGAAATGATGCATGATGATATATTAAGATGGGAATTAGAAGCTATGTTGAGGTTGAGAAGATGTTGTTGATGATCTGTAGGATGTTGTATGCTCTTTCCTGATGATCCTAAGGATGTATGTGTTGTTACAAGAAGGTTCTAGTCTTTGGATGTTGGTAAAGGTTTTTGATGCAAGAAGCTGCCTCAAAGACTGGTTGGTAGAATGCTCTGCATTCCTCCGCATTTGAAGCTATGGCCATGCAGTTTAGAAGTTGAGTTCAATATGTTCTGAAGGTATTATATCCAAGAGTTCAAGTCATTCTACCTTCAACAATGAAAGTTACGAGTGACAAAGTTCCGGTCTGTGCTCTAGCAGAATAATGTGATGATGAACGCTGATTGGAATGCTCCACGTTCCTCCAAAAGTGAAGGTTTACTCACACGGTTTTGTAAACATGATCAAAGATGTTCAATGCATGCTACTGTGCAATATCAGGTGATTTAGAGGTCTGCAAGTTTAGTTTTCAAATGATAGTGTACTACAGATGGTTCCAGATGTCTAATTATTCTCAGAAGACATGTTTGTGTACTTGCTCCAGTTGGTGAATGTACAGATCATTTATATGAGTTTATGTGGACATTCTACATATCTCTATGCTTCTTAGGTTTGATGCACATGCAAATCTTTCATGTTTCCGGTACCACAAAGTTTTCAAGTCAGTATGTGAAGAGTTATTGTTGTTGAGGCTGACTGAGATATGTTGGTGAAGTGTGCCACAAAGTTCTTGTTGTGCAGAGTTCAAGGAGTGTCTGGACATGGTGTATAGGTCCTATCAACTCATCTAGAAGAAGAACAAGTAATATTTAATCATTCAAAAGTACCACGAAAGTTGTAATGACCATTGTGCTACAAGCTTCATGTTTTCTTGCTTAAGGGAGACCTAATTCAATTGTATGAAGCATGCGGATGTTGTTCCTTGAAAGATGATGCTGTGAAGAATGTTTAGGACCGAGTTAAGCATGTGTTGGGATTTGCAAGGCATGTTTCTCTTCCTAGAGTTGCGTGTAGTTCATGTTAGGGCTTGCCCCCTACATGTTTCATGATGTTTGATCTCTGGCCGACTTGTAAATTGTAATATTCTTGTTGTATTAGCCGACTTGTAATGAAATCAATGTAATATCATGTATATATTGTATACCTAGTTGATCTAGGTGAAGAATGATTGCGGATATGAGTGTATAAGGAGCAGAATATGAATATGTAATGCATTATGATGTGCAACTAAAAGAGAAAGAGAAGAAGTATTAGAGCCTGTCCTGATTCATCTTGAAGATATTTTTGTGACAGAAGGGATGTGAAGAGTGTGCCTAATTGATTCAATCATCAAAAGAGGAGTGAAGAGGCATAATTGCAATTATCAAAAGGAGTGAGCTTCATTGTCAGTTTTAGGCAATAGAAGGAGTGTCATATTGTAATCATTTCTAAGTTTGTTCTCAGTTCAAGGAGTAGTTGCTTCCTTGGGTTGTAGCCCTAAAATAAAGTCAGCAGGGAGTTGTAGCTTCCTTGGGAGTGACCCTAAAACCTTTCTTCAGGGAGTAGTAGCTTCCTTGGGTTGTAGTCCTAAAACAGAGTCAGCAGGGAGTAGTAGCTTCCTTAGGTTGTAGCCCTAAAACAAAGTTGTAATATTTTATTGCAATGAGCTTCGTATATTGTGAGTGAATCCTCATTGTGGTTTTTCCCCTTTTGAGGTTTTCCACGTATATTTGGTGTTATGTATTGTTATGCATTGCGTTGATCTTTCATGTTTATGTTAATACTATAAAGTTTTAGTTTTAATCTGCTCTAGAGGATTTGAAGTTTGTTTGGATACTGATTCACCCCCCCTCTCAATATCCAGGTGTGTTCAACATGGAGATGCACTAAAAAATCAATTCTCTCCATTGCAAACTAAAACCAAACTACTCCAGTATCTTCATGAGGAATCTCCGGTTAACCCCATCATATACTTTTCTTATATCCAATTTTATAATTATACTCTTGTAGTTCATGTTGGAGATCAAATGAATGATTTCATGTGTTGTTATTATGCCTTCCAAGATGATTCTGTCAAGGACAAACCCACTCTGAGCATTAGAGATGAGCCTAGGGAGAATTGTTTGAGCCTACTAGCTAAAACTTTGGCCAAAATTTTATATAGGGTGTTACAAAGAGAGATTGGATGGAAATTTGTAAAGGAATCTAGAGACACCTTTTTTGTATGAGCATTATGAAGGTGTTATTGAGAGCCTTTAATACCATTTTGTACCTTTTTTATTCATTACAAGCTTCAACAAATTCTTTTCCTACAATATGGGAGCATTTCTAAAAGAATGTAATGAGAAAACCATTAGGGCTAGGTGCCTTGTCAGGCTGTATTTGAAACACAACAAGATTAATTTCATCCTCCATGATTGGTGCCATAAGAATCTCATTGTCTACATCTGTGATGACTGTATGAATAAATCTCATGAACTCTATTTGCTTAGCTAGGCGAGAGGCCACCGCACAACCCAAAAGGTTTGAGAAGAAAGATACAACTTCCTTCTTAATCACCTCCAAATCCATGAGTTCAAGACCACTAGAGGAACTAATATGAATTATTTTGGTCCAACTCCTCATTTTTGTTGAATTATGAAATAACTTCATGTTTCTATCTCCATGTTGTAACCAGGTTTCCCTAGACTTTTTCTACCAAAAAAAATCTTTTTTGACCTACAAATCTACAAGTTCAACCAACAATTCCTTTTATTTCTTAAAGTGTTCTTGGAATGTTCCACCTTGCATAATCTCCTCATTGAGGGAGTGCAACTCTGTCTCCACCCTCTCTTTTTCTTTGAAGATACTTTTGAAACATAACTTATTCTAGAGCTTTATCTTTTCTTTTAGAGCTGAAATCTTCTTAACTGGTGTGAACATCTTGGTACCCCTGATGTGAGGTATTTCTTCCCACCATTATTTTACTCTTTCCAAGAAATTTACATCCTAAAACCACATATTTTCAAACTTGAATGGGCATTTTGATATATCTAAATCTTCATGCCACGATAAAGATAGGGAAGTGATTAGAGCTTGAACTAGGTATGATACTACTTTCCATGATATGACTTTGGCTTGACCATTTTGGGGAGGCCATAAAGTGGTTGGTTCTTTCAAATATATTCCCAGCCACATCCTTCTTGTTGTTCCAAGTATACATTCCATTTCTTGGCTTGATGTCTATTAAAGAGTTTTGTTGTATAAAATTGGTAAAATCATGCTGGGATTTTTGCTTAGGCCTCCATGTTTGTCATTGAGACTCAATACTGCATTGAAATCCCCCCAAGCACAACCAGTTCCTTGTTCATATATGCCAAAAATTCTAATATAATGTTCTAAATAACTTTTGCTATGGAGGAAGATTAGGCCTGTAGATGTTAAAAAGGAAAAAGCTAAAATTGGAGGGAGAGAAAATGACTTTGCATAGTTACCAATTCATGCCTTGATTTACTAGAATCCTAATAATAGTTCTATCACTCCACATTATCCTAAGACCCCCAGATGAGCCAAAAGATGAGGTAAAGACACATTTCCATTTGTACCATTTTTTAATGAACTTCCCAACTTTCTCGATGTTTAGTTTGGTCTCTTGCAAAAATATAATGTTAGGTTTCTACAAATCTAAATGATGCATAATTGTGCATATTTTGTTAGGGGTGTTTAAGCCCTTGACATTCCTTGTTAAGATTTCATGGTGCCTATGAGGGGCCCTTCCCCCTCACTTTACCTTTCGTATTTTAAAACTAAGAAGTTATTGAGAATCAATTTTTATCTCCTTTAGAGTGACTTCTAGCACTATTTTCCTTCCCCTCCTAGCTATAGGGCCACAACTTGCCTTTGTTTTCTTTTTTTCTTGTTGTGAAATTGTGTAGATGGAATTTAAAGTAAAGTTGTCATTATCCTCTTCTATTTCAACCTTATCATCCTTTTCCATTGGTTGTTTTAGAATGTCTATGCCATTAGATTTTTCCTGGGAGGGACTTTCATTCTAGAGTAGAGGGAAGGGGCTTGTGTCTAGATCAACCTTAGATGGTTCTTGAAATTCTATCTAGATATGTTCATTAAACTCCAAAAGAAACTCCACTTTTTTGTTTTGCTTGTTCTTAACACATATCTTGAAATTCTTCCTTCATTTTCATATAGAGTTTCTTTTGGAGTTGGAACATATATCTAAAGTGGAGTGACTCAACTCCACAATTAATTTAGATCTAGTTCTTTAGATCTTTATAACTCTTCCTTCATTAACGAATTTGAACATTGATGTACCACTGAAGGAACCACTTTTTAATGTTCTATTCATGGTCATAGAGAATCTATCCATAGCAAGGATAACATGGCATAAGACTTGTAATTATTTTTTACTAAACTCAAGTGACAAGATGACACAACCCAAGGTGTTAATTATTATTCCATTTTTTATCTTTAAAGATACTCTTGAATGAGTGTATGATTGTGGATTGGTTTGTATAATAATTAAGAAATCCTCTATGCATACATTATATTGATTTGAAGGATTAATCAAAACATCATGAATGTCCCATTCCTACATTTTTTCTACAATGTATAATGGTACATAATGATTATTTTGTTGAATTTCCTCATCATAAAATGTAATCAATGGATTAGGAGGAGGACAAAAAGAACATGTAGAATTAATTTAAATGGCTCCCACAAAATCATGACCATGTGTTATGTCCTCATTTTTCACATTATCATCATTGTCATCTATATTATGTGCTTCAACATTGTTTGAATGATGTATAAAAGGATTTGTGTAAATTTGTATTGACTATTAATGGGTGCAATAGAATGATTTCCATTATCATTAACTCCTTCAACTTTTATTTTGTTATTTTTTATGAGGTATTGTAACTTGTAATTAAGACCTATGCAAGATTAAGTATAATGTCATTTAACTTTGTGATAGTTACAAAATGCCTAATCATTATTTTCTCTAGGATGTGGTTTGTTGAGGTCTAAAGGATAGGCAAGAGGGCCTCTAAGTAAATTAGTACTCAACAAGATTTGAAGCCTATAGTCCATAGATTCTTGAAGTTTAGTAAACTTCCTATAAGCATCAATTTTTGTAGGGGAGAACAAATGTTTATTGAGGTGAACAACATGTTCACTACAATGTTTAGCATGTTTGCCACATGTTAAAAGTGGAAAACTTGTCAAAATTGGAAAATTACTTAGTTCTATCACCTTCATGCAAGTCTATCTTCTTCCCCAAGATGAACTAACTTATCCCAAGTCTTCAACAACCCTGCACACAAGCTCACGATGCTCCAAAACTAATGAAAAACAACTCTTTCTTGTGAAGGAACTCCTATAATATCCTTTCCTTGATTGACTAGAGAAACAACTAACCATTTGATCGTAACAACAATTTATTTTTTGGATCACTTGCATAAAGTTTTCACTATAGCATAGCATTCTTGGTCATAGATAGAATACTACTACCTAGCCTCATTTAACTTCTCTCTAAAGTAAGTGATGCAATAACATCCCTAGGCATCGTGGCAATCTTGCATGATTCTAGAAAAGTGGATTTTGTGATTTCTTTTAGTTGTTTGTTTGCCTGTTAGTTTGTTGTTACTAGTCTGTGATAGAGAAAGTTATTACATTTCACCACAATTTAGAATTGGCTTTGACATTTTTTCTAGTAGTTTGATAAATGAGGAGTGGATGTCATATTAACTTTTAGGGAGAATTAGATGAGTAAAGGATAGTAAATTGGTTCGGGAACATCTACTAGGTTGACAGTTGTGCACAATTGTGACTATTTCCATTTATGGTAGGTTATTTGGAGTTTTCACCAATAGAGGAATATTTGTAAGGATTTATTTTACCATTGAGGATGAATGTTGGGTATCACATGGAGGTTTTCCACCATTTTACTATTTGTATTTAGAAGTTTGTTATTTCTATCTGACGACACATTTCATGTGGTAAATTGGGTTTTGTGCCATCTTGAAGTTGACAAATCATTTGGATAACTTGGGAGTGATATATATACTTGGTTGTGAGTTGTTTGAAAGAAAGTGAAGAAGAAATAATGTAGGTAAGTAGTGAGTGAGTTTCAATAGTGAGGGAAGGAGAGGTAGATTGCATGAACTAGGAGTATGATGTGGAGTGCAATCTTTTGGAAGGCTAGATTTTGATAGTGCAACATATAGTGGATGTCACTACAGTAAAGTGGTGTTAGCAATTTAATTGTACGTGAATTATCATGGCATGTTAGTGAAATAGGAGGCCCATTGTGATGACTATCCATTTGGGAATCTTAGTTAATAATTAAATAGTTGCGACCTGACATGTAAGGAGCCCACTATGGCAAGTTTGTAATCATATTGATAATCATGCAAGTATGAAACCAACAAGAATATTGTTGTTTTTTTTGTGAAATTTTGTGTTATTGTGCTTGTTTGTTGTGTTGGATACACAATTAGATAGTCCTTCATTGGACCCTCCTACCATGACTGAATCAAAGTGGTATTAGAGCAAGGTAGATCATGGGATGAGTATTGAGGAGTTGCTTTAGGTAAATTAAGGTGTAAGTAGTGGAAGCATGCAACATTTTGTTATTATACTTTGTAATTAAATATAGTTTACCGAGCTATGGCAGTCCATAAGAGGTTTTTAAATAGAGCACCAACTATGAGTTAGTTTACAAGGGGTGACTATGGGTGGATCACTAATCTAAGGTAGTTTTCATCAAGTCACAATGTTGCTGAAGAGAGGGCAAGGTGTTATCAATGTTGCTAGTAGAATGGAGGAGATGCATGAGAAGTGAAAGGCTATGCAGAACTGAATGGATGAATTTGAGCAAGGCCCTTGAAGAAACCCTAGCCATAAGGTTGAGGAGAGTGATGAAGAGAAAGAGTCAGTTCCCATAGAATCAAGTGGAATCAAAGAGGACAAAGAAGAGAGGATGATAAAGGCCATAACCATCATTAGTAAGAGGACTAGAGTTGACATTCTAAACCATTTTGGAAATTTGGATCCTAAAGAATCGATAGATTGGATTACATATTTGGAAGAGCACTTTGAGTATGAGGACATTGTGAACCCAGATATGATGAAATTTGTAAAGGCTAAGATGAAAGGACATGTTGCAATATGGTGGAAGGAAGTTCAGTTAGAGAGGAATAGGAAGGGAAAGCCTAGCATTGGAAAGTGAGACCAAATAGTGGAGAAACTAAAATCCAAGTTTGTTCTAGAAAATTACTAGTTGTAGCTATTGAAGGAGCTACACAATTTACAATAGAGAAACATGACCATGAAAGAATACACTAAAGAGTAATATTGGTTGACAATTCAATCAAGAAATCATGAGGAAGGGGCTAAGAAAGTGGTAAAATACATCAATGGATTGAGGGAATCCATCTAAATGGAGTTGGGTATGTGTAATATCCACATAGTAGAGGAAGCCTACCAGTTGGCACTCACCATAGACAAGAAGTTGAATTGAAAGCTGGAGGAAAGGTAGAACTTTGAAAGAGGATAAGAGGAGAGGAACCAAAGTAGAAGGATAGGGTATAGTGACAGAGGAGCAACCCTAAGGGATCAAGGGAGAGTTATCCTATACTGTAATGAAAGGGAAGGTATGAAAGGGAAGGTTGAATTCCCCATCGTAGTGAGAAATAAGATGATAATTTATACCACAATAGTAGAAGAGATGATAGTAGAACCTACTGTAGAGGTAGAGATGGTGATGGATGTTACTATAAAGATTAAAGGAGTAAAGACACATACCAAGGAAGTGGAGGGTATTATCTACAACGTAGAGGAGGATATGAGAAGAAAATACAAAAATATTTCAAATGAACCTATTTCAAGTGGAGAGAAGAGGGGATGAGGGTATTTGAGTGCCAAGGGAAGAGGACATAAGGTAGCACGTGAACCACATTTATTTATGAGAGTTCCCCTAGTTTAGAGAGGGACGCAGAACATGGAGAATCACTAGTCTCACAAAGAGCCTTGAGATGTGACAAAAGGGATGAACCAATACAAAGGATGCATTTATTTAGGACCAGATGTAAGGTAAGGGGTAAATGTTGCAATGTTGTTGTGGATAGTAGCAGTACAAACAATTTGGTGTATAAAGAAATGGTTGACAAGTTGGGGTTGGGGAGGATGAAGCATTCACACCCATATAGGATTGGATGGTTTTAGAAAGGAGACAAGATACTGGTAGAAGAAAAGTGCTTGGTGAGGCTCAACATAAGAGTGTATTATGATGAGGTGATGTGTAACATTGTGCCAATGGATGTGTGCCATCTATTGTTGGGAAGACCTTGGCAATTTGATAAAAGTGTTGTGTATGATGGAAGAGATAACACCTACACAATTTGGAAGGATGATCAGAGACATAAGTTGATACCATTGAACACATGTAAGGGACAATTTTCTAATAGCCCTAGAGTTTTCATCATGGAGGAGAAATATGTGTTGATCCCAAAGGTGTGTGGTATTGTTGGAGCATTTAACATCACCACAAATACAAAAGAGGTATTGCAGAAGAATAGAGGCCACCGAAGAGTTGTCTAGAGGACATGACCAATGAGTGAGAGGATGAGGAGTTGTACTGAGGAACTTATAGCTATGGCCAACATAACAGAAGGGTATGCGGTAGCCAAGAAAGGGGTTAACATATGTGAGGGACTGGTTGATGGAAAGGATAAAAGGATTGTGAGTGGCAAAAAGTCAAGAGGATATGACACATAAGATGATTGGTGGAATAGAGTACCATAACCATTGAAGATGATGTTGAGTGAGATGAAAAATGATGAAGGAGAAAGTAGTGCATAGGGTGGATCACTTGAGGCATACCTAAAGAGGTGGAGAGAATGAGGCAAGGGTAGACTATCTTAGAAAATGAGGGACTTATTTTTTTATTAACCCCAAGTATTTGATGTAGGAGAATCCTTGGGCATCATGGAAATATTGTGCCATTATGGAAAAGTGGATTTTGTGGTTTATTTTTATTGTTTATTTGTCTGTTAGTTTGTTGTTACCAGTCTGTGATAGAGAAAGTTACCACATTTCAATGTAGTTTTGAATTGGCTTTCACGATTTTTCTAGTAGTTTGATAAGTGAGGAGGGGATGCCATATTAACTTTTAGGGAGAATTGGATGACTAAAATATAGTAAATTGGTTCTAGATTGTTTTTCGAGTTGATAATGATGCACAATTTTGATTATTTCCATTTATGGTAGGTTATTTGGAATTTGTGCCAATAGAGGAATATTTCTAAGGATTTATTGTACCATTGAGGATGAATTTTGGGTACCTGCATGTGGAGGTTTTCTACCATTTTAACATTTGTATTTGGACATTTGTTATTTCTATCTAACAACATGTATCATGTGGTATTGGGTTTTGCATCATCTTGAAGTTGACACAGATCATTTAGAAAACTTGGGAGTGCTATATATACTTGGTTGTGAGTTGTTTGAAAGAAAGTGAAGAAGATAGAATGAAGTAGGTGAGTAGTGAGCGAGTTTAAATAGTAGGGGAAGGAGAGGAGTGAGGTCTGAGAGGTAGAGTGCATGAAATATGAGTATGATGTGGAGTACAATCTTCTAGAAAGCTGGAGTTTGTCAATGCAACATATAGTGGGTGTTATTGCAGTAAAGTTGTGTTAGTAGTGTAATTGTACTTGAATTATGATGGCATGTTCATGACATAGGAGGCGTATTGAAATGACTATCTATTTGTGAATCCTAGAGTCAATTGTCAAACGAATACGATCTAGCATGTAAGGAGTTCATTGTGGCAATTTAGTAATCATAGTGATAATTGTGTATGTGAAACCAATAAAATTTTTGTTATAGTTTTTGTGAAATTATGTGTTATTGTGGTTGTTTTTTGTGTTCATTGCACAGTTAGATAGTCCTTCATTGGACCCTCCTACCATGAATACATTAGTAAGTAATTAGTTTACCCTCGACTCAATACAATACTAACCATCATTTTGTTGGCATCATAGTCAATTTGGAACACCTTTTTGAAGTCTAGGATCACTAGCACAAGCTCCTTCAACACATTATTCTTCAAGAGCACAAAACTCTTGGCATTAGTATCCATCCACTTGAACCCACCCTTCCACATGTAGTACATCAAGGGTGTGCATATGCCACTAAAGTTCCTGATGAACTTTTTGTAGAATCTTTCCAACCATGGAAAATTTGGACCTTGGTTGTGCTCCTTGGTTCTGGCCATTCAAGAATAACTTGGACTTTCTCTAGGTCCATCAACATTCCTTCTTAAGATATTATGAACCCCAAGTATGTAATTTCCTTCCTTATGAAAGTGCAATTCTTTAGGTTGATATGAAACTGTTCCTCCCCTCAATTGCATGAATAGTTGTTGCAAGTGCACATAATTCTCCTCCCTCATCGTATTGAACACCAAAATTTCACCAAGATATACGAACACAAATTTACCAAGAAATAACTTCAAAACTTTGTTCATCAACCTCATGAATGTACTCGAGGCATTTGCCAACTTGAGTGGTATAACCATCCACTTACAAGTCTTAATTTTGAATGTGGTTTTCCATTCATCTCCTTCTTTAATCCATATTTGGTGCTAACCACTCTTGAGATCTATCTTGAAAAGTAGTGTGTACATTTGAAACCTATACTTAATAGTCATGTTGTTTATCATGTGGGAGTTACTGCACATTCTCCACTTCTCTTCCTTATTTAGTGTAAGTATTGTAGGTACTACACAAGGACTCATACTTTCCTATAACATATCTAGCACGTAAGATTGGAAATTGTATAACTTGCAATTTCCTTTGTCATATTTCACACTCATTTTAGTTGTCTTGTTGCATGTGTGTTTTGACCTCTTTTTGACCCTTTCTTTGTCATCGACCCTAGTCATATTCTAGTTTTTCATGTCTCCTAGACCCATTTTATGTGTTTGGTTTTGTAATTTATTTATTATTGTCTTAGATCCAATAGTCCTAGGTGTTGACCCCTGAGCCCCTTCACCTTGCCAACTTTTTACTTTAATCAAACTATTTAATGAGATGGACTATGTTTCAAATGTAGTGCAACAACCACCTTTGAACTCCTCCAATATTGCTTTGTAGATCTCTTCATGATTAGGAACCACCACGCTTGGGTGGAAAACTTTATGCTTGACAATCTTACAAAATTGAGCCTTTTTAGGCTCAAAGACTTCTCTAGGTTGGGTACGATCAAGAGGATAAATCATCATCCTCAAATTAGCTTCATTTTCTCACCAAAGATTTGTGTATTCATTCCAAGAAGGGTGCACTATGTTTTTAGCCTAGGTTCCCTCCAAAATTTTGACAAATAGACCTCCCAATCTCACTTTTTTACACTACAATAATAATTTCTCGTTTTGTGAGCAATTTTAGAGTCATACCTTCCAAAGGAGTTATGTATGCTACTGATTAGAACATTTCCCCCTAGGTGTTATCTTTCCATCAAGCTATTATATAATTTTTTATGATCCTCCTAGAAACCCCGACAATCAAAACAATTAGCAACTTAGGTATACTATTTCATGTTTTTGCAATAGCATAGTGTTTTCATTTCAATAGTTTTCTTTTTGTTATATTTGTTAGTGTAGAAGATTATTGTTATTACTTATTAAATAATTATGCGTATACTTCAACACTTGGCATTAAGCCATTAGGTGGCTATGTGGTGACTTGGAGAGTTGGACAGACTCTTCCAAGGTATGTGACGTGGCCTCTTGCTATTTTGGAGGAACAAACTCGCCACCACTATTAGTGTGTATAAGTCGACTTCTTATGTGACTCAACCACTTCTCCCCTATATGTACAAACATTATTCATAATATTGATAGTTCAGTTCAGCTTATTCCAATTTCGTGTCTATCATTTGCTTGGTAATATTTTGTGACTGCGACCCTACACACAAGGCCCATGGCCTCTTCCACTTGAATCATCCCTACCTGGGCCACGACCCTATTCACAAAGCCCATGGTGCCTTCTACTTGAATTTCCCTTGCCTCTTCTACTGGAATTTCCCCTGCCACTCGAAGGTTCAACCCTGTTTTTAAACTATGTGCAAAAGGCATTTTATGACCTGGGAATGGCATGCAACCATCAAGTTTATTGTAGGAAAGAGACACTATTCATTGGCAAAAAGAGGGGGAGAGAGCCCCTAAAAATCTTAGCCCTTTGGTCATATGGTGTGGTCGTACCCAACCAAAGGGGGCTTAACTTCAACTTCAACTTTCTATGATTTTTTATTTTTCCTCTTCAAAGGCATTATTCTTTAGCATAAGTTGTATATCAAGTTTCCACTCATGATAATTAAAGGGTGTGAGAGGCTTAATAGGTTGATTTGACTCCATGCTTAAGTAGATTGTTGTAGAAATTTAGAAATGCAAGAAGAAAATGTTGAAGCAAATGCAGAAGTGCACTAGACACGACACAAGACACCCCCATGTAATTGAATGTTTTTATTCCCCCTAAATTTTTGGCACTTTATAATTTTAGTGCATAAGCGTGTCCAATTTGGAACCAAAAATGACACTTTATAACAATAGTGTGAAATCATGTCCAATGGATTAGGCTCAGAAAATTATTCACTTTCACAGAAAACAACACTCGATTTCAAGTTGCCAATCAAAAGTTACAATAAATTTCCTATTTTGCTTATTTGCCTAAATTTGCACTATTTTTTTTTAAATAATGCCTTTGAAGAGGAAAAATAAAAAATCATAGAAAGTTGAAGTTGAAGTTAAGCCCCCTTTGGTTGGGTACGACCACACCATATGACCAAAGGGCTAAGATTGTTAGGGGCTCTCTCCCCCTCTTTTTGGCAATGAATATTGTCTCTTTCCTGCAATAAACTTGATGGTTGCATGCCATTCCCAGGTCAGAAAATGCCTTTCGCACATAGTTTAAAAACAAGGTTGAACCTTCGAGTGGCAGGGGAAATTCCAGTAGAAGAGGCAAGGGAAATTCAAGTAGAATCTAATGCCGCTAAAGATAAAGAAAAATGGTATAAAAATGTGATCAAGCCTCCAGGTTTCTGTGTCTTAATCTTTCTCTAGAACTCCTCTTTAATGTAGAAGCCTTGAAAATACCCAATGAAGTTTGGCTAGCCTTAGAAATACTTTTTGGGAAGGTAGATGAAATGAGAGGTCATGAGTTAGAGAATGAGCTCACAAGTTTGACCCCTAGAGACTTTGACACCCTAGAGAATTATTTCACTAAGTTCATATCATTAAGATTGCAATTGAAAGAATGTGGAATAGAGAAAAAGGAGGATCAACTTATCCTTTCTATACTTTCCAAATTAGGTCTTGATTATTTTTTCTTTGTATCTACCTTTTATTCCACCAAAAGGGCTCTTGGAGCCACATGGAAAATGACTTCTTTAGATGACTTCATTACCGACTTGATTGGGGAGCAGGATAAGTTGATAACAAATGGGCACCATAAAGTCTTCTAAACCTCAATCCCTTATTGCTGGAAATGGGAAACAACAGGCTTCAAACAACAAAGGGGAGAAACAAAATTATCAAATGGACAAGGAAAACAAGGAAGATAAGAAATATGAACCCTCCAAATCTAACATTGAAAACTTTTCAAACCAAGGGAAACCTATGAAAGAAAAAGTTAAGTGTTCCTATTGCAAGAAACTTGGGCACGATGAGCACAAATGTATGAAGAAACAGATTGACCACCTCACACATAATCTTGAGAAGAACAATATAGGGGTCCCTAAATCTATCAAAGAGCCCTCATCAACTCTAGATACTTCTAAGGAAAAATAAAAAGAAAAATCTAAGGGCAAGGCACTTGTTGCATCTGTAGTCTTTGAGTCTGGGACATGGATTCTTGATTTTGAAGCTTCCCATCACATGGCTTCTTCACCAATTCTATTCTCATCATTACAACCTATAGATACATCTAAAATCTTGATGGTTAACAACACTTATATGGGTGTTTGTGGGAAAGGAACTGTTGACATGGGCAAAGAATGTTTCACTAATGTTCTTTTCATTCCTGAATTGTCCAACAATCTCCTTTCCATATATCAGATTACAAATAGTGGGATAGGGAAGACTGTTGAGTTCACATCGGATTTAGTGATTATTTGAGATTTGCAGAGTAGAGAGGTTGTTGCAGTTGGCAAGGTTGATAATTTCTCTCATCTTTACACTTTCTCACACTTTACTCCTAATGATTCCTTCTCTAAAATTCACACTCTTGCATCTAGTGTGGATAGTTCACCAGAGGCTCAACTTGGTCACTTGAACCTTCATGTTCTTAAGACAAGCCTGACATCTCCTCCACATCACTTGTTGCTACTTCAAAGTTCTGTGTTGCTTCCTTGAAAACTTCCAGTAATTCCTTGCAGCAAGATGTTGATATCAATTTTCTAGATCATTGGGACACATTTCTACCTGACATATCTTGCTCGTTTGTAGAGTCCCACATTTCAGATCTTGATGACAATATTGGGGACATATGTATTCTCTTTGATGATAGTTCTTTTGCTACTACAGAGTTTAGAGAGGCTTCATTGAGGGCTTCTAGAGATTCTTTGCAGTGAGACTTCACGTGGGATTTGGATTATAGCAACATGATATGTATTAGCATTCCACACATCACTTCTTTGGATCCTGCTCTTCATCGGTTTTCATGACTTTAAGAGGTCACTTATTTCAGTTTGGTCTGGGACACCTCATTTGGTTATGAATCATTTTAGCATCAGCATTGGGAAACATGAGAAGCTTCCAGAACCATACACCCTGATTCCTTCATACATTCCACTTGAGTGGGAATTCAACAGTTTGACATCTTAGGGTTTCTATCTTTCATAAGGAAGAGGCATCATTTGTTGCAGAGGGACCTACTACAACATTCACCATGCGACGTTTTGTGTTGACTTTCTTTCTCTTCTTTGTGGAGAAACACATGGGCCCTATCTTGCAGGGATTTCAGGACTATCATCTTTGGGTGTTTTGTATCGTGTCTAGTACACTTTCGCCTTTTCTCTCTTTTGGAGGGAAGTTTTTTCCCATTGGTTTTTCTTCCTTTCTCCACTTTATGAGAGATTGCATTGTACATGGGTACCTCATCAGGCCTAGTTGCTGAGACCCATCTTTCTTTGTGCCCACCTAAGCTATGCCTAAGGGGGGTGTTAGTGTAGAAGATTATTGTTATTACTTATTAAGTAATTATGCATATACTTCAACACTTGGCATTAAGCCATCTTAGGTGGCTATGTGGGGACTTGGAGAGTTGGTCAAACTCTTCCAAGCTATGTGGCGACTTGGAGAGTTGGACAAACTCTTCCAAGGTATGTGGCATGACCTCTTGCTATTTTGGAGGAACAAACTTGCCACCTCTATTAGTGTGTATAAGTTGACTTCTTATGTGATTCAACCACTTCTCACCTATATGTACAAACATTATTCATAATATTGATAGTTTAGTTCGGCTTATTCCAATTTCGTGTCTATTATTTGCTTGGCAATAGTCTATGTTTTCTTCTAACTCTATAGGGTGTGAGATTGCTCGTCTTTCTTAGCCTATAGAATACCAGTGCTCTGTCCAAAAGATCCTCAACTCCCACAACATTTTGTTGTTTAATTTATACAATATCCATTTTAAGACATTCATAAACCTTCCCCACCCATTTCCCCATCCCTATTGTCATTTTGTTCATATTTTTTACTTACCTATCTCCCCTTACCTTTATTGAAGCCCCAAGACCTCCTAGCTTGCATTTTCATCAAAAAATCAAAAGAATATCATTGCATATTAGTCATATCAGTGCCTACATCAATTATTGGATATATTGTATGTGTGGAGAGTCTCTACGTAGGTGTGTGTATTTCTGAGGGTCGAGTAGCAAAGAGTGTTAGATTTTACGATGAAGATGGCCCATATGTAATTCTTCCATTTCTACAAATTAAATTTAAGTGTTTTCATTCGATTTCCACTTTCTTCCTAGTTTTAGCTTTTGTTATGTGCTCTACATGGTTATTCATTGGTTAATCATTCAACCCACATTTGACAATTGCACCAATAAGCCCTAACCTTAAGTCCGTAACTATAAAATGGCAGCACCTCCTGAACTTGTGTGGTATTCACGAACAGAGAAATGTTTGAATATGAGGTACAATGCTTCTAAAATTATTTGATAGTGTGACCTAAAGAATAGTTCATTGTTATGTTGATCATAAGGATTGTATGATTGAATTGTATCAATTGTACATTGGTGCTTATGTCTAATTAATATTAGTATTTCATGGTTTAGAATATTAGGTGTGGTGTTTAATGTTTGATCTAAATGTGTCAAAATGGCATAAGTATCTAAATAATTTGATCTCTACTTTTATTAGGCATATCTACATTAAAACAAATAAAAACCATTTACAATTTTAAATATGAAAAAAATATTGAACTCATTTTATATATAAAAGTTATTTTTCCAAATTTAAATTATAGTTTTTAGTTCATTATAATGTGTAGAAGATAAATGAAAAGCCCCTAATAATCATTGATAAATTGCACACAAACGCATGTAGAATGGATGTAAAAAATATCAAAAGTGGTTTGACTCCAATTTTGGAGTCCGTGTAAGCTCAAATAAACTTCAAAATCCAAATTAAATTTTTATAAATATTTAAACGAAGAGAGTTCAATCAAACCCATCTGCACACACAAGTCCTAGGTACACGGTGCTTGTGGGAGCATAATAAATCCTGAGTTGCCTTGTTGGTGAAAAACTTGCCCTATTGAAAGAGAAGTCACAAGTTCAAATCTGAGTAGGGTATGTATGTTTCATATTTGAAGCACAGTTAAGTGCCTTCATCCCGACATCGTAAACTATAAAAAGATCCATTTCCATATATAAGACGTGATCCTCTCACACTTAACCTAGTCTTAATTGTGATGGATCATAGTTTCTTGTGTAAGGACGGACTTTGTGGATTGCGGGAGAGTCACGGTATTTTGATTTTGCACGTCTGAAATGCGTAGGAAGAATTTAGGTTAAAGGCGCTAAACTTTTTCAATAATATCATCATTGTTTACCCCCGATGTCCTCGTTCGACCTACCACCCCTGACAGGGCTTGACGCCGCACTTTCTGCGTGATTTCCCTTCAATTGTGGCGGGATTTAGTGTCAGTTCACACGACATTTTTCCTATGAGTCCAATTTGTCCAGCCCATGTTTTGGGTCTTTTTAGTGCATGGTGAATTGAAAAATATGATTGTTTAAGATTTTGGGGTGTCACTTTTTTTCACTTATTTTTTAATATGATGTAATATATTTTGTACAAAATAATATATAAGACATTTATTCATCAAAATATATCACTTTTTTTTTTAAATTTCTTATATTTGTGAGTTGATTTCGGGGTGTAAAAATATAGGTGGATTCCTTTACTAAAATTTGACATCTAATGTCTATGTTATCTCTACTGACTTATAGCTATTTTATCGTAATTTATGATTATAGGTCTGAGTTTTGTGTGTAGACAACAAGGGTTTATGGTTTATGGTTATGTCTATTGTATGTATGTGGACAATATTATGTTTGTGGATAGTAGTGTTATAATTATGGCAGAGTTGATCCTTCAATTGTTGCTCCATTGTTTCATTACTCTTTGTTGGTTGTTGGTTCCTTTGTGGACAATAGTGATGTGCTCTTTGTTTGGATTGATTATGTGTTGATTTGTATACTATTATGTGTAATATAATATAAATTTTTTTTTAGTGATTACACCAAGCAATTAACTTAATTTGGAGTTGTGATAGATTATGTAACAAAAATTTAAAATATGGAAATAATAGAAATGAAAGCACTTAGTTGATTTTAATGATTGATAGATAGTTGTTTGATGTTTTGATCTTAAGGTTGTAACTATAAATCAAAACCGTGACTTCTTATATGTGTTGGAAGTAGAATGACAAAATTTGAATTGGGTTGCTCCTAGAATTTAGATAGGTTGAACCCATGCTCCACAAGATTGAACTTTGTGCATGGGATTAAACTTTGTGTGTAGGAATGAACTAATAGAATGTGCACTTGAAAATGAGTTCATCTTTGTCTTCCTTGATAGCTAAATTGCCAAGGTAGTGTCTAAGGACATCGTTTAGGAGTTTGATGACTCGATAAGTGAATGAGTTCTTGTAGATCAAACCCCTTTCTAGTGTGTTGAATTAATGATGATGAGCAATTTCAAAGATAACATACATAGACATACAAATGGCCTATATGATGATGATGTAGATCTGATTCTTTATCCCTTTAAAAATCAAAGTGTGTTCTAATTGTTTTCCCATAAGAAATCAAGTGCACCTTGGATGACTTTAAATACCATGACATAGCAATGTGTCACACAAATGTGTGTTAAGTTGGCTCACAAAGACTAGTAGAAGGGGTATGAAGGTTGAATTTTAAAATTAATGATTTGAATTTTAGGTTCATTTTTACATGCCTTGAGATTGAACCAAGTCAATCGTGAGCCATACAAAAATGAACCTTAGGTTGAAATGATAATTTCAAGGTAGGGAGTGAATATATGGAAGTAAGTGCAAATAACGGTGCAATAATGATTTAAGTAATGGAAAATGTATGGGAATAAGTGTAAATGACAGTAAGAGGTGGATAGGAATCAAGCCACGAGCCAATTCAAACACAATAGTATACCACTTGTTGATATGTTATTACATTAAGACATTCCATTGAGGTGCGTAAAAAACTAAATGGAAAATGGCATGGCTATGCTAACTTCACCATTATATTTTGCCCCCTCTTTGATGTGTGTGTGAATTTAAAATGAGCATGCATTTCAAAGTATATGGACATTCTCAACCAACATTAAAAAGAATATTTAGACACTCATAAAAAGATATTGGCCTGTATAAAATAACAGATCATTCTTGAATTCTTTGTGCCATGACAACTCCATCAAAACTTGGAAAACCATAAAAGTATGCAATGAATAGCATTTTCCATATGATCAAAATAAGCATAAACTACAAGTTGGTTCAATTATCTATGAAAATGAGAAGTAGAGAGAAGGGATAGAAAATTCTACCTGTATAAAAAGTGATGAAAATACTTTGCATGACATGGTAATGTTTTATGGGTCCATGTGATGCAACTATGTTATAAGGCTCCATACAATGTGGTGAGGCAATCAAAACTCCACGTGATATGGCATGTGATAAAGATTTATGTGATGCATCCATGTAGTGTGATCAATCTTTTTCTAGATATGATGATGAGTTCCTATCTAGCACAAGTCACTATCTAAAATCTCAATCATGAAAAGTGTTAGTGATATTGTATGCACCCTCCAATTGGTTGCATACAGGGCGTGTGCATGAAGATGGGGGGCAAAAAAGTAGCCACCTCACTTTTTTATTGCTAGGAAACCTAAACGCAATCACATTTTTTCTACTAAATAAAGTAAAAAAACACAGTCCCGCAGCCTGTGTTTTTCATTTTCATTTTCCTATTGCACCCAAAACGTGACTAGGGCTTTAACACAAGCACGTGTTGAAAGATTTGAAAGAGAAGACCATCAAACACAATGTCATGTCACCAATCCCGCCATGGACGAGGACAACAAAGTTTGGCAACTAAAGAAGGTAGGGTTTTATCAATTTTATTCATTTCAAAACAAAATGAAGTTATTTTTCATTGTTTTAATTAAATTTTTCTTTTTTAATTTTTTAATTAATGAACCATTGCAAAACCCCGATCTAGATGTTGAAATTCTTGCTGAAAAGAAACCTCAAAACCCTTAAACTTCATCTTCATGTCCTCACCCTCCATGTGACACCCAACAAAATTATATAAGCTAAATCGAAGAAAACAAAAAATAACTTCAATCCTTATTTGAAACATTGAAAAATCTGAATACAAACAAAAATCACAGGAGAACCCTTGCCACTTCACTAGAGTCGATTATTTCTCATATCGACTCAATTACAAAGCAAATCACTGATTGGAAGGACTATAGGGAGGAGTGTTGGCAATTCTACGCTGATAAATTATCATACAAACAAGTCAAAGATAAGAAAATTTCCAAAGGTGATCTATGTGCAATTTCCATTGATCCTAAAATGCAACAACCATTACATGGGAGTTGCAAATGATTCCCAATTCATTGGTGTGTGAATGAAGAAATAGCCAAAAACTTTTGGGATAGATGGTACATGGTTTTTGATGACCTCCCTTGTAATAATAATGAGGTCCCCCAATATTTTTTGAGGAAACTCTATTGTGAGTTTGTCCTCAAGGACATCCCAAACTACTTTGACATTCAAGAGTTCTAGGGCAGAGGCAGTGGCTCTACATAGGATAGAGAGGGTGCACATCATGCCCAGAACCATCCATTGAGACCCATTATGAGGCCACAACATACATCTCACTCCCTTCAACTTTGAAGGAGTGTGTTGAGGTGGAGACACTACATTCCCTAAGTTCCCTCACCCATACTTTAGCATGGTATGGCGGTGATCTTTCGCAGACTGGAGAGGGTGAGAGCAATATGCATCGTCGGTCCCCCCATCTTTGCAGGTCATGTGGGGCATTGTGTGATATTGGGACCCAGGACGCTACCTAGGATGTAGACATTCCAGAGCGTCAGGACAATGCGACGCAGAGGCAATAATAGGCGATGGACACATTCATATTGGATAATAATTTTCTCATAGATGACCACTTACAACATACATTTGGTATTGACTCCCAGGTAATTTTTGTAAGGTTCTGCAATTATATATATTTGTATTTTAAATCTCTAATTAATTATATGAGTAGATATTATAAGTCAAAATTAATGTATGTAATTATCTACACTATGAAATTCTAGGGTCAAAGTATTCATCCCATGTCTGTAAGCCATCCAATGCAGGGTTATGAGAGGAGGTCCAATCAACAGGTATGCAATTTATCACAAGATCATAAATATCGCACATGTAAACTTTTTGTAATATATCAATGGTAATCTTATTTGGTTACAATTTGATGATGAACAGGTGGATGTTGGAGCATCACCATCAAGACGATTTCCTTGCTCCCCAGGCAAGCCACATTCACTAAGGTAAATTTTATCATTTCTAATCATTATGCATTTAAATAATGTTATGTATCTATTTTGCTCAAATAACCTTGAACTCTATTTTTAGATGTTGAATATGTAGACTCCTCATCTTCGTCAGTCAGTGGAGGTGGGCATTGTTGCAGCTATTTTGTTTGCAAATCCTTTGACTAAGGTATGAACCAGTAACATGTAAATGTCATTTTGTATTTCTTGTTTTATATCACATCATTTAATGTACATAAATGATATTCATGTTTTGTTAATGAATGCTTCTGGATTAAACTGTGTAAGTTATTTTTCCTCAACATTTCGGATCACACACAGTGATCCATTCTCAATTCTACTCTCTTGCTCACTCCTGATGATGGATCACTGTGTGTGATCCGAAACGTTGAGGAAAAATAACTTACACAGTTTAATCCAGAAGCATTCATTAACAACACCATGGACTGTGGAAAACTAATGAACTCCATATTCATGTTTACTTCAATTTTCTTCTTCATTCTTCTCACAAGATGTCACAATTCCTACCCATCCAGCTATAGAAGAGAGACAACAAATGATCGAGAGGGATCACCAGTCAGTGGTAAGTGGTTGATTACTTATGTCATATTATATATTTTGAATATTTTCTATATTAATGTGGATACTGTTTGATTGTATTAACAGGTGGAACTTCAAAAATATCTATTGAGGAGGTCTAGTCGATGGGTGATAGAGGATGAGTCATTGACTAGTTCACCATCTTCATGACCTAGCAAGAGCCATTGATTATTTGATAGCATTCCATAGGAAATTTTATTTTGGGACATTTTGTTACATATGCCTTGTTGGGACCTAAAATTTCCTACCATTTTAAAAAAATTTTAGGTCCCCATGTTGGAAAAATCAATTTTAGAACTCAGAAATGCACTTAAAAAAAAATTGCCTAATTTCCTTATGAGATAATCATTCAGATGGGTTTGTGGACTAATCAATTAAAAGTATTGGTTTCCATAACTTCAAAGCATGAGGACTTTGATGAGAAGGGCGCTGAATAGAATATTATTCCTAAAAAGCCTTACTTATTAGTTATCAGCTATTGTTTACCCTGGGATGAATGAGTGTCGGGGACACAAATGAAATCGTCAATGTTTGTAGGGAAAATATTCAACAGTGGAGAGTGCAGAGAGGAAGTGCAGTGCAAAAAGTGCCATGTCTTTTGGTAGCCATAGATATAGAAATAGATAAATATATACAATGGACAAGGAATTTTGACCAAGGCATTTTAAGGAAACTTGATCATTGAAGAAGGCTTACCTTGAGCTGATACCTAGGATTGGAAGTGATATTTTGATAATGATAAAAGAGTGGCTTATGGAATTTGCTCTTTAGTAGCCAGGAACCTCGCAATTTGAGATAGATTTCTTAAATAAATGTTCAACATACATACTTCTATCAGATCATATTTTAAGATAGCAAAAGCTCTTCCTAATGCAACATTTCAAGTTCACAAGTTTTCCCAAGCCATAGAGCTCTATACTCAAGCCACATAATTGAACAGTTAGAATACAATATATTTGGCAAATCGGGTTTTTGCACACACAAAACTAGAGGAGTATGGAAGTACTATTGCAAATGCCACAAAAGCCATTGAAATTGATTCCAAATATACCTACTAATAGAGAGGTGTTGCATATCTTGCAATGGGAAAATTCAAGGAAGCTCTAAAAGACCTCCAATAGATTAAAAGAACTTCTCCAAACAACCTTGATGCTACCAAGAAGCTTAAAGAATGTGAGAGAGTTGTCCAAAACATAAGTTTGAAGAGGCCATCTCAGTGAATGATTTTGACAAGCATTTGGTCTCCGATTCTATTGATTTCCATTCAATAAAGGCTGAGTCCCAATACAATAATGCTAGAATAAAAGGGGAAGTTATAACATTGAAATTTTCATCTTAGTGCAAACATGGAGTGGCGAGAGCAGCAACACATTACTGTATGTGACACTAGAAAAGATTGCAAAAAGTGATCATTTACTAAGAAATCTTGAAAGTTTGCATTTAAGGGACCTACTTGCTCAAATTGTTATTGATGAAGTCTATTGTGTAAGCCAATGAGAGCTTTTGAATAGGGTATGAGCATACATTAGAGCATAATGAAAAGAGGATTTTTTAGATATTATAGTGCAAAATACTCTGGCAGAATGTGCACATAAACAAGGCATGTGAACAGTTTGACAATGTGCCTCAGGGAAATGCGGCCTCACACATTGAAATAATGGCAACAGCGTACAATATGGATTGGTTGAAAAGACAAATGTAAACTCATGGAATACAATGATGGCAAGCATACAAAATGGATTTGTTGAAAAGACCTTAGAAAGCATATGCGAATTTTAGGTATGTATAAAACGCGGGAGCATTGCCAAGGCACGTAAACTATTTGAAAGCCTCTAAAGGCATATGCAATGATCACAGGGGGCCTTGGTAGAAATGGGAAAAACATGGAATCATAGACAAAGGCATACAAATTGTTTGACAGACATTGCTCAAAATTGTCTAACATCAGAAAAGAAATTCATGCCAAGAAATTTTCTAAACCCTACGGTTGTTCCTATCAGCGCATTCCTTGGACCTCCTATGGGTATAAGTATTATTATAATTTGAAATGCCTCGGTATATATATATGCAAAATATAAGCATGGACAAATCGCGGGAGTTGCTTGGTGATACACCTTAAGAGAACGAGATAAGGTTTCATGAAATATAATGATTACAGGATCTCTATAGAATAAACTGGTGAAAGAAAGTCGTGAAGTTCTTTGAGAAAATTTTTTGAGAAAATTTTGTGAAGTACTGTGTCATGAAACACAATGATCAAAGACTATACACAAGATGAAGTTGCCTAAAAAAGGGGGCATTGGATTTTGGCCTGCATCCTCATGGCCGTGCCAAACAATTAGGGTGAAGTTAAAAGCACACTATTAACCCTAATATCGGGGAGACTTACTATATCGGAGTGGATTTTTTAAATCTCTCCAACTATATAGTTTACTCCGATAAGGAAAACAACATGAGGTAATTCAGAATATCTGCACAACTAAAAGTACAACATCAATGTTGTATGTGAAATACTTAACAAACAAGATTCCTATTCCTGAGCGTAATTTTGTTGCCCCACCTAACATGATTGTAATCAGATCATTTGATAAAACCTGGTGCTGAAATTGATGAAATAAAAGGTGGTGTTGCTGGTGGAAGCATACGGAGGGGCTATTGGTGTAGTTGTTGTGGGTGCCAACTGTCATGTCTATATAGGGAAAGTACCAAATCAGAGGGTCAAAGAAGAGCTTTTGAAAAAAAGTGATTTCTACAAGATTGACTGGTCCACTTTGTATCACAGATCTTGTCAATGCTAGTGCCCCCTTAATGGAATCTGATGCTCCTAAGGAAGAAGCTACAATAATGGCCCATATCAGACATTGCCATAGAGAGAGTGGAATGCCTATACATCATCAAAATATTTTGTAGCTAGCTCAAATACAAAGGAAGGACACATCATTGGCACTCGTCATCTTTGGGTTGGTCGCTTAGATTCATCAGTCTCAGAAGAAGAGTACAATAATGCTTTCTCACAAATTGGTGAGCCCATAGGATGGAAGTTTGTTTGGTCGAGTTCTATGTGTTTTATAGATTTTCTTTCATTAGAAGCCGCTACAATTGCTAAATCTTGTTTACATGGTATGAGATTTGGAGGCCAAAATATAATTGTTGATTTCAAACATAATAATAGTATAACTGGGTCAAGTAATCAATTAGGATCACCTCATGCTAGGATTAACACAATTGTATCATTATCGTCATTACTTTCATCATTGTGTAAGAAGTATAACATTGATTCAAGCTCAGGCTATTTGAACAAAACAAGATCAAGAAATGGGCATGATAGTGTTAGCAGAGAAGGTCATGGAAATGCTTCAAAAACTTGCTCAAGAAGGACATACTGTAGTATGTGCTATTCACCATCCTCGGGATTCAATCCATACAAAGTTTGATGACTTAATATTATTATCTGAAGGAGATGGAAAGGATGGAGCAACTGCTGCATCTACATGGCCTTCAACTTCAACCTGAGAGAAACATTAACATGGCCCTGAGCTATCACCAACAAAAAGACAAGAGCTTCAAATGAAAAAGGCAAAGTTGTTGGCCATGTTGGATGAGGTTGACCAGAGATACAGATTATACTATCATCAGATGCAGATTATAGTTACATCATGGAGCTGCCAAGAGATACACTGCTCTTGCTCTGCAAATAATATCAAGACATTTTTTGATGTTTAAGAGATGTAATTAGTGGACAAATTCAGTTAACCAGCAAAAGTTTGGGAGAGGAAATTAAAGATGTCAGTTTCAAAACCCTAATATCTAACGGACACTACACCGATGAAAAACTCATCAGTGAAAGTAAGCTGGTCGGAGTAAATTTTTTAAATCATTATGAGCTTTTACGTTATACCGATAGATATCCTTTTGGCAAGAGACAAACAACCTCTCACCGATAAGACATGATAACAATTGCATCGGTGAGACATGTGTGATCGAAATGGGTTCTAAAGGTTTCTCTGACTGTGTAAGTTACTCTGATACACAAATAAAATGCCCCCCCCCCCCGAAAATAACAAATAAATGTTATTACCAAGAATGATATCGAAGTATCAGAATGAATATGCTAAGAGTTTCTTCAAAAATTTGAGGGGAAAATAAGTATTAGCAAAGGGAACAAATAAATTAATGAAGTGTGATTATAAGGTAAAAAGTGAATTCCACATTTTCATTAAAGGAGTTATGAAGTAAAAACTATTGAAGAATATTTTTAGAAGAGTGAAATATTTCCCGGAATAATTAAACCAAGTAGGTGATTATTTTTATGAAGTCCGGTAAAACACTTTCACCGAAGAAGTTAAAAGAATAATCATTTTCACCGGAATGAATACTTCTTGCCAAATAAAGAGAAAATACGCAACGTAAACATAATTGAGGAATGGAACAAAGGCTAAAATATTTTATTTTTATCCAGAGTGGCAAAGGAGTTAAATTAATTAATTATCAAATCTATTGAAGATAATTGATTAAATGAAGAGATGCACCAGAATATAAAGGGTCATAACCCTAAATTTGCAAAATATAAAATGACAGATAAAAACCATTATCAGGCGAACAACAAGAAACAGAGCAGCAAGCATTAGTTTTAAGAATAAAATATCACAATGAACACTTTATATACATTATAAAATATTTTGGAGCAATTGGAGGAGGAATATTCTATTTGATGTCCAATCTATATGGTGTTCAATTATTTGTAAATATTCATTTATATGTGTTACTTGTGTTGTCTCCAGAATGATTTTCCATTATTAGTTAAATTAATGTATCAAGGATATTTTAATTTATCGGGGCACATTTGCTGCTTTCGTGTGATCAATTTGACTGGTTTCTACAAGAAGTCGATTTAAGTCCTTCTAGGTGGTTCATGTTCATTGGTCTCTGCTAGGAGTTAAAACCCTTTAAACAAACGATCTTGGTTAGGTTTCCTTCTCACCAGAATTAAAATTCCTTTCAGTTGTTCACAGTAACTTGGAAAATATCATATGGATCAATAAGAAGAGCACAAGTAACCTACATCCTTGTACATTTATACAAGGTATAAACATATGAAAAGTGCCAAATAATTTGAGTTAATCCAAGAGGGAGGACATATTTATCATGCAAATCCTGAGTCTATTGCCCAAAATGGATAAGACACTGGTTATTTTAACAACATTTTAAAACCTTATTTACATTTTCAAATCTTAAACATTAGCATTAGAAATAATCATCACACTTTATATCTACTTCACACCTATTTGCCATCGTGAAGGTCAAATTAAGTCTGTACTAATCATTAAGGTATACCCACCTAGGTCTGGCAGAGCTTGAAGTGAAGGGGGTTTAGCCGTATCTACCACGTGTCAGTTAGCCAAAAACATCAAGAGAGCCTGGCAACCTCTTAGGGTTAGTGACCTGCATTTTTGAGACCTAACATGCCTATTTGGATTTGTAAACATACTTTTGTATGTTATTGATGTATATCCTTTATGCTTGGATGGTTGTCCACACCCTTTTCCAAAGATCCCGTTTTGGCATAGGCAAGGAGGATGTTGGATAAGGTTGTGGAATTTGGCTTGACACTTGCCAATTGCATTTGCTTGAAATTTTCTTTAAATCCATTTTGTGCATATATTGCAATCATTTCATTCCATTAGACAACATTTATTTGAGGCATCATGTCAAACAGTTCACATGCATTGTCTATGCTTCCACACAAGTTGCATACATGTCTACAAGGGCACTTGCAAATACAACATCTGACAAAATTCTTATATCCTTTATTCTTTCATGGCTATCCATATGCTATTCCAAAGATCCTAGTTTGGTACAAGTAGGAAGGATGCTTGCAAATGTTATGGAATTTAGTTTTACACATTCCAATTGCATTTGCTTGAAAGTTTCTAAGGCCTTTTCAAAAAATCCATTTTGTGCATATCTTGCAATCATTGCATTCCATGAGATGACATCTCTTTGATGTGTTATGCCAAACTATTCACATGCCTTGTCTATGCTTCCACACTTTACATACATGCCTACAAGGGTAGCGGCAAATACAACATTTGACAAAATTCATATATCCTTTATGCTTTGATGGTCATCTTGTTGAATACCCAAAGTACTAAGAGGGGGTAGGGGTGAATCAGTACTCTATTAAACCTCTTTCCTACTAAACTAGTAATCCATTTACCGCATGCAATAACAAAGCAAATTAAACATAGAAGAAACAATGACAATCCATCACACATGAACACTAGGATTTTTACGTGGAAAACCCAAAACTAGGAAAAACCATGGTGAGTGTTAGCTCACAATATATTATGTAATAACAATACCAAATTACAAGAAGGCTCACTGCCCAAAGAAATGCTCAATGTAAGAATGGCTCACTGCCAAAATAGGCTCACTACCTAGAGAAGGAAAGAAGGAGGAATGGCTCACTGCCAAGTTGAACTGCTCAGATTGCATCTACACATGCATGGTTACAGTTCTAATGAAGCTCAAAACACTATCTCAAAACTCTTCATATTGACTGCTTTACTTTTACATTAAGCAAGATCTCTCTTCTTCTGCTTTTGTTGTCTACACTTCACTTCACATTCATATTTGCACTCTTACGCCTTCAAACACCGAATTCAATCCCATATATATCCGCAACAATCAAAGTCATCTTATTAGGTCTGCCTAATAAGGTGTAGCGTGTAGTCATAACTTGTTGGCCAAAATCATTTACCAAAATATATAGTGGATCAAAATAACACTTGAATCATAATCACATATGTTGGCTACATCCATATAATCACTTAGGATAAGATTCCAAACAACAAAACTTACCGCACACGCATCATATTGTCATGTCAGCCTTAACCACAGACTGTCACTGGTTTGGTTCAACTGTCAGACTACATCTTCCACTGCAGACCACAAGATTTGCTCAAATCCATATCAGAGACTCTTCACATATCATAGATCATATCTCCAGAACCGCAAAGCAAAATATTCTTTTTGTAGTAGAATGTGGACCATAAGAACAATGCTCTATCACAGTCAAGTTCTGTTAGACCAAGTAGCGATACTTAGGCACCCATAACTATCTTTCCGGTGGAACTCATAACTTGCAACTCTGGATTTAGATACTTCATACATGTGTTTACAACACCTTAAAACTACATAACAAGATATGCAATAGCAGAGGAATGTAAACCAATTAAATTGAGTGTTCTGTTCTTTGTACTGCGAACTTAGAATTTTTGAGGATAAGATTTAAGTACTCATCAAGAACTGAAATCTTGGACAAATGATCATTTAAGTGTTGGCAAGAGACACTGCTCTAATGGTTAAGGTAGAATGTTGTCATTGATGGCAACAAGGATTGATAACATACATGGATGTTATGGAAGCTGTTAAGTCTACTCTTGAGTCAAGACAAGTAAAGGGACTTTTGGCTCAAAAGAATAACTTAGTCAGAATGATGAAGTATGGATAGGATACAGAGTAATAGAGATCAAGATGGTACGCCTCTGCAGTTGAAGATAATTGCATGCAGTTCAAGTATGATTATTCATAGCTACCTAGTGATGACGTGTTCCAGTGTTCAAGTTCTGACTTCCTCCGGAAGCCATACTATGATTTGAATAAGTCTGCGAGAACAGAGTTAAGTCAAAAATAGTGCGGAGTACCCAAGTAATTTGGTCCGCATTCCTCTGTTGATGAATATTTTGATTTGCAGTTTTGAGGCATTGAAGATACATGTCATGAGCATCTAATTCTAGGTTTGTAGAGCTTAAAGTTCACCAAATCACATTCTGCAAGTTATTCAGTATTGACTTCTAGTTTGATAGTATCTCACAGTGACAAAACACTAGTTCTAAGATCCGCATTTTGCTGAAGAAGATTATTATGTCTTGCGGTTTTGAAGGTATGATAAGAAGTCAATAATGAATGTCAGGTATGAATCTCAGAGTCTCATATGGTCCTCATTGAAATTTATGGTATGATAGTTGAGTGAGTTGAGTATGCACTTAAGGACAAAGTCGACACTCATGTGAAATCAATATGCGGTGAAGACATAACATTTGAATTGTTATTCTAAGTGGCTCTACTATAGGCCCTGACCTATGTGAAAATTCTTGAATGTTTGTTTGGATCTGCATTACTATTTGTGCCTAAGATCAAGCTGACAAAGTACAATATTTGTGTATAAATTTCATATTAGGCTTGCCGACCTAGTTGTGAGATTAATCTTGTTGTGAATATATATACTTGATAGATTTTGGTATTGGAGGGGTGTGGTAATGCGAATATAGTACGAATTCGATGTGTATGCGATCTAAGGTATTTTTGTGATAAGAAAGAGGCAGTAAGGGTAGAAGAACAGAGTATATGTAAAGCAGAGTAGAAAAGTAGGGCAAATATAATGAAGACTTTTGAATCTGTGTATTGAGCTATTAATGGAACTGCACTTTAGCATTCTGAAGATGCATTTGTAGCAGTCATCTCTTGGCAGCGATCCAATCCTTCTTCTATCTTCTCTTATATTTTCTTGGCAGTGAGCCTATTGCAGTGAGCACTTCTTTGGATAGTGAGTCCTTAGGTAGTGATCCCTAAGGAAGTGAGCATTCATGTAATTCAGTTTTGATATCATAATATATTGTGAGATAACACTCACCATGGTTTTTCCCTTTTTGGGTTTTCCACGTAAAAATCCTAGTGTCTATGTGTTATGACTTTGTGGTTGCTCTTCTTATGTTTGTTTTGCTTTCATGTTATTGAATTTGGTAAATGGATTAATAAATATGTGAGAAAGGTTTTATAGAATACTGATTCACCCCCCTCTTAGTATTCTTTATGATCAACATTAAGAACTATGAACAACATACCTGAACCACATAATATGATCTTCTACTGCGGAAAAATACCAGCTCAAACACTGTCTCCCTGTCGTTGCTTTAGTATACTACCAACCCTTAGCCAAAATGGATAAGTCTTTTTCTCTGGACCAAAAAACACTATTCCAACCTTGTTCCTTTGCTTGTTGCCATTAATGAAAACATCTACAAACATCATGCACAAACACTTTTAAAAATATCAATAGTGTCTCTCTCTCTTTATGATGTTTGCCAAGTTGCCAACAATCTCCCCCTTTGGCATTGATGGCAACACTTGATGTGAAAAATTGTTATACTACCCCCCCTTTCACTTTACACACTGCTCCCCCTAATCTTCATGCTTCTCTTCTTACTTTCCAAGTGTTTTTCACATGTTTCATTTTTCTCCCCCTTTGACATCAACGGCAAAGGTGTATGATACAAAGATATCTACAAGTTGCCAAAATTTCAAAATTATTTTTCTACTCTCTGCATATATACAAGTAAAGTTAGTTAAGTTTCTAACTTGTCGGGAGAATGTCTGAATATAATTTCTTTAATTGCACCAAATCTTCATCCCATCTGACTTTTGCATCACTCAAAACTAATATATGTCCATTTATTTGAGCTACCATATCTTCTGCTTTCTTTACAGTAGCAGGGGCCACAGTGATTTACTTGGTTTGCTCTATTGTTGCCACTAGTCTGGCCATGGATGCAATTTTGAAGCTCACAATCTCTCTAAGCTGACTCATTCTATTATTTGTGACCTCCCTTTGCATTTGCAACTTATGTATATTAGAGTGGATAGTTTCCACTTCTGCCCTTTGTTGGCCAACATCTTTGAAAGGAAGCTAGGTGTGCGGAAATCACTTCCTAAACTAATCTAATGAGGGGAGGAGAGTGCAAATTCAATTTTATACTTACTATTACAGCAATGTTAAACCACTAAAAAAAGATATTGCAGCAAACACATAAACAAGAAAGCGAGACAGAAGAAGAGAGACACAAGATATACATGGGGAAAACCCTTATCGAGTGAAAAACCCCACACTCCAAAACCTGCACAATGTATTATCAAAACCAAAATGGTTTACAATACACTTGCAATGCAAGATCTTAGGAGTCTTCAACACTCATATTTGGAGACAAACTAGCAGCATAACAGTACCTGTCAAACCTATAATACATCTCCTCATCCAAGCATCTATTTATATATAAAATATAAGGCAAAATTGCCTCTATCTTGAAATGGGCGTCCAACTTGGCCTCATGGCCCAAAACCCAAGCCTATGGACACTTGGTAAACATTGTAAGATGCTTCAAATACTTGTCCACACACCCCATCCCAAAGAGGTTGCCTATTTCTAAAATAGGCTATGACAGATGGTCTTACGACTGTCATAGAATCTGTCATAGCAGTTACAACTTACAGCTGTAAGAGAATCTGTCATACACATGCTATAAATAGCATATTCTCTTACAACATGTCATAGTCCACCTTGCGGCACCCAAAAAGGCCTTTTTCAAAGATGCTCTTTGACACATGTCTTCACCTGTCATAGAATCTCCTATTTCTGACTCTTACATGTCATAACTTCGTTAAAGGAATCTGTCATTACCGTTATGGTCAAAATTCCCTTACACAACATCCAAGATGCCAACACATGGCAAAATATTCCTACCGCAAAGTGGGACACCTATCTCCTCATGTGAGGACAAAATTACAAGTTGTCATCTTCCATGTAGGATGACACATCACCGTGCCACATCCCACAAGATGACAATATGAATTTACAATTTAAGTTACAACATAGGCAATAAATAAATAAATACAATGAAAATAATACAAGGAATTACCAAGGTTGAGACACCTTAATTCTGAACATTCTCCCACTTGTCGAACACCTTGTAAGAGCCAATAGAATTAACAGGATTTAACTGCTATAGGCCGAGAGGCCCATAGACTCCGAGCACCATCTGAACTTCTTTGTGCCCACTGGCTTTGTCAATGCATCTGCAACATTCTTCAAAGTATCTACCTTCTCCAAATTTACCTTCCCATCCTCTACCATGTCTCGTATGAAGTGAAACTATACATCAATATGCTTTGTTCTCTCATGGAAAGTTGGATTCTTTGCAAGGCAAATCGCACTCTGACTGTCACAACAAATCGTAATCTGTCCTACATCAACACCAATATCTGAACACAATCTTTTAAGCCAAATGGCTTCCTTACAAGCATGAGTTGTTGCCAAGTACCCAGCTTCTGTCGTGGACAAAGAAACCATAGGTTGTCACTTACTCATCCAACTAATTGCACCACTAAACATTGTGAACACATATGCATAGGTGGATCTCCTGTTGTCAATGTCACCTGCCCAATCAGAATCCACAAATCCATGAATACAAACTGAATGCGGAGGTCCTATAGCATTGCCATGACAGCAAATGGAATAATCGGAAGTACCCCTAAAATATCTGAACAATCGCTTAACTGCATCCCAATGTACCCGTCCAGGATTAGCCATAAATTGACTAAGGACTCCCACTACTTGGGCAATGTCTGGTCTTGTGTAGACCATAGCATACATCAAACTACTAACAGCACTAGCATAAGGTACTCTACTCATGTCCTCCACCTCACTAGGAGAACTTGGACAATCACTAACAGATAAATTTGTCCCCAATGAAACAGGAACACACAATGGTCTACAATTTGCCATGCTGAACCTATCCAACACAGTTTTCACATATTTTCTCTAGCTTAATCAAAGTTTTCTGTTCATTCTGTCTCTTCTAATTTCCATTCCTAGAATGTACTTGGCTGCCCCTAAATTCTTTCATTTCAAACTGTGCTACCAACTGAGACTTAAAATTAGAAATCATATTCTTACCTTTCCCAATCAACAACATATCATCAACATATAATGCAACAATGAGAATACAATCACCATCAAACTTATAATACACATAGTGATCTGATTTCGAACTCACAAATCCAATTGACAACACAAAGGCATCAAACTTGAAGTACCACATCTTAGGAGTCTGCTTCAAACCATACAAAGGCTTTTTCAATTTGCAAACCAAATTTTCTTTACCTTTCACTATGTAATGCTTTGGCTGTGACATGTAGATTTCTTCCTCCAAATCACCATGAAGGAAAGCTGTCTTCACATCCATCTGTTCTACCTCTAAATCATAAGCAGTTGCAAGAGATAACAAAAATCTAATGGATGTCAGCTTTGCAATGGGAGAGAAAATTTCACCATAATCAATTCCCTCCACTTGTGAGTACCCCTTCGCAACCAATCTAGCCTTGTACTTTTCAACACTACCATCTACAATGAATTTCTTCTTGAACACCCATTTGCAACCAACGGGTTTCCGTCCATCAGGCAAAGGCACCAAGTCCCATATTTTGTTCTTTTCCAAAGAAGCCATCTCATCCTCCATGGCCTCCTTCCAGGAACCTACACGTTTCATGCCCATAGCCTCTTTCACAGTTCTAGGCTCATTAGTGTTAGTAAGTAAAGCAAAAGCACAACTAGAATCAAGTAATGAATAACCAAACCTATCAGGTTGCTTTCTTGTTCGTGTAGACCTCGTCAATGGCTGAGGTTGAGGTTCTACTTCTTCTTCTAAGATTTCAAAGCTGCTAGAGCTCTCCTCATCATCAGGTCTCACAGGGTCTGTCTGTTCAGTCTTCTCAGGGGTAGAAGGAAATTGAACCACATCCTCTTTCTTTTCTATCTGTTCTAGCTGTAGAACAACAGAAGAAGGTGTTAGCTCTATGAAGATAACACTTCTGCTATACAACACTTTTTCAGCCAGCGGATCCCAAATCTTGTATCCTTTCACACCGACACCATAGCCAATAAAAATACATTTAACAGCCTTGTTCTAAAATTTAGACCGTTTCTCCCTAGGCACATGTGCATATGCCTCATAACTAAAAACACAAAGATGTCCAACTAAAGGCTTCTTACCAGACCACACTTCCATAGTTGTCTTACCAACAAGAGCTAATGTAGGAGATCTGTTTACCAGATAGAAAATAGTGGCAACAACTTCAGCCCAAAACATTTGTTCGAGGCTTGCTCCACTAAGCATACTCCTAGCCTTCTCCATCAGTGTCCTGTTCATCCTCTCTGCAACTCCATTTTGCTGCAGGGTATATTAATTTGTCTTATGCCTTTCAATCCCTTGCTCTTTGCAGAACTTATCAAACTTTGCTGAACAAAACTCACCACCATTGTCAGTTCTCAAACACTTAATCTTTTTACTAGTCTAATTTTCAACAAAGGCTTTAAACTCTTTAAACCGACTAAAGACTTCAGTCTTGCTTCTGATAAAATAAACCCATGTCCTTCTACTGTAATCATCTATGAAAGATACAAAATATACAGATTTTGAAATCGAAGGAACATTAACAAGAGCAAACACATCAGAATGGATAAGGTCCAATACACCAGAAGACTTGTGAGAACTAGAGTAAAACTGAACACCATTTTGCTTTCGATAAGTGCAATGTTCGCAAAAGTTGAACTCGAGATTACAATCATTTAACCCCTTAATGAGGTTTTTATTTTTTAGGGTATGCATACCCATCTCACCAATGTGGCCATATCTCAAATGCCATAAGATAGTCTTTCAGCAGGAAGCTTAGTTTCCATAGCATGTGTACTACTATAAGAACTAGTTACAACAAATTTCTTCACTGCTCGTTCACATGGTGGGGATGAAGTGACTGGGGCTCATTTCTTTGAGTCAGAAGAACTATTACACTGTGATGTGCATGCCTCCAGCTGAAACAGAGTACCTCTCGAAGTACCCTTCGCAAGGACCATAGATCCTCTAGTCATCTTGCATCCATCCTTCGAAAAGACAACCTGCACACCTGCATCATTCAACATACATACCAGAAGTAGGTTCCATGCAAGGCCTAGAATGTGCATAACTCCAGTGATCCCCTTCACTCGTCCATCAGGGAATCAGATTGAGACTCTTCCACGACCAACAATCTTCAGATGAGAGTCATCACCGAGGTACACTCTTCCACCATCGAGCTCTTCATATTTTGTGAACCAGTCTTGATGCGAGGTCATGTGGAATGATGCACCAGAATCAATCAACCACACATCATCAGATGCATGGGTGTCTAGGGCTTCGATAAAGGTGTCGCCATCATCTTGTGACTTGTCAAAATCTGAATCAGGAGCTTTCTTCTTCTTTTTCTTCTCCTCTTTGCATTCCTTTCAGTAATGCCCAGTTTTTCCACAGTTCCAACAAAGAGCCTTGGACTTTCTAGGAGATTTGGGTCTCCCACGGGATTTGAATTTGCCCTTCTCAGCTTTCTTGTCTTTCTTCTTCCCTTTCTCCTTGGGTTTTCCATGAACTGCAAGAGCCTCTTTGGCTGATTCAAATGTCTTCCTCTAAATTTCTTCAGATAACAACGAGGACACCACATCTTCCATCTTGAAGGTGGTAGTGGTGCTTCTGAGAGCCATGACAAGATGATCCCAAGAATCTGGCAAAGAACAAAGCAGGGTCATGCAATGATCCTCCTCCATTTTCACACCCATAGATGTCAATTGTGCAACGATCATGTTGAAAGCATTCATGTGATCCACAACAGATCCTCCATCTTCCATCTTCAGAGTGAACAACTTCTTTTTCAAGAAGATTTCATTTACCAAGGACTTGGCTTGATAAACATCATCCAACTTCTTCCATAGATGTTTCGTGCTCTTCTCCTCATGGACATTGAATAGGACAAAGTCAGCTAAACAGAGTCTTTTGAGACCCTTAGCCTTACGATCTTTTAGGTCCCAATTAGCTTGTGACATTGCTGTAGGTTTCACACAGGATACCATTTCCCATAGGTCATAATCAACAAGTAGGTTCTCCATCTTGAGTTTCCGCAACTCAAAATTAGTGCCATTGAATTTCTCAACATCTAACCTTTCGGATGTGGTTTCCATCTCCTTGCTGCAACAAGATACATAATACTCTGCACAACACTCCCACTCAACCTAAGGATAAACTCAAACAACCCCTACCCAACAACTAGGACCAAAGGTGATCAAGCTCTAATACAAACTGAAAGGAAGCTAGGTGTGCGGAAATCACTTCCTACACTAATCTAATGAGGGGAGGAGAGTGCAAATTCAATTTTATCCTTACTATTATAGCAATGTTAAACCACTAATAGAGATATTGCAGCAAACATATAAACAAGAAAGTGAGACAAATGAAGAGAGACACAAGATATACGTGGGGAAAACCCTTATCAGGTGAAAAACCCCACACTCCAAAACCTGCATAATGTATTATCAAAACTGAAATGGTTTACAATACACTTGCAATGCAAGCTCTCAGGAGTCTTCGACACTCGTATCTGGAGAAAAACTAGTAGCATAATGGCACCTGTCAAACCTGTAATACATCTCCTCCTCCAAGCACATGTTTATATATAAAATACAAGGCAAAATTGCCTCTATCTTGGCATGCGCGTCCAACTTGGCCTCATGGCCCAAAAACCAAGCCTATGGACACTTGGTCAACATTGTAAGTTGCTTCTAACACTTGTCCACACACCCCATTCCAAAGAGGTTGCCTATTTCCAAAATGGGCTATGACAGATGCTGTTATGACTCTTACGACTGTCATAGAATCTGTCATAGCAGTTACAACTTACAGCCGTAAGAGAATCTATCATACACAGGCTATAAATAGCATATTCTCTTACAAAATGTCATAGGCCACCTTGGGGTGCCCAAAGATGCCTTTTTCAAAGATGCTCTTTGACACATGTCTTCACCTGTCATAGAATCTCCTATTTCTGACTCTTACATGTCATAACTTCGTTATAGGAATCTGTCATGACCGTTACAATCAAAATTCTCTTACACAACATCCAAGATGCCGACACATGGCAAAATATTCCTACCACAAAGTGGGACACCTATCTCCTCATGTGAGGACAAAATTACAAGTTGTCATCTTCCATGTAGGATGACACATCACCGTGCCACATCCCACATGATGACAATATGAATTTATAATTTAATTTACAACATAGACAATAAATAAATACAATGAAAATAATACAAGGAAGTACCAAGGTTGAGACACCTTAATTCCCAACATTCTCCCACTTGTTGAACACCTTGTAAGAGCCAATAGAATTAACAGGATTTAACTACTATAGGCCGAGAGACCATAGACTCCGAACACCATCTGAACTTCTCTGTGCCCACTGGCTTCGTCAATGCATGTGCAACATTCTTCAAAGTATCTACCTTCTCCAAATTTACCTTCCCATCCTATACCATGTCTCACACGAAGTGAAACTATACATCAATATGCTTTGTTCTGGCATGAAAAGTTAGATTCTTTATAAGGCAAATTGCACTCTGACTGTCACAACAAATCGTAATCTGTCTTGCATCAACACCAATATCTGAACACAATCTTTTAATCCAAATGGATTCCTTACAAGCATGAGTTTCTACCATGTACTCAGCTTCTGTCATGGACAAAGAAACCATAGGCTGTCACTTACTCATTTAAATGATTCCGCACCACCAAACATTGTGAACACATATGCACTGGTGGATCTCCTATTGTCAATGTCACCTGCCCAATTAGAATCCATAAATCCATGAATACAAACTGAATGTGGAGGTCCTATAGCATTGCCATGATAGCGAATGGAATACTTGGAAGTACCCCTCAAATATCTAAACACTCACTTAACTGCATCGCAATATACCTGTCCAGGATTAGCCATAAATCGATTAAGGACTCCCACTGCTTGGGCAATGTCTGGTCTTGTGCAGACCATAGGATACATCAAACTACCAACAACACTATCATAAGGTACTCTGCTCATGTCCTCCACCTCACTAGGAGATTTTGGACAATCACTAATAGATAACTTTGTCCCCAATGAAACAGGAACACACAATGGTCTAGAATCTACCATGCTGAACCTATCCAACACAATCTTCACATACTTACTTTGGCTTAACCAAAGTTTTCTGTTAGCTCTGTCTCTTCTAATTTCCATTCCTAGAATGTACCTAGCTGCCCCTAAATCTTTCATTTCAAACTGTGCTGCCAACTGAGACTTAAAATCAGAGGTCATATTCTTACCTTTCCCAATCAGCAACATATCATCAACATATAATGCAACAATGAGAATACGATCACCATCAAACTTATAATACACACAGTGATCCGATTTTGATCTCACAAATCTAATTGACAACACAAAGGCATCAAACTTGATGTACCACATCCTAGGAGACTGCTTCAAACCATACAAAGACTTTTTCAATTTGCAAACCAAATTTTCTTTACCTTTCACTATGTAATGCTCTGGCTGTGACATGTAGATTTCTTCCTCCATATCACCATGAAGGAAATTTGTCTTCACATCGATCTGTTCTACCTCTAAATCATAAGCAACTGCAAGAGATAACATAAATCTAAAGGATGCCAGCTTTGCAACAGGAGAGAAAATTTCACCATAATCAATTCCCTCCAGTTGTGAGTACCCCTTTGCAACCAATCTAGCTTTGTACTTTTCAACAGTGCCATCTGCACCAAATTTTTTCTTGAACACCCATTTATAACCAATGGGTTTCCGTCCATCAGGCAAAGGCACCAAGTCCCATGTTTGTTCTTTTCTAAAGAAGCCATCTCATCCTCTATGGCCTCCTTCCAGGCACCTGCATCTTTCATGCTCATAGCCTCTTTCACAGTTCTAGGCTCATCAGTGTTAGTAAGTAAAGCAAAAGCACAACTAGAATCATGTAATGAATAACAAAACCTATCAGGTTTCTTTCTTGTTCCTGTAGACCTCCTCAATGGCTAAGGTTGAGGTTCTGCCTCTTCTTCTGAGCTTTCAGAGCTGCTAGAGCTGTCCTCATCATCAGGTCTCACGGGGTCTGTCTATTCAGTCTTCTCAGGGGTAGAAGGAAATTGAACTGCATTCTCTTTCTTTTCTGGTTGTTCTGGTTGTAGAACAATAGAAGAAGGTGTTAGCTCTCTAAAGATAACACTTCTGCTATACAACAATTTTTCAGACCCAAATCTTGTATCCTTTCACACCGACACCATAGCTAATGAAAATACATTTAACAGCCTTGTTCTCCAATTTAAATTGTTTCTCCCTAGGCACATGTGCATATGCCTCACAACCAAAAACATGAAGATGTCTAACTGAAGGCTTCTTACTAGACCACACCTCCATAGGTGTCTTACCAACAAGAACTGATGTAGGAGATCTGTTTACCAGATAGCAAGCAGTGGCAACAGCTTCAGCCCAAAACTTTTGTTCGAGGCTTGCTCCACTAAGCATACTCCTAGCCTTCTCCATCAGTGTCCTGTTCATCCTCTCTGCAACTCCATTTTGCTGCGGGGTATATGGAGTTGTCTTATGCCTTTCAATCCCTTGCTCTTTGTAGAACTTATCATACTCTAGCGAACAAAACTCACCACCGTTGTCAGTTCTCAAACACTTAATCTTTTTACTAGTCTGATTTTCAGCAAAGGCTTTAAACTCTTTAAACCGACTAAAGACTTCAGTCTTGCTTCTGATAAAATAAACCCATGTCCTACTATAATCATCTATGAAAGATACAAAATATATAGATTTTGAAATCGAAGGAACATTAATAGGAGCAAACACATAAGAATGAATAAGGTCCAATACACCAGAAGACTTCTGAGAACTAGAGTAAAACTGAACACAATTTTTCTTTCCATAAATGCAATGTTCGCAAAAGTTAAACTCAAGATTACAATCATTTAACCCCTTAACGAGGTTTTTATTTTTCAGGGTATGCAGACCCTTCTCACCAATGTGTCCATATCTCTAATGCCATAACATAGTCTTTTCAGCAGGAAGCTTAGCTTCCATAGTATATGCACTACCATCAGAACTAGTTACAACAGATTTCTTTACTGCTCGTTTAGATGTTGGGGATGAAGTGATTGTAGCTCGTTTCTTTGAGTCAAAAGAACTATTGCACTATAAAGTGCATGCCTCTAGGTGAAACAGAGTACCTCTCTGAGTACCCTTCGCAAGCACCATAGATCCTCTAGTTATCTTGAATCCATCCTGAAAAAAGACACCTACATCATTCAACATACTTACAAAAAGTAGGTTTCGTGCAAGGCCTGGAATGTGCATAACTCTAGTGATCCCATTCACTTGTCCATCAGGGAATCAGATTGAGACTCTTCCATGACCAACAATCCTCAGATGAGAGTCGTCACCTGGGTACACTCTTCCACCATTGAACTCTTCACATTTCGTGAACTAGTCTCGATGAGAGGTCATGTGGAATGATGCACCGGAATCAATCAACCACACATCATCAGATGCATGGGTGGCCAGGGCTACAATGAATGCATCACCATCATCTTGTGACTTGTCAGAATCTGAATCAGGAACTTTCTTCTTCTTTTTCTTCTCCTCTTTGCATTCCTTTTAGAAATGCCTGGTTTTTCCACAGTTCCAACAGAGAGCCTTGGACTTTCCAAGAGATTTAGATCTCCCATGGGATTTGGATCTGCCCTTCTCAGCTTTCTTGTCTTTCTTATTCCCTTTCTACTTGGGTCTTCTATGAACCACAAGAGCCTCTTTGACTGATTCAGATGTCTTCCTCTGCATTTTTTCAGATAACAGCGTGGACACCACATCTTCCATCTTGAAGGTTGTAGTGGTGCTTCTGATAGCCATGACAAGATGATCCCATGAATCTGGCAAAGAACAATGTAGGGTCATGCAACGATCCTCCTCCATTTTCACACCCACAGATGTCAACTGTGTAATGATCATGTTGAAAGCATTCATGTGATCTGTAATAGATCCTCCATCTTCCATCTTTAGAGCGAACAACTTCTTTTTCAGGAAGAGTTTGTTTACCAAGGACTTGGCTTGATAAACATCACCCAACGTCTTCCAAAGATCTTTCATGCTCTTCTCCTCATGGACATTCAACATGACAGAGTTAGCTAAACAGAGTCTTATGAGACCCTTAGCCTTCCGATCTTTGAGGTCCCAATCATCTTGTGACATTGCTGTAGGTTTCACACTAGATAACATTTCCCATAGGTCACGATCAACAAGTAGGTCCTCCATCTTGAGTTTCCACAACTCAAAATTAGTTCCATTGAATTTCTCAACTTCTAACCTTCCGAATGTGGTTGCCATCTCCTTGCTGCAACAAGATATAGAATAATCTGCACTACACTCCCACTCAACCTAAGATCAGCTCAAAAAACCCCTACCCAACAACTAGGACCAAAGGTGATCAAGCTCCGATACCAACTGAAAGGAAGCTAGGTGTGCGGAAATCGCTTCCTACACTAATCTAATGAGGGGAGGAGAGTGCAAATTCAATTTTATCCTTACTATTACAGAAATGTTAAACCACTAACAGAGATATTACAGCAAACACATAAACAAGAAAGTGAGACACAAGAAGAGAGACACAAGATATACGTGGGGAAAACCCTTATCGGGTGAAAAACCCCACACTCCAAAACCTGTACAATGTATTATCAAATTTGAAATGATTTACAATACACTTGCAATGCAAGCTCTCAGGAGTCTTTGACACTCATATCTGGAGACAAGCTAACAGCATAACGGTACCTTTCAAACCTGTAATACATCTCCTCCAAGCACCTGTTTATATATAAAATACAAGGCAAAATTGCCTCTATCTTTGAATGGGCGTCCAACTTGGCCTCATGGCCCAAAACCCATGCCTATGGACACTTGGTCAACATTGTAAGATGTTTCTGACAATTGTCCACACACCCCATCCCAATGAGGTCACCTATTTCAAAAATGGGCTATGACAGATGCTCTTAAAACTCTTACGACCGTCATAGAATCTGTCATAGCAATTACAACTTACAGCTATAAGAGAATCTGTCATACACAGGATCTAAATAGCATATTCTCTTACAACATGTCATAGTCCACCTTGGGGCACCCAAAGATGCCTTTTTCAAAGATGCTCTTTGACACATGTATTCACCTGTTATAGAATCTCCTATTTCTGACTCTTACATGTCATAACTTTGTCATAGGAATCTGTCATGATCGTTATGGTCAAAATTCCCTTACACAACATCCAAGATGCCGACACATGGTAAATTATTCTACCAGAAAGTGGGATGCCTATCTCCTCATGTGAGGACAAAATTACAAGTTGTCATCTTCCATGTAGGATGACACATCACCGTGCCACATCCCACAAGATGACAGCATGAATTTACAATTTAATTTACAACATAGGCAATAAATAAATAAATACAATGAAAATAATACAAGAAATTACCAAGGTTGAGACACCTTAATTCCCAACAATATTTTACCGGATCATATGTTTTGGAGTTGTCCATTATCTTGGCTTCCCATTCATTTATCTTCTCCTTTATGTCTTTTGTTCTCTCAGGCCACGTAAGACAAATTTGATAGATTTCATTGGCCTCTTTGATAGATGTTTGTGCAAACTCTATACTCTTTTCTAACAAAACTTTGTCTTGAGAAGTTTTATCTTTTAGCTCAACTAATCTCTTACTGTCTATTTCAACTCTTACCTTTTTATCAACAGCTTGCTCAAAGGATTCAAAATGGGAATTCATGGACTCCATAAGCTTTTTCATTTGTGCTGCAGGACTGAGTGTTCTATCTCTCTGAACTCCAGACATGATCTTCTCAAAAATGTTTATTGCTTCACCAAGTAGCTCACTGTCTTCCATGTGAGACTTTATTATTTCTTCCTGGGCAGTTGCTTGGAACATTGTACCCAACTTCAATTTCTACATGGGAGACATGGTTGCCAAGTTTATTTGACCGTGCAGTAGTCCAGATGTGTCTGCAATTTGTGCTTCCTTATGTTTTAACAAAAATTCCCTTAATGAATTCGTAGTGTCTCTTTTTATTTCAACTTGAGACATTTTAGTATCCTGACTCTCTAGAGGAGGTTCTTGATTGTGCTCTTGTTCATTTCTTTCTGGTTCTGGGGCAGGAATGTCCATCATTTGTTCATTTTCCTCTTCTCTCTTCTCTTCTTGTTCCTCAGATGCCTTTTCACCAGATGGCATCTTTGCTTCTTCAGACTTCTTCTCTTCTTTAGTTTCTTTCATTTCTTCATCCTTTCCTGAACTCTCTGAAGGAGAGATTGTGCCTTGGTCCATGCTCTTCTCAACATTCACTTCTAGAGCAGCATTAGAAGTGTCAACATTGTTAACTTGCTCTTCCCCATCAGTGTCTACAATAGTTGTGAGTTGCAATTCATACGACACACTCAGGGTTATCTCCTTTGTTTCTTTTACTACTATCTCAGTGTCACCGGCCATAAGTGTATTAACTCTTCTTTTTGTTCTAAATTTTCATTGAGTATCTTTGTGACTTTGGCTCTTTCTTCTTTTGTTATATCTAGGAAAAGACTCAACAGGACATAATCTCTTATCTCAACATCTTTGGCTGTAAGCCCTTCCTTCCTTGCTGTCATGATGCTAGCTAGGCTATCCGGTAATTGATCTAAGATTTCAATTAAAGCCTTGCTAAACATATCCAAATATCTGAAAACTGTTGTTTCAATAATTACCTTATTTGCATCAGATCTTTCATCATGCATTTCAAATATGGGTTTCAAATTTCCATGCTAAGCAAACGCATTGACTAAGGTTTCCAAGGATAGCATTGCTTCCCTTTCAGTCTTCTCATCTTCCTTCTTCTTCTTGGTCTTTCTTGAGGACTTCTCCTTTTTACCGGGAGTGGTTTCCTCTATTCTTGCCTGTTTTGCTACAATCTCAGGATTTGTCTCTATTTCCTCTTCCTCTTCTCCTTCACCCAGACTCACATACACTTTTTTTTGCCTTTGTTTTATTTCTTTTCTTCTCTACAATTTTCTTCACTGGTACTTGTTTTCCATGCTTTGTCTTTTCTTTTTCAGCACTTGTAGCCTTTGTATTTACAATAGAAGGTTTGGAACTATTGGAAGTACCTGCAGAGGTGGAGGCTCTTGTTCTTCTTGCAGAGCCAGATGCATGATTCTCTTTCTCAATTTTCTCCTCCTCCTTCTCCAGAGCTTTTGATGTTTGCCCTTCTAGAGTACTTGCAGCCTTTGATGCCTGCCTTTGCTCTTGCTTCACTTATTTCTTCATATGTGAATCCTTGGGTTTTGACAAACTCATTTGCCATTTTCCTTGCATTCTTCTTTATCTCTAGTTGTTTTTGATACAGATGAAATTTGAGAGATAGTTCCTCAAATGTGCCAAACCTTTCCTCCTTAGGGTCTTTTGGTTTGCTCAATATAAGATCTGCCAAACTAGTTAACACTTCCTCTAAGACTTCATATCCCATGGTTGAAACCCATACAATTCTAGGTTCTATAGGCTCCATGAGGTATTTGTCCTTATCCACCATGAACACAATATCCTTTTCATACTTCTTCACAACTATTTCAAGGATCCTAGCCCTGGCGTACATTTTCTTTTGGAAATTCTTGAAGTAACCCCATAAAGCTACATTTTGTTTGTTAGCATTTCCCAATCTATGCAAATGATTTCTAATTTGAGCAGCCATAGGTGCATGATCAAGCCGACCAATATTCTCCATACTAGGTAACTCTCTTAGAAAATAGAAGAACATACAAATGATCAGAGGTCCAAACTTAAAGGGATATTTTGTTTCCTTTGTTCTTTTTAGGTTCTACATTAGTTGTTCCTGAAGCAACTCACATAGGTCATAGTCTATGTTATTCTTGACCATATCATATGCTATGTATATGGCTGTTGTAGATGCTGAGTTCTCCCCGTTGGAGAAATAGACCTTGTACCCAATAACCATTGATGCAAATCTAACTACCAGATCCACAATGTCATTCACAGTTAGTGCCCTCTTATCAAATTTCACACTAGTTAACTGCATTACAGTGTTGTTCTTCATGGTTTTCAAGGTTGGAACCTTTCTGGTAGAGCTTATGCCAGTTACTACTTTGATAGCATCTTTTGTTATCATGTGGGGCACATTAAGCCAAAATAATTCATCATGAATTCTACTCAGAACATATCTAACCCACGCATCATCTGAGAATATTAGAAAATCTAACCAGGTATCCAAGTTCTTCTTATGCAGAACATTGTATTCTTCTTTCAACACAACATTAACAATAGTCAGCTCATCCAAGTACAATTTCCATAATTTCATGTGATCATATTCCTCTAAGTTTGCATGTATGTATGCCCTAACATCTTCCGTATGCATAACACCATGTTGAACCTCAGAAAATGTGCCATCCGAATCAGTCATTAATGATTTAAAGGGATGTTTCTTGAACTTAAGGAGAGGTCTCTCTGTTATCTTAACTACTTGAGGGGTAGCCATCTTTACAAACTCAAAATAGGAAATTTTTCAAAAGAGAGAGCAATAAATACCTTTTTCCTACATTAGGGTTTCTTCACCAAATGCTTGAATTTGCTTTGTCTCACTTCTCAGGTCACTCTAGTTGCTTGAAAGTTTAAATGCAAAGTGATTTTTTCTTTCAAATGGATCCCTTTTATTCTCTTTTCATCAAGATTTACTCACAATAAATGCTCATTTAAAAAATTTGTCAAACCCTTTCTTTGTTGTCCCCAGTCGATTAAGACTGCTCCACAATTTACCGCATTAGATTCTTTTCTGCTGGAATCTTCTTCAAAAGATCTTTCATTCAGTCTTATAACTCATATCTTTGTGTTAGATATCAGCACCACATTTTTGGTTGGGGGAATAGGATTTTGCATTATGCTCACCCTAAGCTAGAGCTCTCAATTTACTTCTCAGAGGAAGTATCAACACTAGATTCTGGTGCGAACACATCATTGACTTCCTGTACTTCCTTCTTAACCCAAATTTTATTCGTCTCCTTCTTGATCTCTGCTAGATTTGCCTTTTGTACCAGTTTCTTCATTTCTGCCTAATTAGCCTACTTCATATTTCTGCTTCTACAGAATATTGCAATATGTCCAGGCTTGTTGCAATTATAGCATACAACATTTCTCTGTCCACTATTTCTTTCATTCATCCTTGATCTGCAATGGTCAGCCTTGTGCCTAAATCTATTGCATGCAAATTAGTTCCCTTTGAAAGATTGAGCATTCCTTCCATTAGTATAGTTGTTCCTTATCCAACTTCTGCATTCACTAGTTCTATGACCAAACCTCTTGCAAATAAAGTAGTTGCCTTTGAAATTTTGAGCATTCCTTCCATTGTAGTAACCATTCCTTATCTGACTTTTGTATTCATTAGCCTTATGACCTACTTTATTGCAAGTGAAACACTGACCGGAGAATGATGGAACATTTTGATTCACTCCACTTCTACATTGAGTAGCCTTATGACCAAACTTATTGCAAGTATTACAATTACCATTGAAATAAGGGCACCTTTCAGTATTTGGTTTCTTGACCAGTGGTCTTCTAGGTTGTTCCTTTGATTCTGAATCTGTTTCACTTTATCCTTCTTGATCTCTACATTCTTTTCTTGACTGGTTTTAGAACTTTCACCTTTCTCAAATCCCAAGCCTTCTTTTTCATCAGGACTCTTCTGATTAGCAAGTATTCTATTAAGTTGGGTAGCACTCACTTTGAATTTATCTTCTTGAATCCATGCCTATTTTAGATCAGCTTTCAGATCCACAACTTCTTGTTCAAGATTTGTGTAGTCTTCAGTTTTTCTTTTCACCAACTAATTTAGGTCTTCTTCTTTTGCTCTTTTAACAACTTCCACTTTCAGATTACTCAAGGTGTCATTTGAAGATATCAATTATTCACTAACCTCCTTATATTTTTCTTTGAACTTCTTGACTTGCTCCCTCAATTTTTTGATACACTCATCTGCTTCCTTGACATTATCTTTTAGATCCCTGTTTTCTATTTCAATATTTTCAAGATCTTCAAGAGCCACTCTGAGTTGATCTTCAATGCATTATTCTTCTATACCTTAAGTTGGATCAATCTCTTTAGGAGGAGTAGGATACCTTTTACTAGCCATGTATTCAGTTTGCAAGATCTTCCTCAAGTTGTTAAACTTCTTCCAAGGAACTAGGCTCTGATACCAATTGTTGAATACCTAAAGTACTGAAAGGGGGGGTGAATTAGTACTCTATTAAACCTCTTTCCTACTAAACTAGTAATCCATTTGCCGCATGCAATAACAAAGCAAATTAAGGTTGCAGAATTTGGATTTACACCCACCAATTGCATTTTCTTGAAAGTTTCTTTGAAGCCTTATCAAAAAATCCATTTTGTGCACATCTTGCAATCATTGCATTCCTTCATTTGTGATGTGCATAACATGCTATAATTGTACATGCTTACAACAAGTGATTCATGCTATAATGAAGCACACCATGATGAAATAAGAAGAGGCATATTTACAACACTTAAGAATATTTAGTAGTGTTGCTCATGTCATCAATACATGCTATATCCCTTACTTTCTCATGCAAATGGATAAACTATGTTTTCATCTTCACATACATGGCTTACAACATTCCTTCATTTGTGATGTGCATAACATGCTATAATTATACATGCTTACAACAAGTGATTCATGCTACAGTGAAGCACAACATGATGAATTAAGAAGATGCATATTTATAACACTTAAGAATATGTAGTAGTGTTTCTCATGGCATCAATACATGTTATATCCCTTACTTTGTCATACAAATGGATAAACTATGTTTTCATCTTCACATACATGGCTTACAACATGTGACAATAAACCACTACAAGTTGTATATGTGCTTAACAAGTATACATGTGATACAACACCCCAAAACATGCATTGACTTAGGTGAGTAGTTTTTTTATTAGTGGTACTGTTCATTTTGGATATAAAATAATAATGGTTACTTTTATACAAATTATTCATGGAACTTGTAATTTGCAATCTTGTTCTTTATTCCTATTCCTTTTGTAATTTGAAACAAAATATGGAATTCTTACCCATATTTTATGCACCTACATTAGTGACCAATGTACTTTAACACACAAGGAGAGAGACATAGGGAGAACACCGTTGATGAAAACCAGGGTCCTTGCTTATGAATAAGACATCTTCTTGTTGCTGCTACAATCTTAGGACTGTCACAATTTTGCATGCTTTTGACAGTGATAATGAGGGTTTTGGATGCTCAACAAGGTTACCCTCCACTCATGACACCCTCATAGTATCCTCATAATGCTTTCCTTGATGATCTAATGACTAACTCAATGGGATAACTTCATGGATTTATTAGAAAAAGGCAAGCCCATGATGTAATACTAAAGACAAGAACCCTAGTAGCCATAGGTAATATCCCTACACACAAACATTAATGAAATATGCGAAGACCATGAAACCACAATGTAAGTCTAAAAAGATGAAATCTAATCCATTTTGAAATTTCTACCATAGTTGTCAAAACAACAGCAAGTCCTTCTATTTTTTCCAAAAATAATCGTAAAACCTAGTTTGATAACCATTTCATGTAATTTTTGTAGCACATTATTTAAGGTGTGTTTTGCCATTATGTTTTGTCTACTTAAATGCTAGATATATGTTCTTACAAGATTATATTTTGTTATTTTAGATGATGTTATTTATCCCATTATTACATTTTTATTGTGCTAACATGATCATATCTTTTACATTTTTCTTGTGGTAACATGGATGGAATGGGTTCATCATCTTCAAGACTATTTGAACATTTGATTAATACCCTACAACACATTGGATCAAGTGAGAACACCATATCAACCTAAGGAGAGTAGAGGAAACACGTAAAATGGAGATCACAACACATATTTTAGTTTAGTTTCATCCACTAGAAGGTGTTAGGACTAAATTTTTGCATTTGACATCACTTGGGGTCAAACGGATGGCATCGACATGTCTAGGTGGGTGGGTATATGCTAGGGGAGGTGTCTTTTCAGTCATGAAGCCTTCTGGTTGTTCTCGGCTACATTAAACATAGACAATCTCTTAAGAGCCCTAAGACAAAAAAGGTGTCAAACTTTGGACCGACTGTTCTGTCAAACCATGACACGTAGGAACATATTCTTTGCATGTATAGGTGGATGTCAAGTCCACCTACAAATACCTACCTCAGTTTTTTAAATCAATTTCATTTGCCTGTGGTGGAAAGGAACACATTGTTCCAAAATGCTTCAATTTCATGTAGTGGAAAGGTGCTAGGAGTGAAATTTTGCATTCCACACCTTGTAGGGATCAATGGACTACACCAACACATTAGGGTGGGTGGTTAAACTCTAGGGGAGGTCTCTTTTTGTACGCCAAGTGCCCCAGACATTCTGGGCTGTAGGCTACTGGCAAAGTCACTTGAGATCCCTGAGAGCAAAAAACTACCAAACTTTGATGGAGCGGTTCTTGAAATTCGTGGCACATGAGAATGTTTTGTTTAGACCTACATGTGCACGTGGGGTCTATCCACAATAACATCTCTCAGTTTTTTAACTCCAACACATTTGACCATGCTGAAATAAAAACATTCTTGCAAAATGCTTCAGTGGCATTGAGTACAACCTTGCTAGGAGCCATATTTTTTGTTCTGCTCGTCGTGGGGCCCAATGGACTACGCAAAAACATTAGGGTGGGTAGATAAACACTAGGCGAGGTCTATTTTCATGTGCCAAGTGCCCCAGATGTTCCAGGTTGTAGGCTACCGGCAAAGTCACTTGAGATCCCTGAGAGCAAAAAATTACCAAACTTTGACGGAGTGGTTCTTAGAATTCGTGACACCTGGGAATGTTTCGTTTGGACTTATAGGGGCACATGGGGTCCATTCACAATAATCTCTCATTTTTTTTCAACTCCAATCGATTTGATTGTGCCAAAATTAAACACATTCTTGCAAAATGCTTCAGTGGCATTCAACACAACTTTGCCAGGAGCCATATTTTTTCGTTCTGCTCATCGTGGGGCCCAATGGACTACACAAAAATGTTGGGGTGGGTGGATAAATGCTAGGGGAGGTCTCTTTTCATGCACCAAGTGCCCTAGACATTTCAGGTTGCAGGCTACTGACAAAGTCACGTTTATGGAATTTGCCAGTAGCCTACAGCCTGGATCGGTTGGGGCACCTGGCACACGAAAAGAGACCCCCCTAGTTTTTACCTGCCCACCCTGATGTATTGGCACAGTTTGTTGGGCCTATTAGGTCTCAAAAACTCAGGTCGTTAACCCTAAGAGGGTGCCAGGCTCTCTTGACATTTTTGGCTAACTGACATGGGGTAGATATGGCTAAACCCCCTTCACTTCAGGCTCTGCTGGACCTAGGCGGGTAAACCTCTAATTAATAAAGCAGATAAAAAGATGATCACTACTTTAATCAAAATTAATCTAACTATTGATAATGGCACAAATTATAAAATAGATAAAAAGACAAGTTAATTCAAAAAATAATCTAATTTGAAAAGCTAAAACAATAATGCAATCTAACTAAGTAAATCTAAAATGGATTTGTATAAGTGATAATGAAAATACTAGACCAGTGCCTTATTTAATATAGAGTCAGTATGATCATGAAATAAATGACTGTTTGTTTGGTAAAAACTCAAACTATCTGGCATGAAAGAATAGGTATGTAACTTGTACAACCTTGCAAGGAAATAGTTAATATTCCATACTTATATATATCTAATTGACAAAATCAAATTACCTGCATTCATCTAAAAGGATTTAATCCTTGCTTGAAGGAACCTATCAAAATGATACTGCAATTATAATAGATTTATCAAAAATTGGAGACAGAATACAAACCCTAACTATATGACTCTTCTTACAGATCCATGACAATTTCTTCACAGTTACTATGATAGATTTAAAGGATTTAATTCTGAAAGTAGAAACCAATTAATCTCATCACACTATAACAGAAAATGTGTATAGACAACTTGAAGATATACTTGATAACTCAAATTGAATAACAAAAGAAAAGTTTGAAAGGAGACAGTCATATAATTGAATAAATTTAATAGATAGTTGATACCGAAACTTGCAGTTACTGCTTCATGTTCACAAACTTGACTTCATCAGAGAATGCTTGCACATGGTCTATCAAAAATAAAATATATTAAAAATGAACTAGCATTGCTGTTCAAATCTAATCTATAGTATCCCCTGTTCTATTATGTAAACTCTCTCTATAATCTAATCTATCCTCTTTTCTGGTCTTGGTCATCTCTTATAAAGAGCGGCATACAAGTTTCAGACCAGTTACAATAGTTGTGACGGTTGATAACCGAAATCAGTATTTGTTCTAATAAAACAGATTTAGGAAATTTAATACTGGCCACTAATCATCAAATGGATAACCATTTCAGGGTCGAAAAATCTTTACTGTAGTTCTGCTCAATATCCTTCGAGCGTTTCTTTATTATTCCTAAAAAGACCAGATAAAACATAAATTAGTCTTAGATCATTTGATCAAAACAAATTTATTTAAACATATATATTTACTCAATTAATTACTTCCCTTATCGACATTTTATCAGTTGCTTAAGATCCTTTCGTTGGTGTTTATACAACATGTTCGCCGCTATGTATATCCTACAAAAACCCATATTTCAATTGTCAGAAACCATTTGGATTTTAATGATGTTTTTAAGGTTTCTATTTTGTATAAGTTATTCTGTGTTTGCGTGGTGGTAGAATATCAGCGTAAGGTGCCTTTTGTTCACCGAAGGTGTAATGCAAATGTATATCACAAATGTATCCTTAAGAATGTATGTGGGAATGTACATTGTGTTGGATACAAAAGGTGACTGGTTGAAACGGTAAAGAGAACTGGTGATAACAAGTCATGTCTTGGATATACTAGTTCACAGAATTTCCCGGTGTGATACATTGTATATATTAGATTTAAATTTCTCTAAATTCTGGCTTGCATGTATCAAATGCGATGTATGTTTGAAACATACATACAGAGCACAAAATATACAAGCTTTTAACTCTTTTTAATAAACTTTCAGTTCTGCCACTTGTACATAATGCGATGCATATTCTGATATACATTGAGTCACGATACATCATCTACATCGGATTTTAATCCCTTTTGAGTTCCGCGCAATGTATAACATGTAATGTATATTTTGATATACATTGAGTAGTGATGCATCGTTTATATAATTTTTTAATCTTCCCTGAAATCTGCATTGTATGTCCCGCAAATGTATGTATCGATACATACAATGCGAAATATACAAAGACTTATCATTATTTCAGAATCGTTTCAGTTCCAGCCTTGCATATTCCCGTTTTATGTCCACAATGTATTAAAGCCTTGTATATTTTGCTTGGTATGTTCCGCATTTGCCTAGCATACAAAGATAAAATGCATACATCAGACTTAATCGACTCATTCATTTAAACTTTGACTTCTGTTGTGTTCGCGACTTGCATATGGTGCAATGTATATCGGTTTTGTATATACAAAGCTCGAAACATACATTGACTTTTCCTATTTCATAAACTTTCGGGTCCAGCTATGCATATCGCCTTGTATGTACCACAACGTACATACAAAGTGCAAACATACAAAGACTTAATGTCAATTCATAATTGTTTCGGTTCCGCTCTTTGCACATGGGCTTTGCATATCCACTTTGTATGTTTTCAATTTACCAAACATACAAACAAAGCATACATCAGACAGAACCAACCGATTATACATTTAAACTCTGAATTGTTTCGGGCCTGACTTGTATGTATCAAAAATGTGTCATCGAAATGCATACAAGTATAAAAATTTAATAAACCTGACAACCCATTTTTGCGACTTGCAACGACTTTGCATATGCAAACAACTTTGTATATGAGTGACTTGTATGTAAACCTTGTATATGCAACCTGATATACAAACAGACTTGTATATGCAACTCACAAACACTCCCCTTGTACATTTTACCAAAACACTCATAACTTGCAAAATACAGGGAATTTTAACATGGTTCAAAAAGCAACCCCTATTCATTTTCGACAAGGAATTCACCCATACTCAGCTCTAGTACTTAATGCCATTTTTCCTTTATTTTCAACAAGGTTCATAACTTTTCAATTCCTTATTTACGGTTCATCTTTAATGAGCACTTCAACCTGTTGCAACTATGGGCTTAACTAGTATTGTCATTGATGTCAACATACTCCTGTTGCATTAATGATAAGGTTTGGATGAGCCGTGAGCTGAGGATATTGAGAAAATTAGTCTCAATCAGGAACAGTGAAGAACAGTGATGACTGTAAGGCTAAAGTCCAAGATAGGATGATGATCAGAGGATGTAGATTAAAGGGTTTGTAGATATGTGTCTGTATGTGATCCAGTAGAGATTTCAGAGGTCCGCATGAAGATATGAAGAAGTTGTGGCCGCTCAAGTAAAACTGGTTCTGGTAGGTGTTCAGAGGTGACAGAGTGTAACAAGAAAGGTCCGGTGAGATCCAGAAATAAAGTTTCCTATTCTGCAGATTTAAGGGAGTTCTAAGGAAGTCTTTATAGTGTATCAACTCTATTTGTTCATGGTTTGAAGGTCTGCAAGCATCTATTCCTTTATGACAGTAATGACAGACTGTGTTCTTTAGGTTCTGGATGAAGGAGAGAAGGATTTCAGTAAGCAGAAGAAGTGTGGATGTTCTTGGTGACTCAGGCAAGCTTATGGAGGTCTTTGGATTGTGCCCAATTTGTGTTGGTAATCTGCACTAAAGTTGGAGTTCACAATTGAAGAGTAAACTTCTGAATGATGGTGTTCTTCTTGAGATAGGCCAACCGGATGAGTTATGCATCTGGCGGATGCTCTTATGAATGTTTGCCGACTTAGATGATCATTCCTAAGTTGATGCCTTGTATAAATAAGGGATTGTGAAGTTAGTTTGAAGTTGTCCTTTTGTGGTGATGAGAGTGTGGTAGCGAGGAGGAGAGCAAAAGGCAGAGCAGAAGTATTGAGCTTAATGGAATTGACTCAAGCATGGTGAAGATGCTATTTTCTAGTTCAAGTAGGTGATACTTATTTCTTTGTAGATAGTGTGTCTCTTCTACGCAGTGAGCCCTAATTGGCATGTGCCATTTTGTTCTTTCTATTCTTCTAACAGAGAATATATTCTTGGGTTAATCACCCCATGGTTTTTCCCTTAACTGGGTTTTCCACGTCAAAATCTTAGTGTCTCATGTGTTGATGTGTTTCTGCTCTTGATTTGTTGCATTATGTTTCCATGATTGATTTATTGTTAAGCTGCTAAATTGCAAAGTGGAATTAAGTGTTTAATAGAAAGAAAGTTTTGCACAACTGATTCACCCCCCCTCTTAGTTGTGGGCCCTAAGTCTAACAATTGATATCAGAGCCAAGTACCTCTAAAAGGAACTTAACCGCTTGAGAAGATCCAGTATGTCATCCTACAAGAAGGATAGTGCGAAGTTTGATGGAACCAATTTTAGTTTGTGGAAAGGTTGGATGGAATGTCACTTGCAATGTATGGGAAGGGTTTACTGGACCATGGCTACAACACAGTATACACCTCCATAGGGTAGTCCGAAAGCTCCAAATGAAATCACAGATGCTGAAAACAATCTGCAGACTATAGAAGCTCTTCTAAGCACTTTATCTGATTTAGAGCTCTCAAATGTTATTGACCTACCAACTGCTTATGAGATTTGGAAAAAATTGGAACTTTTGCATGAAGGAGATCAGTATGTTAAATGTGCAAGGTTACAGAGTCTGAAAGGAAAATTTGAAAACCTGAAGATGAGATATGATGAAAATATTACTACCTTTATGCCAAGAGTAAATGAGCTTGTTTGTGGAATTAGAAATGCAGGTGGAGTCTTGGATGAAAATGAGATTGTTGGCAAAATTCTCAGATCCCTTCTCGCCTCTTACAAAATCAAGGTTGCTGCCATTGATGAATTCAGAGCCCATACAACTGTCACAAGAGATCAATTGGTTGGCAAATTGGCTGCATTTGAAATGATCGAGTTTAGAGATGATCCCCCCAAGACTGAATTTGCATTCAAAGCCAGTGCCTCTGTAAAAGGTAAACAAAGGTTTGATCTGGGAGAGAACTCTTCAAGGAAACTATCATGGTATGAGAAAGCAAGAAAAGACCTGGAAGAAGAAGAAGTAGAAACTGCTCAACTTGAAGCCCTTATTGCAAAGAGACTGCCAAGAGGATCCGGTAAGTATGAAGGGAAATTGCCTTTTAAGTGTTTTAACTGCAATAAGATTGGTCATTTTGCCTCAAGATGTTCGGAAAGATTTTCAAGGCCAAATCCTAACAGATCAAGGTTCCAAAAGAATTGTTACTATGTTCATGAAGAAGATGACAATGAAGGAGTAATAGATGATGAATCAGAAATAGGAAACAAATCCAGAAATGAATGGGTGTTTATTGCCATCAAGGAAGAAGAATTAATATCCTCTGAATCTGTCAATCATAAAGTTGTAGAAAGAGCTTTGGCTGCCCAAGTTGAAGAAAAGGATGATTGGGTCATTGACAGTGGATGTTCTCACCATATGACAGGTGACAAAAATAAGTTTGTAGATTTGGAAAGGTATGAAGGAGGAGTAGTAAAGTTTGGTGATAATTCTGCTGGTAGAATCAGAGGTAGAGGAACTATTTCTTTTGATGGAAGAAACAAAACTGGTAATGTACTGTATGTTGAAGGATTGAAGCACAATCTTCTTAGTGTTGGACAGTTGGTGGACAAAGGCTATGATCTCCGGTTCAAAGATGGAAAATGCAAGATCTTTGAAAGCTCTGGAACAGAGATTGCATCCAATACCCAAACTAAAGGTAATATCTTCCACTTGGTTGGTACTGGTAAAAGTTGTTTATTTGTTCAAGTTGATCAGAGTTGGTTATGGCATAGGAGAATGTGTCATGTGAATTTTGATAATATCATCAAGATAAGCAATACTCAGGCTGTAAGAGATCTTTCAAAATTGGTGAAACCTACTAATAGCTTGTGCAAAGAATGTCAGTTGGGTAAGCTGAGCAGAATCACATTCAAGAGTAAGGAACTGTCTTCTACCAGATTATTGGACTTAGTTCATACTGACCTTTGTGGCCCATCAAGAATCAGGAGTATGCAAGGTGATAGATACTTCATGTTACTAATTGATGACTATTCCCGGATGATGTGGGTAACTTTTCTGAAAGAGAAATCAGAAGCTTTTGAGAAATTTAAAATATTCAAGGCTATGGTAGAGAATGAAACCGGATTGAAATTGAAATGTCTGAGGTTTGATAGAGGTGGAGAATTCACTTCCAGTGAGTTCATAGAGTTCTGTGAGAAACATGGAATAAAGAGACAGTTGTCTACTCCTAGGACTCCACAGTAGAATGGAGTAGTGGAAAGAAAGAACCGGACCATACAGGAAGCATCTAGGACCATGATGATGGAAGCAAATGTTCCTCATATCTATTGGAGAGAAGCTGTCAGCATTGCAGTCTATACTCTCAATCGAGTTCAAATCAGAAGCAATACTGGTAAAACTCCTTATGAACTTTGGTTTGGCATCACTCCTACTGTAAGGTATTTCAGAGTTTTTGGTAGCAAATGTTACATTAAAAGAGATGAATATCTAGGAAAGTTTGATGCTAGAAGTGATGAAGGAATTTTCTTGGGTTACTCTACTCAAAGCAAAGCATATCAGTGTTATAACAAAAGACTGAGAAAGATGATAGAAAGTACAAATGTGATTGTTGATGAGGGAATTGAGAAACCCTCAAGGTTTGATGAGTATGATGAAGATGATCAGAATGGTGTTCTGACTCAAGGAGCCCAAGCCTCATATGTTAGTTAGATTCAAGCTAATCTGATAAACCAGGAAGAAGAAATGAGTTTCAATGAGCCTGATCAAGAATCAGAAGTGCAAGAAATTCCTAAAGTTCCCAGGTATGTAAGATTGAACCACTCTGAAGATCAGATCATAGGTGATAAAAGAAAAGGAGTACTAACAAGAAGGAGAATTACTCCAGATTCAGAAGAGTATTGTTTGATTTTAAAGATTGAACCTAAGATAGTGAATGAATCTTGCAATGATGAAAACTGGACTAAAGCAATGGAGGAAGAGCTGGTGCAAATAGAGAAAAATCACACTTGGGATCTTGTTCCCAGACCTAGAAACAAGAATGTGATTGGAACCAAATGGGTCTTCTAGAACAAACTAAATGAAGTTGGTGAAGTAATCTGAAATAAAGCCAGATTGGTCTGCAAGGGCTACTCTCAAATAGAAGGAATTGATTTTGAAGAAACTTTTGCTCTGGTGGCAAGAATTGAAGTAGTTAGATTATTTCTTGCCTTTGCTGCCTTCAATGATTTCAAGGTATATCAGATGGATGTCAAGTCTACCTTTCTAAACGATGACTTGGAAGAAGAACTGTATATAGAGCAACCGGATGGATTTCAGTTGTCTGATCATGTTGATATGGTCTACAAGTTGAAGAAGGCACTGTATGGATTAAAGCAATCCCCAAGAGCTTGGTATGAAAGATTGGATAAGCATCTTTTGAAGAATGGTTTCAACAAAGGTACTGCTGATAGTAACTTATATTTCAAAATTGACCATGAAAACATCTTGATTGTTGAAGTATTTGTTGATGATATCATCTTTGGAGGAAGAGATAGTATGTGTAAAACTTTTGCAAATCAAATGAAAAGTGAGTTTGAGATGTCTATGCTTGGTGAAATGAATTTCTTTTTGGGTCTGCAAATCACTCAAACAAAGAAAGGAATCTTCATTTCTCAGACCAAATATGTGAAAGAATTGTTGAAGAAATTTGGGATGGAAGATTTAAAACCTATGAATACTCCCATGGCAACCGGATGAAAGTTGAGCAAAGATGATGACTCTCCTAAGGCAGACCAGACAAAGTACAAATCAATGATTGGAGGATTGTTGTATCTCACTCAAACTAGACTAGATATTATGCAAGCTATTGGTTTTGTTGCTAGATTCCAAGCTAATCCTAGAGAATCCCATGTCATGGCAATCAAGAGGATTTTTAGATATCTAAAAGGGATGGTTGAGTATGGTCTGTGGTATCCTAGAGATCATGATTTCTTTCTTCATGCATGTACAGATGTTGATTGGGCAGGAGATGTGGATGACCGGAAGAGTACCAGTGGTGGAGCATTCTTTTTGGGGAAGAGATTGGTTTCTTGGCTAAGCAAGAAACAAGAGGCAATATCTCTGTCTACAACTGAAGCAGAATATATTGCAGCAATAGGTAGTTGCACTCAAGTTTTGTGGATGAAGTAGATGCTAAGAGATATCAAAGTGGAGTATGAGGAACCTATCACAATCTTCTGTGATAATTCAAGTGCTATAAATATATCTAAGAATTTGGTGTTGCATTTAAAGACTAAACACATATCCATCAAGTTTCACTTTTTGAGGGAGCAAGTGAACAAGAATGAAGTCAGATTGGAGTTTGTACCCTCCAAGGATTAGATTGCAGACGTCTTTACTAAACCTCTACCTAAGGACTCTTTTGAGTATCTCAGGGAGAAGTTAGGGGTTATTTCCCCTCTGGTGATGAACTAAGGTGCACTGAGGTGCATCAGTTTGGTGGATATCATAGTCATATCTTGTGATCCGGATTGATGGGAGCTGCTACTCAGGGGGAGCAGAAGGTATGATTCTAGAGTGTTGGAATTGCAAGTATGTGCCCTTTGCCATTGATGTCAAAGGGGGAGAGAAGACATGTGAAAAACAAGTGGTTGCTGATCAAAGGGGAAGCAGTAAATGGAGAGAAGACATGTGAATGGTTGTTGCTGATAGGGGGAGCTGTGACAGTAAGAAGAAGTTCTTGTCTTGATGGTTAAAATAGTTTTTCACATCTTATGTTGTCATCAATGACAAAGGGGGAGATTGTTGCAAGTATGGGCTTAACTGGTATTGTCATTGATGTCAACATACTCCTATTGCATTAATGATAAGGTTTGGATGAGCCGTGAGTTGAGTATATTGAGAAAATTAGTCTCAATCAGGAACAGTGAAGAACAGTGATGACTGTAAGGCAAAAGTCCAGGATAGGATGATGATCAGAGGATGCAGATTAAAGGGTTTGTAGATATGTGTCTATATGTGATCCAATAGAGATTTTGGAGGTCCACATGAAGATATGAAGAAGTTGTGGCCACTCAAGTAAAACTGGTTCTGGTAGGTGTTCAGAGGTGACAGAGTGTAACAAGAAAGGTCCGGTGAGATCCGGAAATGAAGTTTCCTATTCTGCGGATTTAAGGGAGTTCTGAGGAAGTCTTTATGGTGTATCAACTCTATTTTTTCATTGTTTGAAGGTCCACAAGCATCTGTTCCTTTATGACAGTAATGACAGACTGTGTTCTTGAGGTTCTGGATGAAGGAGAGAAGGATTTCAGTAAGCAGAAGAAGTGTGGATGTTCTTGGTGACTCATGCAAGCTTGTGTAGGTCTTTGGATCATGTCCAATTCATGTTGGTAATCCGCACTAAAGTTGGAGTTCACAATTGAAGAGTAAACTTTTGAATGATGGTGTTCTTCTTGAGACAGGCCGACCAGATGAGTTATGCATCTAGCAGATGATCTTATGAATGTTTTCTGACTTAGATGATCATTCCTAAGTTGATGCCTTGTATAAATAAGGGATTGCAAAGTTAGTTTGAAGTTTCCCTTTTGTGGTGATGAGAGTGTGGTAGCGAGGATGAGAGCGAAAGGCAGAGCAGAAGTATTGAGCTTAATGGAACTGACTCAAGCATGGTGAAGACACTATTTTCCAGTTCAAGTAGGTGATACTTATTTCTTTGTAGACAGTGTGTCTCTTGTAGGCAGTGAGCCTCTTGTGAGCAGTGTGCTCGAGTAGTGAGCCCTAATTGGCATGTGCCATTTTGTTCTTTCTATTCTTCTAACAGAGAATATATTCTTGGGTTAATCACCCCGTGGTTTTTCCCTTAACCAGGTTTTTCACGTCAAAATCTTGGTGTCTCATGTGTTGATGTGTTTCTGCTCTTGATTTGTTGCATTATGTTTCCATGATTGATTTATTGTTAAGCTGCTAAATTACAAAGTGGAATTAAGTGTTTAATAGAAAGAAAGTTTTGCACAACTGATTCACCCCCCCTCTTAGTTGTGGGCCCTAAGTCTAACACAACCATGTTATATTAAGTCTTTAGGAATTAGAATAGATCAAATCCAAATATTTCTATCAACTTAATTGTTAATTTATGCTTGAAAACAATTGTGGATCTTTCCATATATGGTCACATACTGAAATCTTTGGATGATTGAACTTAATATTTGCCAAAAGGTAGCTTGGGAATTTTAGTCCCAACAGTGGCTCTTTCTAGGGATGTATGCCCCTTGTGGGCATAGCAAGATCTCAGATTTTCTGGAGGAGCAGACCAGTGCCTACCCCATTGGGCGATAGAGTCAAAACTTTTGTCCCAAAACTGATATGGTCAAAAAGACCATATCAAAAAAAGAAAATCCATGTCTTTCCCCTATCAAAAACCTTGTTCTGATCATGTTGTAATGATACCCCATCTGCTTGACTGAATCTGTTTGTATAGTTCATTAATGCATCATAATTTATGCTGCAAGTGTGTTCAGTATTATTTGGTATCTGGAAGTCAGGCATAGTCTGAACACCTTCATTATAGTATGACATAAGGAAGTCATGATTGTTAGACCTAGTAGGATGTCTTACTTTATCATATCTATTGTTATTCACCAAATGTTGGTCTTTTAACTGAATTGGAAAATGGAATAGATCAAGTTGCTTTTGACACATGCTATCATTAATGTTGGCTCCAACATAAAACATCGTATCCTCTTCCTTATCACATCCATCTTCCCCACACATTTGAGAATCAATAATCTGCCAATCATACATACTGGAATCATCAACCTCCTTTGGTTCAATGGACATCTTTATCTCTGGATAAATGTCATAAGAGAACTCATGACCACTATCTGTCTCTTCTTTGCAAGAATGTGACTTGGGAAATATCGCCTCGTATATTTCATCACCCTTATCATGTTGAATGAATTCACTGTCAAAAGATATATGTGCTGGACCCAGTATTTGGGTATCCTCTTTATGTACATATTTTTGATATTCTTTGGTGAGCAATTCTGAAATATGCTCACTGTCAAGTGAGCATGTTTCTTCATCAACCCTCTCACCAAAATTTTCATCATTCTTTTCATCACTACTATAATGCTCAAAAATCGATGTACATATTTCATCAACATGATCATTTATAGACTCTTTATTAGAATATCCACCTCCCTGACTGTCTGAATGGCTTTCATCCTCTTCATCTTCTTGTGCTATATCATCATACAATGGTTTTGAACAAGCCTGAAGATTATTTTCTGCTATGTGCACTTCCTCTTGATCAAGATTTTGTTTTGCTTGTTGAAAATATTCACCCTGGTTATCTAAAAAGACTTCATCCTCAGGATAGCATGGGTTTGGAAACACTTAGAGTTCATATTCTAGTATACCCTCTTCATCAAAAGTTTTTCTTCCTTTTTGTAAACAATGCTCCTCTTCCTCCCAACACTGCTGATTTATATATTGTGGTGGGTGGGCTGGGATAAAACTTGTCTGATATGGAGGCTGATAGTAAACATTTTGTTGGGTGGGTTGATGAGAGTGCACATTCTGATGTGACATATGTGGGTGGTGATATTGTGGAGCATACCGCTATCCAGGTGGTGGATAGTATTGGGGAATGTTACCTACATTTATAGGCTGGGGCCTTTGTGGTGACATATTATATTGGGTAGGGTTGCTGCATCCATTATGAGATACTTTTGAAGTTCCTGGAGCATATGTATTCCGAGAGGGCTCATGTGAATCGATATTACCACCTTGTGGAGGGACATATTTTGGTGGCTTTGATGCATGTATGTTCAATTGTGCCAGTCTATTTTTGAGTCTTTGTTCTTGATATTCTAAATGTATAGCAAGTTCCTGATCAATCATACAGTCATAGTCTATGATAGCTTGATTAGCAAACCTCTCTTGATCTTCATAAGAGCTACGATAATCGCTTAATTGCAAATCCACATGATTGTCATCAAAATCTAGATTTCCAATGGATTCTTCATAACATTTACAGTCACAATCTGTTATGCAGGATAGACCCTCTCTATCTTTATCCACATCATGTGGGCTGTTATAGTCATTATTTTCATTTGCATACCCATCCTTTAATGGCTGCATTTTTTTATCATCATCTTGATATTCATTATCATTGGATTCAATATTGATAGCATCCTCATACCTTTTCCTTTCTATGATAGGAATCAATTGAGCCACTTGGTCTAGAGTGATTGGCTTTAATGATTCAGGCCAATAAATTGACATAGGCTTATAAGCAAGCATGAACATTTTAATGCATAAGGATTCACTAGGTTTGAGATGTAAAGGTATCTGTATATAGATGCCCACCAACCTATGGAACAAATCAGGTTCAGATTCTCCTTCATGTCTCCTTAGTTCAAAGAATGCATCTACAGAGGGTATGTTATATTTTTTCATGTTTCATCAATTTTATTTTTAGAGTCACCACCTCTTGTGAGAAGAGGAAAATTTCATCTTTCTAGGTTCTTGCCAGCAGAGTTTACCAATTTGTTTTTGAAATTTTGTGTAGAGTCGCCACCTCTATTTAGAGGACTAATCAATTTTCTAGGTTTTTCCTTCCACCAGTAGAGTTATGCCTTTTAATTCTCTGACTCTAATAACATGGTCTATTACCAAGTTTCTCTATGTGTCCCCAGTAGAGTCACCAATTCTGTTAGGTCTCAAAAATGCAAGTCGTTAACCCTAAGAGGGTACCATGCTCTCTTGACGTTTTTGGTTAACTGACATGGGGTAGATATGGCTAAACCCCCTTCACCTCAGGCTCTGTCGGACCTAGGGGGGTAAACCTCTAATTAATAAAGCAGATAAAAAGATGATCACTACTTTAATCAAAATTAATCTAACTATTGATAATGGCACAAATTATAAAACAGATAAAAAGACAACAAGTTAATTCAAAAAATAATCTAAATTGAAAAGCTAAAACAATAATGCAATCTAACTAAGTAAATCTAAAATGGATTTGTATAAGTGATAATGAAAATACTAGACTAGTGCCGTATTTAATATAGAGTCAGTATGATCATGAAATAAATGACTGTTTGTTTGGTAAAAACTTGAACTATGTGGCATGAAAGAATAGGTATGTAACTTGTACAACCCTGCAAGGAAATAGTTAATATTCCATACTTATATATATCCAATTGACAAAATCAAATTACCTGCATTCATCTAAAAGTTAATCCTTGCTTGAAGGAACCTATCAAAATGATACTGCAATTGTAACAGATTTATCAAAAACTGGAGACAAAATACAATCCCTAACTATATGACTCTTCTTATAGATCCATGACAATGTCTTCACAGTTACTATGATAGATTTAAAGGATTTAATTCTGAAAGCAGAAACCAATTAATCTCATCACACTATAACAACAAATGTGTATAGACAACTTGAAGATATACTTGATAACTCAAATTGAATAACAGAGAAAACTTTGAAAGGAGATAGTCATATAATTGAATAAATTTAACAGATAATTGATACCAAAACCTGCAATTACTGCTTCATGTTCACAAACTTGACTTCATCAGAGAATGCTTGCACATGGTCAATCAAAAATAAAATATATGAAAAATGAACTAGCATTGCTATTCAAATCTAATCCATAGTATCCCCTGTTCTATTCTGTAAACTCTCTCTATAATCTAATCTATCCTCTTTTTTGGTCTTGGTCATCTCTTATAAAGAGCAGCATACAAGCTTCAGACCAGTTACAATAGTTGTGACAGTTGATAACCGAAATCAGTATTTGTTCTAATAAAATAGATTCAGGAAATTTAATACTGGCCACTAATCATCAAATGGATAACCATTTCAGGGTCGAAAAATCTTTGACTGTAGTTTTGCTCAATATCCTTCGAGGGTTTCTTTATTATTCCTAAAAAGACCAAATAAAACATAAATTAGTCTCAGATCAGTTGATCAAAACAAATTTATTTAAACATATATATTTACTCAATTAATTACTTCCCTTATCGACATTTTATCAGTTGCTTAAGATCCTTTCGTGGGTGTTTATACAACTTGTTTGCCGCTGTGTATATCCTACAAAAACCCATATTTCAACTGTCAGAAACCATTCAGATTTTAATGATGTTTTTAAGGTTTCTATTTTGTATAAGTTATTCTGTGTTTGCGTGGTGGTAGAATATCGGCGTAAGGTGCCTTTTGTTTCACCGAAGGTGTAATGCAAATGTATATCGCAAATGTATCGTTAAGAATGTATGTGGGAATGTACATTGTGTTGGATACAAAAGGTGACTGGTTGAAATGGTAAAGAGAACCGGTGATAACAAGTCATGTTTTGTATATACTAGTTCACACTAGTTGCCGGTGTGATACATTGTATATATTAGATTTAAATTTCTCTGAATTCTGGCTTGCATGTATCAAATGCGATGTATGTTCAAAACATACATACAAAGCGTAGAATATACAAGCTTTTAACTCTTTTTAATAAACTTTCAGTTCCACTTGTATATAATGCGATGCATATTCCAATATACATTGAGTCATGATACATCATTTACATCAAATTTTAATCCCTTTTGAGTTCCGCGCAATGTATAACATGTAATGTATATTCTGATATACATTGAGTAGTGATGCATCGTTTATACCATTTTTTAATCTTCGCTATTTCATAAACTTTTGAGTCCGGCTATGCATATCGCCTTGTATGTACCGCAACGTACATACAAAGTGCAAACATACAAAGACTTAACGTTAATTCATAATTGTTTCAGTTCCGCTCTTTGCACATGGGCTTTGCATATCCACTTTGTATGCTTTCAATTTACCAAACATACAAACAAAACATACATCCAACAGAACCAACCAATTATACATTTAAACTCTGAATTGTTTCGGGTCCAACTTGTATGTATGAAAATGTGTCATCGAAATGCATACAAGTATAAAAATTTAATGAACCCGACAACCCATTTTTGCGACTCGCAATGACTTTGCATATGCAAACAACTTTGTATATGAGCAACTTGTATGTAAACCTTGTATATGCAATTCACAAACACTCCCCTTGTACATTTTACTAAAACACTCATAACTTGCAAAATACAGGGAATTTTAACATGGTTCAAAAAGCAACCCCTATTCATTTTGACAAGGAATTCACCCATATTCAGCTCTGGTACTTAATGCCATTTTTCCTTTATTTTCAACAAGGTTCATAACTTTTCATTTCTTTGTTTACGGTTCATCTTTAATGAGCACTTCAACCATGTTATATTAAGTCTTTAGGAATCAGAATAGATCAAATCCAAATATTTCTATCAACTCAATTGTTAATTTCTGCTTGAAAACAACTGTGGATCTTTCCATATATATTCACATACTGAAATCTTTGGATGATTGAAACTTAATATTTGCCAAAAAGTAGCTTGGGAATTTCAGTCCCAACAGGGCCCCATGATGATAAAAACAAAAAATATGGCTCCTGGCAAGGTTATGCTGAAAGCCATTGAAGCATTTTGCAAGAATGCATTTAATTTTGGTGGGTGATCCCACAATATTGAGTCCTGAACTTGGGACATCTTGTTTTTTTGTCTGAAATCACATATTTTTTTAAAAAATAATGAGGGGTTCCATATAAAGTGGTTTAATTGAAAGGGGTTAGATAAAACCCCCTTAGATCAAACCCCCTTGGAAAGAATCCCCCTAGTCTTAAATCAAAACCTCTATAGAGTCTCCTCCACACCTATCAAAATGCTAACAAAAAACCAATTTTGCTTCACCTTTTGGGGGATGAAATGAAGTCATTTAGAAATTATATTTTGTAAGTATGTAGCCCTTATTATAAACTTTCCAAAAAGTATGATTTTGAATATATTTCATTTGATTATCATATTTATTTTTTATTTTCTAATGAACATAGGTTTTTCATCGAACATCAAGGTCTCTATTTCACACACGTGGAAAAATAAAAAATAGAGAAAAAAAATTATGAAAAATATCTGCACACTAGGTATTGATGTCCTTGTTTGAAAAAAAACAATTTAATTTGGATACATACATAAAAAGTTATGTTGTATGGTATAGACTTGTGTCTGAATTATAATTAATCTCACTTCAAAAATTAATAAAAAATATATATGTAACAAAAAATTATAAAAAAAAATCTGTGCACTAGATATTGGTGTTTTTGATTATATAATGTGACTAAAACAAAGGGCTGAACCTTTACATTATAGAAAAAAAGAAACCCTAGAGGCAAAAGAACAAAAGAGCCTCAAAACAATTACAACATAACCCGCTTAACTAGCATAAACAACATAGACAACATAACCAGACTAAAGATAGTAGATATAAAGTAGCAGAGAATAGACAACATAACAGTAAACAAAACTAAGGAGAAACATTCTCCCATCTTTTAGCCAGAGATTCAATAATTTCATCCAACTTTTTAAAATTCTCCTCTTTGTCATCAACAGCAGTAGTCCCAAGATCCTACAACACAGAAAGATTAAGCAACACAATACACTTGAGCACATTGCTTATTAACTATTCCAGCTTCTCCACACGACCCCTCAGGATAGCAATGTCATGCCTTAGGCCATCACCTTCCTCAGTCTCATCACTAGCTTCCTCCACAAACATCCTTCCCCCTTCGTCACAATTGTCCTTAGAGTCACCGACAGCACCTCCTGAAACATCGGTCGGTTTATTCACATTCTTGCCCTCAGCATCTTCATAGATCTCTTGAACTTCAAGGACCTTAGCATCATTCCCCTGAGTGGAGGCATTAGAAGCACTCTCTGAATAATCAATCAGTTTACTTTCAGCGTAGGCTTACCAGCAATCCTACCCAACCTCTTAACCCCAGAAGAGAAACCCTCATTCTTTTCTTTAGCAGACAGATTAGATTTACTGCCAGGTCCCACAGGGGTACTGCTAAGATTTTTAGGGGTCCCCACAGCATCCCCCACAGTATCCTCTTCCATCTCCCTTATTTTCCTCTTCTTACTTTTCACACTCCCGTTAGAGGCCGGAGTGTGAGTAATGGTCACCATGGTAGTCTCCTCATTGGACAGAGAAAAAGAAACCCCTTTCAATTTATGAGAAGTAGGGGAAGGGCAAGGCTCTTCAGAGTCAACAATATCATCAGGGTTGGTAGAAATTTCACCACTATGGGTCTGGATAGGCTTAGGCGGCTCCAAAGCAAGATGAAAATTGTATAAACAGAGGATAAGACCTTGGTGTAAGGGAACGAGTTTCTTGGAAGGTTTCTTAGCCAACTTAGCTTTAGCCCTAAAGACCGAATGCTCAAGAGAAGACAATAAATAGAATGAGAAACTAATATGCACATTATGCCTAAAATGATTAAGCAAAGGAAGGTGGTAATTGTAAAACCTAGTAAACCAACCCTCCAAAGTGAAGTATTTCATGATGAGGAAACACATTGCATCCCACGGCTTTGGCAGCTTGGTCCGTTCAAACCCTCCCTGGTAGGGAACAAGTTCTTCTCCTTCCCCAAGGAACAACTTCTAGTTAGAATGGTCCACCACTTTCACTTTCCTTTGTAGCTTGGTCCCCTTAGTAGACAGACCAGTCGCCATAGCAATTACTTTCTCAGAAATCTCAAACCCAATTCTCCCAACAGTGACTCTACGGTTTTGCCAGGACCGAGCAAATTGCTCAGACAGATTTTCATCATATCCATTAAGGTGTTCTAGAAAAGGGCTGATACCACCTTCCTTGTAGTAGTGCTAGACCACAACATTGTTCTTGAATTCACAACAGGAAATTGGCTCCATTCGAATCCTATCTCCTCCCATTTTAGCCTTCCAAACAATAACACAAAACGCCCAAAACCAGAAATTCGCAGAGTAATTGTGAAAGGTAAAAGTAATAGCTTGATAAGGAATTATGATAATAAGGCTGCATGAATTATCATTAATTAGAGCCGCCTATCAAAAAACCAATTAAAGCCCTCCCTTCCCATGCTCAAACATAATAATCAGGAATTCGCTATAATTAGCAAATAAGCAACTTGCCTTAACACAAGGGAGTAATAATGCGGAAATGACATTGAGCAACGAAGTACATAAAAGCCCGTACTTTGAGATACATGTCAGCATCTTCCAATAAAATCAACGGAACAATCTGTCTCTCTTAGTATGATGAGCCATCCTTGACAAGTCAGCTCCTTTTGAATTAAATCCCTTATGTTTAAAGGAATGTTTTTAACTTGGCGCCAACATCGCCAATTTGAAAATTGCTGGCCATAGGTAGGAAGGGCATCAGTAACCCCGTTTCCCTCTCTATATATATGAGAGATATCAACTCTAGAGATCTGCTGCAGAAGGATCTGGATATCAACTATAATATCTTTCAGTTTCCAGCGACAAGTCGACACATTAGTAACAACATCAATAATCATTTTAGAATCCCCCTGAATATACAATTGCTGAATATCAAGTGAAATAGCCAATTTCACCCCCATAAAAGAGCAGAGGCTTCATCATAATTATTGCTTTGAAAACCTATCCCACCATCATAGGCAGCACCCAACCATCCTTTGTCATCCCTGATTATCCCACCACCACTAGCCTTACCATTAGCCTTAGAAGCCCCATCAAAGTTCACTTTGAGCCAATGGGGCTTCAGGGGAGTCCATCTGGTATTTAATCTCTGTAGTTGTTTGGAATTATCATGAGCTGAAATTTGGTTTAGAATTCTCCTATTTGTCACAATTTGCTCTTCTTCTTGAGAAAGAGGTTTTTCCGCAGTTTTGATGTGGGAATTGATCACACTTTCCATGAGGATCTTAGAAAAAGAATGATGGACTTGAGAGGTATCCCTGGCAGCATCCCTAAATATTTTGTTATTACATTCCTTCCATAAAGTCCAACCAAGACAAGGCAGAGTTTGGTTCCAAAGCTCAACAAGCCATGGATGAGAGAAAGTAGGGCACCAGTTGGTAATGACTTCCCTAACATCAGGATTACAAACCCATTGAATGCCAAAATTCCTTAAAATAGTATCCTAGATTTCGCTGGTAAAATCATAGTGGAGGAATAAATGAGAGATTGTTTCCTCCTTCTCAAATCACAGAAAACACCTATTTACCAAAGTGAATCCCCTCCTCTGTAAATTATTGAGTTAAGGTTTTGTTATGAACATCAACCAAAACATATTAATTTTAGGGATAAGTTTATGATTCCAAACTTTCCTCCAAAGCTCATTTTTATGCACATCAGGGATTAGCAGATGGTAAGTAGACTTAACAGAAAAATGACCTTTCTTATCCGGCCACCAATACAACTCATCTTCCCTAGGAAAGAGAGGGATTCTGACCCACAGCATCAAATGTTGAATAGACCGCATCCTAGGAGTGAGCTCAGGGCATTGAGTATAGCAATCTAGGAGATTTTTCCAAATCCTGATACCATTATTATTGTGAATATAATGACAAACTTTGGCCCCAAAAAATTGTTTAGCAATATCAACAACAACTCCATAATCACCTTGAGCATCAAGGGCCTTATCATTCATCCAAATGTCTTCCCAGAAGTTGGTAGAATTACCATTCCCCAGTTTCCATCTAAGCCCTTGTTTGAGTAAACTTCTAGACTTCAACATTTTATTCCAAATAATAGAGCCTTGAGGAAGCCCCTCCTGATGAAGGAAACTAAGGTTATCAGTTCCATGAAGATACTTGGCTTGTAGAATGTCCCCCCACTCTTTATGATTATGGACCAAATTCTAGTTTATTTTGGAAAGGAGGGCTTTATTCATATTCTTGACAGATCTAATGTTAAGACCTCCATGAGATTTGGGAAAACAAACTTTCTCCCAACTAACCAAAGACATTCTTTATTTGTCTTCCACACCTGTCCATAGGAATTTTCTTTGGATCTGCTCCAACTTGTCAACAATAAACCTAGGCATTTTAAAAAGAGAAAGGAAGTAAGTAGGAATACCTTGTAAAGAAGCTCGTAAAAGTTGTAATTTACCAGCACTACTAAGTAATTTCCCCTTCCAGCCAACCAACTTCTTCTGAGTTCTTTCTAGAGTTCCATTCCAAAATCCCTGAGAAACCTCTTTAACCGTGAGACGGAGGCCAAGATAAACAGCAGGAAGATCAGCCTCAGCACAGCCAATAATATTAATGATTTTTCGCCGGAGATCAGCTGGAGTATTAAAAAATACACATTGCTCTTCTAAAAGTTTATGTATTGACTAGAAGCTTTGGTATAGTCATTTAAAATATTCTTCCAACTACAAGCTTCAATCACAGAAGAGATACCAAAGAGGTGTTGGATCTAGGGCATACAACTGAGAGGGGGGGGGTGAATCAGTTGTATAGAACTTCTTCTATTTCAAACACTTAATTCTTTGTTGTTAGTTAGCAGCATATCAAATAATCATTCATGGACGCATAATACATAAACATAAGAGCAGATAAGCATCAACACATTGAACACCAAGATTTTGACGTGGAAAACCCGGTTAAGGGAAAAACCACGGGGTGATTAACCCAAGAATTATTCTCTGTTAGAAGAATAAAGAAAAATGAATGGCACATGCCAATAAGGGCTCACTGCCCGAGCACACTGCTCACAAAGAGGCCCACTGCCTACAAGGAGACACACTGTCTACAAAGTGATGAAAATCACAGTCTTGAACTGGAGAATGACATCTCTTCCATGTCCGGATCAGTTCCAATTAAGCCCAACAATCTCTGCTCTGCCTTTCGCACCTTTCTTCGCTATATCATGCTCATCTTCTTCACCACCACTGAAATGAACTCACAAACCGTTATTTATACAAGACATTGACTTAGAAACAAACATCTAAGTCGGCAAACAACCATAGGAGTATCCGCAAGATGAATAACACATCCGGTCGGCCATCACAAGAACATTCGCCGGATGAACAACTCATCCGGTCGGCTACACAGAGCAAGAACTTCATCCGGAAGAATAGCTTCAATTCCGGGCTCTACCATCAATGCGGACCAACAACACAACCTAAACATGATCCAAGAACCTTCACAAGCCTGTCTGAATGTCCGGATACATCCGCACTTCCTCTACTTACTGGGATCTCTTGTTTTCCTCATCCGGAACTTTAAGAACACAGTCTGTCGCCATTGTCATAATCCAAGAGGTACTTCTGGACCTCCAAATCATACACAAATCAGGATGATACATCACAAGGACATCCCAAACACTCTTTCCAATCCGCAGATTGGGATAATACAATTCCGGACCTCACCGGACCTTTTTGTGATCCTCTGTCACCTCCGGATACTTGCCGAACCCGGTTCTATACCGGCAGCCACAACTCCTTCCGATCTTCATGCGGACCTCTGAAATCTTAACTGTAACATCTCAAGACTCATATCTACTAACCCTTTGATCCGCATCCTCCGGTTCTCATCCTATACAGTACATTTACCTTCTTCTTATCACTGTTCTTCACTGTTCCTGACTGAGTCTAATTTTCTCAATATCCTCAGCACACAGCTCATCAAATCCTTCTTGTCAATGCAATATGAGTATGTTGACATCAATGACAACACTAGCTCACCTCATACTTGCAACAATCTCCCCCTTTGTCATTGATGGCAACATATGATGTGAAAAACCATCAAGACAAGAACTTCTCTTTTCTGTCACAGCTCCCCCTATCAACAACAACTCTTCACATGTCTTCCTTTGCTGCTCCCCCTTTGATCATCAACCACTTGTTTTTCACATGTCTTCTCTCCCCCTTTGACATCAATGGCAAAGGGCTCATACTTGCAACTCTCATGCATCAGAATAATACCAGCTGCTCCCCCTTAGTTGCAGCTCCCCATTAGTCCGGATCACAAGATATGACTGTGATAGCCACCGGACTGATGCACATCAGTGCATCTTAGTTCATCACCGGAGGGGCCATGACCCCTAACTTCTCCCGGAGATATTCAAAAGAGTCCTTGGGAAGAGGTTTTGTAAAGATATCTGCAATCTGATCCTTGGAGGGAACATACTCCAATCTGACTTCTTCCTTGTTTACTTGTTCTCTCAAAAAGTGAAATTTGATAGATATGTGCTTAGTCTTAGAATGCAATACCGGATTCTTGGAAATATTAATTGCACTTGAATTATCACAGAAAATTGTAATAGGCTCCTCATATTCAACTTTGATGTCTCTTAGCATCTGCTTCATCCACAAGATTTGAGTGCAACTACCTGCTGCTGCAATGTATTCTGCTTCAGTTGTAGACAGAGATATTGCATCTTGTTTCTTGCTTAGCCAAGAAACCAATCTCTTTCCCAAAAAGAATGCTCCACCACTAGTGCTCTTCCGGTCATCCACATCTCCTGCCCAATCTGCATCTGTGTAAGCATGAAGAGAGAAATCCGGATCTCTAGGATACCAAAGACCATACTCAACTGTTCCTTTCAAGTATCTAAAAATTCTTTTGATTGCCATAACATGAGATTCTCTAGGATCAGCCTGGAATCTTGCCACAAGACCAACAGCCTGCATTATATCTGGTCTAGTTTGAGTGAGATACAACAATCCACCAATCATTGATCTATACTTTGTCTGATCTGCCTTTGGAGAATCATCATCTTTGCTTAACTTACATCCGGTTGCCATAGGAGTGTTCATAGGCTTTGAGTCTTCCATACCAAATTTCTTTAACAATTCTTTCACATATTTGGTCTGAGAAATGAAGATCCCTTCTTTTGTTTGAGTAATTTGCAGACCCAAGAAGAAATTCATTTCACCAAGCATAGACATTTCAAACTCACTTTTCATCTGATTTGCAAAGGTTTTGCACATACTATCTTTTCCTCCAAAAATGATATCATCCACAAACACTTCAACAATCAGAATGTTTTCATGATCAATTTTGAAATATAAGTTACTGTCAGCAGTACCTTTGTTGAATCCAATCTGCACAAGATGCTTATCCAACCTTTCATACCATGCTCTTGGGGCTTGCTTCAATCCATACAAAGCTTTCTTCAACTTGCAGACCATATCATTATTATCAGACAATTGAAATCCATCCGGTTGTTCAATGTAGACTTCTTCTTCCAGATCACCATTTAGGAAGGCAGACTTGACATCCATCTGATATACCTTGAAGTCTTTGAAGGCAGCAAATGCAAGAAGTAATCTGACTGCTTCAATTCTTGCCACCGGAGCAAAAGTCTCTTCAAAGTCAATTCCTTCTATTTGAGAGTAGCCTTTGCAGACCAATCTAGCTTTGTTTCTGATTACTTCACCAGCTTCATTTAGTTTGTTCCGGAAGACCCACTTGGTTCCAATTACATTCCTATCTCTAGGTCTGGGAACAAGATCCCAAGTATGATTTTTCTCAATTTGCATCAGTTCATCTTCCATTGCTTTGGTCCAGTTTTCATCATTGCAGGCTTCATTTATTGTTTTAGGTTCAATCTTTGAAATCAGACAACATTCATTCTGATCTTGAGCAATATTCCTTCTAGTTTGTACACCTTTGCTTCTGTCACCTATGATCTGATCTTCAGAGTGATTCAGTCTTACATACCTTGGAATTTTGGGAGTATCCAGTACTGCTGTTTCTTGATCAGGCTCATTCAAACCTAACTCTTCTTCCTGATTTACCGGATCAGGCTGACTCTGTCTCACCGGAGAGGATTGAGGTCCTTGAACACTATCTTGGTCATCTTCATCAAACTCATAAAATCTTGAAGGCTTCTCAATTCCTTCATCAACCTTTACATTGGTGCTTTCTATCATCTTCCTCAATCTCTTATTGTAACACCGGTATGCTTTGCTTTGAGTGGAGTAGCCCAAGAAAATTCCTTCATCACTTCTAGCATCAAACTTTCCTAGATCTTCATCTCTTTTAATATAACACTTGCTACCAAATACTCTGAAATATTTCACAGTAGGAGTGATGCCAAACCAAAGTTCATAGGGGGTCTTACCGGTGTTGTTTCTGATTTGAACTCGATTGAGAGTGTAGACTGCAGTGCTGATAGCTTCTTTCCAAAACATTTGAGGAACATTTGCTTCCAACATCATTGTCCTAGCAGCTTCCTGGATGGTCCGGTTCTTTCTCTCAACTACTCCATTCTGCTGTGGAGTCTTAGGAGCAGACAACTGTCTCCTTATACCCTGTTTCTCACAAAAATCAATGAATTCACCAGATGTAAATTCACCACCTCTATCAGATCTTAGACACTTTAGTTTCAATCCGGTTTGATTCTCCACCATAGCTTTGAAGATTTTGAACTTCTCAAAGGCTTCTGATTTTTCTTTTAGAAAGGTAACCCACATCATCCGGGAATAATCATCAATTAACAACATGAAATATCTATCACCTTGCAGACTCTTGATTCTTGTCGGACCACATAGATCAGTATGTACTAATTCCAATAATCCGGTAGAAGACTGATCTTTGCTTTTAAAAGAGACTCTGCTTTGTTTGCCTAACTGACATTCTTTACACACACTATTTGTAGGTTTTATCAACTTTGGAAGATCTCTCACAGCCTGAGTATTGCTTATCTTGATGATGTTATCAAAATTTACATGACACATTCTTCTATGCCATAACCAACTCTGATCAATTTGAACAAACAAACAACTTTTATTTGAACCAACCAGATGAAAGATGTTACCTCTTGTCTGAGTACCGGATGCAATTTCAGTTCCGGAGCTTGTAAAGATTCTGCATTTTCCATTCTTGAACCGGAGATCATAGCCTTTGTCCACTAACTGACCAACACTGAGAAGATTGTGCTTCAATCCTTCAACATACAGTACATTACCTGTTTTGCTCTTACCATCAAAGGAAATAGTTCCCCTACCTCTGATTCTACCAGCAGAATTGTCACCAAACTTTACCATTCCTCCTTCATATCTTTCCAAGTCTAAGAACTTATTCTTGTCACCAGTCATATGGTGAGAACATCCACTGTCAATAACCCAATCATCCTTTTCTTCCACTTGAGCAGCCAAGGCTTTTTCAACAACTTTGTGATTGACAGATTCAGAGAGCAAGGAATCTTCTTCCTTGATGGCTATAAACACCCACTCATTTCCGGATTTGCTTCCTGGATCTGATTCATCGTCTGTTACTCCTTCATTGTCATCTTCTTCATGAACATAATAGCAATTCTTTTGAAACCTTTGTCTGTGAGTATTAGATCTTGCAGATCTCTCCGGACATCTTGAGGCAAAATGACCAATCTTATTGCAGTTAAAACACTTAAAGGGTAGTTTTCCTTCATACTTACCGGATCCTCTTGGCAGTCTCTTTGCAATGAGGGCTTCAAGTTGAGCTGTTTCTGCTTCTTCTTCTTCCATGTCTCTTCTTGCTTGATCATACCATGACATTTTCCTTGATGAGTTTTCACCCGGATCAAATCTCTGTTTGCCTTTCACATAGGCACTAGCTTTGAAAGCAGATTCAGTCTTGGGAGGATCATCTCCAAACTCGGTCATTTCAAATGCAGCTAGTTTGCCAGCCAGTTGTTCTCTTGTGACAGTTGTGTGGGCTCTGAATTCATCAATGGCAGCAACTTTGATTTTGTAGGCAGCAGGAAGGGATCTTAGGATTTTGCAGACAATCTCATTTTCATCTAAAGTTCCACCAGCATTTCTGATTCCACATACCAGCTCATTTACTCTTGGCATAAAGGTAGTAATGTTTTCATCATCTCTCATTTTCAATCTTTCAAATTTCCCTTTCAGACTTTGCAACCTTGCACTTTTGACAAACTCATCTCCTTCATACAGAAGTTCCAGTTTAGTTAGGATCTCATATGCAGTGGGTAGGTCAATGACATTCGAGAGATCTGAGTCATTCAATGCACTTAGAAGAGCTTCCTTGGTCCGCAGATTGTTTTCAGCTTCTGTGATTTCATTCAGAGTTGTCGGACCACCTTGTGGAGGTACATATGGTTTTGAAATCATACCCAGATATGCTTTTCCCATGCATTCCAAGTGACACTTCATGCGACCTTTCCAGAGAGTAAAGTTGGTTCCATCGAACTTCGGACTATCCTTCTTGTAAGACGACATCCTGGATCTCCTCAAGCGGTTAAGCTCTTGTCAGAGGAACTTGGCTCTGATACCAATTGTTGGATCTAGGGCATACAACTGAGAGGGGGGGGGTGAATCAGTTGTATAGAACTTCTTCTATTTCAAACACTTAATTCTTTGTTGTTAGTTAGCAGCATATCAAATAATCATTCATGGACGCATAATACATAAACATAAGAGCAGATAAGCATCAACACATTGAACACCAAGATTTTGACGTGGAAAACCCGGTTAAGGGAAAAACCATGGGGTGATTAACCCAAGAATTATTCTCTGTTAGAAGAATAAAGAAAAATGAATGGCACATGCCAATAAGGGCTCACTGCCCGAGCACACTGCTCACAAAGAGGCCCACTGCCTACAAGGAGACACACTGTCTACAAAGTGATGAAAATCACAGTCTTGAACTGGAGAATGACATCTCTTCCATGTCCGGATCAGTTCCAATTAAGCCCAACAATCTCTGCTCTGCCTTTCGCACCTTTCTTCGCTATATCATGCTCATCTTCTTCGCCACCACTGAAATGAACTCACAAACCGTTATTTATACAAGACATTGACTTAGAAACAAACATCTAAGTCGGTAAACAACCATAGGAGTATCCGCAAGATGAATAACACATCCGGTCGGCCATCACAAGAACATTCGCCGGATGAACAACTCATCCGGTCGGCTACACAGAGAAAGAACTTCATCCGGAAGAATAGCTTCAATTCCGGGCTCTACCATCAATGCGGACCAACAACACAACCTAAACATGATCCAAGAACCTTCACAAGCCTGTCTGAATGTCCGGATACATCCGCACTTCCTCTACTTACTGGGATCTCTTGTTTTCCTCATCCGGAACTTTAAGAACACAGTCTGTCGCCATTGTCATAATCCAAGAGGTACTTCCGGACCTCCAAATCATACACAAATCAGGATGATACATCACAAGGACATCCCAAACACTCTTTCCAATCCGCAGATTGGGATAATACAATTCCGGACCTCACCGGACCTTTTTGTGATCCTCTGTCACCTCCGGATACTTGCCGGACCTGGTTCTATACCGGCAGCCACAACTCCTTCCGATCTTCATGCGGACCTCTGAAATCTTAACTGTAACATCTCAAGACTCATATCTACTAACCCTTTGATCCGCATCCTCCGGTTCTCATCCTATACAGTACATTTACCTTCTTCTTATCACTGTTCTTCACTGTTCCTGACTGAGTCTAATTTTCTCAATATCCTCAGCACACAGCTCATCAAATCCTTCTTGTCAATGCAATATGAGTATGTTGACATCAATGACAACACTGGCTCACCTCATACTTGCAACAAGAGGATGGTATCATCCACAAACTGCTGCACAGACATAGAAGGGAGAGAAGAGGCAGGTTTAATACCCACAATTTCCTTAGAGGTAATCTTCGAGTGAACATATCTCCCAATGGCCTCAGCCATAATGATAAATAGATATGGTGAAAGAGGATCCCCTTGTCTAATCCCCCTCGAGGAAGAGAAAAAACCCTTAGGGACCCCATTGACCAGAACAGAGAATTTTGTAGTAGAAATAGCCTCTCGAATGAGAAGGGATATTTTATCATTAAAACCAAAAAATTTAATGACTTTAAACATGAACTTCCATGAAACTCTATCATAGGCCTTGGAGATATCTAACTTTAGAACCATACCAGGGATCTTGCTCTTATTGATAGAATGGATAGTTTCATGAGTGGAAATAACAGCATCGAGAATTTGTTGACCATGGACAAAGCATTTCTGAGAAGGGGAAATAATTTTATCCAAAAAAGGTTGAAACCTAAGGACAATCAATTTAGTACACAGCTTATGGATGGTATTACATAAGCTAATGGGTCTGAAATCAGAGAGATGCATAGGCTTAGGCTTTTTAGGGACAAGCACAGTAAAAGTATTGTTGATCTGCTTTAGAAGTTTACCAGTTCTGAAGAAATCCCTAACAACAGCAGTGACATCAAAGCCCACAATATCCCAATATTCCTGAAAGAATATTGGAGGAAAGCCATCAGGGCCAAGAGCTTTGAAGGGACCCATAGAAAATAAGACAGCATGAACCTCCTCCTCAGAAATTGGTTTGAACATTTCAATGTTATCCTCTTCCGTAATCAACGAGGGGATTTTATCTAGGAACTAGTCCATAATCCATCCATTGACAGCATTATCCGCTTGCTCCAACAACAAATTCTGAAAAAATAACACAACTTGATCACCAATCTCATTGTCCTCAGTGATAACATTGCCATCCTCCAAACATAATTTAGAAATAGAATTAGCTTTCCTATGCTTCATGGCTGAAAGATGAAAAAAATAGTATCCCTATCCCCTTCTTTGAGCCACTACACCCTGGACTTCTGTTTCCAGAAAATTTCTTCTTTGCTCATAAGATTTTTCTAGTCAGAAATCAGATCACTTTCCTCCTGGGTAATATCATCTGTAACACCTCCTTGAACCATTAGCTGTTGAAGATCAGCTAATCTTCCAGAGATAGTTTTCTTCTAGATAAACACATTGCCAAAACTATAGTTGTTCCACCCACGAACTTCCTGTTTAATGTGAAGGAGCTTCTTGACCAGCTGAAACATAGGAGTACCTTGAATGGGAAGTTGCCACCAATGAGCCACAAGATTTCTAAAATCTTTATGTTTAATCCACATAGCTTCAAATCTAAAAGGGATGGGACCACTCTTACGCTGCTCCTTCCAATTAAAGAGAATAGGACTATGATCAGACATGGTTCTAGATAAAGCCTTTAGACTCATATTATGATGGTTATCCCTGTAGGAGTCAAGGACAACACTGAGAGGGGGGGTGAATCAGTGTTGTGTGAATTTTCAAATCTTTTTACAAACTTTAACTTTTAGAGCACAAGGAAAGAAAGATACCATTGATTTGTCAAATACATATGTACATGACTGTGAATGCAGAAAGAGAACAAAACTTCATAAGTAAATCAAACACACACAAAGAAGATCAATATGAATCATGACACCAGATATGCACAAGTGGAAAACCCATCAGGGGTAGAAAAACCACCCCAAAACTGCCTCACTGGCTTAACCTTGAAAATATCTTTACAAGCCTCACTGGCTAATGTAAGTGTCTCATTGACAAATGGTCTTACCAACCTACAAGCCTCACTGGCATACTGTTGTGCCTCACTGGCATTTCTCAATCAATCAGAACTCTAAATCTCATGTGCAAGAAGTGATTGCTGCTCAATCTGATTTGCACCATTCAAATCAACTCATCTGCAACATATATTCCATCATTCCAATCCTCTGATATTCTATCCTTGAATCATCTAATTCACCTGATCAGGAAAACATATCTCACTGCAAATTAGCTCATACACACATTCTTCTGTGTTTTCTTTTTAAAAGAATTTTCATAAAGTTGTCTTCATAATCGTATGTTGCTCTACACTTCAACTCACTTATCAAAGCACCCATGATGTCATTAAATAGTAGATAACCTTTCACATTCTGCATAGTCATCTTCATTTGCTCTCACTGAAGATCATTTTGTCCTTTCATCTTCTCTTTTTAATGACTTCAAAAACAATGCATCTTATATAGTCACCTGCAAAAAAAAAAAAAATATCTAATCCCGAAAACATTTCACATTCTCCAAATCACAAAATAAATTTGCATTATCCTCTTTTTCAAAACCTCTTGATCTTCTCTTTTAATGCTCTGTAAATAAAATATCTGAGCAACTTCATCTTCCATCTCTGCATCAAATTTCTTTCAATTTGAAAAACCAATGACCTTTCATATCCTTCAAGAATAAAAAATTCACCAATTTTTCTTAAAAAATCTCCTCAAAAAATTTTGATGTTATCTCTTTTCTGACTTCCAAAATCACCATTAAAAAATCTCTTTAAAAAGATTTATCTCACATTTAGAAAAAGCAAAAATAAAAAATCTCCTTATGAGAACTCCTTAAATTAATGTCATAAGGGACCGACTATTTAAAAAGAAAGTTTCTAATTTTAAAAAAGGAAACCTTTTATCATTTTTCTCAAGCTTCAAAAAAGGTTCCTTAGAAATAGTCGATGGCTTTTTTAAAAAACAAAACAAACTCTAAAAAACCTTCGAATGATTTCATTTAAATACATTTTGCTCCCCTTTCGAAGCTTCACTAGGATGTATAATAAATTTCACTTTAAACCAACCGATGGCTCCCATTAAAACATATTCGATGCCCTTGTCTATAAACATGCTCCCCATTCGGTGATTTGATGCCTTAAAAAAAACTTAAGTTCAACTCACAAAGGCATCGGGCTATTAACACATTTGAAATGTTTTCAAAACTTTTAAAAAACCCGCTCACGCTTCCTTTATATAATATGCATCCTTTTTGCCTGCTCATACCTGTTTCAATGGTGGTAAGGAGAGGAGGGGCCGGTGGCCCAATGTCATTTTAACCCTTCTGTAGGTCATCTTTAGTTGTATGACTTGCACTAACAAGTCACTGACTGATTAGAACAAAAGGTCACTTCTTTATGTGACAGTCTTAACCAAACATGTTCTAGGGTTTCTTAAGAGTATTAAGACATACAAAACTTTGGAGTATGAGAGAACATAATCAAATGAAATTATTGGCAGAGTTAAGATCTTTCTGAGACAAACTCCTCAGCACATCAGCACCCTAATTTTCTAACACCACACAAAGGAACATCATACCCTTCAATGAAGAGTTATAACAACTACCAAATGTGACATCCTCTAGAGGAACAAAGCCAAGTAATGCCAAAACATCTTCCTCAACACAAACTAATACTGCCATATGAATGAACAATGATTCCATCAAAAGAAATGGTGACCATTAGCAACATGTAATGTCATTATCAAACACATTCTCACAAAGTATCAACTATGTGTTGAGACCCTTTGTTATGCAACTCCTAACAATATAGATGAGCCCATCCTGAGATGACTTCTAAGCATATTCTATCCAAACATATTCTAAATTTCTTGAGATCAACCTCCTGTGAGTAAGACAATAAACTCCAACAACATGAACTTATGAAGATCATCATTTCACACTGCATAACCATGGATGATGAACACTTGTCAACACTTGACAACCCCAAACAAATCAACTTGTGACTTCACTTACCAAAGGACATAAAAAAACACATTGAAGGCCAAACCTGATCAACCAAGTCCTGATGACATCAAACAACCTGAGGACACCTTTTTGACATCAATGACAACTTGTCTTCATCAATCTGCTAGAAATAAGAAATCTATCAAATTTAACTTGTATCATTTGATCTCCTCTTCTTCTGTTAGACCAGGTAAAGTTCTGATTCTGAAGCTCCACATCCTGCAACCCAAAGGAATTGATAAATTCTACAAAATCAAACATACTATCAGTATAATCAAGAATACCCCCAAATTTCCTTGAAGGATATAAGGGAGTATTAAAATCTCCAGCCAACATCCAATGAGAATGAGGGGAAGTGGAAAGAGTATTACACAAATCTATCCACAAGGTTTTCCTCAGGGCCCTAGTGTTCGGGGCATAAATATTGATGAGGGACCAATTTAAAGAAGGCAGAGAGAAGTTAACAACCAAAAAATGCTTGCTAGAAGCAGCAAGAGAACCATGGATTTTAGCATCATTCCACATAGTAACAGTCCCTCCAGAGGCTCCCATAGCCAGGCTAATACAGAAAGCAGCCTTGGGCCATATTTTATCAGCTATCCTCTTAAAGCTCTCCTCATTCATCTTAACTTCCTGAAGTAAAAGAATATCTAACTTATTATCCAGAATACAGTTATTCAATTCAAACTATTTGGTGGGGCTATTGAAGCCCCTCAAGTTCCAAGAAAGAATTCTCATTTAAAAGGTTTTTGAGATTGAATCTCCAGTGTTTTTTTCTTACCACTGGCAATCTCCCTTGCAATCTCTCTTTGCCTTGTTTCTCTGAGAGTCGGTCTTCCTTGTCTAGAGTCTATTCCAACATCAACAAACTTTTTAGCCCTACGATTCTTTTTCTTAGGGGTAATCCAATCATCTTGGTCATTACCACTACCACTCGGTCCAATTCTAGTGGACAGGGAAGGACTAGCTGCCTGATTCTCAAGAAATCCCTCCTTAGTGAACCCAACCGTGGTTATATCTAGAACAGGAGAGGGATTCTGCTTAGAGGATGGTTGGAAGGTCACAACCCTATTATTGCAAATTGATTCTGGGAGTTGGGCATTCTGTCCAACAGTAATTGGGGCCTCTTCACCTTCAACAACAACCTCCGCCGACTAGGAACGAATCTCACCCTCTTCAATCTGAGTATTTTGTTGATCAAGGTGCTGGTAGTCATCCGCATCAGACTTCTGAAAACCTATCTCTGTATCCTTCTCTGTAGATTCTTCTGTAATAACATTTTCCTCATTACCCTCCATTCCCTGATTATTAGGGATGTCTTCTTTATATGAGTTATCATCATCCTTTTTGTTAAGATCAGCATTGCCTCCCATTTGCTTCAACTTACAATGGGTTATTAAATGACCCTTCTTCTTACAAATCTACAGAAAGTAGTAGCATTTTCATAGAGAATCGGTTGGGTCCATATCCCATATTTAGAGTTTAACTCTATGGACATGGGGAGGGTTTGGTGGATCTCCACATTAACACAGAATCTAGCATACACACAATGGGATTTAGCCCGAGTGGTGTTATCCAAAGTCACATACTGACCAAAGGTATTACCAATAGCAGAAAATATCTTTTCGTCCCAATATTCCAAGGGAAACCCCAGGAGCCTCACCCAAACTGGGGCAGTCCGGTTCAAATCTGTACTGGGATCGAAACTAGGTTTCCAGGAACATAGGGCGAGTGAATGGGTGCCATAAAACCATGGTCCTCCCACCAGAATAGCTAACATATCCTCCCTACTTGTAAATTTAAATAAGAACAATCCTCTTGCCATAGCGATGATAGACATGTTGCCTTTGATCCTCCATCGATTAGACACCCACTTCTGCACCATCTCAATATTAGGATGGAGAGAGAAGAGCTTACCAACTAGGGCTAGATCCATGGCTACCACTATTTCCTTGACTAAATCATCAGGTATATCCAGAGCCATACCTTCCGCCGATTCCTTTTGAACTAGAACCCCAGACGCGCCTTTAGGGGAGAGAATCTTCTTCCCTATCAAAACCCCTTTCCATCCCTTGGAAGGATCCTCACTCGCCGAGGTCTGGTTCCCAGAGGCACTGCCCAAGGCAATAACCTCCATCATTAGAGAAAAAGAAAGCAGAAACCCTAAAAACCCTAGAAAGCCATTGAAAGCAGATCGAAAGCCAAAGTCACCGTCTGGTGTCGATATTTGAATAAATTTCCAAGCTCATTGGTCCCAAGGAGGTTTTTGGTATGAGCTACATTTTTACTAGATATTGGTGTTACAAATCTATGTTAAAAATGTTATAATTTGATCCTTTCTATAAAAATGTTATGATGTATGGTATAAATGTCACTTTTAAAAAATGATGTTAACTATAAAAAATAAGTTATTAAAACTTACGTAAAAAAATTCATAAATTATTTCTTAAATTAAAAAAAAAAATACATTTAGAATCTACACACAAAATCTCAAAAATACTAGTTCATGTCATCTTCAAGTTCAAGTAATAGTTTAGTTGCTATAGGTGTTAGAAAGTGAACATTTGGTTAAAAATGTTGATTTCAATGTCCTACTTTGGCCAAAAAGTGGGACAGTATTGTGGGATCACCCTGACATTGTCAAACGGATTGGAGTTAACAAAAATTGAGAGAGGTTATTGTGGAAAAACCCCACATGCACTTGTAGGTCTAAACAGAACATTCACAGGTGCCACGAATTCTAAGAATCGCTCCGTCAAAGTTTGGCAGTTTTTTGCTCCTAGGGATCTCAAGTGACTTTACCGGTAGCCTGCAGCCTGAAACATCTGGGGCACTTGGCATATGAAAAGAGACCTCCCTAGTGTTTACCCACCCACCCCAATATTTTGGTGTAGCTAGTTGGGCCCCATGGTGAGCAGAACGAAAAATATGGCTCTTGGCAAGGTTGTGTTGAATGTCACTGAAGCATTTCGCAAGAATACATTTAATTTCGGTACGGTCAAATGGATTGGAGTTGACAAAAACTGAGAGAAGTTATTATGGACAAACCCCACATGCACCTGTAGGTCCAAACAAAAATTCCCATGTGCCACTAATTCTGAGAACTGCTCCGTCAAAGTTTGGTAGTTTTTTCAAGTGACTTTGCCAGTAGGCTACGTCCTAGAACGTCTGGGGCACTTAGTGCATGAAAAGAGACCCACCTAGCATTTACCCACCCACTCCAACATGTTGGCATAGCCCGTTGGGCCCCACAAGGTGTGGAATGCAAAATTTCACTCCTGGTACCTTTCCACTGCATGAGACTGAAGCATTTTGGAACAATGCATTCCTTGCCACCATAGGAAAATGAAATTGATTTAAAAAAATTGAGGTAGGTATTTGTAGGTGGACCTGACATCCACCTATACATGTAAAGAAGATGTTCTTAGGTGTCATGATTTTACAGAACAACTGGTCCAAATTTTGACACCTTTTTTGTCTTAGCGCTCTTAAGAGATTGTCTCCGTCCAATTTAGCCGAGAATGACTAGGAGGCTTCACCACCAAAAAGACACCTCCCCTAGAATTTAACTGCCCACTCGAATGTGTTGGCACCATCCGTTTGGCCCCAGGAGATGTCGAATGCAAAAATTCAGTCCTAGCACCTTTCTAGTAGACAAAACTAAACTAACTGTTGTACTTGGCTATAGATGAAAAAGTTTGATAGTTAGTTCTTTGGCATGAGCCTACTATAAAGGTGTTCTCACTTGATCCAATGTGTTGTAGGGCATCAATTAAATCCACCCTTACCACTGCTATCAATTCTCAGTACCAAATGTGAAGAAACACATGAGGGTTTGCAAGATGGAATCCTTGTCATCAAAACTCATAGTAACATCATGATATTATGGTCTTAATCTCCTCATAGGATATGACAAAGCTAGTTTGAAATAAGATCCTTGTATGATTTCATGATGCAAACATAAGTTTGATGTACAATTTGCAACTTTGTTTTCCATAAATGAAACCATAATGTAACATGATGAAACAATCTTTGAAGGAATCCATATCACTATGATGCATGAAGAAACATGGATGCTCCCAAGCCTTATAGAGGATATTTTGGCCAATTATGCCACTATTGGTACTATGAAACCTTCAAAATCTTAGGGCTTGCAAGACAAATGAGAACAATCATCAAGTTGACTCCAAAGGACATAATGGCATGACCCTTCAAGAAAACATAATTTCATGACCCTACAAGTGAATGAACAATCATGAAATTGACTCCAAAGGACATATAATCATGAAATAATCATGAAAACCTACCTTACTTTCCTTCTAAAACCAACTTCATAAGCATTATGCCTACTTCCATCATACTCAAATCCTACATGCAAATGTAATTGCACCATTTAGCTAAAATGAGTACACCAACATGATGAAGTGAGACAATATTGTTAGGAATTGCATGCAAAAGATATCAATTAAATGAAAATAAAGATTAAATAGAGTAATAAAAAATACACAGAAATAATAACATCAAGAGACAATTTTTAACGTGGTTCACCCAAACTCAGACTACATCCACCAATAGAGAGTCCAATATTATTATCCAGCAAATCAAACCGATTACAACCAGCAATCCTTGCAACTCAATACCGCTGCAAATGCTACAATACAATATCAATAGAAACCCTAACCCTTAGTGTTTTTATCAAGACTTATGTCGGTTACAAAATAGGGTTTTTTATGTCAACCAATAGAAAAATAACTCCCGACGCCTTAATAAAACAATAAAAGTCATTTTAGGTTTTGGGGGTGATGCCCCTCGACCTTGCCCTATATTGTGACAAGGAGCGCACTAGGGGTGCTGCTCCCAAACCCCCGTTAAATAATTTGGGGGTAAACCGCACCAATAAAAGTGGGGAAAATTGAACCTCCAAGTTTGATTAGGCTCCATATAATAACAATCTCCCACTTGGAGACTGATCAGACTCCACAACATATCATCTCCCACTTGGAGACTGATCATAACACTGTTGACCCTATAGCTCCCACTGGAAATAAACACCCTGGAACCTGTTGTTTTGATTTTATTATATTTAGTCTTGAAGACCAACTGAAGTTGAAGAGGAGATCAACTTCTCTCTTGTCACTGCCTTCGTAAACATATCTACTAGATTTTCATCTGTATGTATCTTTTCCAGCCGTAATTGTCCATCATCCAACATCGACCGGATGAAGTGATACCTTAGCTATATGTGTTTGGAATTTGAATGCAAGTCAAAATTCTTTACAAGATGTATGACACTCTGACTGTTTGTAAACAAATAACTATTATCCTGTTGTTTTTCCAATTCTTCCATGAAATATTGCAGCCAGATCATCTCCTTGCTTGCCTTTGTTGAAACTACATACTCTGCCTCCGTGGTGGATAAAACAACCACCTTTTGCAACCTGGAGATCTAACTCACCGCTTTCCCACCTATAGTAAAGACATAACCTGTATTACTCTGCCTGGTATCTATATCCCCTACCAAATCTAAGTCCACATAGCCTGCTAAATCAGTGTTAGAGCCCCCAAAACATAAATGTTTATTGGATGTACCTCTCAAATATCTAAGAATCCATTTTACTGCATTCCAATGCTCCAATCTGGGATTACTCGTATACATGCTTATGAATCCTACAACATGTGCAATATCTGGTCTCGTGCATACCATGGTGTACATTAAACTTCCTACAGCTAAAGCATATGATACCTTGGACATTTTTTCTTCCTCCTCTTGTGTCTTAGGACACATCTCCTTAGTCAATTTCAAATGACTAGGCAAAGGTGTGCTGACAACTTTTGCATTCTCTATATGGAATATCTACAACACCTTTTCAACATAATCAACCTAAGATAGAGTTAATTTTCTATTCTTCCTGTCTCTACAAATTTTCATGCCAAGGATTTGTTTTGCTGCCCCCAAATCCTTCATAGCAAATGATTGTGCTAACTGTTGTTTTAACTCTCTTATGTGATCCATGTTAGACCCTGCTACAAGCATGTCATCAACATATAAACATAAAATAATGTTGCTGTCATTATCCAACCTCTTAAAATAAATACAATGGTTAGAATTACACCAGCTATAGCCTTGCTCAGCCATAAAACTATCAAATTTCAAATACCATTGCTGAGGTGCTTGTTTCAAGCCATATAAACTCTTCTTCAATCTGCACACCAATTTCTCCTTACCTTTGACCTCAAATCCCTGTGATTGTTCCATATATATCTCCTCCTCTAAATCACCATGGAGAAAGGTAGTTTTCACATCTAGCTGTTCCAAATGCAAATCTTCAGTAGCCACAATACTTAAAACAGTACGAATAGAAGTCATCTTGACAACCGGAGAAAAAATCTCATCAAAATCAATACCTTTTTCTGTGCAAATCCTTTTACAACTAACCTGGATTTAAATCTTTTCTTACCTCCATGTTCCTCTTTTAGCCTATAAACCCATTGGTTTGGTAAATCCTTTTTACCTGCAAGCAACTTACATAATTCCCAAGTCTAATTTTTCAGCAAGGAGTCCATTTCTTATTTCATTGCAAGCTCCCACTTAATCTTTGTATCCACTTGCATAGCTTCATCATACCCTTCCGGTTCACCAGCATCTGTTAACAAAATAGAATACAAAGAGGGAGAAAACCTTTCAGGAGGTCTACTTAGCCTTGTTGACCATCTAACATTAACTGGAGTTTGTGGGATTTCTTGTTGCTGTTGTAGAGCATGAGGAACCACTAGAACATCACTATCTGGAGTATAATCCAACACCACATAATCCTTTTCTTTCTTCTCATGTTGCTGCAACTGATCTTTGTACAACACCTTCTCATTCAATATAACATCCTTGCTTCTCACAATTTTTAGATTTTCAACATCCCAAAGCCTATAACCAAATTCATCAATGCCATATCCAACGAAGATACACTTTTTTGATTTTGCATCTAGCTTAGTTCTATTTTCATAATCTACATGTGCAAATGCTTCACATCCAAAGGTTTTGAGAAAAGAATAACTGACCTTCTTACCTGTCCATGTTTCCTCTGGAATACCACAACCCAAAGGAACTAAAGGACCTCTGTTAATTAAATATGCAGCGGTATTGACAGCTTCTGCCCACATTTTTAAAGGCAGCCCAACATGCAATCTCATGCTCCTTGCACACTCCATTATTGTCCTATTCATGCACTCAACCACTCCATTTTCTTGTGGAGTCCTTGGAACTATTTTCTGCCTACGAATTCCATTAAAGGAACAATAATCTTCAAATTCTTTGTTGCAATACTCACCACCATTATCAAATTTGAGACATTTTAATCTTTTACCCGTCTCATTTTCAACCAAGCTTCTCCATTTCTTAAATGTTTCAAATACATCAGATTTATGCCTAAGGAAATAAATTCAAACCTTCCTAGTTGCATCATCTATGAATGTAACATAATACCAAGAGCCACCGAGAGAAGATACCCGAGCCGGTCCCATACATCTGTATGCACAAGCTCCAACTTTTAATCTTTCTTTTGCTTCCCATCCTTGAGAAAACTAACTCTCTTTTGTTTTCCATACACACAACTTTCACAGAAATCCATATTAATACATTTGAGACCTGGTAAAACTTTCTTAGAATGAAGTACCTTCATACCTTTTTCACTCATATGCCCAAGTCTGTTATGCCACAATGTTGTCTCAAAACTTGCAACAACTGTTTCAGTCTCTTCCTGTGAACCCGCATCAAATGTTCCTGAACCTATTTATTTTTTCTCTGCAACAACTAAAGTAGAAGGAACAATATGACCTGTACAAAGATATAAGGTGCCTACTTTCACACCTTTTTCTACTATTAAGGCACCTCTTGAAACCTTCCAATTTTTATCATTAAAAGTAACTATGCAACCTTCATCACCTAGCTGCCTTGCTGAAATTAAATTCCTACTTAGCCTTGGAACGTGCCTTACCTCTTGTAGTAGACAATGATTCCCATTCTGCAACTTAATCTTAATTCTTCCCTTTCCAACAATCTGACAAGGTTCGTTATCTCCCAAATAAACCAGCCTAAAATCCCCTTGGACAAAATCAAGAAAATAACTTCTATGGGGCGTAGCATGAAATGAGGCCCCTGAATCTAAAACCCATGAATCATTAGCATTATCTAGGGAAAGAATCAAAGCATCATCTTCAAATTTATTACTTACCACATTTGCTTCCTTATTTCCTTCTTGTTTGTCTCCTTCTTTATTCTTCTAAGACTAGTAATCTTTCTTCAGATGACCTGCCTTCCCATAGTACCAGCAATCCTTCTATCCTCTGAGTTGGGACCTCTTGTCCTTTGATTTTCCTCGTGACTTCCCATGACCTCCAGAACCTTTCCCTCTCTCCTTTGATCTGCCCCTAGTTTTTGCATTCAAAACATTACCTGATGTGTACCCTCTTGAGCTTTTCCGTCACATTTCCTCACTAAGGATAACACCAACAACATCATCAAATTTCAAAGTTTTTGAACTAGAGAAAAAGTTACTTATAGCCATTACCAAGCTATTCTAGCTTTCTGGCAAAGAACATAAAACCAAGAGAGCCCTCACCTCTTCATCAAATTTTACTTTTACAGAAGTTAACTAACTGGTAATCATATTAAACTCATTTAAATGATCTATCACAGATCCACCTTCAATCATTTTTAGATTAAAGAAATGCTTCATGAGGAATACCTTATTTGAGGCTAAGGGTTTTTCATACAATTTAACCAAAGCTTTCATCAGTTCATTTGTTATCTTCACTTCTGTTATATTGAATGCCATAGATGGTGCCAGGCACAACCAAATGGTTCCTAGTGCCTTTTTGTCTAGAAGTTCCCAATCCTCATCAATCATTACTGCCAGTTTCTTGGCTATTCCTTCCAACAACCTCCATAAATCCTTCTGATAGAGATAATCCTCCATCTGCATCTTCCATAATTGATAGTTCTGCCTATTGAATTTATCTACCTTCAATTTACCCTCATCCACCATTGCTCCCACTTAACCATGAGACTCCCACTCAACTGTTAGACCTTCTTGTAGATGATAATCAAACACGATGCTTTGATACCACTTGTTAGGAATTGCATGCAGAAGATATCAATTAAATGCAAATAAAGATTAACCAAAGGAATGAAAAATACACTGAAATAATAATAGTGAGAGATAATTTTTAACGTGGTTCACCCAAACTCAGGCTACATCCACCAACAGAGAGTCCAATATTATTATCTAGCAAATCAAACTAATTACAACCAGCAATCCTTGCAACTCAATAGTGCTACAAAATGCTACAATACAATATCAATGGAAACCCTAACCCTGGACCCCACAAGGGGTGCTGCCTCCAAACTCCTGTTAAATAATTTGGGGGGAAACCGCGCCGATAAAAGTGGGGAAATTTAACCTCCAAGTCTGATTAGGGTCCATATAACAACACAAAAGACTTAGCACCATTCTTTTTAGGAGTCAAAACAAGAAAGGTGGCATTTAACTCTTTGAGCAAGCTTCTACTTCCAAAGAATTCCTTAGTGGAATCACATAAATCTTTAGCCACTATTTCCTAGAAGGTTTGGAAGAAGAAATGGGGGAAGCCATCCGGGCTTGGGGCCTTGTAACCTTCAAACGAGAAGACAACAACTCTTATTTCTTCCTCTAACAGGATCTTAGTCATCATCTTATTATCCCCATCATTCACAACTTTAGGGATAACCTCAAGCATAGTATTTTCCACATTTTGATTGTGAGGGCCCTTGGAGCTCAATACTATTAGGAATTGCATGCAAAAGATATCAATTAAATGCAAATAAAGATTAAACAGAGGAATGAAAAATACACAAAAATAATAATAGCGAGAGACAGTTTTTAACATGGTTCACCCAAACTCAGGCTACATCCACCAACAGAGAGTCCAATATTATTATCCAACAAATCAAACTGATTACAACCAGCAATCCTTGCAACTTAGTACCACAACAAATGCTACAATATGATATCAACAGAAACCCTAACCCTTAGTGTTTTTATCAAGACTTATGTTAGTTACAAAATAAGGTTTTTAAATGTTGGCCAATAGAAAAATAACTCTCGACACCTTTATAAAATAATAAAAGTCATTTGAGGTTTTGAGGGTGTTGCTCATCGACCCCGCCTTGTATCGCGACAGGGAGTGCTCCAGAGGTGCTGCTGTTGGACCCCGTCTTGGGGGCGCTACCCCCAAACCCCCATTAAATAATTTGGGAGGAAACTGCGCTGATAAAAGTGGAGAAAATTTAACCTCTAAGTCTAATTAGGCTCCATTTAACAACAAATACCATCAAAATAACTTCACATGGTACAATCTATGTTTCTTTTTGTCCTCCTGTTCAAAGATGCAAGTTTTTGTTATACCAATGCTCATGGTAAAGGTACAAATGAAATGCCTTCTTTGAAAGTTGAAATAAAATAAAATAAAGACTTACAATTTTGATTTTCTTCCATTACTATTCATAAGCTAAAAAGTAGTGATATTTTTCACACACCCTATTGTTTGAAATATCTTAACCTTAAAATATGAGTTTGATCAAACCACTTGACTTAGTTTGATCCAATGAACTCACCAATCATGACCTTGGGGAATATCCAAATGCATCAACAACCATGTCATTCATTCATGAGCTCTATAATGAAACGAAGCTAATCAACCAGGACCAAGGAGCACATATAAGAAGGTAAAAAAAATGTAAAAAATATAGAAGGTGAAATGAGGATATTAAAGAAATATAACATACCTTTCTATCATTCCACTGATTCAATCTAATGATTCATCTAGATCTTCTCTACCCTTTATGGTGTTAAGAATTGCTTCATGGTCAGACTTGCGAACTTTCCACAAGTTTCTATTCAATAGTCTACCCCCATATTTTATCAAATGAATGTTTGATGACACAACAAGGTTATAATAATGAAGAATCTTCCTATGTGTCAAAGTCCTCGAACAACCACACATCATGCTTCTTTATTGGATACCTTCTAAGCCATGTTCCAGTAACAACCACTGATCCTGTAGGATACTTAATGTTTTCTCCATCTATGACAAGGTTGTCAATTTCTTTTTTGCCTCAACACAACAACATAAATAAAAATCCATTCGCTCATCATTATCTTCGTTTGCAATAATTGCATATACATGCCCTACAATAAATTGCACAAAAAATATCAAAATTCAATAAATGATAAACAATACTGCATCATAATCTAAAATAAATAATAATTTCATTAAGTAGCATATTACCTAGTTCAACTAGATCTGAAATATGGTCAAATTCAATCGATGTTTCTATAGGCATGAGTTGTAGTGCTCCTAGAAGTTGATATGTCAGATGTGGGCTTAAATATCTAGCATGCCATTCATCGACCCATTCTTTTGACTCACAATCATTCCAAGAAAAATCCGTACACAATGAATAAAAACACACCATCTGCCTCAAATAAATAGTCCATGAAGCTGCATTTGAGCTTCTAAAAGTGTTGAACTCATTTGATCCTGTCACTATACAACAATCTTTATATTTTGCAATGTTATCTTCTTCTATCAACCAAAAGAATCTATGAACTGTAGACTTACCTTAATTACCTGGACCCATTGTAGAGTTGCACCATTCAACGATTGATGTTGCATTTGTCAACTTTGCATTGTTACTTCAACTCTTCTCATGCTAAGGCCCTTTTAATACATGATCCATCACCATCATGCTCCCCTTTTCCATGCCTAGCCTTAGAGAAATTCCATATATGTTGAACACCACTAAATAAATGCATCCTACTCAACCAATAGAACATTCATGAATTCTTAAATTGTGATGCACAATTATTTGACCATATGATATGCTGATCAAATATGATGTTCCTGCTACTCAAATGACCATAGAACATCTGAAAGCAACCTTGCACAAACTATGTAGAATGTGTACGATCATCACTAATATAAAAATGATACTCTCTCAATATCTTTCTATCTTCCTTTGTACTATTAGGTGCATGAATGAATGCTATATGCAAAAATATAGCAACTCAAATGGAGTTGTAGTACTGTGATTGAACCTCATTCTGTGGTTGTAGTGTATAATTCTCTGCAAAGTCAACAATTGACACAATCGTATCAAGAGGAAATGTGTCCTTGCATAATTTGAATTGCAAGTCCAACCATCGAACTCTAAGTGTATGCCTTGCATACTCATAAACTATCTTTTCTTGAAAAATAGGCATAAATGCAGATACTGGTATTCCTTCACTAACCAATTCACACCTTTTTGCTTCTTTAACATCTATTAAACTATATGCCACTGTCTTATATTTTCCAAAAGGTACTAATTCATTTCCAATTGTATGTGCACTCTCCATGTGTACATTGTTGGAAACAAGGCAGATAACTGAGAGGGGGGGTGAATTAGTTATCTTAAATATCTTAACTTTATTTTCTTCTTTAATATTAGTGCAACATCAAAACATAAGAGCATACATAATCATGAGAGCAGAAATAAAATCAACACACATAACACAAGGATTTTTATGTGGAAAACCCTATTAAGGGAAAAACCATGGGGTGACTAACCCAAGATTGTATTCTCTGTTAAAAGAATAAGAGGTACAAATGGCACTTGCCAATTAGGGCTCACTGCCCGAGCACACTGCTCACAAGAGGCACACTGCCTACAAGAGACTCACTGTCTACAATGTTTATGGAAGGTAACCAAGTGTTTGAACTGATGAGAGGCATCCACATATGTTGAGGTTCAGTTCTAATTAGGCTCAATATACTAATCTACTGCACTTCATTCTTCCTCTGCTTTAGTGTTGCTGTTTTGTCACATACCAGACTTGTAATGCTACTTCCACACTGCTCTCTACCTTTCTTCGCACACCTTCTCAACACATAGACACCCATTCATATTGAAATCAATCTGGTATATATATCCACATCAAGGATTTCAACATCTTTGTCGTCGGCAACTGGAATATTCAAGATATTTACAAGGCACTGATCTGTCGACTGAATCCATGCTTAATATGTGATGCGTATCCAAGACATAGAGTTAGAAGTCATCAATCAAGTTGGCCATCCATGTATAATCTCTCAATTAGCTTGACCATCATCAATTTCTCATCCAGTATAAAGTCTGATGCTCTGTTGGTCAGTTCTTCCTCAATCTGCTCTACCTATCAGGAACCCAACACTTAGATGCTCATATCTTTTCACTCTTTCATCACCAGAGGCTCAATCTCTGAAATGTAGTAGTCATGGTACTCCTCTTGACTTCCCCAAGTCTGCACTTTGCTGAGATACATCCTCTGAGAGATCTGGACTTGATTGTCAGACCTTGTTGCATGCTCTGTTCTTGTTCACCGGACCAGAACCTCTTCAATCTGACTTCCGGTATAGACATACTAAGCTCTGTGGATGTGTGGGATAGACTTTGTTGCCATCAATGACAACAATCATGAAGCCACATAGTGTCTCTTGCCAACAATCTCCCCCTTTGGCATTGATGGTAACACTTAGTGAAAAATGACTAAGTGTCGTAGCAAACTCCCCCTTGGCTGATGCTCTGTCTTATGTACACTTTTACCAAAGCTCCCCCTTAGCTGGTGTTGGTTTTTTCCCAGACTGGATGCTTATTCCCAGATTTCCCTACAAGGTAGCCATCAGTGATCAACAGGATCTCTGGGCCAGGGGCCAACAGTATAGGAGATAGACTCTATATTTTATCTCCTCTTCTTCTTCAGGCTCTGCAAGACCTAGGGGGTATTCCCTACTCAACATCCATGAGGATATGCATACAAGGCTGGGATGCTGACAGAAAGCAGATAAGTCCTCCTGTAAGTAGACCAAAACTGAAAGATAAGAGCAAAGGGGCTAGCTTTGGGCCTATTTGCAGTTGTAGACAGAGGACTGAGGTTCCTAAAACTAATTCTAATGTCCTAATGGTTGTTTTAGATTTTGATTTGGATTTTAAGTTTGGATGCAAAGTTGGACATGGTTGTAACACAAACACTAAGCAAGATTGGTGCCTATCCAGGGCCTGGAGTCAGTAGACATACACCTGTTAATGATTAGCATGAACAGCTAAAACTGGATTTTAGGGGGATATATGTGATATCTGCCTTACAGATATCTCCCAATACAAAGTGTTAAGTTATCTCTACTTATGGCATCCCTACTACAGTATACCCTTCCCAATGTTCAACCTGAAAATAGTTTAATCTACCCCTTGAGCAGAAGTTAAAAGATCAGACATTCAACATAGGAATTCTATGCTCTAGAATCTAAACATTACCCAAATATCCAGATTCAGAAGAAGAATACATGCAATACTGGAGACAGAATTAACAAAACACATGCTAAGATAGCATTTCTCATATAAGATTAATCATGAAATCAGTGGGTTCATGCCAAAAACATACAACAAGAGATACATAAACTCACAGGTTAAGCTGTACAGAACAACCAGATCAGCTTGTTTTGAATTACAGAGCCAAAAATCTTCAACTTTCAACAACCACAAATGAGTAACACTTCCTGCTTATAACAGCCAGGTAGTGTACCACAGCAATTAATTACAGGGTTGACCAAAAATCCCGCCAGATACACAGTATCAGCAAAATGGTGCTCAACGCATTACCAGATTGGCGCCCAAACATGAATGCAGCAGGTAGGGGAGGAGACAGGAAGATATCTCGAGCCCTGCGCCACTGTCCGCTGATGTACACCTTCAATCGGGTACCAGATCTGCCCATACCTCTGCAACCTTCGCCATTAATGGCGCACCAACCCGCGGCCTTGGGAAAAACATCTAACAGTCGATCGCAACCATTTCCCGCCGAGATTCATCATCATGATATTTCGAATATGCAGGATATCAATTATCCCACATGCACCCCGCAGCAACCTCATTAACACTTTATATACTAGGTCATGAGCATATATGATGTCGGTGCTTTTGCTCCTGACGACACTAGTATAAGACTTCATCATCATCATCCTCCAGCAGCATGATATCCTGTCGCTTGAAATATCACCCTGACGTCAGCATCATATCGCAATATAACCTGCATGATAATTGCCTTCATCCGCACAACCTGATCCATCGGAGGAACATCCTCCTGCTAAGCCTATACCAAAAGTTTGGCCGATGAACATCCTGATGACGTCATCATCATATCCTGCTGACGTCATCATCATATCTGCCTACTGCGCACCTCCTCATATCCGGATGATGTCATCATCATGTTTGCAAATATCGGGAGATCTCCACAAGATGATCTGTGTTAGAAATATGACCCCCCCGGACCTTGATGACGTCATCATCATATTGACATCAGGATGATATTCGGAAGATAACCGGATATTTGGAAATATCATCCTGATGTACAAATATCATGTTGCACTGTAGCTCCACTATAAGATCGGGGCGATAGATGAATATGATGATGCTTGAAAAGATCACCCCCACTAGATAATGCACGAAGCCGGCAGGCGGATATCTCCTTGATATCAGCATCATCATGACGCTGGAACAAACATACACCCGGGTGATATGAAAATATCACCCCCTCCTTCAGAAATATCATGATGCAGATAGGCAGAGAAATAGATATCACCCTGACATAAGAATGACGTCAACATCATCAGGATGATAAAACAACGAACATGAAGTGATACAACATCATCAGGATGATATTGACTAAGATCATCCTGACGTTCAAAATATGATGACCCCAGTGAATATCGGGTCACACTTAGAACTCTTCAACAACATCATCAGGATGATCATAACCAAGATCACCTGATGATAAAAATATCACCCCGGCGAAATATCATGAAGGCAGAAAATATGATGACCCCCGCGAGCAACACGGTGATAACTGGAAATATGATGATGATGATGACGACCCTTAAGAAAGAACAAGTCAGGTCGAACAACTCAAAGAATAACCCCTTCAGAATATCGGGGCAACATCATCATCATGTTTGGGCAAGGTGATAATTGGAAGATCACCGGATACTTGAAAAATCACCCCCGCAAGCAAATCAGGGCGCACTGTAGCTCATCAGCAGGATCAAGATGATATCCAGACATCACTCGATATTGAAATATGATGATCCTGATGAAAAACAAGTCGACATAAAACATGATAATGCAGACCATCATCGAAGACAAGATGATGATGATGATCTCCTCCTCAAAGAAAATATGATGCTGCAGCTGAAAAATGCTGAGGAGGTCCAACACTTAGGAAAATGGGCAAGAAGATAAAGGGTTCAAATGAAGAAACCCCCTGATCATGAAAATCAAACCCAGGTCAAAATGAGTGCTAACAGTGGCTCCGAATGGGGACGTGCAGGTGAAAACCTGCAGCGAGAACCAGATCTCCGGGCAGACCAGACAAAAAGCCAAAAAGCACGAGCTGTACAAGGCATTTACACTACATACATGTTTTTACAAATGTGCACAGCAACAAGTCATTTATGCAAAATAGAACTTAAGGAATTGGCCATGCACAGGCAATTCCAGAACTTCACCATCTAGGGCCTGGAGGAAATAAGAATCCTCCCCATGAGTATTGCAAACCTGATATGGGCCCATCCATAAGGGTTCAAATTTACCATGTTTACCCTTTTCCTGACCTTTAGCATTCCAAATGAGCACCAGATCATTGACTTGAAACTTCCTTTTTGTAGTTCTCCTGTCAAACTGATATTTCATATCTTGTTGTCTTTTGAGATTGATCTGGTGGGCTTTCCTTTTGTTTTCATCCAATGCAACCAGCTGATTCACTCTTTCTGTCATGGAATCTTCAATCTCCTCATCATTTTCCTGAATGAATCTGTAAACTGGTAGGAGATTGTTTATGGGCAGTCTAGCTGATGCACCATATACTAGCTCAAAAGGTGACGTTCCAGTAGCCCTTTTCACTGTCACTCTGTCAGCCCATATTGCTAAGTTCAATTTTGAGTCCCAAGCTCTCTTGTTCTTGTCCAGTATCCTCTTGATAATTTTCATGATGCTTTTATTGCTTGATCCTGCTTGACCATTTCCTTGTGGGTGATATGGTGATGTATATGATAGATTTATCCCATACCTGTTGCAAAAATTAACAAATTCACCTGATCTGAAGCACATAGCATTATCAGTGACTATCTTAAATGGTACTCCAAACCTGATGATGATGTTTTCTAGTATGAAATCTGTCACCACCTTACTTGTAGCTCTCTTAGTTGGAATGGCCTCAATCCATTTGGTAAAGTAATCAGTTGCCACCAAAATCCAACTGTGTCCCCCAATTGATTTGTCTGCAATTTCCCCTATGAAGTCAATTCCCCATTGCTGGAATGGAGCATCCACAGTTACAGTTCTGAGGGGTAAAGCACCATCATATTTCAGCTTTCCTAAAAATCTTTGGCAAGGGTCACACTTCCTCACTAACCTTTGTGCATCTGAAAAGAGAGTGGGCCACCAATATCCTGCCCTGAGAATTTCATGAGCTGTTGTTTGGGCAGTATAATGTCCACCACACAATCCTTTATGCATATCAATCAAAACATTGTTAGCCATATCCTCATCCACACATCTCAGCAGCACACCATCAGGGTTTTTCCAGTATAGCTCACCTTGAACAATAACATACCTGATTGCATGTAACTTTAAAGTCCTCTTTTGACTGTCACTGAAATGGGAAGGACAATTCAGATTTTGCAAGTAGTAGATAATATCCTTGTACCATTCAGATCCTGATACATTTACACTCTCATCTTGGACTGCATTAACTTGGCATGCTTCCAAGTTTGATTGTGCCATCATCTTGGCTAATCCTTGTCCTCTTATCAACTTAGTAACTTGTATGTCTATGTTGAACTCTTGCAGTTTGTTTATCCATCTGCACCTTCTTCCAGTCACCTCCTGCTGAGTGAATATGTCTTTGACTGCTGCATGAGGTACATATGCAATTATATATGATCCTACCAAGTATGGTCTGAAACTTTTGATGGGTCTGACTAGTGCATATGCCTGTTTTTCCATAATATCATACTTCAACTCAGAGGCCTGCAAGGACATACTGAAGAAAGCGATGGGCTGTTCAAAACCATCTTCATTTTTCTGTAGCAAACATGCAGCAACAATATGAAAGGAAGCAAATGAAAATACTTGGAATGGCTTAGAAAAATCAGGAGATTTAAGAACAGGGGCCATCTTGATTGCCTCTTTGATACTCTAAAATGATTCTATTGCTTCCCTTTCCCAGTTGACAGTTGCATCCTTCTTCATCATCCTGGAAATGTTCCTTGTGGTTTCTACAAAGTTGGGAACAAATCTCCTAACAAAATTTATCTGCCCAAAGAAGGACTGAACTCCTTTTACAGTTTTTGGCATTTGAATCCTGTCAATAGCAGCCACTCTCTCTGGATCTATCCTGACTCCATCCTTGGAAACAATATGTCCCATGAGCTTTCCTTCAACTACTCCAAAGGCACACTTCTTTGGATTTAAAGAAATACCATACTCTAGTGCTCTTATGAAAATCTGCTCCAGATGCAAACAATGCTGCTCTTCTTTCTTTGAGTAAGCAGTCAAGTCATCCTGATATACAGCCAGGATTGAATCAATCAACCCTGCAAAAGCAACATCCATTGCTCTTTGAAATGTAGCACCTGCATTTGTTAGTCCAAATGGCATTCTAACATACACATAAGTTCCCCATGGAGTGGTAAAGGCGGTCTTATACTGTTCTGATTCCTTTACCTTCACCTGATTATATCCTGAAAATCCATCCATCATGGATAGGAGTTCACAACCAGTCACTCTCTGCAACATAGCTTCCATATTAGGCAGTGGATAGTTATCCTTCAAAGAGGATACATTCAAGTTCCTGAAATCAACACAAAGCCTAATATCACCATTCTTTTTTCTGACTAGGACAAGGTTAGACACCCAAGTTGAATGTCTGATTGGCACAATTATTCCAGCTTCCCTGAGCCTTTTGAGTTCTTCTTGCATCTTGGGAGCTAAGGTAGGATTAATAGGTCTTTGCTTTTGTCTAAATGGCTTAGCTCCAGGCTTCAATGGGATCTCATGCTGGAATAAATCTTCCCTGTAGGCTTTTAGGTCCTCATATGACCAAGCAAAAACATGTTTATACTTTTTCAGTAATGCAATCAGCATACTCCTAATGTGTGGTTTGAGTTGTTTACCAATGTATACCTTCTGAGGGGCCTGAGATTTCCCCAAATTTATCTCCTCTAAATCTTCCTTATTTGTGGGAGATGTCCTTGTGACCATTTTATCTCTACTGTCAAAAGCTCTTTCCAAAGCTACCAACCCTCTAGGGATTTTATTAGTCTTCAATTGAATTATCTCTTTTCCCACAAGAGTTTCTTTTCCATCTACAGTCTCTACAAAAGCTTGGAAATCAATTTGTTGATTCTCATATTCATCTATGCAGTGCAAAAATTTCAACAAATCCCTATCATCATTAAACACTTGCCAACTGCATATATTTTCTGGTATTGCAGGCCTAATTTTAACTTCTACATTTGCAACACCTGACAGAGTGATGTCATCTGGCCTTATTGCAACATTGGCTAAGAAATCAGCCATAACATTTTTTGACCTCTCTACCCAGCCTATTGAAAATGCATCAACTAATTCAATGGTATCCCAAACAGCATGCTTGTATTGTTTCAATCTTTTATTTTTTGCAGCATACTTATTTCTAATTTGGGATACAATCAGCTCAGAATCCCCAAATACTCTTAACATCTTAATTCCATGTTTGAGAGCAATATTTAGGCCTAAGAGTAAAGCCTCATATTCTGCAATGTTGTTCGTGCAATCAAACCTCAGCAAGAAAGAGAATTTGAGGAGCTTACCAGTTGGAGACAGGAAAACAACTCCAGCTCCAGAGCCTTCTTTTGCACAAGCTCCATCAAAAAACATAGTCCATAAGCCTTGCTGATCCAGCTCTCCAATGCAGACATTTTTCTTTTTATCTTCTGTATCATCTGAGACAACCTTGAAGTTATCACAGTCAGTGTCTACAAAGCATACTTGTTCCTCTGCTTGTTGGTCTTCCACTGTCTCTGATGATCTTTGCTCTCTGATTAGCTTAACATCCCTGCCATTCATTGGAATCATGGCATATGACAGGTCCAGCTGCATACTTCCACCAATTAGTGCTGCCCATCTTCTTGACAACAACATACCGTACTGTGGCTTGATGTCAACCACTGTTATATTCATTTTATATCTCTTTTCAGGAAATGCTGCCAGTTTGAAATCTACATCCTTCATGATTCCAATAACTGGTACCTCTCTGGCATCCATAGCATAACATTTTCCACATGCCTTGTCAATTTTTAATCCAGTTTGTTGCATGATGGCCAAAGGCATGACATTTGTAGATGCTCCAGAGTCAAGCATACAATTTCTAATTATTTTTCCATTTATAACCAGGGAAACATAAAATGGTTCCACTTGTGAAGGACACTTTCTCATAGTCACTCCTAAATAGACTTCAGGAGTCTCATCTTCTTCATTACACATGATATGTTTCTCACCCTGGGTCTGAACATTTTGTTTAGCTTGAAAAGGTACCCCTGAGATTAGGGATATTGTCCTATTCTTGATCTCTTCCACTTTCATGAGTTCCATAAGTGGAACAGAGACTTTTACCTGAGAGAGGATTTGAGCTATACAAATGGAGCACAATTTTGTATAACAGTTGTAGCTTGCTCCACAATCTTGTTTTTATCCTGAGCTGATTTAGCTTTCATTTTCATAGTTCCCTGATCATCATTCTTGTCTTGGGAACCTCTACTTTGATCTTCAGCCTGAGGGATTTTGATTTCTGGTCCTTGAGATTCATGACCTGTTCTGTGTCTAAAGTTCTGTTTATTATTTACCCACTGCCTTTTTTGTGGTTCAGTTCCTTTATGACCATGCACTAGTTGACCTGCAGAAATATCTTCTGGCTGATGTGGGCTGCCTACTTGATTTTTACCTCTGAGATTGTAGTTGCTTTTGACTTGAGCAACTGCTGCAGCTGTGAAGGCTCTAATTTCCTCATCAGAAGGTCGTTGTAAGTTACTCAGAAAATTGTGTGAGTTCTGAGCATACACATAGTTATCTTCATTATCTTCATCATATGGGAACTGTTGGCAGGCCTGAATTTGATGATCTGTATTCTCATCAGCATCATAAAGAGTGTATCCATTGCCTATGGACATCATATTAACATCATCATCCTGCACATGATGTGGCTCATTGCATTCATTACAAGATGTAGCATTATCATACAAGGATTGAGCAATCATACACTGTGACTGTGAATGTGGCATCTGACAAATTATACACCATGGAGCATCATCAACAATATTTATAGCTTTCTTTAGAGGATCAGGAGTTTCTTTGACATGTTGAGCCCTCTGATTTGTGTTGTTACGTGGGAATACAGGCTTACCATCATGCCAATTGGTGTTATAAGGCATATCATGTAATGATGGCCTCTTTTCCTGCCTTTGATAGACTTGCCTATCAGGACCCATCCCTTTTTCACTTCTAGCTAATCTATAGCTTAGGTCCTTAACAACATTTGCCAATTTGTCTATCTTATCTTCAGGGGCAGATGTACTACCTTGAGTGTTCTGAGGCTTATTTGGATTTTGCAGAATTTTTATATCATCCCTTCTATTTGTCTTGCCCGATGCTTTCCTATTGTTTTCAATATTCACTGCAATTCTGAAAGCATCCCTGAGAGTAGCAGGACCTTTATCTCTTAATCCATATGCAGTCTTTGCATCAAAGGCATTGATATACAATATTATGCACATTGGTTCATTTGGCCTCATGTGATGTGGCAATTTGTTCAACACTTTAGTAAATCTTGCATTAAAGTCTGCAACCTGCTCATTTGACCCTTTAGTGATACTGGTGAACTCATTTACAAAAAAGCTAGGGTCAGTTTTATCACCATATTGCTCCTTGAACATCCTTTTAAAATCATCCCATGATGAAATACTCCGGTCAGGCAGATTCTTGTACCATTCTCTTGCCTCATCTATTAAGGATTGCATGAATGACTTCATGAAAACATCCTCATGTTCAACCTCAAAATTATCCATGACATTTTGAAAGGCCTTTAGATGATCTTCCTCTGACACTGTGTTATTACCTAAAAATTTAGGCACTTGCAGCCTCAGATGCTTATCAATGGGGTTAGGATACCCAGGAATACCATCAAACACCAGCTGCCTGAATCTATCTAACTGCATGGGCTATCTGTTTAGCTGATTAACATTAACATTTCTGTTTGCATTTTGGTTTCCTACATGGTTTAGTGGTATCCTAGCATCATTCACATTTTGTCTCTCATCATGATGCTGATGTTGCACTTCATATCTTTGCTAATGTCTTTGCACATTTGCATTCTCTAGGGTAGGAACTGAATCATTTTGGGCAGTTCTTAAGGCTTGCACTTTCTGCTTCATATCATCTCTGATTTTCATGGCTTGTAGATATTCTAGTTCTGCTCTTAGACTTCTGATTTCTTCAGCTAACTGTTCATCCTTAGGTCTGGAGGTAGATGGTCTCATACCATTTTGGTCATCATCTTCATCATCCCTCAGAGACTCTGCCTCTTCAAACCTTTCACTTGGGTCTAGAAAAGGGCGTTCTTGGAACACCTCTGACCTCATTCTCATGCTACCACCCTGTTGCCTCTCATATGCACCTTGAATATCAGCTTCTGCATTTGAAAAGTAAGGCACATGCTGTCCTGATGGCCTAGGGTTATCTTGTATATCATCACCTTTTCTGGGGGAACTCTCATGACTAACTGAGACAGCTCCTTTTCTTCTGTACATCATTCTTCTTGTTAATGGTAACTCTTCAAATAAAGGATTTTGTTGGGATCTTCTCCCCTGCATATATATTTTACTTTGACCGGTTGGGAGATTACTTCGGAGTCGCCACCTATTACTCGGAACTGTTTTCTTCTGAAAACCAGGGTTCTTTCACAAGGTCCCCAGTAGAGTCGCCAATTTCTGTTGGTTTTTTCCCAGACTGGATGCTTATTCCCAGATTTCCCTACAAGGTAGCCATCAGTGATCAACAGGATCTCTGGGCCAGGGGCCAACAGTATAGGAGATAGACTCTATATTTTATCTCCTCTTCTTCTTCAAGCTCTGCAAGACCTAGGGGGGTATTCCCTACTCAACATCCATGAGGATATGCATACAAGGCTGGGATGCTGACAGAAAGCAGATAAGTCCTCCTGTAAGTAGACCAAAACTGAAAGATAAGAGCAAAGGGGCTAGCTTTGGGCCTATTTGCAGTTGTAGACAGAGGACTGAGGTTCCTAAAACTAATTCTAATGTCCTAATGGTTGTTTTAGATTTTGATTTGGATTTTAAGTTTGGATGCAAAGTTGGACATGGTTGTAACACAAACACTAAGCAAGATTGGTGCCTATCCAGGGCCTGGAGTCAGTAGACATACACCTGTGAATGATCAGCATGAACAGCTAAAACTGGATTTCAGGGGGATATATGTGATATCTACCTTACAGATATCTCCCAATACAAAGTGTTAAGTTATCTCTACTTATGGCATCCCTACTGCAGTATACCCTTCCCAATGTTCAACCTGAAAACAGTTTAATCTACCCCTTGAGCAGAAGTTAAAAGATAAGACATTCAACATAGGAATTCTATGCTCTAGAATCTAAACATTACCCAAATATCCAGATTCAGAAGAAGAATACATGCAATACTGGAGACAGAATTAACAAAACACATGCTAAGATAGCATTTCTCATATAAGATTAATCATGAAATCAGTGGGTTCATGCCAAAAACATACAACAAGAGATACATAAACTCACAGGTTAAGCTGTACAGAACAACCAGATCAGCTTGTTTTGAATTACAGAGCCAAAAATCTTCAACTTTCAACAACCACAAATGAGTAACACTTCCTGCTTATAACAGCCAGGTAGTGTACCACAGCAATTAATTACAGGGTTGACCAAAAATCCCGCCAGATACACAGTATCAGCAAAATGGCGCTCAACGCATTACCAGATTGGCGCCCAAACATGAATGCAACAGGTAGGGGAGGAGACAGGAAGATATCTCGAGCCCTGCGCCACTGTCCGCTGATGTACACCTTCAATCGGGTACCAGATCCGCCCATACCTCTGCAACCTTCGCCATTAATGGCGCACCAACCCGCGGCCTTGGGAAAAACATCTAACAGTCGATCGCAACCATTTCCCGCCGAGATTCATCATCATGATATTTTGAATATGCAGGATATCAATTATCCCACATGCACCCCGCAGCAACCTCATTAACACTTTATATACTAGGTCATGAGCATATATGATGTCGGTGCTTTTGCTCCTGACGACACTAGTATAAGACTTCATCATCATCATCCTCCAGCAGCATGATATCCTGTCGCTTGAAATATCACCCTGACGTCAGCATCATATCGCAATATAACCTGCATGATAATTGCCTTCATCCGCACAACCTGATCCATCGGAGGAACATCCTCCTGCTGAGCCTATACCAAAAGTCTGGCCGATGAACATCCTGATGACGTCATCATCATATCCTGCTGACGTCATCGTCATATCTGCCTACTGCGCACCTCCTCATATCCGGATGACGTCATCATCATGTTTGCAAATATTGGGAGATCTCCACAAGATGATCTGTGTTAGAAATATGACCCCCCCCCGGACCTTGATGACGTCATCATCATATTGACATCAGGATGATATTCGGAAGATAACCGGATATTTGGAAATATCATCCTGATGTACAAATATCATGTTGCACTGTAGCTCCACTATAAGATCGGGGCGATAGATGAATATGATGATGCTTGAAAAGATCACCCCCACTAGATAATGCACGAAGCCGGCAGGCGGATATCTCCTTGATATCAGCATCATCATGACGCTGGAACAAACATACACCCGGGTGATATGAAAATATCACCCCCTCCTTCGGAAATATCATGATGCAGATAGGCAGAGAAATAGATATCACCCTGACATAAGAATGACGTCAGCATCATCAGGATGATAAAACAACGAACATGAAGTGATACAACATCATCAGGATGATATTGACTAAGATCATCCTGACGTTCAAAATATGATGACCCCAGTGAATATCGGGTCACACTTAGAACTCTTCAACAACATCATCAGGATGATCATAACCAAGATCACCCGATGATAAAAATATCACCCCGGCGAAATATCATGAAGGCAGAAAATATGATGACCCCCGCGAGCAACACGGTGATAACTGGAAATATGATGATGATGATGACGACCCTTAAGAAAGAACAAGTCAGGTCGAACAACTCAAAGAATAACCCCTTCAGAATATCGGGGCAACATCATCATCATGTTTGGGCAAGGTGATAATTGGAAGATCACCGGATACTTGAGAAATCACCCCCGCAAGCAAATCAGGGTGCACTATAGCTCATCAGCAGGATCAAGATGATATCCAGACATCACCCGATATTGAAATATGATGATCCTGATGAAAAACAAGTCGACAGAAAACATGATAATGCAGACCATCATCGAAGACAAGATGATGATGATGATCTCCTCCTCAAAGAAAATATGATGCTGCAGCTGAAAAATGCTGAGGAGGTCCAACACTTAGGAAAATGGGCAAGAAGATAAAGGGTTCAAATGAAGAAACCCCCTGATCATGAAAATCAAACCCAGGTCAAAATGAGTGCTAACAGCTGGATTCCACATTTTTCACTACTCCTCACTCCCCCTTTGACATCAATGGAAAAGGGTGGAATCTGCACACCAAATTTTTTAAAAATCAACCTATACATAGCCGCATAAGTATATATGTTATACTCACATATACTTAAGTATATCCGCAAAAATGGTCTTCAACTAGACAAATTCTATTGCCCAACTCTGCTTCATCCTGTCTAAAATTGAGATATGACCACTCAACAAAAATGCAAAAGCTTCTGCCCTCTTTAAGTCTGCCGGATCACTGGTCCAGGCTGTGGTCTGAGCATCATTTAAGGCCTCATGCATTGCCTCTAACTTAGGGATAATTATCCCTCTTAGCTCACTCATCCTGCTTATTCTCTTCTTCTTTTCCTTTTCAAGCCTCTTTATTTCATTTATAGTGGCAATAGCTTGGCACTCTTGATTCATTATGGATGAGGTGAGAGGATCAAAATTCTGAGATAAACTTGACATTTTACCCTCTTGTTCTTCTACCTTCTTTGCAATGTCGTCTGTCACTGTGGACCAAGATAGATAGAATTTGTATAATTCTCTGCCATCTTTAAGAGCATTTTCTAGGCTCTTTATCCCAATATCCATATTTCTCCTATCATTTTCTAAGTCCCTATACTTTGGAGAATCTCTTTCCCAAAAACTCTTTCCAGACTTTCTCTTCTGCTTATTTCTCCAAAGAATCAAAATGTGTGATAATAGAATTAACAAAAGATTTCAAGTTACCGACTGAAGAGGCTGAAAGATCCTTTTGGAAGGATGGCACGATCTTCTCCAACACACCAGATGCAATCTCTATTAGCTCGTAGTCTTCCATGTGAGACTTCAGAAGCTTTTCTTTTAATTTAGCTTGAGCAAAAGATGCTACCTTCATTGTCTGGACCGGACAGAGGGAGTCAAAATTGAGTGGTCCTTGAAATAGTTCTGGTTCATCTATTTCCATCATCTCTTTGGTCAGGAAGTTTTTCACTGCTTCTGTAGTGTCTCTTGCCAGAGACAAAGTCTTCTTTTCTTTTGCAGCCTCAGAACTGTCATAAAGAATCTTCTCTGTGTGTTCTTCTTCTCTTCCCTTTTCCTCCTCTACTTGACTCAATTTATCCTCTTTTCTTCCTTCTCCTTTAGTTCCGGAGTCTGCAGGGGGATCCAGAAGAGAGATGTTTACTTCTTCATGGACTTCCTCTTCCGGAAGAGAGGAATCCAAGTCCTTAGTCTTTTCTTCACCTATCTCCTTTGACTCTTCTAAATTTTTCTCAGTAGATTTTTCGTTTGATGTACTTAATCCTTCGACATCTATTGTAGAAGGTTCTTCATCTATTTCCTCTATGATAGGAAGGTTAAATATTTTGAATGCATTCCGGAACTCATTCTCCAAGCATCAGTTTCTCCAAGCATTAGTTTGTTCATTCTTGCTTTGCTCCAGAACTCATCCTTGCAGTCCTTAAATATCATGTACATTTGTTTTGGAGTAATAGAAGGATAGAGCTGAATAGCAATCTGCTCTTGGATCTCTAAGTCCTTAGCTTTAGCATTCTCCTTTCTCAGTTCAAGTTCCTTCTCTAGACTTTTGGGGATTCGAGAGATGATTTCAATAAATACTTTATTATAGATGTCTAGATACCTGATTGTACCATCTTCCAAGATCTTCTTGTCAGTTTCACTATATTCATCATAAAATTCAGTCATTGGTTGCAGATTCCCATCCACAGTGACTGATTTGATGACAACATCAATAGAGAGAGTAGGCCTTTCAACAAATTCTTCTACCTCTTCTTCCTTATTTTGACCGATAGAGGATTCCCCGGATGTTTTCTTCTTCTTCCTCATTTTCTTAACTTCCTCATCTGACTCTGTTTCTTCATCATCTTTTTGGCTTGTGTATGACCTTGTGGCCTTTGTCTTTATTCTCTTCTCTCCCTTTTCAGATGTCTTGGCTTTCGGTTTTGAGGCTTTTGGGCTCTTAGAGGTGGTGGGTGCAGAGCTCTTTGAGGATCTAGTCTGGAAGGGGACTTGCACCGGAACATTTTCTTTTTCTGCTTTTTGTCTCTCTTTCTCTGCTCTTTCTACTTTATCTCTATTGGCATCAACTGCCTCCTTTGATATGTTATATTTCTTGGAAATTTCCTCCACTTCCCTTCTCACTTTCCTTTTTATCTCTGGTTGTCTCAGTTCAACATGTATTTTTACACTTAATTCTTGATAGGTTCCAAACCTTTCTGCCTCAGGGTCCTTTGGCTGACTCAGTAGGTGTTGAACATGTAGCTCCAGAATTTTCTCATCTACTTCGTAGCCCATTGGCATAATCCAAACTGTATCCATTAGGCATTGATCAGTGTCTACCATGAAGCACACTGTATCCTTGTATTTTTCAACTATAGATTGGGGGATTCTTTCTCTAGCCTGCATCATGTCTTGGAAGTTTTTGAAGTATCCCCAGAGTGCTGTACTTTGAGCCTTGGCATCACCAAGCCCATACATATAATCTCTGATTTGTATGGCAACTGGTCTGTCATTTTGCCATACCCAACCACTTGATCCAGATAGCTCATTCATATAGTAAAAGAATAAACATAGTATTAAACCACTATACTTGAATGAGTTCTTCTTGTCCTTCTTGATCTTTTGTAGGTTTTCTAATGTTTGGCTCAGGAGAAGCTCACATAGATCATAGTCTACATTTTCTCTTAGCATCTAATATGCAGTATAAATTGCAGTTCCAGACATAGAGTTCTCCCTACTGGAATGATATATTTTATAGCCAATTATCATAGAGGTAAATTTGATATCCGGATTTGTGATATCTTCTATTGTCATTGCTCTTTTGTCAAACTTTGATCTGGTAGCCTCACTTATTGTTTGGTTCTTGACCAATTTGAGAGCAGGCAACCCACCGGATGAGTGCAAACCGGTTACTGCCCTAATGGCATCTTTTGTTATCTTGAATGGCCTCATCAGCCACATGAAGTTGTCATGTATTCTGCTTAGAACATACCAGACCCATTCATTTTCAGCAAAACAGGGAAAGTGGATGCAATGTCTGAAATGCTTATCCTGGATGGCCTTGTATTGAGGTTTGAGTTCAAAGGTTTCATCTATTAGTTGTTTATGGTAGATGTCCATTAGCTTTGATTCTCCAAATTCCTCAATATTTGCATGGATGTATACCCTAACATCTTCTACATGCAGAACCCCATGCGAAATGCTAGAAAAGGTGCCTAAGGGATCAACTTCTAGGGATTTGTAGGGGTGTTTCTTAAACTTTGGGCATGGCCTATCAGTGATCTTAACAACATTTGGAGTAGCCATCTTGCAAAAAGATTTAGAGAGAGATATTCAAGAATGGAAATACCTTTTTACGCTTCTAGGGTTCACAAAATGAGCTAGAAAAGATCGCTGGTTGAATCAGATTCGATGGTTGATCTTTGAGAGAGTTGAAACAATCTTATTACAGAGCTCTTCCTTTCTTCTTTTCGAATGCAAATGTGCAAAAGATGAATAAAAGAATCCTTATATTTTTGCACAAACCCTAGTTTCATATTGCAATAAATGCACACCTTAAGTCATTTTGGTTCCCTTGTTCTGGCCTTGTTCTAAGAGAGGTCCTTCTGAATCACTGAGATGCACTTAGATTTATTCTTAGTGATAAATGACAATGTATCTGCCTTTCTCCAATTATGCCATTTATCCCCAGATCAAGATATTTCAATTTTGAATCATACGAGATCTATCTATGAAAATCCTACTTTTACCAGATGGTTGTCAAACTAGATCAATCTAGACTGATCAAACTCTTCAAAACTCCTTGTAGATCTTTCATGTTTTATTGAGGGTTATTTGGACATTTCTCTGAGAGCCCTTTAAACCGCAACATTCCATGTGCCAAATTAGGCACTAATTGACTGGATGGGGGAATTTATTTTCCTTTGTGACTCCCCCTGAGCCAGAGCTTATCTGTTTAGTTTTTAGAAGGAATATCAGCACCAGATTCTAGTGCAGATCCATCCCCAACATTTTATGTACTTCTCTTCACCCAAATCTTGTTCATCTCCCTTTGAACTTCATCCGCATTCACTTTTCCTTTTCCTTTGTCTTGATTTTGATTACGATGTACCGGACCCTTTTTATCCTGATTCTTACTTCTGCAAAATTTGGCAATATGACTGGATCTATTGCAATTGTAGCAAACAACATTCCTTGGCATATTAACTGATATCCTTTTGATCTGCATTAATTAGCCATATGTCCCATTCTATTTCATACAAAGCATCTACCATTGAATGAATTGTTTATTTGCATATTTCTGCATTCATGAGATTTGTGACCATACCTTTTGCAGTTGAAACACTGTTTAGAGAAGGATGAATTAGACTGACTCATTCTTCTTCTGCACTGAGTTGCTTTATGACCAAAATTGTTGCAATTGTAGCAGTATCCATTTAAGGATGGGTATCTTTGAGCATTTCGTTGCCTTACTGGAGGTCTTCTAGGTCTATTCCTTGGATTTCCTGATCTAGAGTTCTTCTGATTGGATCCGAAGCTTTCACCTTTCTCATATCCCAATCCATGCTTGTCATCTAAACTCTTTTGGCTTTCAAGAAGAACTTTGAGTTGAGCAGAGCTTATCTTGAATTTCTCTTTGTATTTATTTGTTGTTTGAAGATCCTTTTTAAGAGTGTATATCTGGTTCTCTAGTAGTTCTTCATTATCTCTAGCTTCTTCAAAATCAGATTCCAGATGCCTGATTATTCTATCCATTTTGTGGCAGTCTTCTGACTTCTCCTTGAGAGATTGCTTTAGATTATCTTCAATTTTTCTTTTCTCTTCAATTTCTTGGGTGAATCTCATAACCCCTGATTCCATTTCATGTCTTACCATAATGACCTCTTTTGATAGCTTCTCACATAGCTTGTTTTTCTCATTCAGATCTTCATTAGTATCATTGGCTTCACTTTGGCTTGCTAATTGTTGAAGTAGTTCCTTTCTCTTTTTCACAGAGATACTTAGTTTTTCTTTTAATTCATTTATGAAATCATCAGCTTGTTTGAGTCTTTCCCTCAAGTTATTGACTTTAGAGTGAGACTGGTCAAGATCATCTAGGGCAGACTGAAGTTGTTCCCTCATACCATACTTATCCATTGAGATTCCCAGATCTTCCTCAAGCTATTAGGCCCTGTTTGGGGAACTTAGCTCTGATACAAATTGTTGGAAACAAGGCAGATAACTGAGAGGGGGGGTGAATTAGTTATCTTAAATATGTTAACTTTCTTTTTTTCTTTAATATTAGTGCAACATCAAAACATAAGAGCATACATAATCATGAGAGTAGAAATAAAATCAACACACATAACACAAGGATTTTTACGTGGAAAACCCTGTTAAGGGAATAACCATGGCGTGACTAAGACAAGATTGTATTCTCTGTTAAAAGAATAAGAGGTACAAAATGGCACTTGCTAATTAGGGCTCACTGCCTGAGCACACTGCTCACAAGAGGCACACTGCCTACAAGAGACTCATTGTCTACAATGTTTATGGAAGGTAACCAAGTGTTTGAACTAATGAGAGGCATCCACATATGCTGAGGTTTAGTTCTTGTTAGGCTCAATATACTGATCTACTGCACTTCATTCTTCCTATGCTTTAGTGCTACTATTTTGTCACATACCGTACTTGTAATGCTGCTTCCACACTACTCTCTGCCTTTCTTCACACACCTTCTCAACACACACACCCATTCATACCGAAATCAATCTGGTATATATATCCACATCAAAGGATTTCAACATCTTTCTAGTCGGCAACCAGAATATTCAAGATATTTACAAGGCACTGATCTGTCGGCTAAATCCATGCTTAATATGTGATGCGTATCCAAGACATAGAGTTAGAAGTCATCAATTAAGTTAGCCAACCATGTATGATCTCTCAATTAGCTTGACCATCATCAATTTCTCATCCGGTTTAAAGTCTGATGCTCTACTGGTCAATTCTTCCTTAGTCTGCTCTGCCTGTCAGGAAGCCAACACTTAGATGCTCATATCTTTTCACTCTTTCATCACTGGAGGCTCAATCTCTGAAATGTAGCAGTCATGGTACTCCTCTTGACTTCCCTAAGTCTGCACTTTACTGAGATACATCCTCTGAGAGATCTAGACCTGATTATTGGACCTTGTTGCATGCTCTATTCTTATTCACTGGACCAGTACTTCTTCAATCTGACTTTTGGTATAGACATACTAATAACTGCGGATGTGTGGGATAGACTTTGTTGCCATCAATGACAACAATCATGAAGCCACATAGTGTCTGTTGCCAACATACACAAGTTCTCAAACATTGCAAACCATTGCAATTATCACATGTTCCATCCAAACATGATCTCTTATAAAACATTTGTCCATCTACCATTTCACAAAAAATGCTTGAAATGAAATCTCTTACCGATTTAGGTGGAGCCTCAATCATACACTCTTGCAAAACATTGTTAATATGCAAAAATACACATATTTGTCGATAAACATCATAATGCACAGGAAATTCCATGTGAACTCTACAACAACAAGTTGTGCTTGTGTGATTTATGTTGACATAAAAAGGTATTTCCATTTCAAAATACCTTTGACTAATTTGAATTTGAGGATAAGTAGCTACAAATTTGGAGAAAATTTGTGTTTGAGTCATATCTAAAAAATGTTTTGGATGTGGCTCACGGTTTTGACAACCAATTCTCCTTCTTACAACATCCCTTTGATTGGGAGATACTCTTGTGTTATTGGACCAAAACTCCTCAATTAGGGATTTTACGGCTTGAACTATGGCTTTATCTTTCCATGGGAGTCTACCAAAAAATGCCCATAGTTCATTGCTATTTGGGTCCTCAATTCTTTCATGCATCCCAATGGATTTCATCAAAGTTTTTGTATTTATCTTTAGTGCTTGACTTGTTTTTCTTATCAAGCAAGATTTCTTTGTTTGATTTTTCACAATAATTAATGTAATGACACATCGTGTAGCATTACTATCTTTGGTGCATGAGGTGGAACCAATGTTTTGATATGCATTGATTAGATTTCTTACAATAGATTTTTCACTATTAGCACTTGATGTTCTTAGGCTAAGAATATTCATGATTGGCCTGAACTTTAGATTTTTCATCATCTCAACAAATAATTGACATATTCTAATTTCACTTATGTTTTGAAAAACCATGTTCCATATCTTATTCATATTTCTTCTACAAGTACGTTCAGGAATCTTATCAACCATTAGTCTTATAATCTTCTCAGCAATTTCAATAAAAAACTTAGGCTTTTTACGCAAAATTCTAGGAGGTGTTCTCAATGGAAAACTTGATTCACAAGATAAATTTTGATCACTAAACACTTGATCAATTGGTGTATCATCTACTACAACATTTGCAAATGCATCATAATTTTCAATTGGAGATTGAACATTTTCTAGATTATCAAATTGAGATGGCAAAGATGACATACCTTCATACCATCAAGTTCTCCCACATTTGATTTCTTACTTGCACAAAGTTTTTTCATTCATTCTCTTCATTTCTCCAATTCCTTCTCTCTCTTTAATGTTTTATCATCCAATTCAATTGACAAAGACAGTTCACCAAGTCATTTGTGAAGTTCAATTTCTTATTGTCACAAAGTTGTGTCATTCATTCTGTTTTATTTACATTCTTAGCTTCACGCTCCTCCAGTATTAAGAGTTTTTGCTTGTTTCCTTGGCATTGTATTGAATTCTATATCACTATAAAACAATGGTCAAAAGAACACAAAAAAATATCTAATAATTTATCAAGTTATAATACAAAACATGCTTAATTACATTGTTTTTTGTCAATGTAAAACAAAAAACTAGTTAGTTTATTCAATCTAGTGTTGCAATCCCTCAAAACATGAAAAAAAGGCTTTCCAATATCAAATTTGAATTTAAAACATGTAATTGGAATCTTGTGCATCGAAACAAGAACAAAAAGTGCATCAATTTTGTCAACCAATGATGGGAGAACCTCAAAATCATGAAAAGTCTCTTTCAATGTTGGAAAAAGTGCAAAACGGGGAATAAAATAGAGCATGTGCACTGAAAATCATGTGGCATGCCTTTTGCAGGCCATTAGACATCATTTTAACTAGTTCAAAATGCACTCGCATTATAACGCGAGTGTGTTTTAAACTAGCTAAAATGCTATTTATATCCCTCTCTTCTACTATTTCACAAACTCTCTCTCTCTCTCTAGCTATCTCTTTCTAACTCTCTTTATCTCTTTCTATCTATCCCTAAAACCTAACCCGTAAACATTTTATCTCCCTATCTCTATTCTCCCTCTAGCTCTCAATTCTCTAATTATGCCCACCCCACACTTAGGGTAGGTCTAAGTTCCCTAAACCCCAACCCCTAACCCCCCCTCTATCTCTAAACCCTAAACCCTTTATCTCTCAATATCTCTCCCTATGTCTTTGGACATCTCCCTCACTCTCTATCTCCTTATCTATCCCCTCTATCCCCTCTATCTCCTCTATCTCTCCCTATCAGTCCTCTCTATCTCTCTCTAAACCCTAAACCCCTAAACATTAAACCCTAAACACCTAAACCCTAACCCCTGAACTTGAGCAACCCTAAACCATAAATAATGTTCCTAAACCCTAATCCCTAACCCATAACCCCTAAACCCTAAACCTGAGCAACACTAAACCCCTAAACCCTAACCCCTAACCTGTAAACCCTAAACCGCTAAACCGCTAAACCCTAAGCCCTAAATAATGTCCCTAAACCCTAAACCCTAAACCTCTATCTCTAGATCTCTCCCCTATCTCCTTATATGTATCATCCCTCTACCTCTCAATATCTCTCCCTATGTCTCTGGACATCTCCCTCACTCTCTATCTTCCTATCTCTCCCCTATGTCTCCTTTATCTCTCCCTATAGGTCCTCTCTCTCTAAACCCTAAACCCCTAACCCCTAAACCCTAAACCTCTATCTCCCTATCTCTCCCCTATCTCCCTATTTCTATTGTCCCTCTACCTCTCAATCTCTCTCCCTATGTCTCTAGACATGTCCCTCACTCTCTATCTCCCTATCTCTCTCCTTTGTCTCCTCTATCTCTCTAAATCGGTCCCCTCTCTCTCTAAACCCTAAACCCTAAACCCTAAACCCTAAAACCAAGTAACCCTAAACCTCTATGTCTCTATCTATCCCCTATCTCCCTATCTCTATCATCCCTCTACCTCTCAATCTCCCTCCCTATGTCTCTGGACATGTCCCTCACTCTCTATCTCTCCCCTTTGTCTCCTCTATCTCTCCTTATCGGTCCTCTCATCTCTAAACCCTAAACCCTAAACCTCTAAACCTTAGCCCCTAAACCATAAACTCTAAACCCTAAATAATGCTCCTAAACCTGAACCCATAACCTCTAAATCCTAAACCCAAAACCCTAAATAATGCCCCTAAACCCTAAACCCCTAACCCCTAAACCCTAAACCCAAGCAACCCTTGTTGAACACACCAAGATACTTGGGGGGTGAATCATTATCTAATAAAACTTTAACTTCTTTGAAGTAGATTAAAACTTAATCATTATAGCATCAATATAAACATGAAAGATTAACGCAATGCACATGAACACATAACACTAAATATATGTGGAAAACCCTAGAAGGCAAAAACCATGGTGAGGATTAACTCACAATATATGAAGCTCAAATAACAACTTTGTTTTAGGGCTACAACCTAAGGAAGCTACTACTTCCTGCTGACTTTGTTTTAGGGCTACAACCCAAGGAAGCTACTACTCCTTGAAAGTTTTTCTTTAGGGTCACTCCCAAGGAAGCTACAACTCCATGTAGACTTTGTTTTAGGGCTACAAACCAAAGAAGCAACTACTCCCTGATCTGAGAACAAACTCATAAAATGTTACAAAATGACAGTCCTTCTACTGCCAGAAAAATGACATTGAAAATCACACCTTTGATGATTACACTTCTGCTTCTTATGATTAAATCAATTAGGCACACTCTTCAATTGATCACTATCACAATTATGTCTTCAAGATGAATCAAGACAACATCTACAACTTCTTCTCTTTCTCCTTCAGTCACACATCATAAAGCATTTATTATGCTCTTTATCTTGCTTGTGAACCTTATCAATCACTTTGTAATCACACCTCATCTAACTCAATTTAATTTACAATTTATAAAAGATATTACATTGATTACATTGCTTGTCGGCTAGAGACAACATGAAAAATACATTTACAAGTCGACCAAACAACACACACCATGATATGTGTAGAGGATAAGTCCTAAAAAAGACTACATGCTACACCAATAGAAGACCCATGTCTTGCAGACAACAACACTTGCTTAATCAGGTCCAAAACATCCTTCACAGCATCAAACATCAAGGAATTACATCCGCACACTCTACTCATTTGAAAAAAGGACAACCTTAAGCAAAGACAAATGAAACTTGAAGCGTAATGGCCACAACAACTTGAGACCCTTGTGCGATATTTGAAACAAGAAAGATCTTCATGAAACTCTTCTAGATGAGTCTACATGACTCATATAGCATCTCCAAATGCTCTTTTACCTCCGTACATTAGAGATTTTGTGTTGTACATCTTCAACCATGAACTCTGAGAGCAACTAGTCATCTGGTACACACTGCAACATACTGTCATTGAAAATCTGAGCTTACCGACCACCAAGAACCTTGAAACTGCAAGGAAGCATGTAATGCACGTTCATAAACATGTCCACAAAACTACAAATTCAAACATTCACATCCAGAGGGATATGAAGCATTCCAACAGGCCTTTAACACCAACTCACTCTGCCAAAACATATGTCATTACTCTATCATGTATAACTTTCTCAGCTGAAGGAAAAATGATCTAAAACTTTGGAATTATCACCTTTACTACACCCTTAAATAGTTCCAGAACCGCATAGCCATAACTACTAATGTGAAGGAATGCAGAGCATTCTATTGTCGTATAGTAACTGTCTTCAACACTGTCTTCAAATTGCAAAACAGTCTTCTAATAATCCAATCATCATGAACCTTCGACCAGGCCACCAATAACATCTTCTTAACATTAGCAACACATCTGATCATCTTAGTGCTTCTAATTCCCATATTAATATGTCTTCATACTTAACTCTGAATTGATCAAGGCATGACATCCAATCATGAACTTTAGTAACCACATGACATCCAACCATGAACTTTAGTAACCACATGACATCCAACCATGAACTATATCTTCTCTATTGGATAGGACATGACATCCAACCATGAACACCATCACACATCCAAGATAGTGTTGACATCAATGACAACCTTATGATAGTGTTGAAATCAATGACAACCCTAGGAACCATATGTGTAACAATCTCCCCCTTTGGCATTGATGGCAACACATACCTTCACATTTCTCCCCCTTTGACATCAAGGACAAAGGGAAACCACTACATGCTCATCAACAACCACATACCTACACATTCTTTCTTAGAGCATGACTTCTTCTTGCAGCAAATAGACTCCCTCTATCATCAACAACCACTACCCGCTCCCCCTGAGAGGTAGCCACCATTAATCCAAGAAGAATATATAACATGAACTCCCCTAGGTAGATGCACCACTATGCATCTAGAAAGAAGGAGGGGTAATTACCCCTAACCTTTTCCAAAGATCCTCAAAGGTGTCCTTTTCAAGATCCTTTGTGAATATATGTACCATCTAATCCTTTGTTGGAACATATTCTAACTTCACTTCCTTATCTGCAACTTCTCTCTCAAAAAGTGATACCTGATTGCTATATGCTTGGTTCTAGAATGCATCACTGGATTCTTGGAAATATTGATAGCACTTGTATTGTCACACAAAATAGGAATGGGCTCATCATACAATACCTTGATATCCTTTAGGGTTTGCTTCATTGATAACACTTGTGTATAATAGGATGCTGCTACAACATGTACTTTTCCTCTGTAGTTGATAAGGACACTGAATCTTGCTTCTTGCTCTTCCATGAAACCAATCTGCTTCCTAAAAAGAAAGCATCACCACTTGTACTTATCCTATCATCAACACAACCAGCCCAATCAACATCAGTGTAGGCATTCAAATCAAAGTCATTACCTCTTGGATACCATAAACCATAATCCAAAGTTTCTTTCAAATATCTAAATATCCTTTTCATTGCCTTCTCATGTGTTTTCTTGGGATTGGCTTGATATTTGGCAACCACACATACTACATGCATAATATTATGTCTAGAAGTAGTCAAGTACAACAACCCTCCAATCATAAATCTATAGACAGTCTGATCCACCTTTGGAGACTCATTATCCTTGCTCAAGTGACATCTAGTGACCATGGGAGTACTCACTAGTTTTGAATCCTCCATACCAAACTTCTTCAACAACTCTTTGACATAATTAGCTTTTGAAATAAAGATACCACCATCTAGCTAAGTAATTTGAAGTCCAAGGAATAAAGATATCTCACCAATCATAGACATTTCAAACTCTTTTTGCGTTTCCTCTGCAAACCTCTTACACATATCATCATCTCCACCAAAGATGATGTCATCAACATATACTGCAAGTATCAACATCATGTCTCCTGCTTCCTTGATGTAAAGATTGCTATTTGTAGTACCTTTCTTGAAGCCCTGATGAAGTAAGTACGTATCCAACTTAGCATACCAAGCTCTAGGTTCTTGCTTGAGACCATACAAAGCCTTCTTGAGTCTGCACAATAGGTCTAGATCTTCTAATATCTGGAAACTATTTGGTTGTTCAATGTAAACCTCTTTCTCTAGATCACCATTCAAGAAAGCTGACTTAACATCCATCTAATATACCTTGAAGTTCTTATGAGCAGTATGAGCAAGGAACCTTCTGATTGCCTCCATCCTAGATACCAAAGCAAAGGTCTCCTCAAAGTCAATGCCTTCAACTTGTGTGTATCCTTTGTATACCAATCTTTCTTTGTTCCTTACAACTTCACCTTCTTCATCCAGCTTGTTCTGGAACACCCACTTTGTTCCTATAACATTCTTATTGGTTGGTCTGGGAACCAATTCCCATGTCTAATTCTTCTCAATCTGATCCAATTCAATCTAATCCAATTCTTCTTCCATTGCGTTTATCCATCCATCATCTTTGCTAGCATCAACAAACTTTTTGGGTTCTACCTTTGATAACAAACACAAGTTTAATTTCTCATATGTCTTAGAAAGTCTTCTCCTTGTCTGCATGCCTTCATCCTTGTCTCCAATGATCTGATCTACTGAGTGGTTCTTTTGAACATACTTTGCTGGAGTCTTAGGCATCTGCTTTGTTCTTGTTCCTTTTCTTCTTTCACTTCTTCTTCATCATCTTCAATGCATGGAAATATATCAGATTTAGAGTCCTCTGATTCTTGTGAGATCTGATATTGGTCTTCATCTACCTTGACATTTGTGCTTTCAATCATCTTTCTCAACCTCTTGTTGTAACATCTATAAGCCTTGCTTCTGGTTGAGTAACCAATAAAGATTCCTTCGTCACTTCTTGAATCAAACTTTTCTAGGTCTTCTTCATCTCTTCTGATATAGCATTTGTTGCCAAAGATCTGATGAGTACTAGGTAGCACCCAAAATAATACACCTTTTTACTCCCCTTTTTCCATCCTTTTATCTTGTTGTCCTGGTAATTGCACCATATAGACTGATAAGATTTGTCTTAATTACACTAATGAGAGTTGAATTACTAAAGATCATTATTTTTTATGAAATGACTAATGTGCAGTAAACTAATGAAAATGTGTAGAAAAGTCTCTCTTTTTGCATCCACGGGTGTAGTTGTACGACCCACAAAGGCAATTTTGAAGATCTTCAGAGTTGTTCCTAATAATCTCTGGAGCCGATATGGATGATACTATACCAGACTCCAACATTTTTCCAAAAGTTTTGGAGGTATTCTGGAGAAGAGGGAGTAGGAAAGCAAGGGGTGAATCATCTCCGAAGCTGTACATGAAACAGGGATGCATCTTCGGTGCTGCTGGCAACAACAAAGACTCTGACGTCGTTATCTATCAACATCTCAGGGGCCAACTGTAATGCTTTGAAGTCTAGTTGACTGCCAGGGATCTGATTCCCTTTTCCATTTGATTTGCATGAGTTCTAAAAGACTTGTTAACACCTATATTTTAGGGCCACATTGCCCATTGTTATTTAAGTTAAGACTCCAGATTTAGTGAGACTATTGTTCCACTAAAGCCTTTTTTAGTTGCATGATTATACTCTTCAGTTAAACAGTTATATGTTTTAGTTAGAATAAGAGATTAGTTGTATCTCATAGATAGACTAATGGATCAAACAGTTAGTTCCAAATATATCTCATCATTTGGACTAATATATGTTTCGATAGGAGAAGCAGAATAGAAACATAATTATTGCTATAGGATTATTGTAATTTCCATTTTCAGATAGACATACTTTTTTGAATACAAGCGTACGTTGATGAAATTAGACTGAAGGAAAGATTGTTTTATTTCATTTTAGTACCGAGTTCTTGCTTTAGTCTTCAGTCATGAAGGCATGGAGCAAGGGCCCACTCCCGCCATCAAGACATGAGGCTAGTATTTATTGCTTCAGTTTGTTTACAGATTTTCATTAGGAGTACAATTTCATTACTTTCAGTAGATAGATTCATTTCTGCTAATAGTTTTCTTTCAGTAAATGCATGTTTTCAACTTTATATTAGAACAGGTTATTTTCCAACAATCTACTGCTTTAGCATTTTTGTTTTTAGAATTTCATTTCATAGCAGATAAATCAGTAGCATTAGTTCCTGAAATAGTAAACTTAATAGGATTAGTTTGAGGACTGTTGATTATGAAGTTCCTAATTACAAACAGCCTAGGACACAACCCTGGATTTGACGCATGAAAACATGATTAAATGCCAAGGTACAATGAACCTTGTCATTTTTGGCACCGTTACCGGGGACGTATGTGTTAATAAGAAAAACTTAGTTAGCAGTCCTTTTTAGGTTAAATTGAATCTACATGGTTAGGCCTAGGGATTCAAAAGGTAGATATATAAAACAAACACCCCAGCAGCAAACTACAGGAGAAAGTAGTAGGGCAGCACAAAATCTTGCTGAAGAGGAACACTTAGAACCTATCTTGGAAACTACACCCCAACTTGACATTCCCTCAAATCCTCAAAGTCCTTCACTCTCTGACTATATCTGGGAACTGCAAGAAAGATAGCAGGTAGATCCATTACTAGAATCCACTTCCTCAGAACCCCACACTGAATCTCAAAGAGAAGAGACACTAGACATGGATGATAATCATGATGAAGAAGACAATCAAGTTGTTAGGACCTTCTCATACCCTATTGTCCTTGCTCATGGGGACAATGCCCCTATGAAGAAATTTCACCTTCAAACCTACGAAACTTTAGGGGTCTTGCTTCTGAGGATCTAGATCAGTTTTTGTTTGAGTTTAAAGTTGTATGCTAGACCTATGACTACGGATCAAATAATAAAAAACTCAAACTTTTCCCATCAACCTTGAAAGATTCTGCTATGGCGTGGTTCATGGGATTAGCCCCATACTCCATTCACTCATGGGATCAAATGGAAACTGAATTCTTGGGCAAGTACCAGGATTATTGTAGGGTCGGTGATAAAAAGGAGGAGCTATTCAAACTTAAACAAAGAGAGGATGAAAGTTTAAAGGATTAGCTGGATAGGTTCAACTTTGCCTTGAGGAGATATGGCAATCTTGTGGCTCACCCCTTGGATAGAACACTATTTGTAAAAGGATTAGAGAGAGAATCAAAACAGGCACTGGATCTAATGGGGAGAGGGAACATTAACAAAATGGATATGCCTGCTATAGAACTCTGTAGAAACTACTCTAGAACCCAAGATGGAGTGAGAATAACTAGATCTTTTAAAGGGAAAAATGAAATAGGATAGTTAATGAGGAGATTGCAAATCTTAAGATAGATATTATAGTCCAACTAAATACCACATTAAATGGGATTCATGCAAAGACTAGAACAATTGAACCAAGCAGAACAACTGAACCTCTCTCCATATATTTTCCTATATGTAGAAACAAACACCTTTTCAGAGAATGTACTTTGGATAAGTCAGAAATCTATCAGATATGTGATAGGGAGCACCCTACCAGTCATTGTGATTAGCTCCTAACCTTAAAAAGGTTGACTAAAAAGAATACCATAATAGAAGAGGAGTTGAATTACGTAGGACAAAAACAAACTGGCAATTTCCCATATAATCAGTACCCAAATTAGGCTTCCTATAAGGGTCCATCAAACTGGGGAAACAATCAATAGAATCCAACATGGCAGGGGCCTCAGAACATTCCTCCTTGAGGACCACAAGATTGGTCAAACCGGCAATGGCAAAACTAGCATTGGCAAAACCAACCCTAGGGGAATCAACAATGGCCACAATAGTTTCCACAACAATTTGGATCACAAAACATGCAGCCTTAGTGGGGTCCACAATAGGGTTACCGTTAACAATACCAAGGACAACCTAGATGTTTCCAACCTCAGCAACAAGCATTACTAACTAGACCCCCCAACACATAAGGACAGTCACAAAATGAGCCAGTTAGTCAACCACCTTTACTCTGGCTCAACTTGTAGCAAACCCATGAAATAAATAGGGAGTAGCTGTTTACATGATAGAGCAGGAAAAAATGGCTGGTGTAAACTCTATTTATCTACACAACCTCTAGCTACATTCTAGGAAAGCACTACCAAGACCATCTCCTCCACTCATTGTTGAAGTAACTAATGATATGGAACTTGAAAATCCATCCACTTAACCTTAGGAGGATATTACTATTAAAAATGTGCTAGAAGAACAACCCCTAGGTAACTCCAGAGTTCCTCGTAAAAGAACAGCCCTAGAGAACACCTCTGGAGCCACTTCTGTAAAGAACTTCGATACTACTCCGGGGATAGAAAAACTAGCACCTTACCTAGAATGACTCAAACAACATGTCCCCCAGAAAACCGTCCTACAAAAATAAGTCCAAACTACCATGGAATCAGAACTTCTGCAAGAAATTAGATAGTTAAATATTGAAATTCCACCCCTACAAGCAATCAAGGATATGCCTAAACTAAACCAATTCATCAAACAACATTATGTTAAAACCCAGGGTAGGAAGAAAAACTTCCCTGCCATTATTCAAGTAGAAGGGAAAGTAGTAGACCTTCTTGTGGGGCAAATGCTCCTCCCAAAGTATGGAGACCCTAGGAACCCTGTCATAACTGCTATATTTCAGGGGTAGAAATATCTAATGTTTTGGTTGATTTGGGGGTAGAAATAAACATAATGACAATACACACCTTAGACAAATTAGCCTTGACTGGTGTCCAGGCCATATCCATAATCCTCCAACTAGCTGACCAATCAGTAGATATTCCAAAAGGGGTGTTAATTGATGTCTTGGTTGTGGTGGAATCATGGTAATTTGTAGTAGACTTTCAGATATTAGAACTTAGAAACCAGTGAAATGCTTACCCCTTGATCCTAGTAAGACCGTGGTTGGCTATAGCAGTAGCATCTATTGATTTTTGAACAAGAGACATGGTCATTTCCAATGGAATAGATTTGAAGAAAATCTCTTTATATCCTCCAGCTAAACCATCAATACATTACTCAGGGAAAGTGTGGGTAGATGAGCCTAATAACATGGGAAACTATGGTTACCATCAAGGAACATTTGGGTGAGTTAGAAGAAGAAATAAACTATGACACAATAGAAGACATCACCCACATTCTTATTGACAAGGATATAATGGAATTAGCCCAAGACTGAAAAAGAGAATTCCTCACTGCTACCCATTGTACCCTTGCAAATATTATTCCTTGTGGAGAAACCTTTTATAGAGACTTGGCCACATTCCATATGCTACTCCCACATTCCTGTCCTCTTAACACTATGACTCTAGGATATGGGGTAGGGACATCTATGGATCAAATTACAAAGCAGGTCATGATTCTACTTGGAAAAACATTGAACATCAACACCCAGTTAGAAGAAAAATAGGAAGAGCACTTCTTAAACTCCTGGTCTCCCATTCAATAGCTTTTGCTTTGGAGTACCAAGATATGAAGGGAATTCCTCCACTAATGATGTCAAACCTGTTAGATAGCCCCAAAGGAGATTAAACCCTACCTTGAAAAATATTATTAAGACTGAAATAAAGAAATTGCTACAAGTAGGGTTCATATATCCTATCTCAAATAGTCAGTGGGTCTCACCCTTAGTCATAATGTCTAAAAAGAATGGAAAGTGGAGAGTGTGTATTGACTACAGAGAACTAAATAAAGCCACAAAGAAGGATTATTTTCCCTTACCATTCATTGATCAAGTGTTGGACAACTTAGCAGGGAAAAAGTACTTCTCATTGGATTTAGTGGGTCTAACCAGATTCAAGTAGCACCGGAGGACCAAGACAAGACCACCTTCACTTGTTCATGGGGAAATTTTGCATATAGAGTTCTTCCATTTGGACTATGTATTGCTCCAACTACATTTCAAAGGGCTATTTTAGCCATTTTTTCTAAATTGGCTAATGAGTGTATGGAAGTCTATATGGACAACTTTACTATGTATAGAGACACCTTTGAGGAAGCTCTCACAAACCTAGATAAGGTGCTACAATGTTGCGAAAAAAACTAGCTATCCTTGAGCCATGAAAAATGCTTTATGATGGTAGAGGAGGGAATTGTACTTGGACATCATATATCAGCCAAAGGAATCAACGTAGACCAGAACAAAATAGAAGTGATAGAGCAGTTACCCTCACCTAAAAAACCAAACAGATGTTAGAAGCTTTCTAGGTCATGCAGGATACTATAGGAGATTTATAGAAAATTTCAGCAGAATAGTTGCTCCTATGTTTTCCTTGCTTACAAAGGATGTTGACTTCTCATGGACAGAGGATTGCCAGGCAACATTTGAAACCATTAAAGGGAAACTTATTTTCACACTTGTCTTAAGGGGACCCAATTGGACTTTACCATTCCACATATAAACTGATGCTTCAAATGATTCAATTGGGGCAGTCCTAGGATAGAAAGAGGAAGGAGAAGGCATGCATGCCATCTACTACATCAGTAAGAGCCTTACTCCAACAGAAAAATACTATACAACAATCGAAAAGGAATTCTTGGTAGTCATATATGCTACTAACAAATTCAGGCATTATATCATAGGAATCAAAATATTTGTGCATATTGATCATGCAACCATCAAGTACTTAATGAACAAACCTATAGTGGGTGCAAGGATAATTAGATGGATGTTACTATTGCAAGAAATTGACATTACCATCATAGACAACCTAGGGAAATTCAATTTGGTTGCTGACTTTGTGTCAAGGTTGCATATAGGTGGAGAAAACCAACCAATGGAGGATAAGTTTCCAGATGAACATCTCTTTGTTGTTTCTTCTACTACACCTTGGTTTACTGACATAGCTAACTTCTTAGCTACAGGCTTGTTTCCATCCCATTTCTCCTCAAAATAGAAGAAGAGATTGGTAAAAGAAAGTTTATCTTACAAATGGTTAAATGGTTTGATGTTTAAATGTGGTCCTAACTTTATCTTACGCAGGTGCTTGAGGGCTAATGAAATTTTTGATGTCTTAAGGACATGTCATTACAAACCCTCTGGTGGACACTATTCCTCACAAAGAACCATCCACAAAATTCTAGGAGCTAGTTACTACTGGCCCTCTCTTCATAAGGACACCAAGAGGTATGTGCAATAGTGTGATCAGTGCCAAAGGATGGGTCAGCCAACCTTTACCCAGGAAATGTCACTGCACCCTCAAGTAGTGCTAGAACCATTTGAGCAATGGGGTCTAGATTTTGTGGGACCAATTTCTCCACCACCTTCAAGCAAAGAATATATTTTGTTCTGCATAGGCTATGTAACCAAATGGGAAAAAGTTTAGGCATTGTAGTTGCAAGGGAAAAAAAAAGTTGATTTTCTCTATAACAGAATCTTCTTGAGGTTTAGAGCTCTGAGATCCATAGTTTCAGATAGAGGACCGCAATTCACTTCTCATGTAATTCAAGATTTCACAGATCTATACCAAGTTAAGCACATAAAGTCTTCACCTCACCACCCCCAAGCTAATGGTCAAGTAGAGGTGCCTAATAGAGAGTTGGAAAACATCCTGACAAGAAGAGTGGCCATGAATAGAAAATATTGGGCTAGCAGGTTACCTAAAATAGTCTAGGCTTACAATACCACATGGAAGTCAACACCCAAGTTTTCACCCTATGAACTAGTTTATGGAAAGAAACCCATACTGTCCATAGAATTCAAACTACAAACATTCAAGACCTCATTGGACATTGTGATGTCATTATCTATAGCACAGCAAGATGGAATTCTCTAACTCAATGAGTTGGATGAAATCAGGACAGAGGCTATACAACAAACAAAACTTATTCAATACTAGAGGAAGCAATGGCATGACCAACACATCAAAAAGAGGACATTTCAACAAGGGGATTGGGTTCTACTATATGATTCTAAGTTTAAGGAGTTCAAGGGGAAGTTACAAACTCATTGGATGGGTCCTTACCAAATCAGGGAAGTCTATGAGAATGGAACAGTTTTGCTAGCACCTATTGTTGGAGGTGAAGACACATTCTTAGTAAATGGCCACAGAATTTGACTCTATATGAGACCAACTACTAAGGAGGAGTTTACCAAGGACTTGTGCTTAGTGACAGGGGTCACAACCTCTACCACAGGTTGATGAAATTCAAGGACAATATAAAAAAAAGGAAGGTTGAAAACCAACAAATGATGACCTTTCTAAATAAATAAATAAATAAATAAAAGAAGGGTTGAAAACCAACAAATGGTGGCCCTTCTCAAAAAAAAGGGAAAGATGGCAAACTAGTAAATGGTTGTCTTTCTCACCAAGGGGACTAAAAACCAGTAAATGGCAGTTCCCTTTTTCATGCAGGATTCTAGCAGAAGCTCTTCGGAGCTAACTAGGCACTCCTTAAGAGCCATCGAAGAACACCCTTGGAGAAAACTAGGAGCACCTCTGGTGCTCCATCCAGATAAGTATTTGAAAATTTGGGGGCCCACCTCTACAAGAGTCAAAGTGGGGACAACAAAATTGATGAGGTCAGCATGACTCATCTCCCACCATCAAAAAGGAAACCCACCCAGGACGAATGAGTTGCAACTGCCAACTCATGTCACCCAGGTTGAACCTCCTAATGTTACAAGCCAACTCGTCACCTTCAAGGCTATCCATGGAAAGATTCTAAGCCATGTGACACTAATGTGTTGACATCACTACAGTCAGTGAGGAAACTACACATGGAAAGTCACCATCACACCTCATCAAAGCGACGGCGCAGCAGCCAAGTGCATTAGGCAATCATCACGAAAAGTGATCCAGGTAATTTTCTCAAGTTAGTTAATTATTACCTGCCTTGTCATTTCTATTTTGGTGCAAACTACTTAGACATGTCCCCCTGCCATCATCTCCTTTTTCAACCTATGCATGCTGCCTTAATTGTCACACTAACAACTTCACTCTGGAGTGTCATATCATCCTCTATGATTATGACTGAACCATCAATTCAAATTAATTGAATTGAATAACCCCTCTGTGAACAAAGCAAATCGCCATCAATGGATATCCAGTCCCAAATTTTAGAATTGTAAAGGTTTCAAAACCTCAGAAATAATCTTCAAGCCATTATTGCAGAGTCTTTTTGAGAGAATAGAAAAAAAGGGTCTATCATAAACAGGACAAAGAGCTATAGAGGGGACCAAGAGAAAGTTCATTCATTACAGAAGAAGAGAAGAGATACAGGCAGTATGGGGGTGAAGAAGAAGTCAGAACTTGAAACTACCTCAAGACTGCTCCAAGATCAAGATGCAGCAAATATATTAAGAAATGCTAGATGGTTAGAATTTTTGGAGAAATTTAAAGGGTTTCAGGAGGACATAGTAGATGATTTCATGCACCACCTGAAGAATAACCAAACCATAGTATGAGGAGTCCAAATCAATGCCTCAACCACCATCATCAACCACATTTCAGGGCTACCAGAACAAGGTGAGGTTTTATCATCTCAAAACCCTGTACGTTGATTTGATTAAAAACTTTTTAGTAGAAGGTGAACCTGAGGTCTAGTTGCATTTGAGTAAAAATGAAGTCAAGTGAATTGTCAGAACATCACTTCCCCAACCATGGTAGTCTTTAGCCATGTGGTTCATGAAATATTTTACATGTAATGGGAAATTCTCCCTAGCTTTAGGACCCATAATGAAAATGCTAATTTTCTTGAGACATGGTCATACTCATCCGAAATATAGCATCAATCTCCCCAATTTTCTATATTCTGCCATTGTGGCTTTAGCAGATAAGTACCAATAGGAGAAGGGTCCTATGAAACATCACGGCCTCATTTTCTTAATTGTAAAACATCATTTCTTGCCTCAAGTTGATGGAGAGGCTCTATGGTAGTCATTTTTAGATGACACGTCACCTACCAAAACATCAGGCATAACACATGGTGTAGAAGAGACTTCCTCCACTCAACAAGATGAGGAAGGTGCACCTTCTACTTCTTCCCAGCCACTGGGAAGAGCAAGGGCAAGAAGAGAGCAGTAAAGGAAACACCAACTTCTGCTCCACAAGCATCAACAGGAAATCCAACACCTGCCACCACTACTGAGAAGAGGAAGAAGGGGAAATAAACCATGGGAGAAGCCTCAACTGCAGCTGAGTAGCTGGCAAAAATAATTACAAAGAAACCCTTCCATTTGATCCGCTCAGCAAAAAGAAAGTTAACCTTAGTTGAGGAGTCAACCCCAACTAAACAGATGAGGGGAGCTGTGATTATGGAAGAGGAGATAACACCCGAATTTGCCCAAACTTTTGGGCCCAAAAAGCATAGAAAAGAAATAGGGTAGAGGGAGAAAACAAAGATGACTTCAAAGACACCCAAGCCTAGCAAGCATAAAAGGACAAAAGAAGAGTTTGAGGAGTAAGGTGAGATTCCCCGGGTTAGAAGAAAAATCAAAAGAAGAGTAGTTGAGGGGAGTACTCTGAAATCCACCGCCCTTCCACAGACTTAGACTCCAGAGCCACAATGCACTCAAGATCTGGAGATAGTAGAGGGGGAAACCTTGACCATCTCTTCTAATTCAGAAGGGGATGCTCTAGCTCCGGAGGCACATTCTCCACCAGTGCTTTAGAGAAGTAAATGGAAGAGGCAGCCTACTCTGGTAGAATAAGACATTGCTCTCTTGGTCAAGGTCCTCAGGGGATCTAGAACTTCGATGGAGGAGGCTAGACCCTCATTAGCCCCAGCATTTGCAGAAGTAAGACAAGAAGAGGCTCAAGAAGAAGAGACCTAGGTGAAAGATGAAGATTAGCAGGTAGAAGCAGATGAGCAAGGGGAGCCAACTGACAATGTGGAGTAGGGGGAAACAAAAACCTTTGATGAGGAAAGAATATAAGGGGGAGAAAAATGGAGTTACTATCACCCCTTTGATCAAGATGTAGAGGTTCCAAGAGAACAATAGTTGATGGAAGAGATTGATAATCTAAAGAGGTTGCTATGGGGAAAGAACCTAATTATCACTGACCTCAAGAAGGTCATGAAAGAAAAAGAAATAGAGCAGAAGAAAGAAATAGAGGAGATGAAAAATGAGCTCAAAGAGAAATAGGGGATCATTCAAAGGAAAGAGGTTGAAATAAGAGAAAAGGGTGAAGAAGCAACAAAGAATACCTCTGGCATCATCAAAACCAGAGACAATGGCATCACATTGATTTCAACACTGATAGAGAAAGTGCAGAGTCAAGCTAAGTAGCTGACATAAGCCAACAACAAGATAGATGATCAGGAAGAACTGCTTCATGAGCTGACCAATCCAGCTGCTACTGTTGAATAGGGGACTCAAACAGATCCATATCTGGGGATACTCCCAATAGACATCCCCAAGGCCCTGTTTCACTAGGGAAGGAGATGTTAGGAGTTAGAGGAATCCAATCCAATGTTGTAACTGCAAAGGGTAGTAACCACCATGTCAAAAAAAGTATAGGCCCTAGAGGAGGTCATCAAGGTGGCCTCTCTATCTGCTGAGATCATATCCTTCAAACCTCCTAGTGGAAGTTATGCTCTATTTTTACAGGAGCAGATCCTCCAAAGGAAAATATCACTGGTTCTCTTTGATTTAACTAAAAATATACAAACTAAGAACAATTTCATGGAGGTACACATGAAGAGTTCTGATGAAGACAAGAATTTTCTGTGTGAACTATATTTGCATGATTTCTTCATTAAAGACCACACTTTCTTCATCAACTACTTTGTGGGAGAATGCTAGCTCGGAGCATTTATGTCACTGATGAGAAATCATCAGATCTGGAATGAATGGATGGAGGCTTAAACCAAAAAGGATGCAGAAACAAGCCTAGTCCTCAGGAGAGAATATCCAAACCCTATGGGATTTGAAATTCATTTCAGAGTAAAAATTTATTCCCCAGATGGCAAAACAAAAATCTTGCTCCTGTATCAAAAACACTTTTAAGAGTGTGCTATTGAGTTTGGTCTCTTGATGCATAGTTTAGCTAATCAGATGATTAGAATTGGAAAGAAGAGGTGGAACACTCTAACTCCAGAGCAAAAAATGAAAGTAGTATCCCCAACCAATCTATGATTATTTATGAGGAAAGAAAGAGCGGTGTCTAGATTAATGGACAAATATAAACAGGATTGGATAGGTGACCATTTCAGGCCACCCCTCATTATTGAGCCATTGCCCATATGGGCTTGTTTGGTGTGAAAAGAGGGGTTTTTCAATTTCAATGGATATGTGGGTTAAATCCTCCTTTCACTACAAACATTCAAGGACATATCAACCGAGTTGAATCACACTTTTGCAAGAGGATTCACCTATACGTTAGGCTATCACTTGGAATGATGTGGAAGCTCGGATGCTATCAACTATTGTCTTAGTTTAATGCTCAAAAACCCTTAAAACCCTAAGTATGCTAAACAATAAGGAAATTGATGAATTACAACAAATGCTTGCAGTCTAAGGTAGTAGACAGAGATTAATAACTGAGCATTTTTTGAAGTTTGAAATGCGGAACAGTCAGGGACACTACCACTAACATCCCTATCCAAGGTGGTGCTTTCTCTGTGAAATCCTGATCTCCTTCCGACACTGGTAATCACTGTACTTTCTGTTCCTGTCTCGGAAGATGCGAAGGACACTACCACTAGTGCTCAAGTCTAAGGCCAAATGTTTTTTAGGATGTTGGAAGCTCTTCAGATGTTGATTATCACTGTCCAAATTATTTCTATGTTTGCAACCTTAGGGGACACTACCACTAATGCCCGTGTCTAAGCAGTCCTTTTCTTCAGGGATCCAGAATTTGTACACTATCTTACTGTTCCCTGTAACTCCACTCTGTCAAGATGTGACATCTATAACCTATAATCACAAGAAGAGTGGTTGGGGGTTGTGGTGTTTAGAGGCTTATCTTGGTCAAGCCCCAGAGAGACATTCAAGTATTTTGAACACTGTTGTTAGATAAAGAGTGTGTATCCCTGCAGGATAGAGGCAAAAACAAATTGATGAGTGATTCAAACACAAATAGATATCACCTTGGAAGTGTAGATCTCACATAAATGAAGGCTCTTCAATCACATGAGAAGATGAAGCTAAATCTGGAATCACAAACACAATAACAATGCTCTACTATGCAACAATGAATATCTTGAATGCTCTAAAATCACAAGTTAGCCAAAGGTTCATAATCTTCTTCTAGTTAGCTTCTAGTTTGCAAATGAAACACTAAACATGCTTATATATGCAACTACTCACATTCCCACTAAGAATTTCGTAATTCAAACTTAAGGTGTCGGCCTAGGACCTAATTAACAGTCGCAAAATTGACATTTGAAATTAGGGCTGACCTAAAATGGGGCAGGACTAGGGTACTAGCGCCCAAGTCCAGCGTCCCATTTTGAGTTAGGATCTATCAAAATAGCACCCTCCAGGTCATATTTGCAACAAGACTTAGAGGTTTTCTCATTGGGATTCAAAATTAACATGCAAGATGCTTATAATGCATTCTAAGGACTCGGGAGCTAAACCTAAGAGGGAAAAACCCCCAAGGGGACATTTTTGACATAACATTTAGCCCCCACTTTAATGTATATATAAATGCAAGGCCAATACATGCATTAAAGTAAGGTTAAAACACAACAAACATGCCAAGCATGGTGCAGACATGCCAAACACACTGAAGATAGTAATAGGCATGCAAAACATAGAGAAGACAATTACAGTCACATAAAACACAGAGAAGATAGCATTGAAGACATGCAAAACACAATGAATACTGTGAATGCAATGATTATTTCTTTTCATATATATGAATGCAAATGTAAGTACATGGAAAGTAAACACACAACCCAAAATGTAGGAGGGACTCATCGCCACCAGTCTTTAGAATGCATATGGGGCAACAAACACGCAATACAAATCTCATATTGTAGGAGGGACTCATCACCACTAGTCTTTAGACTACTAAGAACAAACACATGATACAAATCCCAAAGCATAAGAGGGACTCATTGCCACCAGTCTTTAGACTATGCTTGGGAACAAACACGCCATACACACACACATGGAAGTCACGGAGAAAACATGACAAAAAAGCAATGCAAGGAGCCTATTGCTAGGTTCACTACCATCTCAGGCACATTACAGGCACACCTGATGGTTGGGCTTCACTACAACAACTGCCAAAGACACGCTTAAGGTAGGATACACCAACCCCACCTGCTCAGAGGACTTTTTAGAAAATGACAGGATGTGCACTCTCCTCGAGAAATACACCATCCCTACCTCCACAAAGGGCTTAAAATAAAAGGATATGCACAATATCCCACCTCTGTAGAGAGCTTTCTCATTGCAATATAAAATAAAGATGTGCACTTGCTCAGAGATACAACATCCCACCTCCACAAAGGGCTTACAAACATGCTTCGTTCGTACCACAATCATCATACAACTTACCTTATATATGCCCCCACCTTAAGGTGGTTGATATCGTGTACCATTATCAAGCATGTTAAGGTAGGAAGAAAACACACAAGGGAACAAGAGCTTTCACAAAGCCCATGCCCCCAGAAGTGACATGCACTTCATGATTGCCAAATGTTCCCACAAACACACAATTTCTTGCAAGAAAAGAGGTTAGAAATCTATCCTTAAGATAACAACCACATCACATGAACAAAGAGCAATGTATAAACATAATCACATCAAAATCCAAGGTTATACTATGGATTCGGAACCCAGGTATAACCGTGGGGCTATACCGCAAAGATCTCAGAACTGAATATAAGTAAGGCAAGATCTAAGATAAACAAAGTGCATGGAGCAATAATATTGTTATGGTTTGTTAGTGCGATAAGATATCTTCAAAATATGACATGGAGTGATTCTACTAGCCAAGGGTCAGATAATATATATCAACCCCATCATCATGTATGGACTAGGTCCATTTTTTTATTTCTTGCTGAAGGGACACGTGGTCCTTATCAGTCTTATTTGTTTTTCATCATCTGCCAACTAGATAGAACCACTAGAGGAAGGTAAACAATAAATCAAGAGAGAAGAAACAAGTGTCCTAGGGTCGTCATGTAGGAAGGTGCCCCCAGGTCACCAACTGCAATGCTATGCCCCTAGGACACCACACAACAATGAAAATAGAGGAGAGGCAAAATAGAAGAAGGGTCGCAACAGAGGCAGTCTCTCGGTATCCTTGACCTTACAAGAGTATCAAGGGTCATCCTAGGAGGCCTAAACAACACATGACACATCATAGGGGAAACACAACACAGAGGTAAAGAGTTAGAAATACTTACCTGTAGAGACAACCGAACTAGCGGGTCATTGAGTAAGTCATCATCTACCCAATCCCGAATGCTAGAGGAGAGAGGTTCATAAGGTACCATAGCCCCACTTTTGTTCTTATCTTCAAATTGTTCATTGTTAAGTTCGTATTGGTTTGATTCAATGTTAGGTGGAATGTTTTCTTGTTGAGGTGCATTGCATTGGGCAAAAGCTTGTCTTCTTCTTCTTCTTTCTCTTGCTTTTCTATTTCTTCTTGTCTTGTTGCTTATATTTTCAAAAGTATTGTTACGTTTTTCTATAGGTTGTCTCATGTTAGAGGAGGAAGCACCATGTTCAAATCTTATTTGTCTTGATGAAGTGTTTTGTTCTCAATGACTCACTCCCGATCCTTGTAAGGATAATGGGGGAGGAAGCTCAGCATAAATACCATCTCTGCATGGACGAGGTAAGTTATGAAACTTTTCCTTATCCACATCTATCATGCCAATTATTTCATCATAGTCGTAATAATCTTGGTTTATTCTTATTTCATTTTGTCCTCTAGGAAGGTCTTCTAATGCGGGTTGTTTGTCTCTTGTTGTTTGCATAGGAGGCCCGGCTACTCTAGATATAAGTTTTGCTTTGTAGCGTCTATATTGTAGGAAAGAGTGAGCTCTTCGTGGTTCACGGTATCTATCAGGTTGTGGCCAAAATTAATCAAGAGTAAAGTTGTTTTCTATTTCCAAAGGTTGATATGTATTATGTCGAATGGTACGTACTTGTCCATGTAAAGGGAATTTTATTCAATTGTGAATAGTTGAGGGGACAACGTTCATAGCTTTCAACCATGGGTGTCCTAGTTTTACACGAAAGATGTCAGATAAAGGGATAACATCAAATACTTGATCCATGGCTTTATCAGAAGCTGTAACGAATAAAGTTATCTTCCCAAAGGTAGGCATCAAAGCTCTATTATGTGTCTTAATCCTAATATTCGAAGGTTTAGAGGAATCTTGTGTTAAATTATATGCAAGGAGAAACTCTTCTATTATCACATTAGACATGCAATTAGGATCTATAAGTGTACCATTCACTAGAATCTCCATTATTTTCACAGTAATGTAAAGAGGCCCTTCATTGTCTACAAATGTTTTGTCATGAGGTGTAAAGGTAATTTTATGTTCAGGGCTTCTTCTTTTCAAATAAGGTCTAGAAGGAAGCCTAGCATTGTTGTTGCAATTATAAGCCATGTGTATATGTACTCAAATGTATGCAAAATTAGATTTAAAATATTTTCAATGCTTGTGCAAAGAACAAGTGCAAAACTATGTATGAATATGACCTAAAAATGCTTGATTTTTCACCTTTTTCATAAATGTTTCAATGCAAATTACTAACGGAAGAGGTGTTGTGAAAAATTTCAAGAGGGGAAAAAAATAAAAAGATCAAATCAATCCAATAATGGAACAATATCCTTCACAACATGCCTATAATGCAATTCTAGAGAGACAATAAGGCCAAATCTAGTGAAAATGCAAGGTTTCAAACCCTAGACATGAATTTTTGCAAAGAGGGCACTATGATGCAACACTACAATTAGAAATCAGTCCTAAATGAGTGTTTGAAAAGGGTAGTAAAATCTGAAACAAGATTTTAACTACAAACCCTAGCTAATGCAAAACTAGGTTTTTATGAAAAATGCACAATTTCAAGCAATTTTTAACAATTTAAGCATGAAAATTCAATGCAAATGATTAAAATAAGATGAATTTATACAATTTAAATCAGATTTAATGAAAATAATAGAAATTAAATGAAATATAATTCTAATTAATTCAAATTATGCCAAAATGCAAGCCTAAGATGCCAGTTTTTTTAAATTTTTCAAATTTTTCAATTTTTTATAATTTTTCAAATGCAATAAAATGAATGAATGCAAATCAAGTTCAACAGTTAGCAAGGTGAAAAATTCAAACAAACACGGGTTCACCAAAATGTTTGATATGAAAAGAGGGGTTTTTCAATTTCAATGGATATGTGGGTTAAATCCTCCTTTCACTACAAACATTTAACGACATATCAACCGAGTTGAATCACACTTTTGCAAGAGGATTCACCTATAGGTTAGGCTGTCACTTGGAATGATGTGGAAGCCTGAATGTTATCAACTAATGTCTCAATTTAATGATCAAATACCCTTAAAACCCTAAGTATGAAAAACATTAAGCAAATTGATGAATTATGACAAATGCTTGCAGTCTAAGATAGTAGACAAAGATTAATAACTAACTGTTTTTCAAAGTTTAGAGTGTGGAACAATCGGGGACACTACCACTAATGCCCCTGTCCAAGGTGGTGCTTTCTCTGTAGAATCCTGATCTCCTTCTGACATTGGTAATCATTGTACTTTATGTTCATGTCCCAGAAGATGCAGAGGACACTACCACTAGCATCCAAGTCCAAGGCTAGATATTTTTCATGATGTCGGAAGCTCTTTAGATACTGACTATCATTGTCCAAATTGTTTCTATGTTTGCAACATTAGGGGACACTGCCACTAATGCCCATGTCCAAGCAGTCCTTTTCTTCAGGGATCCAGAATCTACACACTATCTTACTGTTCCCTACAACTCCACTCTGTCAAGATGCGACACCTATAACCTACAAACACAAGAAAAGTGGTTGGGGGTTGTGGTGTTTAGAGGCTTTCCTCAGTCAAGCCTTGGAGAGACATTCAAGTCTTCCGAACACCATTGTTAGATAAAGAGTGTGTATCCCTACGGGATAGAGGTAAAAACAAATTGGTGAATTATTCAAACACAAATAGATATCACCTTAGAAGTGTAGATCTCACATAAATGAAGGCTCTTCAATCACATGAGAAGATGAAGCTAAATTTGCAATCACAAACACAATAACAATACTTTGTTCTACAACAATGAATATCTTAAATGTTCTAAAATAACAAGTTAGCCACAAGTTCATAATCTTCTTCTAGGTAGCTTCTAGTTTGGAATTGAAACACTAAACATGCTTATATATGTAGCTACACACATCCCGCTAAGAATTTTGTAATTCAAACTTAAGGTGTCAGCCTAGGACCTAATTAATGGTCACAAAACTGACATTTGAATTTAGGGTTGACCTAAATGGGGCAGGACTAGGGTGCTAACACCCAAGTCGACCCTCTCATTTTGAGTCAGGGTCTATCAAAATAGCACCCCCTAGGTCCTATTTGCAACAAGACTTTAGGGTTTTCTCATCAGGATTCAAAATTAACATGCAAGATACTTATAATGTATTCTAAGGACCTAGAAGTGAAACCTTAAGAGGGAAAAGCACCCAAGGGGACATTTTCTGACATAACAGGGTTGGACAGATGGAAGATGCCAAATTTCAGGAATGGATGAAACAGGTTGAGCAGTTCAAGGGGAATGGCATTACAAACGTCACTACTTGGTCCACTCATGAGAGGGAGTACAATCTGACTGATAGAATATAGCACCTCAACAAGTCTAGGCTATGAAGTGCAAGAGGACCTGTTGACCTTTAAGTTGAAATAGGGGCAGACAACTAAGAGGGGGGGTGAATCAGTTGTCACCAAAACTTTTATCCTTTGCTATAATTAAACTTCTTTACCACTTAATAACAGATGAATGATATAACCATGAAAGCATGAATCAACAACACATGAGAAGAAACAAAATCAACACACATAACACCAGGATTTTTACGTGGAAACCTGGTTAAGGGAAAAACCTTGGTGGGGGTTAACCCACAAGATTTATTCTCTATGAAAAGAATAGAAAATAGGGAAGGCACATACCTTTAGGGCACACTGCCTAGAGCTCACTGCTCCAAGAGGCTCACTACCTACAGACATATTTATAAGTTTATCATAGAAATATTGAACTTGAAAACAACATCTTCTTCATGCCAAGGTTAGTTCCATTGAAGTGCACAATACATTTGTTTTGCCCCCTAACACTTCTTTACTATCTCATCATACTTTACTGCTCTTCCTCTTTTGCTCTTCTTCTTCTCTGCTCTGCCTTTCCTCCTTTCTTAGGATTTTGTCATTTTCACACAAGGATGCATTTCCACAACTCAACCACACATATTTATAAGCTTCATCAACCTTGGAATAAACATCAAGGTTAGTAATACAAACATCTGAATTAATGCAAATCACTATACTGTTGGCCAAACATAGCTGGGATCCAAATCTTCCTCGAACACCATGCTACACTTCATAGAACCTCTCTTAGATCATCCGCAACATCCACAAAGCATCCGATCAGCCAAGACTGGAAAGAACAGCAACATCCAAAGAGAAATCTTCAATCACGAGCTCAAACCTCAATGCAAACCACCAACACAACAGGAACTTAGTTCAGAGACCTCCACAAGCACAATGAAATCAATAGGAACAATTGCACCACCTCAGATCACCAGAAACACTTATACCTTCATCCAGGAACTCAAGAACACCAACTGTCATGATTGTCATACTAGAAAGATTGCTTGCGAACCTCCAAACCATGAACCACTTGAGTTGAGGACACACACCAACATCCCAAACATGCCTCTAGATCCGCAGATCATAATATTCCAATGCAGATCAATCTGGACCAGATTTCTGTCACTCAGTCACCTCTAAACAACTACAAAACCCAGTTCTACTTAGATGGCCATAACTTCACCAATTCTCCATGAAGACCTCTCAAATCTTGACTGGAGTAACTTCAGACAATCCTCTACAAACCCTTTAATCTACAGACTCTGATCTTCATCCTACCGGGAATGCGGAGCAATCTACTTCACTAAACTACATTGTCTTCACTGTCTTTGACAGAGAGATATGTAACTCACTTGTTTCTTTTAGAGAGGCTAATTTTCTCAATATCCTCAACATACAAGTCTTCTAGAATGAGATACAGTTGACACTAATGACAATAAGGATATGTTGACATCAATCACAACACCGATTAGGCACATATTTGCAACAATCTCCCCCTTTGTCATTGATGGAAACATATGATGTGAAAAATTGTTTCAACCATCAAGACAAGAACTTCTCCCCCTTTCTCTTATCACACGTGCAACCATTTTCTTTACTACTCCCCCTTTCATCAGCAACTACTCACTTCCAAGTTTTTCACATGACTTCTCTCCCCCTTTGACATCAATGGCAAAGGGCACATATTTGCAGTCATCTCTCACCCCTTTTGTTTCTTAGACAAACTTAAACTAAACTCAGAACATACTAACTACTCCCCCTGAGTAGCATTCCCTTAACACCAATCCAGACTAGAAGATATGACTGTGAATTCCACTGGACTGATGCACATTAGTGCACCTTAGTTCTGATTAGGAGGGGTAATGACCCCTAGCTTCCCTCTAAGATACTCAAAAGTATCCTTAGGTAGAGGCTTAGTACAGATATCCACAATCTGATCTTTTGAAGAGACAAACTCTAATCTGACTTCATTCTCATTTACCTTCTCTCTCAAAAAGTGAAACTTGATGGATATATGCTTTGTCTTTGAATGCAACACCGGATTCTTTGAAATGTTTATTGCACTTGAATTATCACAGAAGATTGTAACAGGTTCTTCAAACATAACTCTGATATCCTTCAACATTTGCTTCATCCACAAAACTTGAGTACAATTTCTTGCTATTGCTATGTACTCTGCCTCTGCAGTAGACAAAGATATTGCCTCCTGCTTTTTGCTCAACCAAGAAACCAATCTCTTTCCCAAGAAAAATGTAACTCCACTAGTACTCTTCCTGTCATCCACATCTCCTGCCCAATCAGCATCAGTATATGCATGAAGAGTGAAATCATCACCCTTAGGATACAATAAACCATGGTTAGATGTTCCCTTTAGATATCTAAAAATTATTTTGACTGCCACAACATGAGATTCTCTAGGATCAACTTGAAATCTAGCAACAAGGCCAACTGCATTCATAATATTAGGTCTGGTATGAGTCAGATAAAGCAATCCTCAAATCATTGATCTATACCTTTTCTAATATGTCTTAGGGGAATCATCATCTTTACTCAACTTGCATCCGGTTACCATAGGAGTACTCACTGGTTTTGAATCCTCCATTCCAAACTTTTTCAAAAACTCTTTCACATACTTAGACTGAGATATGAAGTTGCCTTTTTCTGACTGAATGATTTGCAGACCTTAGAAGAAGTTCATTTCACCAAGAATGGACATCTCAAATTCAATTTGCATCGGATTAGCAAAATTTTTACACATACTCTCATTTCCACCAAAGATGATGTCATCAACAAATACCTCAACAATTAAGATGTGTTCATGATCAATTTTGAAATAAAGATTACTGGCAGCAGTGCGTTTGCTAAAGCCCAACTTTAGCAGATACTTTTCTAATCTTGCATACTAGGGTCTTAGAGCTTGTTTAAGTCCATACAATGTTTTCTTAAATCTGCAGACCTTATCTTCTTGATCAGACAACTGGAATCCTTTCGGTTGCTCAATGTAGACCTCTTCTTCCAACTCTCCATTCAGGAATGCTGACTTGACATCCATCTGGTAAACTTTGAAATCTTTGTAAGTGTTTAGTGAAAAATTAGATTTGTTAATGTTTAGTGTTTTGATGTTTAAATCCTCCTCTCCGCTTTACATTCAAGGACATAGGGTCGAGAGGCGAGCACTATCATACCCTAGATCATTGTGAGATGTAGGGAAACTTGGATTATGGAAATTAATTATCAATTTCTCTTCTCTTATGCTCAATTTACCATTAAAACCCTAATTATGCAAATACGACAATTAATTAACAAATAACAGAAAATGCTCTTACAGATGAAAGTAAAATAGCAAATCATAGAATACCTATTTTTGGGGTTCTGAGGCGGAATAGTCGGGTACAGTGGAGTAGGCGCCCAAGTCCAAGGTACCAATTTCTTTGCAGGATCCCGACCTCCTTCCAACACTAATCAGCCCTGTAACTTCTATTTTTGGGAACTCAATTGCAGAAGGCACTAGAGTGAGTGCCCAAGTCCTAGAAATACTCTGGTGTCCTACTTCTCTTTAAATCCTGTATCCTTGATGCCTGCCAATCCTTCCTGCAAATTCACTTCTCCTGGATACGACACCTGTAACTTGCAATCACAAGACTTGGTTTGGGGGTTGTGGTGTTTAGAGGCTTGCCTCAGTCAAGCCCCAGAGGACACTTAAGTCTCCGAACACCGTTGTCAGATAAAGAGTGTGTGCCCTTGTGAGGTAGAGGCAAAAACTAAACGAATTGATAATGAAAGCATAATATAATGTCACCTTGTAGTGAAGATATCATGGGAGGAAGATGCTCTTCATTCCATGATGAAATGGATGCTCAAATCTGCAAACAAACACATAAACCACACAAGTCTACTCTTGCAACACAATGAAAGCCTTGAATCACCTTGAGAACATAATAGCTTGCTAGTAATCATCTAATAATTCTCTAGTCTACAAATGAATGCCTAAACATGCTTTTATATGCAACTACAAACACTCCCACCAAGATTTTTGTAATTCAAACTTACCGTGTTGGCAAAGGACCCAAATAACGGTCATAAACTAACACTTGGAAATTAGGGCTGCCCCAAAATAGGGCAGGACTAGGGCGCAAGCACCCAAGTCCTCCCCCCTATTTTGGGTAGGGTATAACTCAAGGGGTCCTCCTAGGTCCCATTTGCCATGTTACCTAGGGCTCATTCCATTAGTATGCCAAATTATGAACTAAGATATCCTAAATGCATGCAAAAGTCCCGGGAGCTAAACCTTATGAGGGAAAATCCCCCAAGGGGACATTTACTGACGTTACATTTAGCCCCCACTTTAATGCATGTATAAACACAAGGCCAATACATGCATTAAAGTATGGTCACAAACACAACAAACACGCCAAGCACAGAGAAGACACTCCAATCACATAGAAGACAGTAACAGGGGTGCAAAACACGGAGAAGACAGTTACAGTCACGCAGAACACGGAGAACATAGTCAATGCATAGAAGACACATTAATGCATGGAAGACAGAAATGATATCTTTTCTTTTCTTTTTCTCATATATATGAAATGCAGATGCAAGTACTAGAAAGTAAACAAACCTCCCATAATATAGGATGCACTCATCGAGCAAGTCTTTAGACTGTATATATTGGGCAACACACACGTAAGACATGCAAAACCTCCCAAAATGCAGGATGCACTCATCGAACAAGTCTTTAGACTGCATATGGGGCAACAAACACACCACACAAAACAAGCACACCAAACACACACACTTGAAGACACAGAGAAAAAATGGTAGATAAGTGATGGTGTGTTCCCTATTGCTAGGCTCATCACCATCTTAGGCACATTACGGGCACACACCGACGATTGGGCTTCACCACAACAATTGCTAAAGACATGCTTAAGGGTTGAGTTAGTCACATAACTGCTCCCCGCCTCCGTAGAGGACATGAGATAAAAAAGATATATGTGATATCCCGCCTCTGTAGAGGGCTTATATGATTGATTGATTGATTGCAAACAAACTCAGGATGTAGGATTCACTCATCGAGCAAGTCTTTAGACTACACCTGAGGACAAGCACATAGCTAACATCTACAATAGACAGCTTACCTTATATATGCCCCCACCTTAAGGTGGTTGATATCAGTTATCAATATCAAGCATGTTAAGGTAGGAAGAAAACACACAAGGGAACACCAACTTTTGCAAAGCCCATGCCCCCCGGAGGTGACATGTATTTTACGATCACCAAATGTTCCCATAAACACATCCCTGCAAAAAACATGTTAGTGTCTACAACATCATGATAAATAACAACATCAATGCATATGATTAACCACTCAAAGAGCCAAGGTTATACAACGAATTCAAAGTTTGAGGATAACCGTGGGGCTATATCACGAAGCTCTCTGAATTGAGTACCACCAAGGCCAGATTCAAAGGCAAACAAAGGTGCATAGAGCATAAATATTGTTAAGGTTTGTAAATGCGATAGAAACATCATCAAATTCACTATGCAAAAAGCATGAGTGCTTCCACTAGCCATGTGTCAGATAAGATATTGAACCCCATCGTCATATTAGGAATTAAGTCTATTTGTTGATTGCTCTCGAAAGGGACACTAGGTCCGCATCAGTATAAATGTTTGTCGTCATTCACCCGCTAGATAGAAACACTAGAGGAAGGGAAATAATAAATAAGAGAGGATACACAAGTTTCTTAGGGACAGTCATGTAGGGGGGTGCCCCCAGGTCACCAACCACTATGCTATGTCCATAAGACACAACACAACAATGAAATCAGAGAGAGCGACAATATAGAAGAATGATGATACAAATAGAAGAAGGTCACAACAGAGGTGGTCTCCTAGTGTTCTAAACCTTACAAGAGAATCCAAGGTCATCCTAGGAGGCCCAAACAACACATAACACATCACGGGGGAAGCACATCACAAGAGAGATAAAGGGCTAGAGATACTTACCTGTTTGATCTTCATATCAGATTTGGGAACTTGCAAACCTCTTGGAGAGGTACTCGATCATGTTGAGTGCAAAGTTTGAGTGGTTCTTATGAAAGTTTTGTTGATTGTCATGTGATGCTTGATTTGTTACTCCTTGTGTAAATATAACTTTTTGTTGCTTATGAGGAGGGGAACCACTATTTTCTCTAATTTTTGACAGTCGTCCAGCTCTTTTCTAATTTTTATTGAATCTTTCTAGCATGGGGATGGGAATCATCCTATACCATCTTACTCATTTGTATTGGTTGTTGTTCTTATTTTTCAAATGTATCTTGATTATCTCCCGATCCATATAAGGATAATGGAGGAGGAACCTCAGCATAAATTCCATTTCTTCAAGGACGAGGTGCATTGTTTATTTTTTTCTTATCCACTCCCATCATTCCCATTATGCTATCATAGTCTAAGTAATCATCCTCATCTACTTCCACTAAACCTTGTTCCACCATATTATTTTCAGTATGTTTAGGGAAAGGATTAGTGAAGATTTGTAAGTTTTGATTCGGCGGAGCAATCAATTTGTTTCCATTGTCATTCACACCCAGTACCTGGATGACATTTGAACCAATAAGGTCCTGTATTTCATGTTTAAGATGCATACATCGTTCAGTGTCATGTCCTTGTGTCTGATGATAATGACAAAAGGCATTAGCATCGAAGTAAGGTCCTTGTTTACTAGGATCAATAGGGTTGATTGGGGAAAGCTTCAGAATGTTATTACTCATAGCTTGGTTCATAATAGAATGGTAGGATTCAGATATCAGAGTAAACTTTCTTGGTTGGTATGATGCTTTCTTCAGATTTGATATAGCTGAAACATTCAAAAAGTTGTGCATATTTGGTCCATTAATCTTGATGAAATTCCTGTTATTATTGTTTCTCTTAAAGTTGGTTTGTGATGATCCACCCGTGGATTGACCAACTTGAGCTGATGAGTTTTGGTTTTCATACTGACTAGACAAAAGTTGATAATCACTAAGGGTAGTGCATAAATGTTGAAAGGAGTTGTACTTCATCAAGAGGATCTTATCATGAATATTAGGTTGTAGCTTTGTAATGAATATCTTTTGAACATCTTCATCTTTCATCTGATATTGAATCTGTGCATAAAGCCCTTGGTACCGACTAATAAATTCCATCAACTTCTCTTTCGAACCTTGTTTTCACTGAACCAAGTCAATTAGAGTGACTTGGGGTCTAATAGTTGCTTGAAAATGTTGTAAAAATTGATCAATTAACTGCAAAAAGGAGTGTATTGAATTTGGAGGCAAAGATAAAAATCATTCTAAAGCAGTATCTTTGAGAGATTGTGGCAAAAGTTTTACCAACAAATCCTCTTCAAAATAGAAATCACTACACAGCTGTGAATGCTGCCACATGAATATTGGGATCTCCTTTTCCACCATATTTTTCAAAGAGAGGAGTCTCAAACTTCTTAGGCATAGGGGTTCTCAAGATTACATAGGATAACGGATTATGGGCATGATATGTTGGTAGACTAGGCTGCGAACAGTTTGTCAAATTTGTTACCATTTGTTGTAAAGCATTCATACCCTATAAAAGTTGGTTTAGGATGGCATCATTTGGTTTGTTGAGATGAATTGGAACCAAGGTGAGGAGGTGATTAATATTGAGATGTGATAGGTAGAGGCTGGGAATAGGTCAACAGTTATTGGACATATTGGTAGGTTGAAGATGGTTGGGAATAACCTGTGTGATGGGAGGTTGAGAATAACTATTCATAGGAATGGTCACAATATGGACCAAGTTCTGATAATCAAATCCCACATCTTTGTAATTCATGTCATTAGATACTCCAATACCAGTGGTAGCATTACTACAAATATTGCATCAATTGTTAAGATTGTTGATGTGAAGGTTGATATTCTTGTAGTCGGTATAGGTGTTGAAACTTGAGTATGCAACGACGATGATATGTTGTTAATGACTTTTGCACATTCACTTATTGGAATTACATTAGTTTGCACAATATGTGTTAAACCATGAATAACATTAATTCCATATTGTCCTTCTTTTATCAATTCTCTTACATGATGAATCATAGGTAAGGCTTCTTCGACTAATTCTCAATTTGCACATATTCTTAAAATTTGGCAAGGTCTTTATCAAGCTTATTGACTTGTTCCATAGGTACATGTCCTACTACCTCAATAGAATCATCAACATCATTAAATATTTGGTCTTCCATAATGGTTGGAGGATGTATGATATCTTGCACAATTTGAGTTTCTCCCTTTGTAAAGAAGGTGTGCAAAGGATTGTCAGACGTAGGGATATTATTTTTGTCAAGAGCACTAGATCCCATTAATCTTTTACTTCTTCTCAAAGGGATATTTTTTGTAGTATGGTGGTTCATAAAGTTTATGCAAAAGCACATGACACTCAATGCACAAACTAAGATGACAAACCCTAAGAGAATGATATGTTTGAAAGCCAAAAATGCTTTGAATTTTGTAATTTTTTAGTGCAAATAAATGAACCAAAGGGTGTTGTAAGGATTTCAATCAAGGGAAGCAAGTTATTGTTGGCAAGAGACAATGTGTGGCTTCTTGATTGTTGTCATTGATGGCAACAAAGTCTATTCCATACATCTGTAGCACATAGTATGTCTATACCAGAAGTCTAATTGAAGAGTGTTTTGGTCTGTGAGCAAGAACAGAGCATGCAGTAAGGTCTGACAATTAGGTCCGGATCTCTCAGAGGATGTATCTTAGCAAAGTGTGGACTTGGGGAAGTCAAGAGGAGTACCATGACTGCCACATTATAGAGATTGAGCCTCTGGTGATGAAAGAGTGAAAAGATATGAGCACCTAAGTGTTGGGTTCCTAACCGGCAGAGCATCAGACCTTAATCCGGAGGAGAAATTGATGGTGATCAAGCTTCTTGAGGGATCATTCATGGTTGGCTGACATGATTAATGACTTCTTTAACTATCTCTTTGATACACATCACTTAGTATGCATGGATTCAGTCGACAGACCAGAGTTTGGGAAAATCTTGAGTATTCCGGATGCTGACTAGAATGATGTTGAAATCCTTGGTGCGGATATATATACCATATGGATTTCGGTATGAAGGTGTGTGTGGTGTGATAGAGTGTGCGAAGAAAAGAAGAGAGTAGTGTGGAAGTAGCTATACAAGTCCGGTATGTGACAGAACAACAACACTAAGCAAAGGAAGAATGAAGTGCAGCAGATCAGTGTATTGAGCCTAACCGGAACTGAACCTCAGCATATGTGGATGCCTGTGATCAGTTCAAACACCTCATTACATTCTATATACCTTGTAGATAGTGAGTCTCTTGTAGGCAGTGAGCCTCTTGTGAGCAGTGTGCTCAGGCAGTGAGCCCTAATTGGCAAGTGTCATTTTGTACTTATTCTTTTAACAGATAATACAATCTTGGGTTAGTCACCCCGTGGTTTTTCCCATAACAGGGTTTTCTACATTAAAATCATTGTGTTATGTGTATTAATTTTATTTCTGCTCTCATGGTTATGCATGCTTATATGTTTTGATGCTGCACTAATTGTTAAAGAAGAACAAAAAGTTAAATTATTTAAGATAACTGATTCACCCCCCCTCTCAGTTATCTGCCTTGTTTCCAACAATTGGTATCAGAGCTAAGTTCCTCCAAACATAGCCTAACAACTTTAGGAAGATCTGGGAATCTCAATAGATATGTATGGTATGAGGGAACAACTTCAGTCTACCCTAGATGATCTTGAGCAATCTCACTCTAAAGTCAATAACCTGAGGGAAAGACTCAAACAAGCTGATGACTTCATAAATGAACTAAAAGAAAAACTAAGTATCTCTGTGAAAAAGAGAAAGGAACTTCTTCAACAATTAGCAAGTCAAAGTGAAGCGAATGATACTAATGAAGATCTAAATGAGAAAAACAAGTTATGTGAGAAGCTGTCAAAAGAGGTCATTATAGTAAGACATGAAATGGAATCAGGGGTTATGAAATTCACTCAAGAAATTGAAGATAAAATAAAAATGGAAGACAATCTAAAACAATCTCTCAAAGAGAAGTTAGAAGACTGCCACAAAACGGATAGAATAATCAGGCATCTAGAATCTAATCTTGAAGAAGCTAGAGATAATGAAGAACAACTTGAAAATTAGATAGACACTATTAAAAGGGATCTTCAAACAACAAATGAATACAAAGAAAAATTCAAGATAAGCTCTACTCAACTTGAAGTTCTTCTTGAAAGCCAAAAGAGGGTAGATGACAAGCATGGCTTGGGATATGAGAAAGGTGAAAGCTCTGGATCTGGTCAGAAGAACTCTGGATCAGGAAATCCAAGGTACATGCTTACAAGACCTCCGGTAAGACAACCAAATGCTCAAAGATATCCATCCTTCAATGGATACTGCTACAATTGCAATAAATTTGGTCATAAAGCAAATCAGTGCAGAAGAAAAATGAATTAGACTAATTCATCCTTCTCTGGACAGTGTTTTAATTGTAAAAGGTATGGTCACAAATCTCATGAATGTAGAAATATGCAAATATACAATTCATTCAATGGTAGATGCTTTGCATGCAATAGAATGGGACATATGGCTAATCAATGCAGATCAAGAGGATATTAGTCAAATATGCAAATAAATTTAGCTTGCTGCAATTGCAATAGATCTGGTCATATTACCAAATTCTGCAGAAGTAAGAATCAAGATAAAAGGGGTCCGGTGCATCATAATCAAAATCAAGATAAAGGAAAAGAGAAAGTGAATGCCGATCAAGTTCAAAGGGAGATGAACAAGATTTGGGTGAAGAGAAGTACATAAAATGTTGGGGATGGATCCGTACCAGAATCTGGTGCCGATATTCCTTCTGGAAACTAAATAGATGAGTTTTGGCTTAGGGGGAGTCACAAAGGAAAATAATTTCCCCCATCCAGTCAATTGGTGCCTAAAATTGGCACATGGAGTATTGCAGATTGAAGAGTTCTCAAAGAGATATCTAAACAATCCTTGGTAAAAATATAAAAAAATCCACAAGGAGTTTTGATGAGGTCAATCATCCAAGATTGATCCGGTTTAACAGTCATCTGGTAAAAGCAGGATTTTCATAGTTAGATCTGGTATGATTCAAAATTGAAATATCTTGATCTGTGGATAAATGGAATGATTGGAGAAAGGGAGAAAGATTGTCAATTATCACCAAGAATAATTCTAAGTGCATCTCAGTGATTCGGAAGGATCTCTTTCAGAACAAGGTCAAAACAAAAGAACCGGAATGACTTAAAGTGTGCATTTATTGCAATATGAATTTAGGGTTTGCGTAGAAATATAAGAGTTCTTTTTGTTCATCATTTGCACATTTGCATTCAAGAAGAAGAAATAAAGAGCTCTGCAACAAGATTGCTTCAACCCTCTCAAAGATCAACTGCAGAATTCACTTCAACCAACGATCTTTTCGGCTCATACCGTGAACCCTAGAAGCGTAAAAAGGTATTTCCACTCTTGAACATCTCTCTCTGAATCTTTTGGATGATGGCTACTCCAAATGTTGTTAAGATCACTGATAGGCCATGACCTAAGTTCAAGAAACATCCTTACAAATCCCTAGAAGTCTATCCTTTAGGCACATTCTCAAGCATTCTGCATGGGGTTTTGCACGTAGAAGATGTTACGGTATACATTCACGCCAACATTGAGGAATTTGGGGAATCCAAGCTGATGGATATCTATCACAAGGAATTAATAGATGAAACATTTGAACTTAAACCCCAATACAAGGCCATCCGGGATAAGCATTTTGGACATTGCATCCATTTCCCCTATTTTGCAGAAGATGAATGGGTCCGGTATGTTCTGAGTAGAATGCATGACAACTTCATGTGGTTGATGAGGCCATTTAAGATCACAAAAGATGCCATTAGTGTGGTAATCGAATTGCACTCATTCGGTGGGTTGCTTTCTCTCAAATCAGTCAAAAACCAAACTGTAAGTGAGGCTACCGGATCAAAATTTGACAAAAGAGCAATGACAATAGAGGATATCACAGATCCGGATATCAAATTTGCTTCTATGATAATCAATTATAAAATATATCACTCCAGTAGGGAGAATTCTGTATCTGGAACAGCAATATACACTACTTATTAGATGCTAAGGGAAAATGTTGATTATGATCTTTGTGAGCTTCTCCTGAATCAACTATTAGAGAATTTGTAGAAAATAAAGAAGGATAAGAAGAATTAATTTAAGTACGGTGGCTTAATACTATGTCTATTCTTCTACTATATGAATGAGCTACCCAGAACTAGTGGCTGGATATGGCAAAATGACAGACCTGTGGCCATACAAATTAGAGATTATATGTATGGGCTTGGTGATGCCAAGGCTCAAAGCACAACTCTCTAGGGATATTTCAAGAATTTTCAAGGTATGATGCAGGCCAGAGAAAGAATTCCTCAGACATTAGTTGAAAAATATAAAGATACAGTGTGTTTTATGGTAGACCCTAATCAATGCCTAATGGAGGCAGTAGAGCCCAATATAGTGTGGATTATGCCAATGGGCTATGAGGTGGATGAGAAAATTCTAGAACTGCATGTCCAACACCTACTAAGTCATCCTAAGGACCCTGAGGTAGAAAGGTTTGGAACCTTTCAAGATTTGAGTGTGAAAATTCATGTTGAGCTAAGACAACCGGAGATGAAAAGAAAAGTGAGAAGACAAGTAGAGGAAGTTGCCAAAAGATATGGCATTTCAAAAGAAGCAGTCGATGCAACTAGAGAGAAACTAGAAAGAGAAAAGAAAGACAAGATGCAAAAAAAGAAAGTGATCCGGTGCAAGCCCCCTCCCGGACTAGATCCTCAAAGAGTTCTGCACTTACCACCTCTAAGAGCTCAAAATCCTCCAAACCAGAAGTAAAGACATCCGGAAAGGGAGAAAAGAGAACTAAAACCAAGGCAACAAGATCCTATATAAGTCAAAAGGATGATGAAGAGACAGAGACAGATGAGGAGGTTAAGAAAATGAAGAAGAAAAAGAAAACATCTGTGGAATCATCTACCAGCAAAAACAAAGAAGAAGAAGCAGAAGAATTTGTTGAAAGACCTACACTCTCCATTGATGATGTCATCAAGGCAGTTACTGTGGATGGGAATCTGCAACCAATGACAGAATTCTATGATGAGTATAGTGACACAGACAAAAGGATCTTGGAAGAAGCTACAGTTAAGTACTTAAACATATATAATAAAGCATTCATTGAAATCATCTCTCTAATCCCCAAGAGTTTAGAGAAATTACTTGAACTTAGAAAAGACAACTCCAAGGAAAAGGATATGGAGATCCGGGAACAGATAGCTATTCAGCTCTATCCTTCCGTCACTCCAAAACAAATGAACATGATCTTCAAGGATTGCAAGGATGAGTTCCAGAGGAAAGCCAGAATGAACAAGCTCATGCTTAGAGAGACTGATCAGGTGGAAAAAGAGACTGAAGATATCCTCCTAAATGCATATAAAAGATTCAATCTTCCTATTATAGAGGACATAAGTGATGAACCTTCTGCCATATATGTCAAAGGATTAAGTGCACCAAAAGAAGATTCTACTGAGAAAATTGTAGAAGAGTCAAAGGAGATAAGTGAGGAGAAGACTAAGGACTTGGATTCCTCTGTTCTGGAAGAGGAAGTCCATGAAGAGGTAAACATCTCTCTTCCAGATCCCCCTACTGACTCCATAACTGAAGGAGAAGAAAGAAAAGAAGAGAAAAACGGTCAAGAAGAAGAGGTAAAGGGAAAAGTAAAAGATCAAATAGAGAAGATTTCAAGTGATTGTTTTGAGACTGCAGAAGGAAAGAAGACTCTGTCTCCAGCAAGAGACACTACAGAAGCAGTTAAAGACTTCCTGACCAAATAAATGATGGAATTAGATGAACCGGAACTGTTTCAAGGACCACTCAATTTTGACTCTCTCTCTCCGGTCCAGACAATGAAGGTAGCATCTTTTGCTCAAGCCAAAGCAAAAGAAAAGCTTCTGAAGTCTCACATGGAAGATTGTGAGCTGATAGAAATTACATCCGGTGTGTTGGAGAAGATCATGCCATCCTTCTAGAAGGATCTTTTGGCCTCTTCATCCAGTAACTTGAAATCTCTTGTTAATTCTATTAGCACACATTTTGATTCTTTGGAGAAATCAGTAGAAGAGAAAGTTTGGAAAGAGTTTTTGGGAAAGAGATTCTCCGAAGTACAGGGACTTATAGCAAATGATAGGAGAAATCTGAATATTGGGATAAAGAGCCTAGAAAATGCTCTTAAAGATGGCGGAGATTTATACAAATTTTGTCTATCTTGGTCCACAGTGACAACAGACATTGCCAAGAAGGTGGAAGAACAAGAGAGTAAACTATCAAATTTATCTCAAAATTTTGATCCCCTCACCACATCCTTAATAAATCAAGAGTGCCAGGCCATCACCATCATAAATGAAATAAAGAGGCTTGAAAAAGAGAGGAAGAATATGATAAGTAGGATGAGTGAACTAAGAGGAATAATTATCCCCAAGTTAGAGTACATGCATGAGGCCTTAACTGATGCTCAGACCATAGCCCGGACCAGTGATCCGGCGGATCTAAGAAAGGGAGAAGCTTTTGCATTTTTGTTAAGTGGCCACATATCAATTTTGGACAGGATGAAGTAGAGTTGGACGACAGAATTTGTACAGTTGAAGAATACCTTTGCAGATATCCTTAAGTATATGTAAGTACAACATGTATATATACTTATCCGGTAATGTATAGGTTATTTTTCTTTACAAATTTTGGTTTGCAGATTTCACCCTTTGCCATTGATGTCAAAGGGGGAGTGAGGAATAGTGAAAAATATGGAATCCAACTAAGGGGGAGTTCCAGTAAAAGTGTACATAAGACAGAGCATCAGCCAAGGGGGAGTGTGCTATGACACTTAGTCATTTTTCACTAAGTGTTGCCATCAATGCCAAAGGGGGAGATTGCTGGCAAGAGACACTGTGTGGCTTCTTGATTGTTGTCATTGATGGCAACAAAGTCTATTCCACACATCCGCAGCACATAGTATGTCTATACCGGAAGTCTGATTGAAGAGTGTTTTGGTCTGTGAGCAAGAACAGAGCATGTAGCAAGGTCTGACAATCAGGTCCAGATCTCTTAGAGGATGTATCTCAGCAAAGTGCAGACTTGGGGAAGTCAAGAGGAGTACCATGACTACCACATTCTAGAGATTGAGCCTCCGGTGATAAAAGAGTGAAAAGATATGAGCACCTAAGTGTTGGGTTCCTGACAGGTAGAGCAGACTGAGCAAGAACTAACTGACAGAGCATCAAAACTTAATCTAGAGGAGAAATTGATGGTGATCAAGCTTCTTGAGGGATCATTCATGGTTGGCCAACATGATTGATGCCTTCTCTTTGATATGCATCACTTAGTATGCATGGATTCAGCCGATAGACCAAAGTTTGGGAAAATCTTAAGTATTCCAGATGCTGACTAGAATGATGTTGAAATCCTTGGTGCGGATATATATACCAGATGGATTTTAGCATGAAGGTGTGTGTGGTGTGATAGAGTGTGTGAAGAAAAGTAGAGAGCATTGTGGAAGCAGCTATACAAGTCTGGTATGTGACAGAACAACAACACTAAGCAAAGGAAGAATGAAGTGCAACAGATCAGTGTATTGAGCCTAACCAGAACTGAACCTCAGCATATGTGGATGCCTCTGATTAGTTCAAATACCTGGTTACATTCTATATACCTTGTAGACAGTGAATCTCTTGTAGGCAGTGAGCCTCTTGTGAGCAGTGTGCTCGGACAGTGAGCCCTAATTGGCAAGTGCCATTTTGTACTTCTTATTCTTTTAACATAGAATATAATCTTGGGTTAGTCACCCTGTGGTTTTTCCCTTAACAGGGTTTTCCATGTCAAAATCATTGTGTTATGTGTATTGATTTTATTTCTACTCTCATGGTTATGCATGCTTATATGTTTTGATGCTGCACTAATTGTTAAAGAAGAACAAAAAGTTAAATTATTTAAGATAGCTGATTCACCCCCCCTCTCAGTTATCTACCTTGTTTCCAATAGTTATATGTCTGATATAAATCCAAAGAAGCAAAAGCATCCTTCTCAACACACTCTTGATGTATTTTCAAGTTAATGCCAAGTCAAAATATAGTGAAAATATGTCAAAATACGCACTTTTTTCACCAAAATTCAATGCAAAGGGTATAAAAAGGGTGTTGTGAGGAAAATGATGATGGAAAAAAAATAATATCAGTAATAACAACCTCTTGGTGCAAAAATACCCAACACAACACGCTTTTAGTTCCACTTAAGGTCAAACCTTAGTAAAAATATAGAAAAAATAGGCTATTTTCAAGGTTTTTCAACTCCAAGACCTAACAAAAGGAATGTTGTAAGGAAGTTTAGGAGGTACAAAAAATAATATCAATAATATAAGTCACCTCAATCCATAAACTTGATCACAACATGCTTGAAGTGCAAACTAGGTCAAACCCTAGGGCAAAAAAAACTAAAATGTGTAGTTTTTCACCAAATTTTCACTACAAGAGGCCATTAAAAGGGTGTTGTGAAGCTTTTTAGGAGGGGAAGAAAATTATTACCATGATAATAGCAAACTAATGCAAAAATAATCTTTACAACACACCTATGGTGCAAGTTTAGAGAGTCGATAAGGCCAAATTTAGCGAAAATTATTGTTTTTGAAGCCCTAGGTTTAAGATGTTGACACAAAATGCTATGTGAATGTTTTGAGGTCTAATTTATGATGGAAATTAAATACTCTCAGATCTAAAAATAATTTTTAAGCTTTAATATGCAAAATGCCAATGCAAATTTAATGAAAATGCATCAAAATTGCTAGTTTTTGTTGAAATTTTCTATGCAAAAATGCAAATATTTTAAATCTAAATGCAAATTTACACTAAAATGCAAGACTACAGCCAAATGAAAATTTGAATGAGCCTCTAAAATCAGTAGAAAAAATCTGAAAGAAGATTTTTCCTACTAACCCTAGATTTTGGAATTACTAGGTTATATGAAAATTGTCAAAATTTCTACAAAAGCTTAGCAAATTAATGATGAAAATGCAATGCAAATTTTTGAATTTTTATATTTTTCTATAGTTTATATCAGATCTGATGCAAAAATTATGAATTAGAAAATTTTAGAAAGAAATGATGCAATTTAGTAAGCCAAACAATGCAATTTTTTAAAATTTTTCTCAATGCAATAAAATGAATGACTATATGAATGCTTGAAATCAATCCAAATATGAAGACACACACTTAGAAAGTTGCAATTTAAGTCCAAAAACACGGGTTCACCAAAATGTTTAGTGGAAAATTAAATTTTTTAATGTTTAGTGTTTTGATGTTTAAATCCTCCTCTCCACTTTACATTCAAGGACCTAGGGTCGAGAGGCGAGCATTATCATACCCTAGATCGTCACTGTGAGATGTAGGGAAACTTAGATTAGGGAAATTAATTATTAATTTCTCCTCTGTTATGCTCTATTGACCATTAAAACCCTAATTATGCAAATACGACAATAAATTGACGAATAACAAAAAATGCTCTTGCAAACGGAAGTAAAATAGCAAATCACAAAATATATGTTTTTGGGGTTTTGAGGCAGAATAGTCGGGGACACGGGAGTGGGCACCCAAGACCAAGGTACCAGTTTCTTTGAAGGATCCTAACCTCCTTCCGACACTGATCAACCCAGTAACTTCTATTTTTAGGAACTCAACTGCGAAGGACACTAGAGCAAGCACCCAAGTCCTGTAAATGCTCTGGTGTCCTGCTTCTCTTTAGATCCTAAATCCTTGATGCTTGCCAATCCTTCCTGCAACTTCACTTCTCCTGAATACGACACTTGTAACCTACAATCACAAGACTTGGTTTGGGGGTTGTGGTGTTTAGAGGCTTGCCTCAGTCAAGCCCTCGAGGACACTTAAGTCTCCGAACACCGTTGTCAGATAAAGAGTGCATGCCCTTGTGAGGAAGAGGAAAAAACCAAAGGAATTGATAATGAAAACATGATATAATGTCACCTTGTAGTGAAGATATCATGGGAGGAAGATGCTCTTCATTCCATGATGAAAAGTGGATGCTCAAATCTGCAAACAAACACATAAACCACACAAGTCTACTCTTGCAACACAATGAAAGCCTTGAATCACCTTGAGAACACAATAGCTTGTTAGTAATAATCTAATAATGCTCTAGTCTACAAATGAATGCCTAAACATGCTTTTACATGCAACTACAAACAATTCCACCAAGATTTTTTAGAATTCAAACTTACCGTGTCGGCAAAGGACCTAAATAACGGTCATAAAATGACACCCATAAATTAGGGCTGCCCCAAAATAGGGCAGGACTAGGGCACGGGCGCCCAAGTCCTCCCCCTATTTTGGGTAGGGTATAGCTCAAGGTGTCCTCCTAGGTCCCATTTGTCATGTTACCTAGGGCTCATTCTATCGGGATGCCAAATTATGAACTAAGATGTCCTAAATGCATGCAAAAGACCCAGGAGCTAAACCTTACGAGGGCCCCCAAGGGGACATTTTTCGACGTTACAATAAGTAGCAAAGGCTAGAAATAATCTAACTGCTTCAATTCTTTCCACCGGAGCAAAAGTTTCTTCAAAATTAGTTCCCTCTACCTGAGAGTAACCTTTGCACACCAATCTTGCTTTGTTTCTCACAACTTCACCATCTTCATTCAATTTATTCTAGAAGACCCATTTAGTTCCAGTTACATTTTTGTAAATTCTGGTCTAGGAACAAGATCTCAAGTATGATTCTTTTCAATCTGCATTAATTTTTCTTCCATTGCTTTTACCCAACTTTCATCATTACAAGCTTCATTCACTGATTTTGGTTCAATCTTTGAAATCAGACAATACTCCTCTTGTTCTTTAGCAATTCTTCTTCTAGTTTGAACACCTTTATTTTTATCTCCTATGATCTAATTTTGAGAATGATTCAATCTTACATACTTGGAAGTTTTAGGATTTTCTTCAACTTCTGATTCTTGAACTTGTTCCTCAATATTTGCATTAGCTTCTTGAGTCACTGGATTCTCCAGAGTAAACTGAACTTGCTTTCCTTCATTTGGACTTTCATTTTGATCATCTGATTCATATCCACAAAACCTTGAAGGTCTCTCCTTGTTTTCATCAACCTTGACATTAGTATTTTCAACCATCTTTTTCCATCTCTCGTTAAAGCACAGGTATGCCTTGCTTTGATTAGAATAACCCATAAATATTCCTTCATCACATCTTGCATCAAACTTGCCTAGATCTTCATCTCTTTTGATATAGCATTTACTACCAAAAACTCTGTAATATTTCACAGAAGGAGCATTACCAGACCATAGTTCATAAGGTGTTTTACCAGAATTACCTTTGATCTACACTCGGTTAAGAGTGTAGACAATAATACTCATAGCCTCTCTCCAATAGACATGTGGAACATTTCCTTCCATCATCATGGTTCTAGAAGCCTCTTGAATAGTCATGTTCTTCCTTTCCACAACTCCATTCTGTTGAGGAGTCCTCGGAGCAGACAACGGTCTTCTTATTCCATGCTTTTTACAAAATGTATTAAACTCACCGGAGGTAAATTCTCCACCTCTATCAGATCTCAGACACTTTATCTTCATACCAATCTCATTCTCCACCCTAGCCTTAAATACTTTGAATTTGTCAAGAGTCTCTGATTTCTCTCTCAAGAAGGTAACCCACATCATCCGAGAATGATTATCAATTAGCAACATAAAGTATCTGTCTCTTTGCAAACTCCTAACCCTGGTAGGACCACACAAATCAGTGTGCACAAGTTCCAACAATCCACTTGAAGATTGTTCTTTACTCTTGAATGTAGTTCTGCATTGTTTGCCCAACTAACATTCCTTACACATGCTATTAGTAGGTTTAACAAGCTTTGGAAGATCTCTCACAGCTTGAGTAGAACTTATCTTGACAATGTTGTCAAAATTTACATCACACATTCTCCTATGCCATAACCAACTCTGATCAATCTGAGCAATCAAACAACTTTTACTAGTACCACTTAAATGCAAGATGTTACCTTTAGTCTGTGTACTGGATGCAATCTTAGTTTCAAAGCTTTCCAAAATTCTGCATTTTCCATCCTTGAATCAAAGATCATATCCCTTGTCAACCAACTGTCCAACACTAGGAAGATTATGCTTCAACTATTCTACATACAAAACATCATTAGTGTTATTCTTACTATCAAGAGAGATGGATCTGTTGGCAAGAGACACTATATGGATTCATGGTTGTTGTCATTGATGGCAACAAAGGTCATCCCACATATCCGCAAGTTATGGTGTGTCTCTACCGGAAGTCAGAATGAAGATTGTTGTGGTCCGGTGAACAAGAACAGAGCATGTGGCAAGGTTCGACAGATTGGTCCGGATCTCTCAGAGGAAGTATCTTGGTGTAGTGCAGATTTGGGGAAGTCAAGAGGACTACCTTGAGTAGTATATTCCAAGGATTTAGCCTCCGGTGATGAACAAAGAAAAAGATTGAATAGTTGAGTACCGGATTCCTGAGAGACAATGAGAACAGAGGAAGAACTGACTGACAGAGTATTAAACTATTTTCCGGATGTGTTACTGTTGATGGTAAAGGTTGTGAAGGCATGAATCATGTTTGGCCGACATGATTAATGATATCTACAAGTATATGCTTGATCCGCATTGCTTGGTGAGCAAGGATTCAGCCGACAGAACAGAGTTTGTAAGAAACTAGACTGTTCCGGATGCTGACTAGAAAGGTGATGAAATTACTTGTGCGGATATATATAGAGGATGGATTTAGTTGTGAAGGGTGTAATTGTGTGATGGTGTATGCGAATAAGTGCAGAACAGAGCAGAAGTAGTAAGAAAGATCTGGTATGTGAAAGGATAGCAGAATAAAGAACAGAGGAAAGATGAAGTGCAGCAGATCAGTGTACTGAGCCTAACCGGAACTGAACTCCAGCATATATAGATGCTTCCAATCAGTTCAAGACTATGATTCTTATCACTTTGTAGACAGTGTGTCTCCTTGTAGGCAGTGGGCCTCTTTGTGAGCAGTATGCTCGGGCAGTGAGCCCTAATTGGCAAGTGCCATTTTGTAATTCCTTATTCTTCTAACAGAGAATAATCTTTGGGTTAATCACCCCGTGGTTTTCTCCCTTAACAGGGTTTCCATGTCAAAAACTGTGTCATGTGTTTTTCATTTCATGGTAATGTTTGTTTGTTTGATTCAATGCTGCATTGATTAATAAGAAAGTTCAAAAGAAGAAATAATTAGGATAACTGATTCACCCCCCCTCTCAGTTATCAACAATTGGTATCAGAGCAAGGTTCCTCCTAATAGAGCCTAACAGCTTGAGGAAGATCTGGGAGTTCAAATGGATGCATATGGTTTAAGGGAGCAACTCAAGACTACCCTTGAGGATCTTGAACAGTCAAATTCTGAAGTCAATGAATTAAAGGAAAGACTCAAACAGGCTGATGAATTCATGAGAGAATTAAAGGACAAATTAAGTCTCTCTATGAAAAAGAGAAAGGAGCTGCTCCAACAATTGGCAAGACAAAGTGAAGAAAGCAATACAGATGAAGAATTGACTGAGAAAACCAAGTTATGTGAAAAATTATCAAAAGAAGTCATTATGTTAAGACATGAAATGGAATCAGGAACTATAAAGTTTACTCAAGAGATTGAAGAAAAAAGAAAAGCTGAAGACAATCTAAGACAATCTCTTAAAGAGAAATCAGAAGAATGCCACCAGATGGACAGGATTATCAGACATCTTGAATCTGATCTTGAAGATGCCAAAGATAATGAAGAAAAACTTGAGGATCAAATTGTCTCTCTCAAAAGAGATCTTCAAACAGCAAATGAATATAAAGAAAAATTCAAGATAAGTTCTGCCCAACTTGAAGTACTTCTTGGAAGTCAAAAGAGGGCAGATGACAAGTATGGTTTGGGATATGAGAAAGGAGAAAGCTCCGGATCCGGTCAAAAGAATTTTGGATCAGAAAATCCAAGGAATAGGCCTAGAAGACCTCCGGTAAGATAGCCCAATGCTCAAAGATATCCATCTTTCAATGGATACTGCCACAGCTGCAATCACTTTGGTCACAAAGCTAATCAGTGCAGAAAAAGGATGAATCAAACTAATCCATCCTTCTCCGGACAGTGCTTTAACTGCAAAAGGTATGGACACAAGTCTCATGAATGCAGAAATATGCAAGTAAAATCATTCAATGGTAGATGTTTTACATGCAATAGAGTAGGTCATATGGCTAATCAATGCAGATCAAGAGGTTATCAGTCAAATATGCAAAGAAATGTTATTTGCCAAATCTGTAATAGGTCCGGTCATAATGCTAGAGTCTGCAGAAGTAAGAATCAGGACAAAAGAGGTCCGGTGTATAATCAGAATCAAGACAAGGGTAAACAAAAGATGAATGCGGATGAAGTTAGGAATCAGATGAACACGATTTGGGTGAGGAAAAGTTTAGAGAATGTAGAGGTTGGATGTGCACCAGACTCTGGTGCTGATATTTCTTCCGGAAATTAAAAAATGAGCTCTGGCTCAGGGGGAGACTCAAAGAAAATCCTGTTCCCCTAGCCAATCAAGTGGTGCCGGATGTGATACAAGATGCGGAGTAAAGGGTTTGAAGATATAAGTCCTGAGATGATCCAGACAAGATTTCAGAGGTCCGCATGAAGATGCAAAGAAGTTGTGATCGATCAAGTAAGACCTATTCCGGGAAATGCTCCGGAATGACAGAGGACTACAAAAGGGTCCAGAGAGATCCGGAAGTACATTATTTTGCTCTGCGGATTGGACAGAATGTTTGGGATGTTCTTGTAATGTGTCATCTCGATTTATTCATGATTGAAAGATCCGCATGATGTTCATAGATCAAAACTGATCCGGGATACTCCAAGCTATCCGGATAAGGCAAACTGGAACAATATAGGTGGAGCATTTATTGCAAACAGATATTAGGGTTTGTGAAATGATATAAGGGATTTCTCAAAAATCATTTGATCATTCCACACCCAAGGAGAAGCGAAAAGCGGAGCTCTGCGACAAAATTCATCAAGTTCACTGAAGATCACTTACAGAAGTTACTACATACAGAAATCAATCCAAATAACCGAAGGCACATAAGGTATTTTTCGTTTTCAATATCTCCCTGCAAATCTTTGAAAAATGGCTACTCCGAATATAGTTAAGATCTCTGATAGACCTCGTCCCACATTCAAGAAACATCCTTACGAATCCTTGGAGGTATATCCACTAGGAGCCTTCTCTAGTGTTCCACATGGTGTATTGCATACGGAAGACATTAGGGTTTACATCCATGCGAATTTTGAAGACTTTGGAGAATCAAAATTGATGGATATCTATCACAAACAATTGATAGATGACTCCTTCGAGATCAAACCTCAGTACAAAGCCATCCGGGACAAACACTTTGCACAATGCATTCATTTCCCCTGTTTTGAAGAAGATGAATGGGTCCGGTATGTACTAAGTAGAGTACATGACAACTTCCTATGGTTGAACAAGCCCTTCAAGATTACCAAAGATGCAATTAGGGCTGTAACCGGTCTGCACTCATCCGGTGGATTACCTGTTCTCAAGTCTGTCAAAAATCAGACAGTTAGTGATGCAACCGGATCCAAGTTTGACAAGAGAGCTATGACAGTTGATGACATCACTGAACCAGATGTCAAATTTGCATCTATGATAATTGGTTACAAAATCTATCACTCCAGTAGGGAAAATTCAGTACCGGGAACTGCAATCTACACAGCTTATCAAATGTTAAAGGAGAACGCAGACTATGACTTGTGTGAGCTTCTTGTAAACCAACTTTTTGAAAATCTGCAGAAGATTAAGGACAAGAAAAACTCCTTCAAGTATGACAATCTGATCCTTTGTCTCTTCTTTTACTACATGAATGAGCTTCCCGGATCCAGTGGATGGATATGGCAGAATGACAGACCGGTTGCCATCCAAATCAGAGACTATTTGCATGGACTTGGGGATGCTAAAGCAAGAAATACAGCTCTATGGGGATATTTCAAGAACTTCCAAAGCATGATGCATGCAAGAGAGAGAATACCCCAATCCCTTGTTGAAAAGTACAAAGACACAGTATGCTTCATGGTAGAAACATGTCAGTGTCTAATGGAGGCAGTAGAACCAAGAACTGTGTGGATCATGCCCATGGGGTATGAAGTAGATGAACAGATAGTGGAGCTGCATGTTCAACACATGCTAAGTCAGCCTAAAGATCCAAAGGCAGAAAGGTTCGGAACATTTGAGGAACTGAGTGTGAAAATTCATGTGGAACTCAGAGAACCTAAGATAAAGAGGAAGGTGAGAAAAGAAGTAGAGCATATTGCTCAAGGCCTAGGCATTCCAAAGGAGGCACTTGATGCCAACCGGGAAAAGAGGAGAAAGGCTGAGGAAGAAAAGAAAGAGGCAGAAAAGAAAAGTAAGAAAAGTGCTCCGGTTGAAACTTCCACTCGGACCAGATCATCAAAAAGATCTGCACCTCCCACAACCAAAAGTTCAAAACTGGAAGTCCAGGCATCCGGTAAAAGATCTAAGACAAAAGCCACAAGGGCTTATGAAAGCCAAAAGGATGAAGAGGAGACTGAGTCAGATGAGGGAGTAAAAGAAATAAAGAAGCAGAAGAAGAAAGGATCCGGGAAACCCTCCACAGGCCAAGACAAGGAAGAAATGGCAGAAGAATTTGCTGAAAAGCCCATTCTATCCCTAGACAGTGTAGTCAAATCAGTCACTGTGGATGGGAACCTTCAACCGGTGGCTGAATTTTATGATGACTACAACGAGGCAGATCAAAAGATCCTGCAAGAAGCTATAATAAGGTACTTGAACATCTACAATAAAGCTTTTATTGAGATTATCTCTGAAATCCCTAAAAGCCTAGAAAAGGAATTAGAATTAAGAAAGAATAATGCTCAGGCAAAAGATCTTGAGATCCGGGAGCAGATAGCTATTCAGCTATATCCTCAAATTGATCCCAAGACAATGAACATAATATTCAAAGACTGCAAAGATGAGTTCAGAAGTAAAGCCAGGATGAATCAACTCATGCTTGGTGAGACTGACAAGGTGGCCAAAGAGACAGAAGAGATCCTCTGGAAGGCCTTCAAAAGGTTCAATCTTCCTGTTGTAGAGGACTTAGGTGCAGAAACAGCTGTGGACTTGGAACCCTCTGCTTCAGAAGAAGTGGCCTATGAACAGGCTAGCATCTCTCCTCCGGTTTCCCCTACAGTCTCTGGATCCAAAGAAGAAGAGAAATTACAGGAGAAGGAAGCAGTGGTGAAAGATAAAGAGGTTGACAGTACCAAGGGTGCAAAGAAAGAGAAGACTCCATCAGAGAAGACCATGACTGATAGTGGTAAGAATGTGGAAGGAGAGAAAATCCCAAAGGATAGTTCCAAGACTGCAGAAGAAAAGAAACATCTGTCTCCGGCAAGAGACACTGCACAAACTATTCAACAATTTTTGAGCAAAGAAACAATAGAGATCGATGAACCGGAGCTACTACAAGGCCCAGTCAACTTTGATTCCCTCTCTCCGGTGCAGACAATGAAGATAGCCTCATTTGCAAATGCTAAGGCAAATGAAAAGCTCCTAAAGTCTCATATGGAAGAGTGTGAGTTGATAGAGGCTGCTTCCGGAGTGCTTGAGAAGATTATGCCATCGGTCCAGATAGATCCGGCAGCCTCCTCTTCCGGTAATCTCAAAACCTTAGTCAGCAGTGTTAATACACATTTTGAATCTTTAGAAAAATCAGCTGAAGAAAAGGTCCGGAAGGAGTTTTTGGATAAAAGGTTCTCCGAGGTTCAGGGTTTGATCATTAATGATAGGAGAAACATGAACATTGGGATAAAGAGCTTAGAAAATGCTCTTAAGGATGGCGGTGAAATATACAAATTTTGTATCTCCTGGTCCAAGGCAACAGTGGACATTGAGAAGAAAATAAAAGCGCAAGAGGACACACTACTAAGCTTGTCTCAAAGTTTTGATCCTCTTTCTTCCTCTATAACAAATCAAGAATGTCAGACTATTGCAGTCTTGAGTGAAATCAAGAAATTGGAGAAGGAAAGGAAAAATAGAATAAGCAGGTTGAGTGAGCTCAGGGGATTAATTGTCCCTAAGCTAGAGGCCATGCATGAGGCCATAGCAGAAGCTCAAATCACAGCCCAGACAAGTGATCCGAAAGATCTAAAAAGGGCAGATGCATTTGCATTTTTGTTGAGTGGTCACATTTCAATTTTGGATAGAATGAAGCAAAGTTGGGCTACAGAACTGATCCAACTGAAGACATCTTTTGCAGACATTCTTCAGTATATGTGAGTATGTAAATATGCGGCTATGTATAGAAAATTTTTGAAAATTTTGGTGTGCGGACCCTACCCTTTGCCATTGATGTCAAAGGGGGAGTGAGGAGCAGTGAAAAATGAGGAATCCAACTAAGGGGGAGTTCTGAAAATTGTATATAGAGCATCAGCCAAGGGGGAGCGTAGTATAAACACTTAGTCATTTTTCACTAAGTGTTGCCATCAATGCCAAAGGGGGAGATTGTTGGCAAGAGACACTATATGGATTCATGGTTGTTGTCATTGATGGCAACAAAGGTCATCCCACATATCCGCAGGTTATGGTGTGTCTCTACCGGAAGTCAGAATGAAGATTGTTGTGGTCCGGTGAACAAGAACAGAGCATGTGGCAAGGTCCGACAGATTGGTCCGGATCTCTCAGAGGAAGTATCTTGGTACAGTACGGATTTGGGGAAGTCAAGAGGACTACCTTGAGTAGTATATTCCAAGGATTTAGCCTCTGATGATGAACAAAGAAAAAGATATGAATAGTTGAGTACCGGATTCCTGAGAGACAGTGAGAACAGAGGAAGAACTGACTGACAGAGTATCAGACTATTTTCCAGATGTGTTATTGTTGATGGTAAAGGTTGTGAAGGCATGAATCATGTTTGGCCGACATGATTAATGATATCTACAAGTATATGCTTGATCCGCATTGCTTGGTGAGCAAGGATTCAGCCGACAGAACAGAGTTTGTAAGAAACTAGACTGTTCCGGATGCCGACTAGAAAGGTGATGAAATTACTTGTGCGGATATATATAGAGAATGGATTTAGTTGTGAAGGGTGTAATTGTGTGATGGTGTATGCGAATAAGTGCAGAACAGAGCAGAAGTAGTAAGAAAGATCTGGTATGTGAAAGGATAGCAGAATAAAGAACAGAGGAAAGATGAAGTGCAGCAGATCAGTGTACTGAGCCTAACCGGAACTGAACTCCAGCATATATAGATGCTTCCAATCAGTTCAAGACTGTGATTCTTATCACTTTGTAGACAGTGTGTCTCCTTGTAGGCAGTGGGCCTCTTTGTGAGCAGTATGCTCGGGCAGTGAGCCCTAATTGGCAAGTGCCATTTTGTAATTCCTTATTCTTCTAACAGAGAATAATCTTTGGGTTAATCACCCCGTGGTTTTCTCCCTTAACAGGGTTTCCACGTCAAAAACTGTGTCATGTGTTTTTCATTTCATGGTAATGTTTGTTTGTTTGATTCAATGCTGCATTGATTAATAAGAAAGTTCAAAAGAAGAAATAATTAGGATAACTGATTCACCCCCCCTTCTCAGTTATCAACAGGATCCTCTACCATAGATTCTACCAGCTAAATTGTCTCCAAACTTCACAATTCCACCTTCATACCTTTCCATACTTACAAACTTACTCTTATCACCTGTCATATGATGAGAGCATCCACTGTCAATTACCCATTCATCCTTTTCTTCAACCTAAGCATCCAAGGCTCTTTCCACATTCACACAGCTAGCAGATTCAATAAACACCGGATCTTCTTCTTTGATGGCAATGAACACCCATTCATTTCCCGAGGTACTTCCCTTATTAGATTCATCATTAGTGACTCCTTCTTCAGTAATGTTTTGGACATAGTAGCATTTCTTCTCAACCCTAGGTCTGTTAGGGTTTGGCTTTGAAACCCTCTTCAGACATCTTGAGGCAAAATGACCAATCTTATTACAAGGAAAATATTTGAAAGGCAACTTTCCTTCATACTTATCGGATCCTCTTGGTAGTCTTTTGGCAAAAAGAGCTTCAAGTTCTTCAAACTCTAATTCATCTTCTTCAAGATCCCTCCTTGCCTTTCCAAATCTGGTTAGTCTTCTTGAAGAGCTTTCACTTGGATCAAATCTTTGCTTTCCAAAAATACTGGCCTTAAATGTAGATTCAAATTTAGAAAGAGAATCACCAAACTCACTCATTTCAAATGCTAAGAGCTTGCCAACCAACTGATCCCTTGTAACAGTTGTCACAGTCCCGATTTCCTCAATAGCAGTAAATCTATGCTTGTATGAAGCAGGTAAGGATTTGAGCACCTTGCCAACTATTTATGATTCTTCCAGTGTTCCACCAGCACACCTGATACTGCACACAAGTTCATTCACCTTCTGCATGTAGGAGGTGATGTTTTCATCTTCACTCATCCTCAAATTTTCATATCTACCCTTCATACTACAACTTAGCACATTTGACATATTCATCACCTTCATATAGAGTTTCCAACTTCTTCCAGATTTCATGAGCGGTTTTCAATTCCAGGACATTTGTCATTTCTATATCAGTCGAGGCACTTAGCAAAGCTTCTTTAGCTCGAATGTTGTTTTCAACATCTTTGAGTTGATCTGGAGTTGAAGGACCTTTCTCCGGGGGCTCATACTTATCCTTTGTTATCAACCAATAAGCATCACCCATGCATTGCAAATGGCACTGCATGTGACTCTTTCAAAGAGAGTAATTTGTTCCATCAAATCTCAGACTATTCTTCTTGTAAGTCGACATCCTGGATCTCCTCAAGCGGTCAAGCTTCTTTTAGAGGAACTGGCTCTGATACCAATTGTTGAAATAAGGGCAGACAACTGAGAGGGGGGGAGTGAATCAGTTGTCACCAAAACTTGTATCCTTTGCTGTAATTAAACTTCTTTACCACTTAATAATAGATGAATGATATAACCATGAAAGCATGAATCAACAACACATGAGTAAAAACAAAATCAACACACATAACACCAGGATTTTTATGTGGAAACCCGGTTAAGGGAAAAACCACAGTGGGGGTTAATCCACAAGATTTATTCTCTGTTAAAAGAATAGAAAATGGGGAAGGCACATGCCTTTAGGGTGCACTGCCCAGAGCTCACTACTATAAGAGGCTTATTGCCTATAGAAATATTTATAAGTTTATCATAGAAAGATTGAACTTGAAAACATCTTTTTCATGCCAAGGAGAGTTCCATTGAAGTGCACAATACATATGCTCTGCCCCCTATCACTTCTTCGCTATCTCCTCATACTTTACTGCTCTTCCCCTTCTGCTCTTCTTCTTCTTTACTCTGCCTTTTCTCCTTTCTTAGGATTTTGTCATTTTCGCACAAGTATGCATATCCACAACTCAACCACACATATTTATAAGCTTCATCAACCTTGGAATAAACATCAAGGTTGGCACTACAAACATCTAAATTAATGCGAATCACTATGCTATCGGCCAAACATAGCTGGGATCCAAATCTTCCTCGAACACCATGCTACACTTCATAGAACCTCTCTTAGATCATCCGCAACATCCACAAAGCATTCGATCAGCCAAGACTGGAAAGAACAACAATATCCAAAGAGAAATCTTCAATCACGAGCTCAAACCTCAATGCAAACCACCAACACAACAGGAACTTGATTCAGAGACCACCACACGCATAATGAAATCAACAGGAACAACTACACCACCTCAGATTGCCAGAAACACTTGCACCTTCATCCAAGAACTCAAGAACACCAACTGTCATGACTGTCATACTAGAAAGATTGCTTACGGACCTCCAAACCATGAACCACTTGAGTTGAGGACACACACCAACATCCCAAACATGCCTCTAGATCCATAGATCATAATATTCCAATGCGGATCAATCTGGACCAAATTTCTATCACTCATTGAATAACTGCAAAACCTAGTTCTACTCAGATGGTCATAACTTCACCAATTCTCCATGCAGACCTCTCAAATCTTGACTGGAGTAACTTCAGACAATCCTCTACAAACCCTTTAATCCACAGACTTTGATCTTCATCCTACTAGGAATTCAGAGCAATCTACTTCACTGAACTGCACTGTCTTCACTGTCTTTGACAGAAAGATATGTAACCCACTTGTTTCTTCCGGAGAGGCTAATTTTCTCAATATCCTCAACATACAAGTCTTCTAGAATGAGATACAGTTGACACTAATGACCACAAGGATATGTTGACATCAATGACAAAACCGATTAGGCACATATTTGCAACATAATACACCTTTTTACTTCCCTTTTTCCATCCTTTTATCCTATTGACCTGGTAATTACACCATATAGACTAACAAGATTTGTTTATACTAATGAGAGTTGAATTACTAAAAATCATTATTTTTGATGACATGACTAATGTGCAATAAACTAATGAAAATGTGTAGAAAAGTCTCTCTTTTTGCATCCACAGGTGCAGTTGTATGGGCAAAGACAATTTTGAAGATCTCTAGAGTTGTTCCTAATAATCTCTGGAGCTAATATGGAGGATACTATATCAGACTCCAACATTTTTCCAAAAGTGTTGGAGGTATTCTAGAGAAGAGGGAGTAGGAAAGCAAGGGGTGAATCATCTCTGGAGCTACTGGTAACAATAGAGTCTCTGACGCCGCTATTTATCAACATCTCAGGGGCCAACTGCAGTTCTTCGGAGTCCACTTAGCCAACACCAAAGGATCTGGCAAAGACTCTAGTTGACTGCCAGGGATTTGATTTCCTTTTTCATTTGATTTTGCATGAGTTCTAAAAGACTTGTTAAGACCTATATTTCAGGGCCGTGTTGCCCATTGTTATTTAAGTTAAGACTCCGGATTTAGTGGGACTTCTATTCCACTAAAGCCTTTTTTAGTTGCATGATTATACTCTTTATTTAAATAGTTATATGTTTTAGTTAGAATAAGAGATTAGTTATATCTCATAGATAGACTAATGGATAGAACAGTTAGTTCCAAAGACATCTCACCGTTTGGACTAATATATGTTTAGATAGGAGCGGCAGGATAGAAAAAAAATTATTGCTATTAGATTATTGTAATTTCCATTTTCAGACATACATACTTTTTTGAATACAAGCGTACCTTGATGATATTAGACTAAAGGAAAGATTGTGTTATTTCATTTTAGTACTGAGTTCTTGCTTTAGTCTTCAGTCTTGAAGGCGTGGAGCAAGGGCTCACTCCCACCATCAAGATAGGAGGCTAGTATTTATTACTTTAGTTTGTTTATAGATTTTCATTAGAAGTATAGTTTTAATACTTTAAGTAGATAGATTCATTTCTGCTAATAGTTTGCTTTCAGTAAATGCATGTTTCCAGCTTTATATTAGAATAGGTTATTTTCTAGTAATCTACTGCTTTAGCATTTGTGTTTTTAGAATTTCATTTCATAGTAGATAAATCAGTAGCATTAGTTCCTGAAATAGTAAACTCGGTTGGATTAGTTTAAGGATTGTTGATTATGAAGTTCCTTATTGCAAACAACCTAGGACATAGCCCTGGATTTGACACATGAAAACATGATTAAATGCCAAGGTACAATGACCCTTGTCAAGATCCTGAAGTATCTGACAGTGGGAGGTCTTCCATACCATAGCTCATAAGGGGTCTTAGTGTTGTTGACCCTCAGTTGCACTCTGTTAATTAAATAGACAATAGTGTGAACTGCTTTCTTCCAGTATATATCAGGCAAATATGCATCTTTCAACATTGCCCTAGCCATTTCTTGCATAGTTCTATTCTTCCTTTCCGCTACCCCATTTTGTTGAGGGGTCCTAGGAGTTGAAAAATATCTCCTAATACCATGATCTTCACAAAATCTTTAAAATTTATTTGAAGTAAACTCACCTCCTCTATCAGACCTTAAATATTTGATCTTAGCATCCACTTCATTTTCAACCATAGCTTTGAACACTGTAAATTTATCAGGGGCATCTAATTTTTCTCTTAAGAAAATAACCCAAGTCATTCTAGAATAATCGTCAATGAGCAATATAAAATACCTCTCGCCTTGTTCACTCTTCACTCTTGTAGGGCCACATAGATCAGTGTGAATCAGCTCCAATGTCATGCCCACATTTGCATGTGGACATGGACACATGAACCAATAATTTTTTTTGTAACACATCATTAATGCAAGCTACCATTGTGTATCACATGATAACCTAATGTGCGCACTTGTTCACGTTATCGAGCAACATTGCAACAAGCACACCGCACAAAGCAGGGGAAAGGATTTGATAGGTGGGTGTAATGAAACTCCTTTCATACACCCTACATAGATGGAGATAACCTAATCAGATTCGACATCATCCAACATGTCATCACGAGGGACTTACTCCAAGAGATGATCCCTCCTAGGTTGTCTATATGAATATGGAAGTGACCCCGCCTTAATAGCACGAGGTTTAATTATCTAACACTAAGTTAAATTGCTAGCATGCTAAAATTTAACTAACACTAGGCCCATAAAATGAATTTCCTACTCGAAAAGCAACAATTTAAATGAACTAATGCAATAAAATTTAAATCTAAATTTTACATTATCACTAAGTAGATACATTACCATAACAAGGAATTAAAATTTAAATCTACCATTATAAAATTATACAATATTTAAATAAGAACAATGTTTTATATAAGAATTATTCAATATTTCCCCTTTTCTCAACCATGTTAAATTTTTCTAATACAATATTAAATATTCCATTCAAATATCAAAATTTAGATACACATTTAATTATAGATTAATTAATTTTAAAAAAATGGTTAAATAATTTCTCTCTCTAAGAAAGCCAATGTCGACTAATAAAACTCACTAATATTCCCTAAAATAATTACATAAAAAAAAGTTCCTTATAATTAGATACATATTTAAATTAACTATTGTTATTGGAAAATTGGAATGATTATCAATAGTATCAAAGTAATCCAATAAACTCAATGGAAAAGGAAATAATCAAGATCAAACAAACAAAGACAAAACCTTGCAAACCTCAATACTTCATAGCTTCCATTGGTCGCCTATCTCGATCGATCTTGTGTATGAATATGGCCCTTAGAAAGTGCACTTCCTTGCTATTTCTTCAAGATGTCAATGGAGAATGGTTGTGTTAGGTTTGCAATGAAGAGATTCTTCAACACAATTGCAATGATATAAGGGTGATTGCAAGCAATGGAGGAATTTGGTGCCAAAGGCGCGCTATAATTCCTACAGAGTAAGGGTACTAAAAGCTTGGATGATAGAAATGGAGGAATTGGGTTGTACTTATAGACTTGTGAGAGAGAAGATCAATGGTATAGAAGACTTGAGAGAATGTGCGCGAATAGAAAGAAGACAAGTGTCACACAAAAAGTTGTTTTGTTTGAGTTAACTGCTTTCTTTTATAAAGATAAGATTTGACTTAATAAATTAGAAAGCTTTTTTCTAATTTAAGAGTTGATAAAAACAAGATTGATTAAATCAGTTAACTCAACTTGTGATTTGCTTTTTGCATGATTTGAGAGATTAAATAATAAATTATTTAATTTTGTGTGCATGAAGAAGAAGATTTATTTTTAGAAGATTTGGAAGATTTTTGAGGAATTTGAAGATAAGAAAGCAAATTAAATAAATAAATTTATTTAATTGTTTGTGCATGCTTTGGAAGAATGAATAAAACTTTTGATTATATTTTATTTTCAGAGATTGAGATAATTTAAATAAATTTGATTTATTTATTTAAATTTGGAGGAATAAGCGATTTAATTAAATAATGAAAATTATTTAATTGCTTCGAAGAAATAAAGTTGACTTTGATGAAATTAATTAAATAAAGGTAATTTATTCAATTAATGGGAGGAATATGAACCAAATAAATAAATTGATTGATTTATTTATAGATAGAAGAATTAAATGGAATAAATATTAAGAATATTTATTTAGACAGAGTCATGTCATTTTTAGATGTATACATTTTGCCCCTCTTTGATGCAATGTGTTTTATCACGTTGTTTCAAAGAATAGATTTTTGATAATGATACATGTCTTAGTTTGCCCCTGGTATAGGTTTCACGATGACAGTATGGCCCCTCGGGAGATTGGACAAGAAGAAGGCAGAAGGACGCGAGACGGATAATCTCACGATGAAGAAGGTGAAAAAATAGGTTAGGTTGAAGAAAAATGGGTCACAGTTTAGAGAAATAGAAGGAAATAGGCTTGGGAAGCGGTCACGGTCGCCACACAGCCAATTAGGCTTGACTGGCTATATATAGGAGTTGGATCCACAATACTAGTCATTTACACACTTGGCTTTTGTTGATAGGTTCCTCAGAGCTTAGGAGAGCACATGAGCTAGAGCAGTCGATATAGAGATGGATATTCCATGTGAGGAGCACCACTTTGAGCGTGTTTGACGGTTCAGACGGCCAGCTAAGGCAGGACCACCGGTATGTAGTTCGACAAAACTTGCCTAGGGTCATTTATTAGGTTAATAAATGCTAGGGAAAAATTGCTTGAATAGATGCGCTAAATCGCATTTCGACACATATGCACTCCAAAATAGTGCATACGTTATAATTCTGTGCATTTGAGACACCTAGCTATGCATTTGATAAAGCAACACATATACGATATGAGTCGGTGCATACGTTACGAAATTGCACTTTTGATATGTCTTCCTAGGCATTTGTTAAATGTTGCGCATACGTTATATGAAGCTGCGCTTTTGATATGAAACTGCACATTTACTCAATGATGTGGCACATCTACCAAAAGTGGTGCATTTACTATGAAATGGTGCATGTACCTTCTGGTTTGACGCATGTGTTTTAGATAGTTAGTTTACTTAATGAAATTGACTCGATTGGCATCTTGCTCGATGCGTCAATCGATAAGCTATCTCTGAGATTGCTGAGAATCTAGTCAAGAGATGATACGCTTGTTTTTGATTGATTTGATATTTGTTAAGTGACAGGATAGTTTGATAGCTTGAGCAGGTTTTCTTAGATTCATTTATGGTTGACACTATGATTTGCTTGATTGTAGGAGGACAATCGTGATATACTCATGTCGTGGGAGCAGTTTCCTTTGCCATTGTTGCAGCGGTATATGCTTACAGAGATAGATCAGGAGGCGCTTGGTGTTATGGGATTGGACTATGTGTGCTTCATGCCTGAGTTTCATGTGAACCTTAGTTTGTTGACTGCTGCAGTGGAGCATTTCCACAGTGAGGACGGGACGTTCCACTTGCCTACTGGTGAGATGGCCATTACCTTGGAGGACGTCTATAGGATCATGCACTTACTGATCCAAGGTGAGCTTGTAGAGTACGAGGCCTAGCATGATGTCGGACTAGTAGAGTGCAAGCGTGTTTTTGATGATTCAGAGCTAGAGGGTCAGGTTATCTGATGGCATGATATACATGATTACTATGACTACTTCCCTGGGATAGTGGTAGGGTTGATCGGGGATGTGGTATGCCCCGATAGGAGGTCACATGGGTTCCCCATTGGTTGTGGTAGGACTATGGAGAGGATGATCATAGACGGCACCCACTTTTCCTAGGGTGTCTGTGTTTCAGCTCACTTGTACCATGATATGCATCAAGTGGTCTACCACAAAGGTGCCAATTTGTCAGCAGGCGTTTCACTTCTAAAGTTTTGGTTATGGGAGCACATTATTATTCCTCGGTCGATATGTGTATTTTCTAAGCAGAGAGGTAAGCCCTATAGTTATGGATACGTAAGTGTTATTTCCTAGCATAAGTTGGGAAATCTTGAGTATTGGAGACATGCGCTGGATAATGTAGATAGAGTTATCTGACGTCCATAGCTGGATTGTGATCCATGGGATGATGAGGACGATGAGCTCCCTTACTACTTTCAGACTTGATGGTTCATTGGGCGGACATGGTACATATTGGAGACGCATATTGTTAGCCAGGTATATGTTGGAAACAAGGCAGATAACTGAGAGGGGGGGTGAATCAGTTATCTTAAATATCTTAACTTTCTTTTCTCCTTTAACAATTAGTGCAGCATCAGAACATATAAGCATACATAATCATGAGAGTAGAAATAAAATCAACACACATAACACAAGGATTTTTATGTGGAAAACCCTGTTAAGGGAAAAACCACGGGGTGACTAACCCAAGATTGTATTCTCTGTTAAAAGAATAAGAAGTACAAAATGGCACTTGCCAATTAGGTCTCACTACCCGAGCACACTGCTCACAAGAGGCACACTGCCTACAAGAGACTCACTGTCTACAAAGTTTATGGAAGGTAACCAGGTGTTTGAATTGATGAGAGGCATCCACATATGCTGAGGTTTAGTTCCGGTTAAGCTCAATATATTGATCTAATGCACTTCATTCTTCCTTTGCTTTAGTGTTGTTGTTCTATCACATACCAGACTTGTATTGCTGCTTCCACACTTATCTCTGCCTTTCTTTGCACATTATTTCCCTACACACACACCTTCATACTGGAATCCATCTAGTATATGTATCCACACCAAGGATTTCAACAACTTTCTAGTCAGCAACTGGAATACTCAAGATATTTGCAAACTACTAATTTGTCAGCTGAATCCATGCTTGATATGTGATGCGTATCAAAATCATAGACATTGGAGTCATCAATCATGTCGGCCAATATTGTATGATCCCTCAAATAGCTTGATCATCATCAATTTCTCATCCGAATTGAAGTTTGATACTCTACCGATTAGTTCTTCCTTAGTCTGCTCTACCTGTCTGGAACCCAACACTTAGATGCTCATTTCTTTTCCATGTTTTCTCACCAGAGGCTCAATCTCTGGAATATAGTAGTCATGATACTCCTCTTGTCTTGTCCAAGTCCACAACTTGCTAAGTTACACCATCTGAGAGATCTAGACTTGATTGTCGGACCTTGTTGTATGCTTTGTTCTTGTGTTGGCAAGAGACACTGTGTGGCTTCATGAGTGTTGTCATTGATGGCAACAAAGTCTATCCCACACATCTGCAACACATAGTTTGTCTATACTGGAAGTCAGATTGAAGAGTGTTTTAGTCTGATAAATAAGAACAAAGCACGCAGCAAGGTCCGGCAATCATGTCCAGATCTCTTAAAGGATGTATCTCAGAAAAGCGTGGACTTTGGGAAGTCAAGAGGAGTACCATGACTCCTATATTCCAGAGATTGAGCCTTTGGTCATGAAAGAGTGAAAAGATATGAGCATCTAAGTGTTGGGTTCCTGATAGGCAGAGTAGACTGAGGAAGAATTGACCAGAAGAGCATCAGACTTCAATCCGAATGAGAAATTGATGGTGATCAAGCTATTTGAGGGATTATACATGGTTGGCCGACATGATTGATGACTTCTATCTCTACGTTTTTGATACGCATTGCATATTAAGCATGGATTCAACCGACAGATCAGTGTTTAGAAAATATCTTGAGTATTCTAGATGCTGACTAGAAAGATGTTGAAATCCTTGATGCAGATATATATACCAGATGGATTTCAGTATGAAGAGAAATGTTGAAATGTATAGTGTGCAAGAAAAGGCAGAGATAAGTGTGGAAGCAGCAATACAAGTCTGGTATGTGATAGAACAGCAGCATTAAAGCAGAGAAAGAATGAAGTGCAGTAGACAATGTATTGAGCCTAATCAGAACTGATCCTCAGCATATGTGGATGCCTCTCATCAGTTCAAACACTTGGTTACCTTCTATAAACATTGTAGATAGTGAGTCTCTTGTAGGCAGTGTGCCTCTTGTGAGCAGTGTGCTCGGGTAGTGAGCCCTAATTGGCAAGTGCCATTTTGTACTTCTTATTTTTTTAACAGAGAATACAATCTTGGGTTAGTCAACCCATGGTTTTTCCCTTAACAGGGTTTTCCATGTAAAAATTCTTATGTTGTGTGTGTTGATTTTATTTCTTCTCTCATGATTATGTATGCTCTTATGTTTTGATGTCGCACTAATATTAAAGAAGAAAAGAAAGTTAAGATATTTAAAATAACTGATTCACCCGCCCCCTCTCAGTTATTCACGTTGTTTCCAACAATTGGTATCAAAGCTAAGTTCCTCTAAACAGAGCCTAACAGCTTGAGGAAGATCTGGGAATCTCAATGGATATGTATGGTATGAAGGAACAACTTCAGTCTGCCCTAGATGATCTTGAGCAATCTCACTCTGAAGTCAACAACCTGAGAGAAAGACTCAAACAAGCTGATGATTCCATAAATGAGCTAAAAGAAAAATTGAGTATCTCTGTGAAAAAGAGAAAGGAATTACTTCAACAATTAGCAAGTCAAAGTGAAGCCAATATTACTAATGAAGATCTGAATGAGAAAAACAAGCTATGTGAGAAGCTATCAAAAGAGGTCATTATGGTAAGGCATGAAATGGAATTAGGGGTTATGAAATTCACCCAAGAAATTGAAGAGAAAAGGAAAATTGAAGATAATATAAAACAATCTCTCAAGGAGAAGTCAGAGGACAGCCACAAAATAGATAGAATAATTAGTCATCTGGAATCTGATCTTGAAGAAGCTAGAGATAATGAAGAACAACTTGAGAATCAGATAGACATTCTTAAACAAGATCTTCAAACAACAAATGAATACAAAGAAAAATTTGAGATAAGTTCATCTCAACTTGAATTTCTTCTTGAAAGCCAAAAGAGGGTAGATGACAAGCATGGTTTGGGTTACGAGAAAGGTGAAAGCTCTGGATCCGGTCAGAAGAACTCAGGATCAGGAAATCAAAGAAACTGGCCTAGAAGACCTCCAGTAAGGTAACCAAATGCTCAAAGATATCCATCCTTCAATGGATATTGCTACAATTGCAAGAACTTCAGTCATAAAGCAACTTAGTATAGAAGAAGAATGAATCAGACTAATCCATCCTTCTCTGGATAGTGTTTCAACTGCAAAAGGTATGGTCACAAATCTCATGAATGCAAAAATATGCAAATAAATAATTCATTCAATGGTAGATGCTTTGCATGCAATAGAATGAGACATATGGCTAATCAATGTAGATCAAGAGGATACTAGACAAATATGCAAAGAAATGTTGTTTGCTACAATTACAATAGATCCAGTCATCTTGCCAAATTCTGCAGAAGTAAAAATCAGGATAAAAAGGGTCCGGTGCATCATAATCAAAATCAAGATAAAGGAAAAGACAAAGTGAATGCAGATGAAATTCAAAGGGAGATGAACAAGATTTGGGTGAAGAGGAATACAAAAAATGTTGAGGATGGATCCGCACCAGAATCTGGTGCTGATAATTCTTCCAGAAATTAAAATAGATGAGCTCTGGCTCAGGGGGAGTCACAAAGGAAAGTAAATTCCCCCAGCTAGTCCATTGGTGCCTAAATTTGGCACATGGAATGTTGTCGATTAAAGGGTTCTTAGAGAAATATCTAAACAACCATCGGTAAAAATATGAAAGATCCGCAAGGAGTTTTGAAGAGTTTAATCATCCAATGTTGATCCGGTTTGACAGCCATCTGGTAAAAGTAGGATTCTCACAGTTAGATCTGGTATGATTCAAAATTGAAATATCTTGATCTGTGGATAAATGGATTGATTGGAGGAGAGGAGATACATTGTCAATTATCATTAAAAATGATTCTAAGTGCATCTCAGTGGTTCAGAAAGATCTCTCTCAAAACAAGGTAACCGGATGACTTAAGTTGTGCATTTATTGCAATAGGAATTTAGGGTTTGTGTAGAAATAAAAGGGTTCTTTTATTCATCACTTGCACATTTACATTCGAAAAGAAGAAAGGAAGATCTCTGCAGTAAGATTGTTACAACCCTCTCAAAGATCAACTGCAGAATCTGATTCAACCAACAATCTTCTCTGGCACATATTGTGAACCCTAGAAGCATGAAAAGGTATTTCGATTTCTAAATATCTCTCTTTAAATCTTTTACAAAGATGGCTACTCCTATGATTGTTAAGATCACTGATAGGTCACGCCCAAAGTTCAAGAAACACCCCTACAAATCCCTAGAAGTTGATCCCTTAGGCGCCTTTTCTAGCATTTTGCATGGGGTTCTACACGTAGAAGATGTTAGGGTATACATCCATGCAAATATTGAGGAATTTGGAGAATCAAAGCTGATGGATATCTACCATAAACAACTAATAGATGAAACCTTTGAACTCAAACCTCAATACAAGGCCATCTGGGATAAGCATTTTGGACATTGCATCCACTTTCCCTATTTTGCAGAAGATGAATGGGTCCAGTATGTTCTTAGCAGAATACATGACAACTTCATGTGGTTGTTGAAGCCCTTCAAGATAACAAAGGATTCAATTAGGGTAGTAACTGGTTTGCACTCATCCGGTGGGTTGCCTCCTCTCAAATTGGTCAAGAATCAAACAGTAAGTGAGGCTACCAGATCAAAGTTTGACAAAAGAGCAATGACAATAGAAGATATCATAGATCCCAATATCAAATTTGCCTCAATGATAATTGGCTATAAAATATATAATTCCAGCAGGGAGAACTCTGTGTGCGGAACTGTAATTTGTACTACATATCAGATGCTAAGGGAAAATGTAGACTATGATCTATGCGAGCTTCTTCTGAGCCAACTGTTAGAAAACTTGCAAAAGATCAAGAAGGACAAGAACTCATTCAAGTATGGTGGTTTAATATTGTGTTTATTCTTTTACTATATGAATGAGCTACCTAGATCAAGTAGTTGGGTATGGCAAAATGACAGACCGGTTGCCATACAAATCAGAGATTATATGTACAGACTCGGTGATGCCAAGGCTCAAAGTACAACACTCTGGGGATACTTCAAAAATGTCCAAAGTTTGATGCAAGCCAGAGAAAGAATTTCACAAACAATAGTTGAAAAATACAAAGATACAGTATGTTTCATGGTAGACATTGATCAATGCCTAATGGAGGCAGTTGAGCCCAGAACAGTCTGGATTATGCCAATGGGCTATGAGGTAGATGAGAAAATCCTAGAGTTGTATGTCCAACACTTACTAAGTCAGCCTAAGGACCCTGAGGCAGAAAGGTTTGGAACCTTTCAAGAATTGAGTATAAAAATACATGTTGAACCGAGACAACTAGAGATGAAAAGAAAAGTGAGAAGGGAAGTAGAGGAAGTTGCTAAAAGATATGGAATTTCAAAAGAGGCATTTGATGCAAACAGAGAAAAAATAGAAAGAGATGAGAAAGAGAAACAAGAAGCAAAAAAGGAAAGTGTTCTGGTACAAGCCTCCTCCCAGACTAGATCCTCCAAGAGCTCTACACCTGCCACCCCTAAGAGCCCAAAAGCCTCAAAAATGGAAGCCAAGACATCTAGAAAGGGAGAGAAGAGAATGAAAACAAAGGCCACAAGGTCATACATAAGCCAAAAGGATGATGAAGAAACAAAGTCAGATGAGGAAGTAAAGAAAATGAAGAAGAAGAAAAAAACATTCGGGGAATCCTTTGCTGGTAAAAATAAAGAAGAAGAGGCAGAAGAATTTTTTAAAAGGCCTACTCTCTCTATTGATGATGTCATCAAGGCAGTCACTGTGGATGGGAATCTGCAACCAATGACAGAATTTTATGATGAGTATAGCGAAAAGCTACAGTTAATAACCTAAACATTTATAATAAAGCATTCATTGAAATCATCTCTCTAATTCCCAAAAGTCTAGAGAAGGTACTTGAACTGAGAAAGTACAATACCAAGGAAAAGGATTTAGAGATCCAGGAATAGATTGCAATTCAATTCAATCCTTCCATTACTCCAAAACAAATGACCATGATCTTTAAGGACTGCAAGGATGAGTTCCGGAGCAAAGCCAGAATGAACAAACGTATGCTTGGAGAGACTGATCAGGTGGCAAAAGAAACAGAAGACATCCTCTAGAATACCTTCAAAAGATTCAACCTTCCTATCATAGAGGAATTAGATGAAGAACCTTCTGTCATGGATGTCGAAGAATTAAGTACATCAAAAGAAGAATCTATTGAGAAAAATTTAAAAGAGTCAAAGGAGATAGGTGAGGAAAAGACTAAGGACTTGGATTCCTCTATTCTAGAAGAGGAAGTCCATGAAAAGTAAACATCTCTCTTCCAGATCTCCCTGCAGACTCTGGAACTAAAGGAGAAGGAAGAAAAGAGGAGAAATTGAGTCAAGTAGAGGAGGAAAAGGGAAGAGAAGAAGAACACACATATAAGATCTCTAGTGATAGTTCTGAGGATGCAAAAGGAAAGAAGACTCTGTCTCTAGCAAGAGACACTACAGAAGCAGTGAAAAACTTCTTGACCAAAGAGATGATGGAAATAGATGAACCGAAACTATTTCAAGGACCACTCAATTTTGACTCCCTCTCTCTAGTCCAGACAATGAAGGTAGCATCTTTTGCTTAAGCTAAAGCAAAAGAAAAGCTTCTAAAGTCTCACATGGAAGACTCTGAGTTGATAGAGATTGCATCCAGTGTGCTAGAGAAGATCATGACATCCTTCCAAAAGGATATTTCGGCCTCTTCATCCAGTAATTTGAAATCTCTTGTTAATTTTGTTAGCACCCATTTTGATTCTTTGGAGAAATTAGCAGAAGAAAAAGTCTAGAAAGAATTTTTGGGAAAGAGATTCACTAAAGTGCAGGGACTCATAACTAATGACAGGAGGACCCTAGATATTGGCATAAATAGCCTAGAAAATGCTCTTAAAGATGGTGGAGAAATATATAAATTTTGTCTATCTTGGTTTAAAGTGACAGAGGATATTGAAAAGAGGGTAAAAGAACAAGAAGATAAACTATCAAGTTTATCTCAGAACTTTGATCCCCTCACCACATCTATAATGAATCAAGAGTGCCAGGCCATCGCCATTATAATTGAAATAAAGAGGCTTGAAACAGAGAGGAAGAATATAATAAGTAGGATGCGTGAACTAAGAGGGATAATTATCCCCAAGTTAGAGGCCATGCATGAGGCCTTAACTGATGCTCAGACCACAACCCAGACCAGTGATCCAATAGACTTGAGAAGGGCAGAAGCTTTTGCATTTTTGTTGAGTGGTCACATCTCAATTTTGGACAGGATGAAATAGAGTTGGGCAATAGAATTTGTCTAGTTGAAGACCACTTTTGCGGATATACTTAAGTATATGTAAGTATAATATGTATATATACTTATGCAGCTATATATAGGTTGATTTTTGCAAATTTTGGTGTGCAGATTCCACCCTTTGCCACTGATGTCAAAGGGGGAGTGAGAAGTAGTGAAAAATGTGGAATCCAGCTAAGGGGGAGCTTCGGTAAAAGTGTACATAAGACAGAGCATCAGCCAAGGGGGAGTTTGCTACGACACTTAGTCGTTTTTCACTAAGTGTTACCATCAATGCCAAAGGGGGAGATTGTTGGCAAGAGACACTGTGTGGCTTCATGAGTGTTGTCATTAATGGCAACAAATTTTATCCCTCACATCTGTAGCACATAGTTTGTTTATACCGGAAGTCAAATTGAAGAGTGTTTTGGTCCGATGAATAAGAACAAAGCATGAAGCAAGGTCTGACAATCATGTTTGGATCTCTCAGAGGATGTATCTCAGAAAAGTACAGACTTTGGGAAGTCAAGAGGAGTACCATGACTGCTACATTCCAGAGATTGAGCCTCCAGTGATGAAAGAGTGAAAAGATATGAACATCTAAGTATTAGGTACCTGATAGGCAAAGTAGACCAAGGAAGAATTGACCGACAGAGCATCAGACTTCAATCCGGATGAGAAATTGATGGTGATCAAGCTATTTGAGGGATCATACATGGTTGGCTGACATGATTGATGACTTCTATGTCTATGTTTTTGATACACATTGCATATTAAGCATGGATTCAGCTGATAGATCAGTGTTTAGAAAATATCTTGAGTATTCCAGTTGCCGACTACAAAGATGCTGAAATCCTTGATGCGGATATATATACCAGATGGATTTCAATATGAAGAGAAATGTTGAAGTGTATAGTGTGCGAGAAAAGGTAGAGATAAGTGTGGAAGTAGCAATAAAAGTCTGGTATGTGATAGAACAACAACACTAAAGCAGAGGAAGAATGAAGTGCAGTAGATCAGTGTATTGAGCCTAATCGGAACTAATCCTTAGCATATATGGATGCCTCTCATCAGTTCAGACACTTGGTTACCTTCTATAAACATTGTAGATAGTGAGTCTCTTGTAGGTAGTGTGCCTCTTGTGAGCAGTGTGCACGAGCAGTGAGCCCTAATTGGCAAGTGCCATTTTGTACTTCTTATTCTTTTAACAGAGAATACAATCTTGGGTTAGTCACCCCGTGGTTTTTCCATTAACAGGGTTTTCCACATAAAAATCCTTGTGTTATGTGTGTTGATTTTATTTCTGCTCTCATGATTATGTATGCTCTTATGTTTTGATGCTGCACTAATATTAAAGAAGAAAAGAAAGTTAAGATATTTAAAATAACTGATTCACCCCCCTCTCAGTTATTTGCCTTATTTCCAACATCTTTCTCACCAGACCTAAACAATCTTCAATCTGTCATCCGGTATAGACATACTATGTGCTGTGGATGTGTGGGATAGACTTTGTTGTCATCAATGACAACAATCATGAAGCCACACAGTGTCTCTTTCCAACAATCTCCCCCTTTGGCATTGATGGCAACACTTAGTGAAAAATGACTAAGTGTCGTAGCAAACTCCCCCTAGGCTGATGCTCTGTCTTATGTATTGTTTTACCAGAGCTCCCCTTTAGCTAGATTCCACATTTTTCACTACTCCTCACTCCCCCTTTGACATCAATGGCAAAGCGTGGAATTCGCACACCAAAATTTACAAAAATCAACCTATACATAGCCGCATAAGTATATATACATGTTAGACTTACATGTACTTAAGTATATCCGCAAAAGTGGTCTTCAACTGGACAAATTCTGTTGCCCAACTCTGCTTCATCCTATCCAAAATTGAGATGTGACTACTCAACAAAAATGCATAAGCTTCTACCCTTCTTAAGTCTACCGGATCACTGGTTCGAACTGTGGTCTGAGCATCAGTTAATGCCTCATGCATTGCCTCTAACTTAGGGATAATTATCCCTCTAAGTTCACTCATCCTGCTTATTATATTCTTCTTCTCCTTTTCAAGCCTCTTTATTTCATTTATAATGGCAATAGCCTAGCACTCTTCATTCATTATAGATGTGGTGAGGGGATCAAAATTCTGAGATAAACTTGACAGTTTACCTTCTTGTTCTTTCACCTTCTTTTCAATATCCTCTGTCACTTTAGACTAGGATAGACAAAATTTGTACATTTCTCCACCATCTTTAAGAGAATTTTCTAGGCTCTTTATCCCAATATCTAGGGTTCTCCTATCATTAGCTATGAGTCCCTGTACTTCAATGAATCTGTTTCCCAAAAATTCTTTCCGGACCTTTTCTTCTATCGATTTCTCTAAGGAATCAAAATGAGTGTTGACAAAGTTTACTAGAGATTTTAGGTTACTGGATGGAGAGGTTGAAGGATCCTTTTGGAAGGATAGGATGATCTTCTCCAGCATCCCGAATGCAATCTCTATTAGCTCACAATCTTCAATGTGAGACTTTAGAAGCTTTTCTTTTGCTTTAGCTTGGGCAAAAGATGCTATCTTCATTTTCTGGACCGGAGAGAGGAAATCAAAATTTAGTGGTCCTTGAAAACGTTCTGGTTCATCTATCTCCATCAACTCTTTGTTCAAGAATTTCTTCACTGCCTTAGCAGTATCTCTTGTCGGAGACTGAGTCTTCTTTTCTTTTGGAATCTCTGAACTATCATCAGAGATCTTCTCTGTTTGTTCTTCTTCTCTTCCCTTTACCTCCTCTTCTTGACTCACTTTTTCTTCTTTTCTTCCTTCTCCTTCAGTTCTTGAGTCTAAAATGTCTATAGTGGGATCTGGAGGAGAGATGTTAACTTCTTCATGAACTTCCTCTTCCGGAACAAAGGAATCCAAATCTTTAGACTATTGGAATCGTTTGCCGATGTGCCAAAAGCTCAAGCTATCAACGCTTGCTACAAACGCTAGACTTAGCCCAGATCTACGAGAGGCTCACTGCCATGTCACAAATCCTGAGGTCAGCATTGAACACCTCACTGACAAGGGGGCAGCTCACTGCCAACAATCCCCCCTCAACGCAACCTAAGGGATTCGAACCCGTGACCCATGGCTCTGATACCAATAGTTGGAATTGTTTGCCGATGTGCCAAAAGCTCAAGCTATCAATGCTTGCTACAAATGCCAGACTTAGCCCAGATCCACGAGAGGCTCACTGCCATGTCACGAATCTCGAGGTTAGCGTTAAATGCCTCACTAACAAGGGGACAGCTCACTGCCAACATAGACTTCCCCTCATCTATCTCTTTAGACCCTTCTACATTTTTCTCAGTAGATTCTTCTTTTGATGCATTTAATCCTTCGACATCCATGGTAGAAGATTCTTCATCTATTTCCTCTATGATAGGAAGATTGAATCTTTTGAAGGCATTCCGGAGGATGTCTTATGTTTCTCTTGCTACCTGATCATTCTCTCCAAGCATTAGGTTGTTCATTCTTGCTTTGCTTTGGAAGTCATCCTTGCAGTCCTTAAAAATCATGTTCATTTGCTTCAAAGTAATGGAAGGATAGAGGTGAATAGCAATTTGTTCTTGGATCTCTAAGTCCTTTGCCTTAGTATTCTCCTTTCTCAGTTCAAGTACCTTCTCTACACTTTTGGGAATTAATGAAATGATTTCAATAAAGTCTTTATTATAAATATTCGGGTACTTGATTGTAGCTTCTTCCAAGATCCTTTTGTCTGTGTCACTATACTCATCATAAAATTCTATTACTGGTTTTAGATTCCCATCCACAGTGACTGCCTTGATGAGATCATCAATAGAAAGAGTGGGCCTTTCAACAAATTCTTCTACCTCTTCTTCTTTGTTTTTACCGGCAGAGGATTCCCTGGATGTTTTCTTCTTCTTCTTTTTCTTAACTTCCTCATCAGACTCTGTTTCTTCATCATCCTTTTGGCTTATGTAAGCCCTTGTGGCTTTTGCTTTCATTCTCTTTTTTCCCTTTTCGGATGTCTTGGCTTCCAGTTTTGAGGCTCTTGAGCTCTTAGAGGTGGCAGGTGCAGAGCTCTTGGAGGATCTAGTCCTGGAGGAGGCTTGCACCAGAACACTTTCTTTTTCTGCTTGTTGTTTCTCTTTCTTAGCTCTTTCTATATTCTCTCTATTTGCATCAACAGCCTCTTTTGATATGCCATATCTCTTGGTGATTTCCTCTAATTCCCTTCTAACTTTCCTTTTTATTTCTAGTTGCCTTAGTTCAACACAAATCTTTACACTTAATTCTTCAAAGGTTCCAAACCTTTCTGCCTCAGGGTCCTTAGGGTAAATCAGCAAGTGTTGGATATGCAGCTCTAAGATTTTCTCATCAACCTCATATCCCATTGGCATAATCCAAATTGTTCTAGGCTCAACTACCTCCATTAGGCATTGATCAGTGTCTACCATGAAGCATACTGTAAACTTATATTTTTCAACTATTATTTGAGGAATTCTTTCTCTGGCCTGCATCATACTTTGGAAGTTCTTAAAGTATCCCCAGAGTGCTGAGCTTTGAGCCTTAGCATCACCAAGTCTATATATATAGTCTATGATTTGTATGGAAATCGATCTGTCATTTTTCCATACCCAACTACTTGATCCGGGTAGCTCATTCATATAGTAAAAGAACAGACACAGTATTAAGCCACCATACTTGAATGATTTCTTCTTATCCTTCTTGATCTTCTGTAAGTTTTCTAACAGTTGGTTCAGAAGAAGAACACATAGGTCATAATCAACATTTTCCCTTAGCATCTGATATGCTGTATAAATTACAGTTCCAAACACAGAATTCTCCTTGCTGGAATGATAGATTTTATAACCAATTATCATAGAGGCAAATTTGATATCCGGATCTGTAATATCTTCTATTGTCATTGCTCTTTTGTCAAACTTAGATCCAATAGCTTCACTTACTATTTGGTTCTTGACAGATTTGAGTGTAGGCAACCTATCGGATGAGTGAAATCCAGTTACAGTCCTAATGGCATCTTTTGTTATCTTGAAGGGCTTCATCAACCACATGAAATTGTCATGTATTCTGCTAAGAACATATCGTACCCATTCATCTTCTGCAAAACAGGGAAAGTAGATGCAATGTCCAAAATGCTTATCCTGGAGGGCCTTTTATTGAGGTTTGAGTTTAAAAGTTTCATCTATTAATTGTTTATGGTAGATATCCATCAGCTTAGATTCTCCAAATTCCTCAATATTGGTGTGGATGTACACCCTAACATCTTCTACATGCAGAACCCCATGCAGAATGCTAGAAAGAGCAACTAAGGGATCAACTTCTAGGGATTTGTAGGGGTGTTTCTTAAACTTTGGGCACGGCCTATTAGTGATCTTAACAAACATTGGAGTAGCCATCTTTGCAAAAGATTCAAAGAGAGATATTCAGAAATGGAAATACCTTTTTACGCTTTTAGAGTTCACAATAAGAGGCGAAACAGGTCACTGGTTGAATCGGATTCTGTTGTTGATCTTTGAGAAAGTTGTAAAAACTTGATGCAAAGCTATTCCTTTCTTCTTCTCGAATGCAAATGTGCAAATGATGAGGAAAAGAACCCTTTTATCTCTGTGCAAACCCTAATTTCCTATTGCAATAAATGCAAAACTTAAGTTATCTAGTTGTCTTGTTTTGAGAGATATCTTTTCGAATTACTGAGATGCACTTAGAATCATTTTTGTGATAGAAGATAATGTCTTTTCTTTCCTCCAATCATGTCATGAATCCGCAGATCAAGATATCTCAATTTTGAATCATACCGGATCTATCTTTGAAAATCCTGCTTTTACCGGATGGCTGTCAAACCGGATCAATCTTGGATGATTAAATTCTTGCAAAACTCCATACGGATCTTTCACATTTTTACCAGGGGTTATTTAGATAATTTTCTGATAACCTTTTAATCCGCAATCATTCCAAGTGCCAAATTTAGGCACCAATTGACTAGCTAGGGGAATTTATTTTTCTTTGTGACTCCCACTGAGCAGATCCATCCCCATCATTTCCTGTACTCTTCTTCACCCAAATCTTGCTCATCTCCCTTTAAACTTTATCCGCATTTACTTTGCCTTTTCCCTTGTCTTGATTTTGATTATGATGCACCGGACCCCTTTTATCCTGATTTTTACTTCTGTAGAATTTGGCAAAATGACCTGATCTATTGCAATTGTAACAAACAACATTTCTTTGCATATTTGACTGATATCCTCTTGATCTGCATTGATTAGCCATATGTCCCATTCTATTGCATGCAAAGCATCTACCATTGAATGAATTGTTAATTTGCATATTTCTACATTCATGAGATTTGTGACCATACCTTTTGCAATTAAAACAATGTCCGGAGAAGGATGAATTAGTCTGATTCATTCTTCTTCTACACTGAGTTGCTTTATGACTGAAGTTGTTGCAATTGTAGCAATATCCATTGAAGGATGGATATCTTTGAGCATTTGGTTTCCTTACTGGAGGTCTTCTAGGCATGTTTCTTTGATTTCCTGATCCAGAGTTCTTCAGACTGGATCCGGAGCTTTCACCTTTCTCATATCCCAAGCCACGCTTGTCATCTACCCTCTTATGGCTTTCAAGAAGAACTTCAAGTTGAGATGAGCTTATCTTGAATTTCTCTTTGTATTCATTTGTTGTTTGAAGATCTTGTTTAAGAGTGTCTATCTGATTCTCAAGTTTTTCTTCATTATCTCTAGCTTCTTCAAGATCAGATTCAAGATGCCTGATTATTTTGTCCATTTTTTGGAAGTCCTCTGTCTTCTCCTTGAGAGATTGTTTTAGATTATCTTCAATTTTCCTTTTCTCTTCAATTTCTTGGGTGAATCTCATAACCCGTGATTCCATCTCATGCCTTACCATAATGACCTCCTTTGATAGCTTCTCACATAGCTTGTTTTTCTCATTCAAATCTTCATTAGTATCATTGGCTTCACTCTAACTTGCTAATTTTTGAAGTAGTTCCTTTCTCTTTTTCATAGAGATACTCAGTTTTTCTTTTAGCTCATTTATGAAATCATCAGCTTGTTTGAGTCTTTCTCTCAAGTTGTTGACTTTAGTGTGAGAATGATCAAGATCATCTAATGCAGACTAAAGTTGTTCCTTCATACCATACATATCCATTGAGATTCCCAGATCTTCCTCAAGCTGTTAGGCTCTATTTAGAGGAACCTGGCTCTGATACCAATTGTGGAAAAAAGGCAAATAACTAAGAGGGGGGGTGAATCAGTTATCTTAAATATCTTAACTTTCTTTTCTCCTTTAACAATTGGTGCAACATCAAAACATATAAGCATACATAATCATGAGAGCAGAAATAAAATCAACACACATAACACAAGGATTTTTACGTGGAAAACCCTGTCAAGGGAAAAACCACGGGGTGACTAACCCAAGATTGTATTCTCTGTTAAAAGAATAAGAAGTATAAAATGGCACTTGCCAATTAGGGCTCTCTGCCCGAGCACACTGCTCACAAGAGGCACACTACCTACAAGAGACTTACTGTCTAAAAAGTTTATGGAAGGTAACCAAGTGCTTGAACTGATGAAAGGCATCCACATATGTTGAGGTTCAGTTCTGGTTAGGCTCAATATACTGATCTAATGCACTTCATTCTTCCTTTGCTTTAGTGTTGTTGTTCTGTCACATATCGGACTTGTATTTCTGCTTCCACACTTATCTCTGCCTTTCTTCACACACTATTTCCTTACACACACACCTTTATACTAGAATCCATCTGGTATATGTATCTACACCAAGGATTTCAACAACTTTCTAGTCAGCAACCAGAATACTCAAGATATTTGCAAACTACTGATTTGTCAGTTGAATCCATGCTTGATATGTGATGTGTATAAAAGTCATAGACATTGGAGTCGTCAATCATGTCGGCCAATATTGTATGATCCCTCAAATAGCTTGATCATCATTAATTTCTCATCCAGATTGAAGTCTGATACTCTGCTGGTTAGTTCTTCCTTAGTCTGCTCTGCCTATCTGGAACCCAACACTCAGATGCTCATATCGTTTCCATGTTTTTTCACTTGAGGCTTAATCTTTGGAATACATTAGTCATGATACTCCTCTTGGCTTGTCTAAGTCCATAGCTTGCTGAGTTACACCATCTGAGAGATTCAGACCTGATTGTCAGACCTTGTTGCATGCTCTGTTCTTTCTCACCAGACCTAAACAATCTTCAATCTGTCATCCAGTATAGACATACTGTGTGTTGTGGATGTGTGGGATAGACTTTGTTGCCATTAATGACAACAATCATGAAGCCACATAGTGTCTCTTGCCAACAGTATAGAGACAGTTTGGTAGAGTATAGGGTCGACCACAGGGGCAGGCATTGTTTGCCAGGACACATGCAGAGCGGTTGAGATGGCGCCCGGCTACATCCTATGAGGAGGCTTTAGTAGACTTTCATAAGATTCCCTACATGGATTGGCTGATGCAGAGGGAGGTGGTAGATGAGGGGATGACTCCTGACTATGAGGAGTGGTTTCTAGCTAACCCATTCTCGAGGTATTCAGGACCAGGAGAGTTGGCTCCTCGCTTGGAAGAGGTGGATTCAGATGATGAGGATGGTGGAGGTAGGAGGCCGAGGAGACGAAGGAGGGGTAGAGGAGGATGAGGAGATGGAGATCATGGAGGTGACAGAGGAGGAGGAGGGGGAGATGGAGGTAGACAGAGACAAAGGAGGAGGGTTGGGGAGGGATCCTCCCAGTAGCAGGTGGTGCAGCAGCAGGCTGCACAGCAGATACAGGTGCCGGCACTGCAGTAGGTGCCCCAGCAGGTAGTTTAGCAGTAGGTGCCCTAGCAACAGGTGTAGGCACAGTTTCCTCAGGCTCCCATCTAGCCTGACCTACAACAATGGGCTATTACTATGTTGCAAGGTCAGGTTAGGTAGCTTAGGGCACAGCTTAGGATGGCAGAGTCCCGGAGGGAGGTAGACGTAGGGATTATATCTGGGCTCACTACAGAGCAGGATACAACATTAGCAAGGGTACGAGCACTTAGACTAGAGAGGGACTTGTCTTTAGCTCCCTTGGGTACCGATGGGGCTACCAGTTTTTAGTTACACAAGTGCAGCATGCTCAGGCGTAGCTTGCGCAAATCAAGGGTGAGCTTGCTAGAGCGCAGGCCTAGGCTAGGGGTAAGCTTTTTAGAGCTCAGGCTTAGACTTAGTACTACAGGGGTCTATATCATGGGGCTGTGCCAGCAGACCAGAGGGCACCCAGCTACAAGAGCCAGTCTGTGGCAGGCACATCTCAAAGGGCAGGGGGTTCACAATCTGCAGCGTTTGCTATGGGTCCACAGTAGTCTAGGGCTAGTAGAGGTGGAGAGGGTAGTGCTGGGAGTAGTGTCCCATGCCAGCAGGGATAGCTGACACTTGTATCTATTTTTGCTTATGGAGACACATTTTTTATGGCTCTTGAATAGCCTTATATGTATGTATTTATATCATTTTGTACGGATATTGAGACATGTATCATTATTTTTGTGATGTATGAACTTTATGTGATTTTGACTCATAGATGGACTTTGATATTGTACACTTGGACATATTTATTTTATATTTATATGACGATGCGGATATTGATAGTCTACATGCTTTATATGATATCTAATGGATGCAGTTTATGACTCTACACTATGATGCTTTATGAGATATGATTCTAGGACTCTGATGATATGATGATCTAATATGCAAATGTGAATGTTATCTATATGATTATGCAGTTTATGAGATGATCTATATGTAATTGTCTATGTTTTTTTTATTTTTTTTCTGTTGACACTATGTTATGCTGATGCAAATGTATATGGATGATCTAATGCACTATTTTGTATGCAAATGATTTAATCATGTTAATGACTATTTCATGTGATATGATATGCAAACTATGCCATGTTTTTGTTATGTCCAAATGTACACAATCAACGTAGAAGTGACACAATGATAGATAGAAGACTGATTGACGGAAGATTCACAAGCTTTTATCTATAAAAACTGACTCTGGATAGGATTTTTATTGCATGGGATATGGATGCTTTCTGGATGCAAATGGTTTTTTGCCATCTTGATATTGCAAGTATTTTGAAATGCTTATTTCATCATTGGGCAATTTTTTTTTGGTACTTTTTCCAAATGTTGTAAGTTAATACAAGCATCTAGGTATAATTGAACTGAGATGACCTGAGTATCGCTTACATGGATTTTGATTTAGCAAGTTAATACAAGCATCGAGGTATAATTGAATAGAGATGACCTGAGTATTTCTTGCTTTTCAATAGACGAGGATTGCCCCCTTTCATGTTAACCTCTGAAGTCCTCGATGATCTTTTGTTGATCATGTCATTAGACAAAAGTCATCACATTACTAAAGATTAATCCAAAAACAGCAGACAAAGAAAATAATCATTCCCCCATCATAGCATCTCTAGCTTTTGCAATCCTCAAGTAGCTTAGAAAGACATGATATCAAAAATCAAGATGCTGTAACCTAACCTGATCACAAACACAAAATATTCTTGCATTAGATGTGTTTTCTTGCCATAATTTAGATAGAATCATTTAGAGTGCTTTAGGTATTTGTTTGCTTTGCTTTGGATACGTTGATGTCTTGTGCCAAGATTTTTGTTTGAAAGTGGGCTTTGTTGCACTTGCACGCCTGGTGAAAGGTATCACAATCCTTATTGGTGTCCTCGGTAAACAAAGTGGCACTGAAGAATCCAACTCCTTAACGAGGTTGAGGATTTGCCCCTAGTCAAGTAGAGGTATCTGGCTTATTATGGATGAATTGACAATGGATACAAAGAAACGGACCCTAAGGGACTGACCTAGTGCCTCGGGGGCTCATTGCTAAAAGGCCTTCCCTACATGACGATGCAGAGGCAACGTAGTTCAGGGTGAACCCTAATGGACCTAAGACCTAAGTGATAGGAAACGGTGTGGACTCAAATAGATAGAAGGACAAATGGCACAGATGAGAAGTGGAACCTCGGGGGCTCATTGATAATGGCCTTGCCTACGTGGCGACGCAGAGATAACGTAGTTTGGGGTGAACCATGATACTGATGATGGACACTAAGATATGCTGACACTATGGATATGGTACTTTGACAACCTTAGGTATTAATGTGACAATGGTTATAGAGTATCAAGCCATGATAGGTCTGTTAGATTTAGGACAAACAACTGAGAGGGGGTGAATCAGTTGTTAGAAACTTTGTTCCAATTAATCATTTAAATTCTTTTCTGAATCCAGTGGCATAATAATAAATCAATCATGGAAATGTAATGCAACAATTCAAGAGTAGAAACACATTAACACATATGACACCAAGATTTTTGACGTGGAAAACCTGGTTAAGGGAAAAACTGTGGGGTGACTAACCCAAGATTGTATTCTCTGTTAGAAGAATAGAAAGAACAAAATGGCACATGCCAATTAGGGCTCACTGCCCGAGCACACTTCTCACAAGAGGCTCACTACCTACAGGAGACACATTGTCTATAGAATAATAAGTATTACATACTTGAACTGAAGAATAGCATCTTCACCATGCTTGAGTCAGTTCCATTTAAGCCCAATACTTCTGCTTTGCCTTTTGCTTTTCTCCTCTCTACCACACTCTCATCTCCACAAGATACTTTTGAAATGACTTTACAACTCCTTATTTATACAAGACATCGACTTAGGAATAACCATCCAAGTCAGCATATATTGCAGAGCAAATACATAAATACGACATGACTAATTACAAAAAGACTTCACATGGATCAACACACTGTCGGCCACACAGATTTGAGACTTTAATATTCCTTTAGGAACATGCCATTCTTCACAGAACATCTCCAAGATCATCCACAGGATGTGTAACTCATCCGATCGGCCAGACTTAGGAAGAACACCATCATCTAGAAGTAATTCTTCAATTATGAGCTCAATCTTCAATGCAGACCACCAACATGAATTGGATACAATCCAAAGACCTCCACAAGCTTGCCTGAATTACCAAGAACATTCACACTACTTCTGTTCACTGAAATCATTCTCTCCTTCATTTGGAACCTCAAGAACACAGTCTGTCATCACTGTCATATTGGAATAGATGTTTGCAGACCTCTAGACCACAAACCAATTGAGTTGTTACTTCAAATTGACTTCCTAAACACTCCACCTAATCCGCAGAATAGGATATTCCATGTCTGGATCTCACCGGACCTATCTGTATCACTCTGTCACCTCTGAACATCTGCCAGAACTAGTTTTACTTAAGTGGCCATAACTTCTTTAGATCTTCATACGAACCTTTGAGATCTTTACTGAATCATCTTAAGACACATATATACAAACCCTTTGAAGTGCACCCTTTGATCTTCATCTTAGCTAGGATCTTTACCTCAATGTCTTCACTGTTCTTCTCTGTTCCTGTATAGGACTAATTTTCTCAATATCCTCAGCACACAGCTCATCCAATCCTTATCATCAATGCAACAGAAGTATGTTGACATCAATGACAACACTGGTTAAGCCCATACTTGCAACAATCTCCCCCTTTGTCATTGATGGTAACATATGATGTGAAAAACTATTTTAACCATCAAGACAAGAACTTCTCCATATTGTCACAAATCCCCCTATCAACAACAACCACTCACATGTCTTCTCTTCCTTTATTGCTCCCCCTTTGATCAGCAACCACTTGTTTTTCACATGTCTTCTCTCCCCCTTTGACATCAATGGCAAAGGGCACATACTTGCATCAATTTAGAATCATACTAGCTGCTCCCCCTGAGTAGCAGCTTCCCATCATCAATTTAGACCACAAGGTATGACTGTGAGATCCACCGGACCGATGCACATCAGTACACCTTAATTCAGAACCGAAGGGGTAATAACCCCTAACTTCTCCCTGAGATACTCAAAAGAGTCCTTAGGTAGAGGTTTAGTAAAAATGTCTACAATCTGATCCTTGGAAGGCACAAACTCCAATCTGACTTCATTCTTGTTCACTTGCTCTCTCAAAAAGTGAAACTTGATGGATATGTGTTTAGTCTTTGAATGCAACACCGGATTCTTTGATATGTTTATTGCACTTGAATTATCACAGATGATTGTGATAGGTTCCTCATACTCCACCCTGATGTCTCTTACCATTTGTTTCATCCACAATACTTGAGTGCAACTACCTATTTCTGCAATTTATTTTGCTTCTGCAGTGGACAGAGATATTACCTCTTATTTCTTGCTCAGCCAAGAAACCAATCTCTTACCCAAAAAGAATGCTCCACCACTGGTACTCTTTCGGTCATCCACATCTCCTGCCCAATCTGCATCAGTATATGCATGAAGAGAGAAATTATGATCTCTAGGATACCACAACCCATATTGAACTATCCCTTTCAGATATCTAAAAATTCTTTTGATTGCCATGACATGAGATTATCTAGGATCAGCTTGGAATCTAGCAACAAGACCAACAACATTCATAATGTCAGGTCTAGTTTGAGTGAGATATAATAATCCTCTAATCATTGACCTGTATTTTTTCTAATCAGCCTCAGGAGAGTCATCATCTTTGTTCAATTTGCATCTAGTTGCCATGGGAGTATTCATTGGTTTTGAGTCTTCCATCCCAAATTTTTTCAACAATTCTTTCACATATTTGGTCTGAGAAATGAAGATTCCTTTCTTTGTTTGAGTGATTTGTAGAGCTAAGAAGAAATTCATTTCCCCAAACATGGACATCTCAAATTCACTTTTCATTTGATTTGCCAAGGTTTTGCACATACTATCTCTTCCTCCAAAAATGATATCATCAACAAACACTTCAACAATCAAGATATTTTCATGATCAACTTTGAAATACAAATTACTGTCAGCAGTAACTTTGTTGAAACCAATCTTCAAAAGATGCTTATCCGATCTTTCATACCAGGCTCTTGGGCTTGCTTGAGTCCATAAAGTGCTTTCTTCAACTTGTAGACCATATCACAATGATCAGACAATTGAAATCCATCCGGTTGCTCAATGTAAACTTCTTCTTCCAAGTCACCATTTAGGTAGGCAGACTTGACATCCATCTGATATACCTTGAAATCCTTGAAGGCAGCAAAAGCAAGAAATAATCTGACTGCTTCAATTCTGGCCACCGGAGCAAAAGTTTCTTCAAAATCAACTCCTTCTACTTGGGAGTAACCCTTGCAGACCAATCTAGCTTTGTTTCTGACTACTTCACCATCTTCATTCAGTTTATTTCAGAAGACCCATTTGGTTCCAATCACATTCTTGTTTTTAGGTCTGGGAACAAGATCCCAAGTGTGATTTTTCTCAATTTGCATTAGCTCTTCCTCCATTGCTTTAGTCTAGTTTTCATCATTGCAAGCTTCATTCACTATTTTAGGTTCAATCTTTGAAATCAGACAATACTCTTCTGAATCTTGAGCAATCCTTCTTCTTGTTTGTACACATTTGCTTTTATCACCTATGATCTGATCTTTAGAGTGATTCAGTCTTACATACCTAAGAACTTTGGGAGTTTCTTGCACTTCTGATTCTTAAACAGGTTCATTCAAACTTATCTCTTCTTCCTGATTTACCAGATCAGTCTGAATCTAAATTTCAGAGGGAGCTTGGCCTTCTTGAACAAAAACATCATTTTGATCATCTTCATCATATTCATAAAACCTTGAGGGTTTTTCAACAACTTCATCAATCTTCACATTTGTACTTTCAACAATCTTCCTTAATCTCTTGTTGTAACACCGGTATGCTTTGTTTTGAGTAGAATAACCCAAGAATATTCCTTCATCACTTCTAGCATCAAATTTTCCTAGATCTTCATCTATTTTAATGTAACATTTGCTACCAAAGACTCTGAAATACCTCACAGTGGGAGTGATGCCAAACCAAAGTTCATAGGGAGTCTTACCGATATTGCTTCTGATCTGTACTTGATTGAGAGTATAGACTACAGTGCTTACAGCTTCTCTCCAATAGATTTGAGGAATATTTGCTTCCATCATCATGGTTCTAGATGCTTCCTGGATGGTCCGGTTCTTTCTCTCTACTACTCCATTCTTCTGTGGAGTCCTAGGAGCAAACAACTGTCTTTTTATTCCATGTTTCTCACAGAATTCTATGAACTCACCGGATGTGAATTCTCCACCTCTATCAGACCTCAAACATTTTAATCTTAATCTGGTTTCATTCTCTACCATAGCCTTGAATATTTTGAATTTCTCAAGAGCTTCTGATTTCTCTTTCAGAAAAGTCACCCACATCATTTGGGATGGTCATCAATTAATAACATGAAGTATCTATCACCTTGTACACTCCTGATTCTTGCTGGACCACATAGATCAGTATGAACTAAGTCCAATAATCCGGTAGAAGATTGTTCCTTGCTTTTGAATGAGACTCTGCTTTGTTTACCCAACTGACATTCCTTGCACAAACTATTGGTAGGTTTTACCAATCTTGGAAGAACTCTTACAGCCTGAGTGTTGCTTATCTTGATGATATTATCAAAATTCACATGGCACATTCTCCTATGCCATAACCAGCTCTGATCAATTTGAACAAATAAACAACTTTTATCAGTACCAACCAAGTGGAAGATATTACCTTTTGTTTGAGTACCAGATGCAATCTCTGTTCCAGAACTTTCAAAGATCTTACATTTTCCATTCTTGAATCAGAGATCATAGCCTTTGTCCACCAACTGTCCAACATTGAGAAGATTGTGCTTCAGACCTTCAACATACAATACATTATCGGTTTTGTTCTTTCCATCAAAAGAGATGGTTCCTCTACCTCTAATTCTGCTAGCAGAATTATCACCAAACTTTACCACTCCTCCTTCATACCTTTCCAAATCTATGAACTTATTTTTGTCACCTGTCATATGGTGAGATCATCCACTGTCTATGACCCAATCATCCTTTTCTTCAACTTGGGCAGCCAGAGCTACAATTTTATGATTAACAGATTCAGAGGGTATTGGATCTTCTTCTTTGATGGCAATAAACACCCAATCACTTCTAGCTTTGTTTCCTATTTCTGATTCATCATCTGTTACTCCATCATCATCATCTTCATGAACATAGTAACATTTCTTTTGGAACTTTGATCTGTTGGGATTTGGCCTTGAAAATCTTTCCGGACACCTTGAGGCAAAATGACCAATCTTGTTGCAGTTAAAACACTTTAATTTCCCTTCATACTTACTGGATCCTCTTGGCAGTCTTTTTGCAATAAGGGCTTCAAGTTGAGCAGCTTCTGCTTCATCTTCTTCCAGGTCTTTTCTTGCTTTCTCATACCATGATAGTTTCTTTGAAGACTTCTCTCCCAGATCAAACTTTTTTTTCCCTTTAACAGAGGCACTAGCTTTGAATGCAGATTCAATCTTGGGGGGGCATCTCCAAACTCAGTCAATTCAAATGCAACCAATTTACCAACCTATTGATCTCTTGTGATACCTGAAATAGATTTGAATTCTTCAATAGCAGCAACCTTGTACTTGTAAGAATCAGGAAGGGGTCTGAGAACTTTGCCAACAATCTCATCTTCATCCAAGACTCCACTAGCACATCTAATGCCACAAACAAGCTCATTTACTCTTGGCATAAATGTAGTGATATTTTCATCTTCTCTCATCTTCAAATTTTTGAATTTTCCTTTCAGACTCTATAGCTTGGCACATTTAACATACTTGTCTCCTTCATGCAGAAGTTCCAACTTTTCCCAAGTCTTGAAAGCAGTTTGTAGGTCAACAACATTTGTCAACTCTAAATCAAACAAGGCACTTAGAAGAGCTTCTATAGTCTGCAGATTATTTTTAGCATCTCTGATTTCATCTACAATTCTCAGACCGTTCTGCGGAGGGGTATACTTTTTTGAAGTGATGATCCAATATTGCATTCCCATACATTGCAAGTGACATTCCATGTGACTTTTCCAAAGAGTGAAATTGGTTCCATCAAACCTCGGACTATCGTTCTTGTAGGACAACATTCTGGATCTCCTCAAGCGGTTAAGCTCTTTTAGAGGAACTTAGCTCTGATACCAATTATTAGATTTAGGATAGACAACTGAGATGGGGGGTGAATCAATTATTTGAAACTTTCTTCCAATTAATCACTTCAATTCTTTTCTTAATCCACCAGCATAATAATAAATCAATCATGGAAATGTAATGCAACAATTCAAGAGCAGAAACACATTAACACATATGACACCAAGATTTTTGACATGGAAAACTCAGTTAAGGGAAAAACCACGGGGTGACTAACCCAAGATTGTATTCTCTGTTAGAAGAATAGAAAGAACAAAATGGCACATGCCAATTAGGGCTCACTACCTGAGCACACTGCTCACAAGAGGCTCACTGCCTACATGAGACACATTATCTATAGAATAATAAGTATTACATATTTGAACTAAAGAATAGCATCTTCACCATGCTTGAGTTAGTTCCATTTAAGCCCAATGCTTCTTCTTTGCCTTTCGCTTTCCTCCTCTCTACCACACTCTCATCTCCACAAGATACTTTTGAAATGACTTTACAACTCCTTATTTATACAAGACATTGACTTAGGAATAACCATCCAAGTCAGCATATATTGCAGAGCAAATACATAAATGCAACATGACTAATTACAAAAAGACTTCACACGGATCAACACACTATCGGCCACATAGATTTGAGACTTTAATATTCCTTTAGGAACATGCCATTCTTCACAGAACATCTCCAAGATCATCGGCAGGATGTGTAACTCATCCGGTCAGCCAAACTTAGGAAGAACACCATCATCCAGAAGTAATTCTTCAATTATGAGCTCAATCTTCAATGCGGACAACCAACATGAACTGGACACAATCCATAGACCTCCACAAGCTTGCCTGTATTACCAAGAACATTCACACTACTTCTGTTCACTGAAATCATTCTCTCCTTCAACCGGAACCTCAAGAACACAGTCTGTCATCACTGTTATATTGGAATAGATGCTTGCAGACCTCTAGACCACGAACCAATTGAGTTGTTACTTCAAATTGACTTCCTAAACACTCCACCTAATCCGCAGAACAGGATATTCCATGTCCGGATCTCACCAGACCTATCTGTATCACTTTGTCACCTCTGAATATCTGCCAGAACTGGTTTTACTTAAGTGGCCATAACTTCTTTAGATCTTCATGCAGACCTCTGAGATCTTTACCAAATCATCTTAAGACACATATATATAAACCCTTTGAAGCGTACCCTTTGATCTTCATCTTAGCTAGGATCTTTACCTCACTGTCTTCATTGTTCTTCTCTATTCCTGTTTAGGACTAATTTTCTCAATATCCTCAGCACACATCTCATCCAATCCTTATCATCAATGCAACATGAGTATGTTGACATCAATGACAACACCGGTTAGGCCCATACTTGCAACAAGGTCATCGTTTTGTTATGCAAGGTGTTTATTGTGAAACTGACACGATTGGATACTAGAAAATGGTAGGGAGAATGGACTCAGGGTGATTGGTTTCCCAAAGATGGAGGAAGCGGTTTGCATCACAGAGAGCGCCTGTATGCCAGGTTTTCACTACTTTGCTTTTATTGCACGGGAGCCAAAATACACATGACGCCTGTTTGCCAAGTTTTCATCATGGTACCTATCCAAGGCGCCTGTTTGCCAGGTTTTCATCATGGTACCTATCCAAGGCGCCTGTTTACCAGGTTTTCACTAGAGGACGATTGTTGTTGTTGTTTTCACTATTTTGCCATTTTTTGATTTTTTTTTTTTGGTTTTTTATGCCCCATCCTACATTGGGGTTCTCTAGGTATAGAACCGGTGAAGATGCATACTGTTGATTGGATCATCGAACAACTCACCTTCTGAAGTAGCTAACTGATATGCTCTTGATCCATAAGCAACAATGATTACATAAGGACCAAGCCAGTTGGGTTCAAACTTTCCTTTCTTTTCTCGATCCTGTTGATTGCAAGGATTTTCTTTAAGCACTAGATCACCAACATTGAATACCCTTGGACGGACTTTGTGGTTGTAGCTTCGTAACATCCTTTCCTGATATGCCTTGAGATGGTTGAAGGTGTTCTGCCATTTCTCCTCCAACAGTTCTAACTCTTGCAATCTGGACACTCTGTAGTCTTCATCAGTAATAAGACCTTTTAATGACACCCTTAGAGATGGTAACTTGACCTTGATGGGAAAAATGGCTTCTGATCCATAGATAAGGGCGTATGGGGTAGCACCTATGGGAGTGCGTATATTGGTTCGATAGGCCCACAGAGTGGGATTGAGTTGTATGTGCGAATCACTGCCGGCATCATTGACGGTTTTCTTGAGGATTTTAAAGATTGTTTTGTTAGATGCCTCTGCTTGACCATTGCCTTGTGGATAGTAAGGTGTTGAGAAGTGGTGTTGGATTTTGAATTTGTCACAAAGCTCTTGGACATCTCAGTTCTTGAAAGGTCTTTCGTTATTCATGATTATGGATGAGGGAATTCCGTATCGACAAATGATGTAATTCAGGATGAATGAGGCAATCTGTTTACCTATGACATTGGTGAGTGGAACGGCTTAAATCCACTTGGTAAAATACTCAGTGGCGGTTATGATGAACTTGTCGTCGTTGGATGAGGGAGGGTGGATTTTACCCACAAGGTCAAGTCCCCACTGACAAAAGGGCCAAGGTGTCATTAAAGGTCGCAGTTCTTGAGCTGGTGCATGCACAAGGTTTCCATGTATCTGACATTGCTTGCACTTCTTGACAAAGTGATAGGAGTCCATCTCCATGTTCATCCAATAGTATTCCAAATGCATAAGTTTCTTGGCTAAAGTAGGACCACTAGAGTGTGATCCGCATATTCCTTCGTGCACTTCTCGCAAGGCAATTTGAGATTCCTCACTTTCAAGACATCTGAGTAAAGTACCATCCAGACCTCAGTAGTATAGGGTATTGACAATAATAGTGTAGCGGGATGTTTGTCAAATGAAGGTTCGGTGTTGGTTATTTGATAGGTAAGGTGGTAAGGTGTTGTCCTTGAGGTAAGTGTAAATATTACCATACAAGGGTGAATTAGATCCGACTAGAAGGCAAATGGATTGGGTTTCAGGGATGTCATAAGCTAGCTGCGTGACTGTTTCCACCAAGAACTCAAAACGTGACTCATTCTCTGGTATGTCGAGGAGTGAGCCAATGGTTGCCATGGCATCTACTACTTTATTTTTAATCCTTGGTATCTTCTCAAAGGAGATGATCACAAAGTACTCTTTAAAGTCATCCACCATATGCTTGTAGGGAATGAGCTTGTCATCTTTTGTTTGATAGTCATCATTGACCTGATTGATGACGAGTTGTGAATCACCGTAGACATGAAGTTCTTTTACTTTCCATTCTGCTGCTAGTTTAAGACCAATGACCAAGGCCTCATATTCTACTATGTTGTTTGTGCATGGAAAAAGTAGACAATAAGATAGGTATTGTAGCACCCTGAGGAGTGACCAACAAGATGCCCGCCCCCGATCCATGGTTTGTATAGGAGCCATAAAAATAGAGTGTTCATGCCTGTGTTGTGATAGTGAAGATTGATTCATGTGGACACTTGAACTTCATTGGAGTGGTATCATGTAATGGTGCCTTGGCCAACTGATCGGCAATGACTTGACCTTTGATAGCTTTGCATTCTACATACTCAGTGTCATATTTGATTAGGAGCATTACCCACTTAGCTGGGCGACCTATGAGAGCTACTTTGCTTAATAAGTACTTCAAGGGATCGATCTTTGCAATAAGCTTGATGGAGTGGGCAAGCATGTAATGTCATAGTTTTTGGGAAGAAAAAACCACAGCAAGACAAGATCTTTCGATTTGAGAGTATTGCAGTTCATACCCCAGCAATGTGTGACTGATGTAGTATATGGCCCTTTCCTTGCCTTCATTGTCTTGTTGTGCTAGAAGGGCATCCAGAGCTATTTGTGTAGCAGATATGTAAAGTAATAGTGGCTTGCCTTGTATAGGAGGCATCAAGATGGGTGGATTCATAAGATACTCCTTAAGTTTGTAAAATGCTTCTTCACACTTCTCATCCCATCTAAATGGAATGTTTTTATGTAAGAGATGATTGAAAGGTTGGCACTTGTCTGCCAGTTGGGAGATGAATCGGCAGATTGCTTGTAATTTTCCTTGCAATGACCTCAGTTGGGTGATGTTCTTTGGTGGAGGCATCTCCATGATAGCCTTGACTTTTGTAGGATCTACCTCAATCTCGTTTGCTAATACTATGAAGCCTCAGAGTTTGCCGGAGGTGACCCCAAACACACATTTTTTTAGATTCAATCTGACTTTGAACTGTTCTATATGTTGAAATACTTTCTCTAATACATCCAGATGAGACTCCCTTGTTAGTCATTTGGTGAGGATGTTGTCCACATAGTCTTCCATTGTTACATGCATCATATCATGGAAGATAGTAGTCATAGCATGTTGATATGTTGCTCCTACATTCTTTAACCCAAAAGGTATGACACACCAACAGAGACTACCCCATGGACAAGTGAATGTTGTCTTATGTTGATCCTCTGGTGTATCCTGAGAAACCATCCATAAGAGAAAGCATAGTATGACCAACTATTAAGTCCACAATGATGTCTATGTTAGGTAATAGAAAATCATCCTTGCGGCAGGCCTTGTTAAGATCTCAGAAATCATTACAAATTCTAACTCTTCCATTTTGTTTGGTGACAGGTACAATGTTTGAAATCCACTCAGGATAGTCTATTGGTCTGATGAACCTGATATCAAGCAGCTTTTTGAGTTCTTCTTTGACTAGTAGTGCAACATGAGGATGCATTTTTCTAAGTTTTTGCTTTACAGGTTTTACTCTAGGATCAAGTGGCAAATGATGTAAGACCAAGTCTAGATCTAGACCGGGCATATCTGCATATGACCAAGCAAAGTTGATATGTTTCCTCATGAAGAAGGGTACAAATTTTGTCTTTTCTAGTGGAGATAAAGACTTAGCAAAGTGTATGATCTTAGGATTACCCTCTGTACCGATGTCCATTGGTTCTGTCGGTTCTACCACAATTTGTGACTTCTCCTGATACATGTCATTGGGGAGAGTGTCAAGCCTTCCGTTGTCTAGCACCTCAGAGAATTTTCACCATTCGATGTGTCCTTTATTTTTACTTTTTTGGGGTCTGATTCTGCCATAGAGCAGTTTTCACCATTAGATCCATTTTTTATTTTTATGTTTTTGCAACTAGAAGGCTTGGCACCCTCTCTGAAGTAAGCTACAGAATTGAGTTCTATGGCGCAACCAGCTTTATGAGCTCCTGTAGGTAAGTGGTCTCTTAGTTCCATGAAGTCAATATAGGCATCGTCATTTTGGAATATGTCAAGTTGAGGGGTTCCTCGTAGATCCCAATAGATAAGCTCAGGATGTACTAGGGGGAGGGGGTCGATATATTGATCTGATTTAGTGGGTGTTATGGTAAGGATGGATATGTTGTTAGGATGGGGAGTTATAGGAACAAGGTCTGGTATGGTAATTTCCTCAAGATTGTTTATCTTGTGCGAACTTTGACCTTCCTCGTAAGTTGTGCTCTCAGGAATAGGTGAATCACACTCTATCAATCTATGCTTAGTTGTTAGTCCCTCATGGTAGGGGCTATAGGTTTGAATGACATCAATTCCTTTGTCTTCATAGGAATGTTCTGAGAGTTCATCCCATTCACATTCATTGGAATTTATGTCACTGTCTTCTTGAAGATTATGGATCATTTTCACAAAACAAGTGGTAGCCTTAGCTTTGCTGAAGAGACCTAGTGTCTCATATTACTACTTGGAACCTCATAACATTTACGTGTTCTTCATCGGGCTGACAGAACACTATCAGTGTATCCATGTTGGGCTCTACCGATGGCATGTGTTTCACTGATGGTAGTGACCATCGGCAAGACTTTCACTATCGGTGGAAGTTCGGAAGCCTTTGACCGATCTGCAAGGTCTCACCGAGGGTAGTGAGTTATCGGCATGAGTTTTGTCATCGGCTAAGCCTGTGGTGGTCACTTCGATAATTATGACTTACTCCAATGGAAATTAGCGAAGAGTTTGGCATCGGTGTAAGAACTTCTATCGACCCAGCTCTATGGAGTCCCTTCGATGCTAACGATCTCACCGATGGTGGTTTCTCCAGGTGATCGGCGAGAGGCTATTCATCGACGCAGTGTAAATTTCTTGGACCGATGGCAGAGGTCACTCCAATGGAGGAAGAAGAGCTTTGGGTATCGCTAAGACAAGGAATTATTAGAGTGAATGGTGAAGTGTTCGCCGATGGTTTAGGCTATTTTGATGGGTGTTTAGTTTGGCATCGTTGGCAACAAAATTACCAATGATAGTCTTACTGACTGTTAATGTATATAAACCAGAGTGTCCAACACGACCTAGTGAATGTGGGACTAAAAGTCTCACATGAATATGAACAGTTGCGACGGTTGGAAGGCAGCAACGATGGATCAGTTGAAACGAACAGTTAGGGCAGAAGTTAGAAAAAAATAGTTTTTGCTCTTGAAGACTAGAAATAAATACAGATTTGGTGATGTCGTTGAAGATTGATGAAGAGATTTGATTATACAGTTTACTCTGTAGATGTACAGATGAAGTGAACGGTTTTGTATAATTGTAGAGAATCAATATCTAAGAAAAAGAGCTGGGATCTTTATTGTAACTATCAAGTTTACTATAATAAAGATAGTCTCTCTTATGGTGGTGGGTTTTTTACCTGAAAGGGTTTTCCCATGTAAATCTGTTGTCATTCTTTGTTGTCTTGAATGTTTATTCTATTTTTCTGGTGTGTTCATCTTTGTATTTGAATTAAAAGTTACCTATCTGCATTATCCCCTTAAAATTAACATTAGGGAAGCTGTATTCCACACCTCTGCTTTCCTTACAAGTGGTATTAGAGCCTGGCCAGTTGTGTTATCCTTGTTTGTAGGTTGGGTTTTTTGTGTTAGTTCTGTGAGTGGGAATTATGTAGAGGTCTATTTTTTAAAATAAGATGGCAAGTACATCAAGAAAAATAGACATTGAAAAGTTCAATGGCACTAACTTTGAGTTGTGGAAACTTAACGCTGAAGATTTGTTGGTCGGCAAAGATCTTTGGGTTGCTGTGTCTGCGACTAAACCTGTAGCCATGAACCAAGAAGACTGGGACCTGGCAGATAGGAAAGCCAGAGGACTAATAAGATTAAGTTTAGCGGATTATGTTCTATTGAACGTCCATGAGGAGAAGACTGCAAACGCTTTGTGGAAGAAGTTGGGAGACATTTATCATGGCAAGTCCTTGGTGAATAAACTTTTCCTCAGAAAGAAGTTGTATTCTCTAAAGATGGATGAAGGAGCATCTATAGCAGACCCTCTGAACTCATTTAATTTGATTGTTGCATAGCTGACATTTGTAGGTGTAAAAATAGAAGAGGAGGACCATTGTATGCTTCTGTTATGTTCCTTACCTGACTCATGGGATCATCTTGTGATGGCTATTAGAAGTACAACAACTACTTTTACAATTGAAGCAGTTGTTGTCTCGCTGTTATCTGAAGAGATGCGGAGGAAATCTTCTGAGATGGCCAAAGAGGCCCTGTCTATTCAAGGTAGATCAAAGGAAAGAGGCAAGAAGAAGGACAAGAAGTCTAAGTCCAAGTCAGAGGGGAGATCAAAATCTCCTGGTACAAAGTCCAAGGTGAAGTGCTGGAATTATGGGTAGAAAGCTCACATCAGGAGAGACTGCAAAGAGGAGAAAAAGAAGAAGAAGAACTTCTCTGACAATGATTCTTCTTAGAGAGATGCCTTCATTGCTGCCTTGGCAATGCCTACATTTGAAGATGTATGGTTGGTGGATTCAAGAGCATCTTTTCATATGACATCTCACAGAGAATGGTTCACTAAGTATGAACCGTATGTTGGTGGGAAGGTGTTCTTGGCAAGTGATTCGACACTGGAAATTGTTGGTCAAGGAAGAGTCAGAATCTAGTTCCCGGATGGCAGAATAAAGGGAATGAATGGAGTATTACACATACCAAGTCTGGCTCAAAATTTACTTTCTGTTAGTAAGCTTAATGATGTTGGAGTATGTTGGTAATCATTTATGTTTAGGGTTTTAAGCTTGAATGTTTGCAGGTTTCCTCATTCAAACACCAAATTTTCTGAGTCATGGGATCTTGCATTGTTTTGTCTATTCTGATGCTAGTTTTTTGTGGTGGGTTCCTGGTTATTAGGTTTCATCCTTGTGCTTTAGTGTTCATAGGTTGACCATCCCCCACGTGATGTTTTACTACTTTTTCCTGTCACACTCATGAAAAATGTTAAGTTTTTGCATGTGCAATTGCAAATGTATGTTGGTGGGCTTGTGAAATTTCTATCAATTTCCAAAAATGGTGAAAAAACTGAGTTATATGCATTTCTGAATGCATATCGAGTTGCATATACAAGGGGGAATCTATCATAGATTCCCCGGGGATATTCTGCAGTTGTATGCATTTCCAAATGCATATCGGGTTCAAAAGGATGCATGTACATTGGGGGAATCTTCCGTAAGATTCTTGGAATATTCTCTACATGTATATCAGGTTTTTCTTGTACATGTTTTGTTGTATGTCCTAACACACAAAGGCTATATGCAAGCGAAAATGTGCAATGGCATAATACACATTGAAGATTCCTTGAAGATGTCGCTGTTGTATGGAGCAAGTGAGTTGTATGTTTGTTTTGTTGTATGTTCGACATACAATGCCAAATATACATTGTGGATTTCAAAAAAGGGGTTCAAAACAGGACTAAAATGTGGGTCGGGTCCATAAGTATATGCGGGAAAGAATGAATGTATGTCTGACATACATTGAGTTTATACATTGAAAAGGTATAATTGGTGGGGCCCACCGCAGGTTTATACATGTTTGACATATAAAGGGAGAATGTATATCAAATATTCTAAAAGATTCTCTGCTTGTATGTTTGTGTTTGTATATTCAGCATACAAACAAAATATACATACGGAAAATGCAAAGGATAAAGTGCAAGCTGGACTCGAAACTGAATTCTAATTTGTTTTATAACATCTGACGTCTGCCCTATATGTTGAAAGGTTGTATATGCATTTGCTCTTGCATATGCAAAGGGTTTTGAAGGGTGAACAGTGGCGATTGTATATGCATTTGAGCATGCATATACAAGGCAAAAAGGGCAAAATAGGAAAAGGAAAAGTCAGTGATAGAAGTATGGGGTTCCTACGTGGCATGTAATCATTGGCTCTTGGCTTTTTGCAATTTTTAGCGCCGTGGATCTCAGCAATGGAATCATGATCGACGGCCAGGTTTTGAGGTTGTAGCATTGGTTCTCTTTGCATTCTCAGACTTGTTTTGAGCGGGAAATCTCTATGAATGCGCTACTAAAAGTGAAAAGGGGGGCCTGTGGGTAGCTGAGGCAATAATGGCAGATTTGCAGAGGATGATCGATGGAGTTGACGGGTTAACAACCCGATTGAAGATGAAAGTCCTTGAGCGGTGGTGTGGATCCTGATTCCACCTACTTATTCCTCTTTGTCTCTTTGCTACATTTACTATTCTGAGCGCCATTCCTCATGCATTGAATCTGGTAGATTTTTTATTTGCCTTCTAATTAATTTTGCTGAGTACACTATCTTGGTATAAAAGGCCAAACTGTGTTACTCATTGTTGTTGTTGAAAACTGGACAAATTTTGGTGATGTGACACAATACAACTTCATTGGTGGCCCTGTTCTTGATGTCTTGTAAGTTTATGAGTCTCATGTTGTATGTTTTTCTGCATAAATCTACTGATATCATGCTGATTTAAATGAGTAATGCTATATTGCATGTATTTTGTTATCTGTCTCCAAATTGAGTGTGTTCTTCTTATGAATCCAAGCATCTAAGGGGTGTTTATGATTCTAGAATATAGGTTCGCTGTGTTGAATGCTTGGTTTCTTACTTCTGCTCAAGGAGTAGATTAAATGTTCCAGATCAAGTGTTGGGAAGAAGACATTGCAATAAGGATATCAGTAAGTAGAGATAACAGGATACTCTGTTTTGGGAAATATCTGTAAGGCAGATACTAAAAATCCCCTTGATATCTAGTCTTTGGTATATGTTCATGCAGGCCATTCACATATGTATGTCTATTGACTCCGAGCCCTGGATAGGCACCGATCCAGTCTTGTATTGAGGTTGCAACCCAAAGTCTTAGTTTTGCATCCAAACATAAAATCAAACTTAAACTTTAAATTAAACCATTAGGACTTTAGAAGTAGTTTTAGGACCAAAATCCTCTATCTCACAACTAAATATAGGCCCCAAAGCTAGCCCCTTTGCACTTATTCCACAGTTTTGGTCTGCATAAAAGAGGATTTATCTGCTTTGTATCAACATCCTAGTAAGTTCATGTGCCTATGTCATAGATGTTGAGTAGGGAATACCCCCCTTGGTTCTGCAGAGCCTAAAGAAGAAGAGGAGATATTTATAGAGTCTATCTCCTATACTGTTGGCCCCTGGCCCGGGAATCCTATTGATCAATGATGGCTACCTTGTAGGGATAACTGGGAATAAGCATCCAGTCTGGGAAAATCACCAACAAAGTGCAAGTTACTTTTGTGAATGGTGGTTGTAAGATGACTAGAGGTTCTATTGTACTGGCAAAGGGTGAACGCATTGGAACTCTGTATAGGTTAGATGCTAAACTAGTGTGCTGTAATAGTGTCTCTGTAAAATCTGAAAATGCTACTATTGTAACACATGATGCAAACTCTATGGAAGTTAAACTTCCTGCAGAGAAAACAATGTTCTAGCATCATAGACTTGGTCACATAGGTGAAAAAGGTTTAAAAACCTTGAAAAATAAAACCCTGGTAGATGGCCTGATTGATTGTAATCTGGAGTTCGATTTCTGTGAACATTGTATATATGGAAAACAGAACCGTGTTTCCTTTTACTCTAGTTCTCATAAATCTTCTGGTGTTCTAGACTATGTACATTCTAATGTTTTTGGTCCAGTTGATGTTCCTTCTCTGTCTAAATCAAGATACTACGTGTCGTTTATTGATGATTATTCAAGGAGGGCATTTGTATATTTTTTGAAAAATAAATCAGAAGTGTTCAGTCGGTTTAAAGAATTTAAAACTCTTGTGAAAAATCAGACTAGTAGAAAAATAAAATGCTTGAGAACAAATAACGGTGGTAAATATTGCAATGCAGAATTTGATAAGTATTGTGTAGACCATGGAATTAAAAGGCATAAGACTACACCTTATACTCCACAACAAAATGGAGTTGCTGAAAGGTTAAATCAATCGTTGATGGAGAAAGCAAGAAGTGTGTTGAGTTATGTTGGTCTTGAACAAAGGTTCTAGGCTGAGGCAGTTGCTACAGCTTGTTACTTGCTGAATCGTTCTCCTACTTCAGCGTTGGTTGATAAGACGCCTTTGGAAGCGTAGTCTAGAAAGAAGCCCTCTTTAAGACATCTTCGTGTCTTTGGCTATGAGGCATATGCTCATATTCCCAAGGTAAAAAGATCTAAGCTAGATTACAAGGCAGTCAAATGTATCTTTATTGGCTATGGAGTCGGTGTTAAAGGGTACAAGCTTTGGAATCCCGAAACTAAAAAAGTAATTTATAGTAGGAATGTAATTTTTAGAGAGCTGAAACCTTTGGTTATTGATCCTCAGCTGAATCAGATAGAAAAGAAGAAAGAAAAGAGTGTTGTTAATATTCCTCTGACCCCTGTAAAAGAGGAACAACAAGCACCAAGTGTAGATGATTCAGAAGTGAGTTCGAGTAGCTCCGAAGATTCAGATCCAGAGCAAGAACCTAAACCTGCACCTCAGCCATTGAGGAGGTCTACACGTGAAAGAAGACAACCAGATAGGTATGGATTTTCAATACTTGATTCAAGTTGTGCCTATGCTTTGCTTACTAATACTGATGAACCTAGGACTATGAAAGAAACTATTAGTTTATCTGATTTAGATTCTTGGTTGGAAGCCATGGATAATGAAATGTCATCATTGGAGAAGAATGCAACTTGGGATCTAGTGCCCTTGCCTAAAGATAGAAAACCTGTGGGTTGTAAGTGGGTATTTAAAAAGAAATATGGTCCAGATGGTAGTATTGATAAGTACAAGGCAAGATTGGTTGCTAAGGGGTATTCTCAAAAGGAAGGTATAGATTATGGAGAAATTTTTTCTCCTGTAGCTAAGCTAACATCCATTAGATTTCTGTTGTCACTTGCAGCAGCATATGACTTTGAAATTGAGCAGATGGATGTGACAACAACATTTCTTCATGGGGACCTTGAAGAAGAAATTTATATGTCCCAACCACAGCATTTTGTGGCAAAAGGTAAAGAACATCTGTTATGTAAACTTAAGAAGTCTCTTTATGGTTTGAAGCAATCTCCCAGAATGAGTATCAAAAATTTGATACGTATGTTTTATCTTTGGGATATGTGAGATCTAAATCTGATCATTGTGTCTATTATAAAACTGAAGGTGATCAGATTCTTATAATTGCATTGTATGTGGATGACATGTTATTCATTGGCAATGGTAAGGGGATGATCTCAGATTTCAAATCTCATTTGTCCTTGAAATTTGAAATGAAGAATCTGGGGGCAGTGAAGTACATTCTAGGAATGGAAATCAAAAGGGACAGATCTAAGAGAAAACTTTGGCTCAGCTAGAGCAAGTATATCACTAATGTTCTTGATAAGTTTAATATGTCTGATTCTAAACAGTTAGTTATTCCAGTTTTGCAGGGAACGAAACTATCTGTTGAAGATTGTCCAGAATCTTTGAATGAAATTGATGGCATGAAAAAAGTGCCTTATGCAAGTGTTGTTGGTAGTTTGATGTATGCAATGGTCTGTACTAGGCCAGACATTGCCCAAGCAGTGGGAGTTTTGAGCCGGTTTATGGCGAATCTAGGCAGATCACATTGGGATGTTGTGAAAAGAGTTATGAGGTATTTGAAAGGGACATCTAACCATGCTATTTGCTATCATGGAAACTCAGTTGGATCTCAGAGATCTATCAACATTCAGGGATATGTTGATTCTGATTGGACAGGGGACATTGATAGTAGAAGATCCACCAGTGGATATGTATTCATGTTAAATGGTGGTGCTATCAGTTGGATGAGCAAGCGACAGGCTGTAGTCGCTTTATCCACAACAGAGGCAGAGTACATGGCAGCTACTCGTGCATGTCAAGAAGTCATTTGGTTGAAGAGGTTATGTTCTGATGTTGGTTTTGATGTAGGGCAAATACAAATTCACTATGACAGTCAAAGTGCTATTTCTTTGGTGAAGAACCCTACTTTTCATGCTAGGACAAAACATATTGATGTCCAATATCACTTTGTTCGTGATATGGTGGAAGATAGGAAGGTGAAGATGGAAAAGATTGACACTTTGGAAAATGTTGCTGACACCTTAACTAAACCAGTGAGCATAGCTAAATTCAAATGGTGTTCAGATGGAATGGGTCTTCGGACCCATAATTCTCAGTAATCGTATGCGGATTAAGAGGTAGCAGTAATCTCTTTGACAAGTGGGAGATTGAAGAGACCTAGTGTCTCATATTATTGCTTGGAACCTCATAACATTCACATGTTCTTCATCAGGCTGATAGAACACTATCAGCGTATCCATGTTGGTCTCTACCGATGGCATGTGTTTCACCAATGGTAGTGACCATCGGCAAGACTTTCACTATCGGCGGGAGTTCAGAAGCCTTTGACCGATCTGCAAGGTCTCACCGAGGGTAGTGAGCTATCGACATGAGTTTTGTCATCGGCTAAGCTGGTGGTGGTCGCTCTGATAGTTATGAGTTACTCTGATGGAAGTTAGTGAAGATTTTGGCATCGGCGTAACAACTTCTATCAACCTAGCTCTACGGAGTCCCTCCGATGCTAACGATCTCACCGATGGTGGTTTCTCCAGGTGATCGGTGAGAGGCTATTCATCGGCACAGTGTAAAGTTCTTGGACTGATGGCAGAGGTCACTCCGATGGAGGAAGAAGAGATTTGGGCATCGCTAAGATGAGGAACTATCAGAGTGAATGGTGAAGTGTTCGCCGATGGTTTAGGCTATTCCGATGGGCGTTTAGTTTGGCATCGTCGGCAACAAAATTGCCGACAATAGTCTTACTGACTGTTAATGTATATAAATCAGAGTGTCCAATGCGACCTGGTGAATGTGGGACTAAAATTCTCACATGAATATGAACAGTTGCGACGGTTGGAAGGCAGCGACGATGGATCAATTGAAACGAATAGTTAGGGCAGAAGTTAGAAAAAAATGGTTTTTGCTCTTGAAGACTGGAAATAAATACAGATCTGGTGATGTTGTTGAAGATTGATGAAGAGATTCGATTATATAGTTTATTCTATAGATGTACAGATGAAGTGAATGGTTTTGTATAATTGTAGAGAATTGATATCTGAGCAAAAGAGCTGGGATCTTTATTGTAACTATCAAGTTTACTGTAATAAAGATAGCCTCTCTTGTGGTGGTGGGTTTTTTACCCGGAAGGGTTTTCCCACGTAAATCTCGTGTCATTCTTTGTTGTCTTGAATGTTTATTCTATTTTTTTGGTGTGTTCATCTTTGTATTTGAATTGAAAGTTACCTGTCTGCATTATCCCCTTAAAATTAACATTAGGGAAGCTGTATTCCGCACCTCTGCTTTCCTTACATTTGCCTTTGCCTTTAGCTTTGTCTTGGTATCCTAGCCTTGTTGTGTTTCGAGCTGATAAGGATGAAGAAGGTTGAATGGATTCGATGATTCCTTCCTTTCTTAAGTTGATGGGGCCTTGTCCTTCATAACCCATTCTATGCAAAATAGATTGTCCACACCCATAGATTTCTATTGGGATCTTAGGTTGTTGGTCTTGCTATGTGTCATTTTCATCAATGTAGAGCCCTTGTAACATATCTCTTTCACCACTTTCATCTAACAAGGTGCCCCACTTGATAAAGGGAGTAGTAGGAGACTCAAGCATTGCAGATGGCTTTGGGCAGGGTGAAGGTCATCCAAAGGATTTTGGAGATAAAGGCATTTTGGATAGACAAAGGTTGTGCTTGATGGAGTATTCTCCTACCCTAGTTTCTTTGATCTTGACTTTTTGCTCATTGACTTTGGATGTGGAAGCTTGGGAGCTATGGTCTCGTTGGGAGATGGGGGAAGTGGAAGCTTTGTTGTTAGGGATGATGGTTTTAGGTCTTGAGTGAATGGTGTTGCAATGTTGGAAGGGATTGGGATCACCTTGCATGGTAATCTCTTGGCTGTTGTAAGGGAATTTGATGAATTGATGGTAGGTGGAAGGTACAACTTTCATGGCGTGGATCCAAGGTCTTCCTAGGAGAATGTTATAGGCAAGGTCCCTATCAAAGACTTGACACACAACTTCTTTTGTAACTGGTCCAACTCTTAGTGGTAACACCACAGTTCCCTTGGTAGTCCGTTCTTCCTCATCATAGGCTTTGATTGTCATCTTTTTCCTTGGATCCACTATATTTTCTAAGAATCCCAATGTAAGGACTAGTTTCAACGTGTAAATATTCAAACCTACCCCTCCATCAATGAGAACCCTTTTGATGCAGTGTTTGTGGATGAAAGCTTCGATATGTAGGGATGCATTATGGGGTTGCGACATGGATAAATCATCCTGCTCAGTGAATGAGAGGATGTTGGGTGAGGTAAGGTGACCTACCATGGCTTGAAACTTCTCTTGGGACAAATTGGTGGAGATGGTGGTTTCCACTAATGCTTTTTCAAGAATTTCTTTGTGTGCTGGTGATAGACGCAACAAATCTAGTATGGAAATGTTGGCCGGAGTCTTCTGTAGTTGGTCTATGACATTGTATTGGTGGGGGATAGACGATGAGTTTGACGACCTTGTAGAAAGTGTGTGCAAGGTAGTTTTTCCACTGCGGGTAATGATGGTACAATCAACTTTGGCGTTGGGATCTATTTGTTCGTTGAACATGAGCACATTGATCTACATGATATGCTCAGTTATGCTATTAACGATGTAATTGAATGGTATGTTTGTGTAATTTGCCGCCGTTTCCGTTATTGCGGTTCTGCCAATTATTGTTGTTGTTGTTATGCTGCCTGTCGTGGTTAGGGAGCGAATCCTTGTACACCACATGTGATTTGTTATTTGGATGATCTCTTGTGCTGACACAGTTTTGTTCTAATAAGTCTTGAACAACACTTTTCAGACGAATGCAATCATTAGTTTTGTGTCCTCTTCCCCTATGGTACTCACAATAGTGGGTCTCATTCCACCAAGGAGGTTTTACTTGGGGTTCATAGTTGATTGTGGAGGGAAGAGTGATCTCATTGTTTGCTAACAACTTTCTCAATGCAGACTCAAGTGATTCTCCCAACGGCGTAAACTTTCGTCTAGAACGGAAATCCCGTGGTGATTGTCTCTGCTCATTCGATAGAGGTTTGTTGGATGTTGTGTTGCTTGAAAAGCCCATGAGATTGAGGATTGATTATTTTGGGGCCGCTGCTTTAGCGTCAACCACTCCATCGTTGACTATGTTTTTGTTCTTGGTCCAAAATTTTGACTTGTCCGTGGTGTATTTAGAGTTAGGATTGTCTTTGAACAACTTTATTTGCCCCTTTGCAATCATAGATTTTTCAATAAATAATCCCATCTCAATCACTTTCATGAATGTGGTAGGACCTTGGATTTGTATTTGGTAGCTAAGATTGGGGTTGAGATTGTGGACAAACATTTCTGTCATTTTTTTCTCTAGTATATGATGAGGGCATTTGCTTGCTAGTTGTCTCCACCTTTGTAGGAAAGTGGCAAAAGATTTACCACTTTTTTGTTTTATGTTGCATAGGTCTAGCATAGATACCTCATGTTCAATGTTGTATGAGAAATGTGTGATGAACTTGTTTACTAACTCATCAAAAGTTTTGATACCCGGGGGTAGTCGAGAGAACCATTCCATGGCCTATCCTCCTAGTGATCGAGGAAAAAGTCTCATGAGGAATGTTTCGTTGTGGGCTACCTCTAGACATGCGGCGCTAAATTCTTGGATGTGGTCCCTGGGGTCACCCTTTCCTCTGTATTTGTCAAACTTAGGAACTTCAAACCAAAAGGGGAAGGGTACCATGTTCAAGCTTATGTTAAAGGGATATGGCGAGATATCCTCCAATGAATAAGTTTTAGTGGACGTCCCCTTTTGGAGGTCCTCAAATTTCTGTTGTAAGGTCTAAATTTGCTTTGTCAGTGTGTCTATAGGTATGTTGGGGTCTGTTGTTTTCTTTCCATTGTCTTTGTCAGGGGTGCTTTCCTCATTTGTGCTCTTTTTGTGATTTCTTTCCTCTCTTGGTTCTTTTAATGCATTGACGTCAAAGTCAGCGGGGAGTTTAAGCCCTTGGTTTGCTAGGTAGAGGAAGAACTTTGAAGGGTCCTAGTTGATGACTTTATCCATCATGCGTTGGAATTTCCTGTCTTGGATGGTTTGTTGTATGTCATTCTATGAGATTTCCTCATCACTGTCGTGAGGGGATACAATTTTGCCTAATATTCCAGCCATTTCCAGTTGCTTTTGTTTGTGGGATCTAGTTAAGACCATGTGGTGTGGTTTGGGATGGGATGTTATGAGGTTGGACAATTTGACAAGTCACACATCATAAAGCATTCATTTTGCTCCTTATCTTGCTTGTGAAACTTATCAATCACTATGCAATCACACCTTGTCTAACTCAATTTGATTTACAATTTATACAAGATATTGCATTGATTACATTACTTGTCACTCAAAGAAAACATGAAAAATACATTTACAACTCAACTAGACAACACACAACATGAAACATGTAGAGGACAAGTCCTAAACAAGACTACATGCTACACCAGTAGAAGACCCATGCATTGCAGACAACACTTGCTTAATCAGGTCCAAAACATCCGTCACAGCATCAAACATCAAGGAATTACATCTGCACACTCCGGTCATTTGAAAATAGGATAGCCTTAAGCAAAGACAAATGAAACTTGAAGCATAACGACCACAACAATTTGAGAACCTTGTGCGGTACTGGAAACAAGAAAGATCTTCATGAAACTCTTCCAAATGAGTCTACATGACTCATACAGCATCTCCAAATACTCATTTACCTCTGCACATCAAATATTTTGTGCTGCACATCTTCAACCATGAACTCTGAGAGAAACCAGTCATTCATAACACACTGCAATGTATTGTCATTCAAAACTGAGCTTGTGGACCATTGAGAACCTTGAAACTGCAAGGAAGCATGTAATGCACATTCATAAACATGTCCACAAAACCACAAAGTCAAACATTCACATCCAAAGGGATGCAAAGCATTCCAATAGACCTTCGACACCAGTTCACTCTACAAAAACATATGTCGGTGCTCTATCATGCATAACTTTCTTAGCAGAAGGACAAATGATCTAAATTTTGGAATTATCACCTTTACTACACCTTGAACATAGTTCCAAAACCACATAGCCATAACTGCTAATGCGGAGGAATGTGGAGCATTCTATTACCGTATAGTAAATGTCTTCAACACTGTCTTCAAACTACAAAACACTCTTCCGATAATCCAATCATCATGAACCTTGGACCAGGCCACCAGTAACATCTTCTTAACAGTAGCAACACATATGATCATATTAGTGCTTCTAATTCCCATATTAATATGTCTTCATACTTAACTTTGCACTGATCAAGGCATGATATCCAATCATGAACTTTAGTAACCACATGACATCCAACCATGAACTATATGTTCTCTACTGGATAGGACATGACATCCAACCATGAACACCATCACACATCCAAGATAGTGTTGACATCAATGACAACCTTATGACAGTGTTGACATCAATGACAACTCTAGGAACCATATGTGTAACAACCCTAAACCTCTATCTCCCTATCTCTATCATCCCTCTACCTCTCAATCTCTCTCCCTATGTCTCTAGACATGTCCCTCACTCTCTATCTCCCTATCTTTCCACTCTGTCTCCTCTATCTCTACCTACCGGTCTTCTTTCTCTCTCTCTAAACCCTAAACCTTAACCCCTAACCCCTAAACCCTAAACCTGAGCAACCATAAACCCCTAAACCTTAAGTATTGCCCCTAAACCCTAACCCCTAACTCCTAAACCATAAACCCGAGCAACCCTAAACCCCTAAACCCTAAATAATGCCCCTAAACACTAACCCCTAAACCCTAAACCATAAATCCAAGCAACTCTAAACCTCTCCATATCTCTCCTCTATCTCCCTATCTCTATCATCCCTCTACCTCTTAATCTCTCTCCCTATGTCTCTGGACATGTCCTTACTCTCTATCACCCTATCTCTCCCCTCTATCTCCTCTATCTCTCCCTATAGGTCATGTCTCTCTCTAAACTCTAAACCCCAAACCCCTAAACCCTAACCACCAACCCCTAACCCATTAACCCTAAACCCTAAACCCAAGCAACCCTAAACCCTAAATAATGCCCCTAAACCCTAAACCTGACCAACCCTAAACCCCTATCTGTCCTCTATCTCCCTATCTCTATCATCCCTCTACCTCTCAATCTCTCTCCCTATGCCTTTGGACATCTCCCTCACTCTCTATCTCCATATCTCTCCCCTCTCTCTATCTCTCCATATCTCTCCCTAAACCCTAAATAATGTCTGTAAACCCTAACCCCTAAACCCTAAACTCTAAACCTGAGCAACCCTAAACCTCTATCTTCTTATCTCTCCCCTATCTCCCTATTTCCCCCCCCCTCTCTCTAAACCCCTAAACCCTAAACCCAAGCAACCCTAAACCTCTATCTCCCTATCTCTCCCCTATATCCCTATCTCTATCATCCCTCTACCTCTCAATCTCTCTCCCTATGTCTCTGGACATCTCCCTCATTCTCTATCTCCCTATCTCTCCCCTTTGTCTCCTCTATCTCTCCCTATCTCCCTATCTCTCCCTATCTGTCTCCTCTCTCTCTAACTATCTCTCCCTATCTCTTGCCTCTCTCCCTCTCTCCCTCTCCCTCTCCCTTATCGACAAAGGAAATGGAAATAAGAAAACTCAGACTCTCTCTCTCTCTCTACCTATCCCCCTATCTCTCCCCTCTCTCTCCCCTCCATCTCCCCACTATCTCCCTCTTCCTCCCTCTTCCTCTGCCTTATTGACAAAGTAAATGGAAACAAGAAAACTAGGACATGCAAAGAGGGATATGGATATAAATTGGGAGGATGAAATGGAAACAAGATAAAATGAAAGTTAATTGGATGGGAAGAATGAGGAGAGGAGAGGTGGAAAATAGTAAAATAGGGAAAAATTTGTCAGATCTAAAGGAAAATTGGAAAGGAAAAGGAAAACTAGGAAAGCTAGGGTTAAGAGGTGAAAAAGAGGGGAGGAGGTGGAAAAAGAAGTCAAATGGACACAAATAGATGACGATGGATGATATGAGAGAGAGAGAGAGATGCATAAAATTCATTTTAACTATTTTATAACATGCTCGCATTTTTGCTTGCTTTTGAAAATTCCAACTCTAAGGGTTGGATTTGCCTTGAGCATCCAACCCAAAGGGTTGGAGGTATCTTTTGAACTCCAAGGATGTGTTTTTCACAAAAGTTAGAAATTTTGACCAAATATTGTGCGTGCTCCCCCTATGGTTTACACATTTTTCAATGTCAATATGAAAAAAATGCTAGGATGACTTCAAGTTTTTTATTAGCTTTCTAACCATGTATTTTTTTCAAAATCTTATAACATTATGGTTTCCATCTTCAAGTTCTTTTGCTAATGTGTTCTTTTTTTCATAAAACCTATGTCTAGTATTTCTAGTGTCATTTTTTACACGTTTATCAAAATTTGAAATAAATCACATTTTTAGAGTCTAGACTCAATTCTATACACATTGAAATTTTGTTTTTTGATTTTTTATTAGTTTTCAAAAAATGGGGGGAGCATGCTCAAATTTTCATTTTTCATGATGTGTCCACTTTGAAAATTCATAAAAAAATCATGTATTCATAAAAAAATTAACAACAAAAAATAGCATAAACTACATGGTGTTAGCTAATTTTCCACTATTGCGATTTGTCTAATACTTAAAAAAAATTGACATTTTAGGGGGAGCACACTAGACACTATTTTATATTTTTCTGACAAAACTAGGAGCACTTTGTGTGCTCCCCCTATTTGAATCTCTTAATCTCCACCATTTTTAGAAAAAAATAATAGTATTGAAACTAGACTCAGAGTACTACAAAACTTGTTCTTATCACATCTTCTAATTTTGAGTTGGCTATCTTCAATTCCTCATGCAAGATCAGTTTTTTTGATTTTGGAAAAAAGTGGCCATTTTTTACCCCCTGTTGGTCCCCCATTTCCATGCACATACCCTACAAAGCATGAAAAAAATTGGAGAAGAGGAGAAAATTATATATGACAATGATAAAAAATAATAAGGTAATCATCAATATATAAGCATGTAAGCACATATATAGCATCTCAAAATATATGATCATGTAATACACATGTTAGATCATAAATTGGAGATCAAAATCAAGGAATAAAGTTGGCCCTAGTATAGGAAAATCATAAAGTAAGGATGACCCTAAAGACGAGATAAGGATAATGTAAGTATTGATGGAATGAATAAGATGAGGTCATGACAAGGAGCTCAAATGTGTGATAATAAAGAAAAGAATGATAGAGATCATATGGCATACTAACTTCAGTATGAAAACATATGAGTGACACGATGATAAGCATAAAGTGATAAACATGGAGTCATAATTGGGTATGTGTGATAAGAATAAGATAAATAAACACAGGTCATTATAAAGATAAACATATAGAAGATTTCATGAGTGTGTAGCATAATGAATGAAGAAATGTCATGGACCATGAAAACATAAGATCATAAAGACATGTGTTGAAGGAAAAAGTGATCAACCAAAGTGATATGATAGAACACAAGCAACCATAAGAATTAAACAAGGTACACATAAAATCATAGAAGTGAAGCATGTACAAAAACCATGACATTACATATAAGGAAGCATAGGTGTTAAACATGAAAATAACATGAGGAAGGTGCCATGAAAGTGGGGGAAATAAAGCATAGATCATGATATAGAAGGAGAAATGATAATAGGAGAGACACAACAAATATTGCATAAACAAATGGCTAAAGTATAAGGACACACAAGGTAAATGAACAAGTAAGCAAGGAGGATCAAAACATACATGGCATAACATAAAGGGAAAAATTAATAAAGGAAAGCACAATATATGGGAAGGAGGAATGAGAAGATCTAACTAATCAACTTGTCCCATTGGGTGTGTCTATAATACACTTGGAAGATGTATCACTACAATCAATGCCCCTGATCGGTCCAACCATGTCATTATGAAGTGTAACTGTATGAACAAGAGTGGGATGCAAGGATGCCAAGTATGATGTACGCTCTAAAAGAATTGGTTTATATGTTATATTAAAGGCGGTTTCTCTTTTATTTCATACATGTGTGACCTCAACATAGGGTGTGTTGTGGTGAACAAGGCCAATCTCTTGACATATATCCTTTTCTTTCATATGATTAAAGCAATAAAGTGAGGAAGTTATAGGCTCGTGAGAGTGCTCAATGTTTATCCTCCCTTGGTTTATAGGATCTTTAACTTTATGTTTAAATGCAATGTATCTACCTATGTAATGTCCATTTGTGCGATGAAAAAAATAAAATTACTTATCCTTGTATAGTGTAAGCTTAGATTTATCCATTGGTTTGACAAGAAGTAAGGTAATGAGATTGTGTTTCAAAAGTTGTTCTAATATCATATGTGAAATCTCTTTCAATGGACTGAATTCTCTAAATTGTTATGGTTTGTGAAGTTCATTATGATCATCATTTAAATCATTAGGTATATCCTCATTTCCCCCATTTTTGAATATGACAATGATTCTAACTCATGGGAAAAGGGGGGAGAACACAAAATATGTTGATATAAAAGAGGATATTCTAATAAAGCACTCACATTTACATAAACTACCACATAAATCTGAAAAAGAATGAATTTTTAGAAATCACTTGTCCTTTGATGAGGGGACATAAATCATTAATAAATATGCATTAAAGCTCATCATACTATAATTTAGATCTCATATTAGTAGTTAAAGTTTAAAATCTAAAAGTTTAATCCTTAATTGGCATTCTTCTTGTTTGCACTATTTGAGTTGAGTAATAGATGCCTTAGTGTCCATATTGTAATGAAAATGTTTCATAAAAGCATTAGCCAAATCCTTAAAGGAAGTGATAGAAACATGAGGCAATGAATATAACCATGTAAAAGCATCACCATTCAAACTTTTTGGAAGTAACTTAGAAAGTAGTTTATCTTCATGAAAATAAGTGAAGAACATGCCTTGAAAATTCCTTATACGAATCAATGAGTCACCTTTACCATTGTATTTCACAAAACAAGGTGCCATGAATCTACTTGGTCAAAATTAAGTCAAAATGTCATATGTAATATGATTCTCCTCCTTCACCACTTTCTTCCTCTCATGACCCTCATGTCATGCATTCTCCTTCTTCTCCATCATCACTTTATATTGTTATGCCTTCATCAAACACCACGTTTGACTCCATCACCGATGTTCCACCTCTCACATCCACTTTCACTCCACTAGTTGACATGAATGACTTTGTTGATACTTCATTTTCTGAGGATGACATCATGGCTAACAAGCCTCCATAAAGTGGTGCTTAGAAACCTATTGCCTTCTTTCATATTTTGTACCTATAGCTTCTATCTTTATGTTTACTATCTACTATCTCTGTGGATGAGCTATTATACCAACACCATAGGCAGTAGAATTTGATGTTGTGTCATGTTGTGTCTATATTTTGTTTCATATTGCCTTTTGAATCCTTCATTTCCTCTTTTTTTCTTTTTCCATTCCTCTTTACGTTCTTCCTTTTTCATGGACCTTGATTTTTTATGTTGTTTTTATATGTACCAAAATCATGTCAGGCCTACATGGTAGTTCGATGGCAATCCTATCTCATGACCCTTAAGATGTGATTATACTTCTCCTAGCAATTTCATGTCTTAATGACTTAGCCTTTAGCGTTTTTAGCAAGTTCATGGAAAGTCTGAAAAAGTGCAAAGCTATAAAGGTGAGGGAAGAAAAGGTAAAAGAGGAAATGTGGAAGAAGGCTAAAGTCCCTAGAAGGTCCGCAATCCCACAAAATGATAAAAAAATGAACAAATACAGTCCCCCAAACATCAATTTGTTTAGATTTTACAATCTTTAGCACATGAAAAAACATGTGGGAAGGCAAAGAAAACCATTGAGCCAAAAAATGACCAAGGGGCCCATTAATGGAGTTCTCATATCAACTATCAATGATGGGTATAGTAGGCCAAATCATAAAGAGGATGCATGACGAGCAAATTTTTGGACTATTGAGGTAGGTGCCAAGAGAATGTAAGGAAAAAATACCTAGTACTCACCTCTAGTATTGAGAGATTTACTAAACCAAATGCTTGATATAAGTGCACACAAAAGTCCCCATAAAGTGGAATGAAGATAAATTTATTTCCAACATTAACCCTTAGGGGAAAGCAATGCAGATCTCAGATCTAAGTAAATTTCAACAACATAACAAGACACAAATTAACACTTCTAAGAACAAGAATGAGAGAAGAATATAAGAAGCATATGCATAAGAGATGAGACAACAATATATGAGGGGAAAACCCTTTTGGGTAAAAAAACCCCACCTTCCAAAGCAATGAACCAATGTATTGTTCAACAACAATAAACATTTTATAATACACTTGCAGTCTTAGAGACTTAACATGGAGATCTACATCCTAATTCTATGAAGGTAATCCAACAAACCCTGCAATAAAAGCTCCTCACTTCTCCTCTCCTCTAGCTCTAATATATATGTAAAGGCACCTAAGAAACCATAAGTGGTTTCCTAAAACCATTAGCTAAAACTATGAGATAAGTAGTGAACAAGTAAAGAGACCTCACATGTCCAAGAGTTGCATGCATCTTTCTAGAAGATTCAAGACCTTTCTCTTTGAACTTCTATGTCCAACTTCACTAGAGGATAAAAACAACCCACTAGAAGATGAAATAACAACTCCCCAAGTCCAAAAAGGACAACCAACTTCTTACACATCATCAAAGATGCTTTCTTACCTCTTACAATGTGATAGATGTTTCTTACGCATCATAATGAAGGTCAAGATTCTTTTTCCACTTTGTAACTCCCTATAATCATGCTCTTATAAGTGTCATAGAATTCATCATAAGTAATTCCCACGTCTTACAATGTCATAATGACATTAGATGATCTTACTTCTTAAACACATCATACAAAGGCATAGATATAACATAATGGCCAAGTCATAAGTGGGATGCCTCATTTCTTAAATGAGGATAAAACAATTAATAAATAATAAATAAATATTTTGAACATTAGGACTTACAAGGTGTATGAAACACCTAATCCCAACATTCTCCCACTTGTCATATACCTTACAAGAGAAAAAGCGAAACCCCAACAAATCTATGAAGGTCACCAAGGTTAGCACCATGTTGTCCCAATTGAACTCCACTCTACTCATAGGCTTCACATAAGCATCTACAACATCTTCCAAGTGACCATAATCCTTACTACAATTATCTCATCCTCCATCATGCCTAAGCATGAAAGATAAGAATCCCAAGCCAAGATGACACACTAAATACCACATAGACACATCAAAGTATCCAGCCTCAACCTATTACTAGACCACAACCTAGAAGTCCAATCTCCTCCAAAACAAGATTGAGTATTGATGTAGAGCACATAGTGGAAGCAATTCAAAACATATACTTTCTTTTATGATCGGCAAGACCATAAGCCATCAGCTAACCAAATACCTTTCGCACCGAAGTCCTTCCTCATACCGATGTGTCTCCGACACCACTATCGCTATGACTTCTTCTATCGACGTAACTCAAAACCATTCCACCGACCTATATCTCTTTCTGAAAAGATTAATACCAAGCTTTGACTTCAACGAGACTCCTTGCATCTAACACAATGTATATGTGTAATATACATTCAAAACATACAACCCGAATATGCATTCGATGGGACTGACCATTGACCTAATGCAATATATATCCTCAATATACATTCGTAAGATACATTTGAAAACATGCATTCAGAATATGCATTCAGTGAAGCTGACCGTTGACTTTCCTTGTATCATATGAAATGCACTTTCACCACATGCAACCACAACATGCACTTGTGAGATACACATGAACATTCAACTGCAAGATACACATGAAGTGACCTCGACATACATTAGCGATACACATAGAATGTACACTCGACGAAACAACACGAATCTTCACCGATCTGAACCTCTGCAAACCATGTCGCTTCATAGATCTGTTTCTTCGACGATCTTACAAACCTTTCACCCTATTAACCTAGCACATGGTGGCACTAGGATCTATTTGCACCTGGTACACGATCCTGCAAACACAAACACGAACAAAATAGAAAAACACAAATCGATATGTACATCCATTCCACTGATTTCGAAGAAATCAAACCGGTGGAATGGGTTAAGAACCCATCTTGGCCTCAGAACAGAAAATTAATTACAGAATGAATTCGAATGCCAAAAAGATGTACAACACAAGATTTTATTATGCCTTTCAGAACATGCACATGCACAGATGCTCTATTTACAACATCAAACACTCTGATCAGATCTGAACTCAACTACAACTGATTACAACTATCTATCATGATCACAATCGATCTGATCTTGGGGTATTTAGTGGCTAGGAGACAACCTCCAAGCGGCTAGGAGATCACAACCGACTAACAACCTCTAACTGTCTAACAACCTTCGTGATTACAAATCGACAAGCATCCTTGGGACTTACAACATAAACCTAAATACAAACTAAAATAACATGCATTGGTCAAATAGACCTTATTACATTAATGGTCAACTTAGGACCTTATTGGAAACATCAAAATAAATTGTAAACAGTTAATGCCTTATGGAGGCCACTGTGGATTGGGTGCCCCTGCACCATACACCCCACCGCAAAAAGAAATCATGCCACATGAGTTAGGTCTTTGTCTTGCTCTAGCTGTATACTCTGCTGTCTCATGTCTTCCCCATGATCTCTGGACTGCATTGTAGGCTCTTCTCATACCTATCCTTTGCTTGCCATTCGATCTTACTATCACATCTGTCTGAACACCTGCATTGGAAACCTTGGTCATGGCTTCTTGTATTGCTGCTATGGCAGAATCTATTTGCCTTTCAACTCTTTGTGGTTCTAGAGGACAAACAGTTGTCCCTACTATGATAACATCCTTGTCTTTCCAATCAACTGGTGGCTGCTTGTAACCCCACTCTTTGACCTTCTGCTAATCCATCTGATCTCCATCATCAAAAACTAAAATTACCTTCAAACTTTGACTCTTAGCAATCCCATTCCCTGCGGTATCCTCAACTGCCTTTATGCCTTATGTTGTAGGCATCTTCACAAACTCTTTCTTTCCCACTAAGATGACCTTGGCTGCCTTCTGTGCTACAACATCCTCCTGCAATGGTGTCATCACAAAAGTTCTGCCATCCTTCTTGAAGGTGTAGGTGTTAGCATATCCATCATACAATGCTCTCCTATCAAATTGCCATGGCCTACCTAAAAGTAGGTGACAACAATCCATGGGCAAAATATCACATAAAACCCTATCCTGATATTCTCCAATCTGAAAATCAACATATGCCTGTTCATATACCAAAAATGATTGATTATCACTTACCCAAGATGCTTTGTAAGGATTTTGATGAGGAATCCTTCCTAGTTTCAGTTTATCCACCATTTCCTGAGATACCATATTATCTGTTGAACCAGAATCAATTACTACCTTGCATATTTTACCTTTGGTTTTGCATTTGGTCCTGAAAAGTGTTCTCCTTTGTATCATGTCCTTGGATGTCTTCAAGAGTGTTCTCCTTAGCATCAATGCTTCTCCATCTTCACATGGTGCTGCACTCCCCATTGGAGAGTTAACACTTGCATCTACCTCCTCTTCTTGCACATATCGAACTCTCTTTTCATTCTTCCTATCACCTCCTGATGATGAACCTTTTGTGTGACCAATTTCATTACAATGATAACATCTCCCAGTGAAAACATTAGAACATCTACCACCTCCAAATCTGCCTCTTGTGCCTCTCCATCCACCTCTGAAATTAGACTGCTCTTGCCCTTTACTAGTCTCTTCTTGGTTCTCATTGGTTTGCCTTGCTGTAGGGGTTGATCCTCCCCCTCTTGTATTGCTGCCTCTCCCCCTCATGGACTTATCTTGTCTCCTTTTTATCTTCTCTTCAGCCCTTAAGGCCATTTGGAAACACTTATTCACTGTTTCTGGTGCTAAGATGTTGAGCTCATCTTGGATGTTCATCCTTAGGCCATTCAAGTACCTGGCGACTTTCTCTGACTCTTCCTCTTGTCTCTTTGATCTGAGACTGAGTTTATGAAACTCTTGTGTGTATGCATTCACATCAAGGTCTCTCTATCTGAGGTTCTGCAATTTCTTGTACATCTGCACGTTATAATCCAGAGGTAAAAATTGTGCCTTGATTTTGGTCTTCATCCTTTCCTAGGAGGTTATCATATTCTTCCCCTCCTTGACTCTCTCTCCTTGTTCATAATTCCACCATGCAAGAGTAGATCCCTACAATCTCGCCTTTGCCAACTTAACCCTCTTATCATCAGGGATTTCTTTATAGTCGAAATAATTGTTCAATGCCTCAATCCAGTCAATCACCTCTTCAGCCTCCATACTCCCACTATACATATGCAACCCATCTATGGTGTCGCTATTGACTGACTTTAATGAATTTAAAAATGCCCTCTGGTCTGCTAGTATCTCCTCTGTCTTTTTACTAGTTTCGGCAATTTCTGCATCGCCTTCATCACTGTCACTTTTAGCTTCCCTCTCTTTGCCTTTGGATTGCTTGAACTCTCCCAACTTGGATGCAAGCATCTCCTCGATTAGCTTCTTAACGGCGTCCTGCGACATACTTTTGGGAGGCATCCTCTCTGCCTCTATCTTGCTTTCTTTGTCTGACATAAACATTCATAGGCAACACCCAAACACCAACACTTTTGCAACTCCTCAACCTGACTTGCCACCCAAATCTTTTGTTGAGCTCTGATACCAATATGATGCAGAGCACACAGTGGAAGCAATTCAAAACATATACTTTCTTTTATGATCGGCAAGACCATAAGCCATCAGCTAACCAAATAGATTTCGCACCAAAGTCCTTCCTCATACCGATGTGTCTCCGACACCACTATCGCTATGACTTCTTCCGTCGACGTAACTCAGAACCATTCCACCGACCTATATCTCTTTCCAAAAAGCTTAATACCAAGCTTTGCCTTCGGCGAGACTCCTTGCATCTAACACAATGTATATGCACAATATACATTCAAAACATACAACCCGAATATGCATTCGGTGGGACCGACCATTGACCTAACGCAATGTATATCCTCAATATACATTCGTAAGATACATTTGAAAACATGCATTCAGAATATGCATTCAGTGAAGCCGACCGTTGACTTTCCTTGTATCATATGAAATGCAATTTCACCACATGCAACCGCAACATGCACTTGTGAGATACACATGAACATTCAACTGCGAGATACACATGAAATGACCCCGACATACATTAGCGATATACACACAGAATGTACACCCAACGAAACGACATGAATCTTCGCCGATCTGAACCTCTGCGAACCCTGTCGCTTCATAGATTTGTTTCTTCGATGATCTTACAGAGCTTTCACCCTGTTAACCTAGCACATGATGGCGCTAGGATCTATCTGCACCTGGTATGCGATCCTGCAAACACAAACACAAACAAAATAGAAAAACACAAATTGATATGTACAGCCATTCCACCGATTTCAAAGAAATCTAACCGGTGGAATGGGTTAAGAACCCATCTCGGCCTCAGAATAGAAAATCAATTGCACAATGAATTTGAATGCCAGAAAGATGTACAACATAGGATTTTATTATGCCTTTCAGAACATGCACATGCACAGATGGTCTGTTTACAATAGCAAACACTCTGGTCAGATATGAACTCAACTACAACTGATTACAACTATCTATCATGATCACAATCGATCTGATCTTGGGGTATTTATCTACTTACACTCAGTAGTACTGAATTGACTCCAAGCGGCTGGGAGACAACCTCCAAGTAGCTGGGAGATCACAACTGACTAACAACCTCTAACTGTCTAACAACCTTCGTGATTACAGATCGACAAGCATCTTTGGGACTTACAACATAAACCTAAATACAAACTAAAATAATATGCATTGGTCAAACATACCTTATTACATTAATGGTCAACTTAGGACCTTATTGGAAACATCAAAATGAATTGTAAACAGTTAATGCCTTATAGAGGCCACTGTGGATTGGCTGCTCCTGCACCATAATATGATGCAGAGCACACAGTGGAAGCAATTCAAAACATATACTTTCTTTTATGATCGGCAAGACCATAAGCCATCGACTAACCAAATACCTTTCGCACCGAAGTCCTTCCTCATACCAATGTGTCTCTGACACCACTATCGCTATGACTTCTTCCATCGGTGTAACTCAGAACCATTCCACCGACCTATATCTCTGTCTGAAAAGCTTAATACCAAGCTTTGCCTTCAATGAGACTCCTTGCATCTAACACAATGTATATGCGCAATATGCATTCAAAACATACAACCTGAATATGCATTCTATGGGACTGACCATTGACCTAACGCAATGTATATCCTCAATATACATTCGTAAGATACATTTGAAAACATGCATTCAGAATATGCATTCAGTGAAGCTGACCGTTGACTTTCCTTGTATCATATGAAATGCACTTTCACCACATGCAGCCGCAACATGCACTTGTGAGATACACACGAACATTCAACTGCGAGATACACATGAAATGACCCCGACATACATTAGCGATATACACATAGAATGTACACCTGGTGAAACAACACGAATCTTCGCCGATCTAAACCTCTGCGAACCTTGTTGTTTCACATATCCGTTTCTTTGACGATCTTACAGACCTTTCGCCCTATTAACCTAGCACATGATGGCGCTAGGTTCTATCTGCACCCGGTATGTGATCCTGCAAACACGAACACGAACAAAACAGAAAAACACAAATCAATATGTACAACCATTCCACCGATTTCAAAGAAATCTAATTGGTGGAATGGGTTAAGAACCCATCTCGGCCTCAGAACAGAAAATTGATTGCACAATGAATTCAAATGCTAGAAAGATGTACAACATAGGATTTTATTATGCCTTTTAGAACATGCACATGCACAGATGCTCTGTTTACAACTGCAACACTCTGATCAGATCTGAACTCAACTACAACTGATTACAACTATCTATCATGATCACAATCGATCTGATCTTGGGGTATTTATCTACTTACCCTCAGTAGTACTAAATTGGCTCCAAGCGGCTGGGAGATCACAACCGACTAACAACCTCTAACTGTCTAACAACCTTCATGATTACAGATCGACAAGCATCCTTGGGACTTACAACATAAACCTAAATACAAACTAAAATAACATGCATTGGTCAAATAGACCTTATTACATTAATGGTCAACTTAGGACCTTATTGGAAACATCAAAATGAACTTTAAACAGTTAATGCCTTATGGAGGCCACTGTGGATTGGGTGCTCCTGTACCAAGTATGCACAACATGCTCCTGTCAAGATAGAATAATGACCACAACTAGTCACTCACATCCAACTAACCCCAACCATTAATAGACCTTCTACTCATGACATATCTAGCCTACACTGTAGCTCCCAACCCTATATAAACCACTGTCTTTCTCAAGGTTACCATCTCTCATGGTAAAAAACACACTAATGTGCAAAAAACCTAAAGACCCTCAATACTGCAGTCTAATGAAAATAGTGCACCAAGGACACATATACCTATTAGGACTTCCACTACATGAGCAATGTCCAGTCTGGTGCCAACCAAAGCAACACAAAGTCTACCAATCAGCACTCACACAAAGGGTGTGGATCATGTCATCAAAACTTGTAACAAAGAACACACACAATGATCTGCAAACTATAACCATCCTACTACAATAAATATGGAGCATACTTCCTAAAATTATCTTTTGCTCACTCTCTCATCCTTGATTTCCATAGCTCTCCTGAGTTCTCCACATCACAAAAGATAGAGATCAAAGAGGCCACATACTTTTTCTAAAAAATAATGAAGTACAACAACAGTAAATGACTATAAACATTGTGATCACACTAGATCCACACAAACCTCAAATCTAATGTCATATGAAAATGAACCTCCATGAAGAAACATAAGACCATAGATAGAAACTATAAAGCGTATCATGTACCATGTCCTTCTGCCCAGTGCTAAAGATGTGACTTGAAGTAAGATCCTCAATTCCAAAACCCCAAATAGAAAAGTCTTATCAACATCCAACAGTTCAACCCCAAGGTCAAACACAACATCAACAAATCAATAAACTAACAAGGATGTGAGATTCTCAAATGAAGGAAGACAAAACCAAAAACCATTCCAATCACCAAGGACTATGCCTAAAACCATCCTTGGCACTCCTCAAAAAATGTCCTCTTGAACAAACTTATGCGTACGAGAAGTTAAGGGAAAAATACACCATGCCATGTACCCATCAAATAAGTCCTCCATAACTGACATCCACATCTCAAAACTCATTCCATGAGAAAATAAAGCACAAAAAATAGAATAAATTTAAGTACCAAGTGGGAAATACCTCTCAAATAATTCTCTATAGAGTGGGGAATGAAATTGCTACTTTGAGATGCATCTAGTCACACAAACTCTCTATGAACAATCTCCTCATTGGATCCATGTTGAACTCATATCCAGCTCTAGGTGAAGGCTCCTCGATCTTTCTGCTAAAACCTCATCAAAGAGTAACAATTCCAACACATGATTCCCATAAACAAGAGATCTCCAACCTCACCCAAATCTAACTAGTAGCAACATTGCACAACTTATCATCTCATGCTAAACTACAACTGCAAAACCACAAGCTCTAGAAATATCCAATAAAAATGACCATGGAACACAACTAGAAGATTACCACAAACCATCGCCAAAGATCCCTTTGCATGATTAGTAAAGAATCCAATAACTCTCTGTGATGTTATGATTTACATCTTCCTCATAGAAGATCAGCTACCTCCAATATATAGATTTGCTCCCAAGAGCACCCATATCATGCCAAGACTCCAAAAAAGGAAAGATCTAGAGTCCTCCATGGCACAATATCACATCACTATGAAAGCTCCCACTACAAGTGATTTAGAGCTACCCATGACATCATCAAGAACATATCCTAATTTAAGATCATCCATGCCCCCCACACAATCAAATAACTCAACTGCACAATCAGGAGCTCCCAAAGGGCAAAGTAAAACCACAATCTCCAAAAGAAGGTAATTGCTATAGGTTCCAAGAAAAACAATTGCAATTGACTTAAAGTAATCTTACAAGAATGTCATGATCATCCCAAAGAATTGCAACATGAATCACAAGTGCTCCATCTATCCATCTCACTGTCTCACTACTACACAACTTCGAAGGACCACCAAACTAGAATCTACAAATCCATGGAATCTAAAAAATCTACAACAAACCCAATTGCAACAAGATACAATATAGAACATCAAAGATCCATGGTTATGGACAACCCACATTTGAGTCTTCCATGCAACATGCGAGTATAGACAACCCACATCACTAGAACAAAAAAGGCATCCAAGGATGACAGGAAGCATGGTCAATGCTCCAACTGAAACCAAGGAAACTACAAAACTCACATAATTCAAAATGGTGCACAACATGGATTTGTAGACCCAAAAACAAGCAAACTCAACACTGCATTAGTAACACGCAAATCATAGACATCAAGAGATAAAAATGTAGATTCTTCCACGACACTCACATCAAATCTAAAATGTCAAAAAATCCACAACTAGAGACAACATGAACTTGGGAACCTAGTAAGAAACCACTACAAAAATGTTAAGTGACTAATCAAATACCAACACCTCCACACTAAGAAATCTACAAACAACCTCCTCAAAACATGCACTAAGCATGCATGCAAACCTACAACTATCTTGCATCTAGAAACACCCCCATAGGATTCACAATATGAAAAATACTATCTCCATAGATCTACAAAACCACATATTTTGGTTAAACTTGCAAAACCATCCATGTTAGGGACATGGATGCAAATATGAATCCACTTATTATCTAGAAGACCCACAAGTCTAAAACACATCAAAACTATTAAATTAGAAATGGACTTAACACAAACAAGCAAAATCATAGATCTTGAACATTTTTTTTGCAAAACCCACAATCCAGTCAATATGAATCTAGAACATGCAAGTAATACCATCTAATAGGAAGAAGAGGTAGTCCAAGAACCCCAGGTCATCAAATAGGCCAACTCCACAACCACCACCATGTACATGCATACAGAGAAATTAAGCTATTCCAGAAGCTTACAAGTCATCCAATGACCAAATTGATAGCCTACATGCATTCAAGGCTAATAAATCAATGTTTTCCAATGCCAAGGGCTAAAACAAAGCACCCAACATAAGCAATCTAGACAATCAATGCTCTCCCATGTATCCAAGGAGCCAAAACCATGCACCCATCATGGGAACTTTGTTGCACACGACCACAAAATGAGAACACTAAGCCACCATGGGTAGTTTCATACTATCAAACAGGAGCTCCAAGTCAACACCATGCTACTTGCAACCACATGACCAACTCCATAATGCTCCACCTTCTCCATCCTACAAGTGTATGCAACACTATACCTTGAAAAACAATATCAACTGTAAGACTTCCACTCATACAAGGATTAATAATCCCCAGATCCCTTCCTATAGATTCCTTCAAGATTTTTAGGCCAAGAAATAAAAAACAAAGGAATATCCAGAACCAAAGCACCATCTATCCATCACATGCAAGCACATGCAAAACATGGAACCACCTTGTCTTTGATACCAAATGTAAGGAATAAATACCTAGCATGCACCTCTAGTACTAAAAGATTTACTAAACAAAATGTTTGATAAAAGTGCACACAACTATGCCCATAAAGTGGAATTAGGACACAAATTTATTTCCCACATTAAACCTTAAGAGGAAAGCAATGTAGATCTTAGATCTCATAAAATTTAGTAGCATAATGGCATGCAAATTAACACTTCTAAGAATAAGAATGAGAGAAGAATAGGATAAGCATAGATAAAAGAGAAGAGATACCAATATACATGGGGAAAATTCTTTCAAGTAAAAAAACCCCCACCATCCAAAGCATTGGACGGATGTATTATTCAACAACAATAAACATGTTATAATACACTTATAGGCTCAAAGCCTTAACATAGAGATTTACATCCTACTTCTCTAGAGGAAATTTGACAGCGTAACCCTACAATAAAAACTCCTCACTTCTCCTCTCCTTTAGCTCCAATATGTAGGCAGAGACAACCAAGAATCCATAAATGGTTATCTGAAACCATTAGCTAAGTAGTTAACAAGGTAAGAGACCTCATAACATGTGTCCAAGAGTTACAAGCATATTTCTAGAAACTTCAAGAACTTTCTCATGAACTTAGGCACCCAACTTCACTAGAGGACAAAAACACCCCACTTAGGGATGAAAATAACAACTTCCCAAGTCCAAAAACAACAACCAAATTCTTACACATAATCAAGGATGCTTCTTACACCTCTTACAAAGCCATAGATAGTTCTTACACATCATAATAAAGGCCAAGATTCTTAGTCCACTTTGTAACTCCCTATAATCATGCTCTTATAAGCATCATAGAATCCGTCATAAGTAACTCTCACATGTTACAATGTCATAATGACATTAGATGCTCTTACAACTTCTAAAATCCATCATACAAAGGCTTGTACACATGGCATAATGGCCAAGTCATTAGTGGGATGCCCCATTTCCTAAATGAGGACAAAATAATTAATAAATACAAACAAATAAATATTTCAAACATTATGAGTTGCAAGGTGTATGACACACATAATCTCAACATGGAAGAAGTATGGTTATAGTTGGAAGAAGAGGATGGGTTGGAGGATACACCATTAGCAAGATGCAATAAGGATCCAAGGTCTTGTAAGGTTTTTGTGCCAAGAGGACATCCCACTAATGTCTTGTAAAAGTGATTTACCAATTGATTAGGAGATTCAACTTGTTGGAATGCATTATAAGATGAATGTTTTGTTGGACCATATGTGCATCATGATCATAGTATGTTTATCTCAATATGACCACCATTAAAGATATCATTGTTGTCAGAATGGAAGACCATATTAGGGTTTAAGTGAGCACTCCTTCTCAATGGAAGATTAGGACCACGAGTAGATTTCTAGCGTGGAAATGTGATCTCTTGATTAGTGAAGTGCCTCAGATCTTGTGCTAGATTTGTATTCTATGCTGGGTCGAGTTCTTAGGTCGTAAACTTGTTTGCCTAATTGCTCTTTGTCTTCTTTGCTCTTTTCAAGTATCTGGGGTTGGTAGTAATTAAAAATGCCTTGGAAGGGCTATCATTGTGTCACTAGGAACACATTCTCTTAGGTCAGCCTATGGAAATGTGTGTACAAGATTGAAAACAACAAACAAGCACCCTAGAATGATGCATGTAGATTCATTACTCCTTTTAGTGCACCAAATCCAAATGTTGCTATTCATTGCTCCTTTATTGCTCTAGGATGAGAGAGAATAAAATGATACTTGAAGATGATAAATGAATGCATTTAAATACTAGGACATAGCATCAAATTTTGCAAAATGTGTACTTAATTGGCTTAGGGCAAGAAACTAAAGGATGATAGTCCATTAGAATTATAATTTGAATTTTGAAAAGGTAGGGGTTAAGACAGACTACAAGGTCAACCCTGTGACCATAGAAACGACCCTAGGTGGGCAAACGATCAAATCTGAGTGGATAATGGCTATTGGGGTAGATGTATTGATAAGTGTACTAAATGCAAGGCTTAAGTGAATGCATCATAATGTGTATAAGGATAAGATGGTGACTAGATATGTGAGGATATGTGTACATAGACATAAGCAAAGGTTAGGAGAATGAGCCCCATTTCACATAAGATTGTGCCATTTGTTAATATATAAATATATTAAGACATTGTCCAAACTAGACATAAACTAAATGGAAAATGACGTTTATACAAATTTCACCATTACACTCTTTTACACTTCAATTTGAATTGGATGTTGAAAATGATGTCTAATGGTGAATTCTCATGGAACGGATTGTTGCTGTAATTTCTACATTAACTTAAGTGTCCAAAGGTGTAAGTAGTCTGTAGGTGGTTCTCCGTACAATTCATTTCTGTATAAAACCAGAGAGTCTAGAATTTATACCTAGAATTGTAGTGGCTATTTTCGAGGAAGAGGAATTTAAGTGACACCACGTTCTAGAACCTGCTAGAATGACACTTTTTTCTGGCGCAGCAGTTAAAAAACATATCAGTATAAAAATATTTCATCCTATGAAACCCTACTTTGCCAATAACTCCTGATACAGTGCTCTTCAGAATGAATAACAATAAAAAACCATTTAATCATTAAAGACATGCCGATAAAATATCTCGGACCCTTCTCCAAACGAGACGATTAGATAATATCCCATTTCATCTCTACTAGATTTAAATCAGTTAAAGTAAAAATAACTATATGAAACTTGTTTCATCTATGGATATCTTGTGCAAACTCTCCATTCCGGGAAGTGATGCACCTGTGTCGGTAATGCATTCTATGGGAACTTGACTTTTTCTGACAGTCAACTTTTGTTACATTTACATCCATTAGTATGACTCGTTTTCAGTGCAATCTATCTCGGAGAAATTGCATCCATAAGAAGACAGTAAAACATATGTCTTCACACTTAAATTTTCAATATCAGGGTTGAACACAATGTGGAATCCCCTAAAACTGAGGCAAAATTATTCATGTTTACAAGTCAAGAATGTATCTCTTGTTGGGTATATATGAATCTGGCCACTGCACTCTAGTTCATACATATGCTCTTCTGCAATGGATCTCATAAAGGTCTCTCTTTTTCTTGTGGTTTTATTCTGCCTTCTTTGTCATAACAATGGCTTTGTTACCAAGGATTTTAAACATTATCATGGAGCATCTGGTAATGTTTCATGGGTGATGAAGAATGAAGTGAAGGCTGCAACAAAATGTAATTTGTTCAGGGGGTCATGGGTACATGATGAGTCCTATCCTCTTTATGAGGCTGCCAAGTGCCCTTTCATTGATGACAAGTTGAACTGTAGGAAAAATGGGAGGCCAGATTCTGACTATGAAAAATGGAGATGGAAGCCATATGGTTGTACCATGCCCAGGTAAACAAAAATAACAATGAGCTTTTTTTTTCCTTTTTTGAACTTTTTTGTGGGAGTGAGGTTGTTCTATGGATATTTTATGCAGTCTGTTTTATCTTTTGCTCATGGAGCCTACTGTAGGACCTTTCAATGTTTTGTTTAGTTTTTTTTATGATGACCGTATTTGCTATGGAAATGAGGTCTTTATTTTTCCAATAACTTGAATTTAAAGGAAACTCTTCCTAGGAAATTGTAAAAATAACATTTTACTACTTTTACTTGTTGGAAGGAAGCCATGAAAATTCTTTGCAAATTTTTGGGAAATTTTTTTTGGGGTAATGATCTGGTTGATTGGGAAACAGACAGACCTTATACCCTCGGCATATAGCATAGACTCTTCTGGGCCACTTTATAATGACAATGTTTATCTGGGGGCTTGGCTCAGCAGTTCCCAGATGGGATCTGGATATTGAATCATAACATAATCCATTAGTATTTGTTGTTTCAGATTCAACGCCATGGATATGCTGGAAAGACTGAGAGGAAAAAGATTAATGTTTGTTGGGGATTCAACAAGCCGAAACCAATGGGAATCCATGACCTGCCTCCTAAATACAGTGATCCCAAACAATAACACGTCTTTGACTAATGGATTTCCACTTAAAACATTCAAAGCCCTGGTAAGCTTTTGCTTTGGTTTTTTTTTTTAATTTTACCCTTTTGTTGTGCTTGTAAGTTTGATGGGCATTGCTGTTCTAAGATTCCATTGGTCTACTCGTGTTGCAGGATTATCAGGCTTCCATAGAATATTTCTGGGCCCCATTTCTGATTGATTTGAATAACAATAAACAGGGTAAAAGAATTCTACACTTGGACTCCGTCCAAAACAATGGAGTGTACTGGAAAGGAGTGAATATTCTGGTCTTTGAGACCTCACATTGGTGGACTCATAGTGGCAACGAAAAGGCGTAAGGAACCCATTATTATGAAATTAAAAATTTAAGCTTTACGCGGTAGATATTTGTTGGTTTTGAAATTCCTGTGAATAAACTGTATCAGGTATCCTTAAGAAGGTTAAAAAATATGACCAAAAGACTGGTAAAAAGAAACCCACACCCAGTTCATCTCTAGGAATCTTAACAGATTATAAGATTTCCATTACCATTTCTATGCCATAGGAAATTTGTTATTGTCAATTTTTTCCATTTAGCAAAAATAAAAAGGAAAATATGCGTTTTGTTATTGAACAGATGGGACATCATGCAGATAGGCAATCGGATGTACAATGATATGGATCCATTGAAAGCTTATAAGAAAGCTTTGACCACTTGGGTAAACTGGGTATCTGAAAACATTAATCCAAAAGAATCCACGGTCTTCTCTCGTACCATGTCGCCCCAGCATTACAGGTATGGTTATACATACATTGTTATTTAATGAGTATCAACAGATTGGTTATACCCATTGCTAACTGATGAGTTATAACAGGTCTGTCAGTGGATGCATTGTCATTGTTGCCCTTCAGTTTCAATGCAACTAACTTTTTGTATTAACAGTTTTGCAATGGGTTAACATGCTATATTTGGTACTCTTGTGCAGTGAAGAGAAAGGAAAGAATTGTTACAAGCAGATGGAGCCCTTCGAGCAAAATGGGTATCTGCCAGTAGTGCCTCCACAAGTGCCCATGTTGGAATATGTTCTGATGAAGAACAAATTTCCTATTAATCTACAGTATATCACAAGGCTCTCGGATTACAGGGTAGATGCACATCCTTCAGTGTACACTTCAGTACTAACTAACCAGCAGATGAGAAATCCAGAGGCTTATTCAGACTGTAGTCATTGGTGTTTACCTGGTCTTCCTGATGCTTGGAATGAACTCTTGTATGCATCTCTTGTACAGTCTGCATAATCTGCCAAAACGCCCATGTTTTGAATGTATCTTTTGGCTTTTGTTTTTACTCGAGTCTGAGCGATTATGGGTTTCTAATGGGGTCAATGGGTTGTTGGCCAGTCGATATCATTGTATGCGTGAAAAGGCTGCCACGCTAATGGGGTAGTGTATTATGTATTATGTACTGTTTTTTTTGGGTACTGGTTTTTGGCGATATTACCTAGCTGAAGGTGGGGCAAAATAAAAGGAATTTACCAACAATGCTACCTAATGGCTTCGGGTCCGGTATTCACGGCGACAATCTCGATTAAGAAGAACAGTTATACAGGGGCAAGTGCTAGTCTTATTAGATTTAAAAGTATTTAGTTTTTTTATTTATTTTGTGATGTTGTGATTGAAGTTCGAAATATCTTCATGAAGATAGGGGAACACTTTTACATCCATCACATAAGAAAACATTTTTTTTGCCATTAAGTTTATGCAGTTAAAGCTTAGTTTTATAGTCCCATGATGGTTAATGATGTTGTGTTATAGGAAATGTCTCTTCAATTGTCATGGGTGTAAAGGTAAAATTTGGAAATAATTTTTCATACCAAGGTTATGCATGTAGACATTGAAACTAAAAGGTACTTTGAATCTACAAATTTCAATTCAACATCATAAATAAATAAGGATATGGTTGGCCCATACATCCTTTGGTATACACATATTGAAAGTAAAAGTATGGTGGGCCTTGCTCAAACTCTTTAAACTTCCACTATTGACCCATAAACCTAATCAACTAATAAACCTAGGATTGTAATTTGCAACATCGAAGCCTGCAATTCGTTCCATGTTGATTGTGCAAACAAATTTGCTCCATATAATCACAATGATGTCCATAATTATCAATACTTGCTTTTGTTAAGCTCTTCAATTTGAGGGAACATGAGTATGAGAAAATAAGAAATTACTAATCTATTTAAAAACAAGTACAAAATAAAGAATTTGTTATCAAATACCATACGGGTCTACAATTGGCAACATACATTCCTACATTTGGTCCCATATTGATTGTGCAAACAAATTTGCTACATGGAATCAAAATAAAATATCCATAATTTTCAATACTTGTTTTTGGTAGGCTCTTCAATTTGGGTGGGAACTTGGTTATGACAAATAAGGAATTAATAATCTATTGAAGTCTAGATTAGTACAAAATGACTAATCAATTAATAACCTTAGGATTGTAATTGGCAACATCGGAGTCTGCAATTAGTCCCATGTTGATTGTGCAAGCAAATTTGTTCCATATAATCAAAATGATGTCCATAATTTTCAACACTTGTTTTTGCTAAGCTCTTCAATTTGGGGAAACATGAGTATGAGAAAATAAGAAATTATTAATCTATTTAAGTGCAAGTACAAAATAAAGAATTTGTTATCAGAATACCATACGGGTCTACAATTGGCAACATACATTCCTACAATTAGTCCCATATTGATTGTGCAAACAAATTTGTTACATAGAATCAAAATAATAATATCCATAATTTTCAATATTTGTTTTTGGTAGCCTCTTCAATTTGGGTAGGAACTTGGCTATGAGAAATAAAGAATTTATAATCTATTGAAGTCTAGATTAGTACAAAATGAATTTCATTAATCTATCAAGTTACACTTGAATGCATTACATGGCTTACATAATTCACAACGTATAGAAATTCATAGAAAATAGAGGAATGCTTCCCATCTAGCCCATCCCTTGTGTTCCTCTTGTTGACTGTGAGATTATTATAGGGGTTTCCACCTATTATTAATTAGATCAAAACCTCCAATTGAATTAATCATTTCATCAACTCTCTCTCTCTCTCTCTCTCTCTCTCTCTCTCTATATATATATATATATATATATATATATATATATACCCATTTATCTCTCTATCTAAATCTCTTCGTCTCCCTCTCTATCTCTCTATTTCTCTTTATTTCTCTATCCCCCTATCTCTATCCATGTCTCTATCTTTGATTGATTCAAATATCACAATTTGGTTGAAACCAACCTAGTTGTCAATTTGATTTGACACAATGATCTACTTAGGTGGATTATATCCATGAGTTTCCAATAGGGTCAACACCATGTTAGGCTCCGTGAAAATGTGTCGTCTAGAGAAATCTTGGATTTGGTTTAGAAGTGTGATTATCAAATCTAGCTTTTTGCATATTTTCCAATTCACTACAACTCATAATGGACGCAGATGACCAATAGTGGATGAGTCTTGCATTATACTTAGGCTTGACATAATTAATATACATTGTATTATGCACAATTAAAACTAATAATTATATATAATATATATTGCTATGTTATTGCTATTTAATTTCCTCTCTCTCTCTCTCTCTCTCTCTCTCTCTCTCTCTCTCTATATATATATATATATATATATATATATATATATATATATATATATCCTCTTTCTTACTCTTTCTCCTTCTCTTACCCTCTCTCGGTCTCACTTTGTCTCTTTATCTCTCTATCAATCATGCCCCCCTCTCTCTTTCTATGTTTGTGTCCCTCTTTATCTAATGCACAGGAGAATGTTGGCAATTTTGACTTTTTAAGGTTGATCTATTCATATGGTGTAGTAGGTAATAAAACTAGCACTTGCACCCATAGGAGGTTCAAGGAATACGCCGATAAGAACAATCGAGAAAATTTTCCAACATGAATTTTTTACATGAGACAATTCTGAGCACTATAATGCTCACATATAAAAGCTTATTGGCTAAATATGAAACACTGTTATGAATCAATGGTCTTAAATTTATGTATGATATTTGGTCTTAAATTGGACAATAATGTGATTTGGTCTTAAATTGAGCTATATGTGGATTATACTTTTTATTGTGATTTGCTTTGATATTAATATAGCCTTCAAAGAATTGTATGCCTTGATCTATTATCATGAAGGTGTTGTGTTCAAAAGCATAATTGGGCTTGCTTTTGAGGTTAGACGTGAAGACCTTAAGTTGTCTCAGCTATAGCCAATCTCTTAGAAGGTTTATTGACACTTTCAAAAACATGTCACACAAACAATGTAGATGCAAGTAGTTGAATGTAGTGATGTTGTGCCTAAATGTAGACTTAAACTTAAAAATGTCTAAAATCTAGTATATATCTTAAGAACAATTTTTAACAACACTTGATTTTTATATGCTCTTTTCCTATGCTTTACTAATGGAATTTTGGTTTGTGGATCAACATGATAACGACTATATTTTGGATGGATTGACTTGAGAGCTTCAATTAAGGATTTTGGATGAGGTGGACTATGTCATGTTGTGTGACCTAGTTCGTAGATTGGGTCATGAGATTCAAGTTAGAAGTAAGTTGATACACAAAATCAAATTAAAAATTACGACTATATATTTATGATATATATTCAAAATAATGTAAAACGAAGGTATAAAAATACAAGCTTACATTTTATCCCTTATAATATGTTAAATCTTAATTTGCCAACACATTGTAATTTTGATGGTAGTTGAAATAAAATTGACCGAAAATCATTTACATTTACAAAATCAAATTGTTTTACTGATGCAACAATGTACCAACTATTTAAAAATAATTATTTATATAAACAGAGTTTTTGATTTTACCATATAATTTGAATGACTACATATTTAATTATAACAAAAAAAAAAAAACTACAAATGTTGTTATCTAGATTGGTACCCTAAACTCAATGATATTTTTCTTGTAAAACTCCTACTTTATTATAAAAACATGCAAGGTGAAAGGGGGTCCAATTAAGAGGAGGCAAAAACATTTAGATCTCTACACTCACAATATTTAAGTTTTATTTGGTCTTGTTTGGAAGAAGAGATAGATGACATGTTTCCAGACATGAGGCACCTTGCATGCAACATGGAAGTGGTAGGAACAATTGGCTTGATGTTGTGCAATGTAGCCAATAGGGCCTCCTTGCAGATTTTGTGTTTGCAGAGAATATTAAGCCTTGGTGGATATGCGGTTAGTGAGCATCTCTTTATATATATATATATATATACTTTCTCTCATTCTTTATTTTCCCTATCTCTCCATCTTTCTCTCTATTTTGTTATCTCTATATATATCTCTCTCTAGCTCTTTATTTCTTTATATCTCACTCTCTCACTTTCTACTGATTTCATCACACCTTGTTGTGTAATGGGTATACTGATGATGATTGCATTTATTGAGTTTGACATTTTTTTAAGCATTCACTAGGGCAATGCATGAAGTGAATTGAGTGGTTATTAATCAAGTGAATTTTTTTTGCACAAGCTATGTCTCCATAAACAAGTGGTCACTTCAAATTGTTAGATCTCTAATATTAGACAAAATAAATTTGTACTACCTACACAAATATGGGGCTCCAAACAATACACTCCATTGTATCTCCGTTTAGTAGATCATATTCTCTCTTTTACATTAGTATGATATGAAATCACTCTATGAATGATCCAAGTGAAGAAGATAGGTCATTCATGCACAATTTTTTATTATTTGTTTTGTTTTGGTAGAAAATCGTACACCATAAATGTAACATCCATGTTCTAAAAACATAGTAAAACCATAAATTTACCATAGAGTAACTCAACAAGGTAAAAATGAGATAGAGAAAATTTTTCTTTTATTCAACAAATAATCAAGTAACTACAATTACAAGATTTCTTTTTACAAAATACAATAAACCATATTGTCTTTCTCATTTACAATGTTTACAAATGTAAATCCATTACATATACAAATTTGGAATAAATACTGCTTCTGAATGTCTGACATCTTTATCACAAGTCCTGGCATGTTTCCTTCTTGGAGATAGAGTATCTTTCTAGTGATTTACCTCCATCCACAGATCGACGGTCTCCCACACATCTTCCACATAGGAAGTGGCCCTACCCTTCACGAGGAATATAGACCTTAGGTGACCAGTGGTAATTTGCCTTGTTCGAGTACATAGTGTTGTATTCTACTCAACTCTATCAACCACACAACCCTAGATACCCTCTAGCTAAGTATGATTTCTGATAGGATGAGTAATTCGAATACAGCGAACTGACAATGCATGCAGAAAATAAATGCATTACTTTGGCCAAAGTTTTTAATATCAATATCATTCATAATGAACGTAGTCGTTGTGTTCACCCACCCCTACTTGACTTGGATACTGTCATATTCTTGCAGTTATTCACCCTGACTATATTTACGTAAATGTTTTAATTATCTTGTCATGATAATAGTTTTCTTAGACTTAGATAAGTCTAAATGACATAAACCTTCATTTGGTTCATATTCGACTCTAGGGTTTCAAAACAACCCTTGAATAATACAATATTTATATATTTATCATATCTCATTTCTGCAAGCTAAGGTTCATAATTGACCTTTGGTTTAACTCAACCATAGTTAGGTATATAATAAATCTTGTTAAGGTATTAACTTCTATTAAAAAAGAATATGAATGCCTAATCAATTAGACTCTTCGTGATGCCATTGATCATCACTACATATATAAACTCATATGATTTTACATAAAGTTATTTCTATATAGACATAGTCTATTACTACACAATGGTTTACTATAGGTTGAACTCAAAAAGATTTCTAGTATAGACATGAGAAGATCTTTTGACATTTTATCCCATTCATCTAACTATCCATAGTTCTTCTACCATTCAATAGGTTACACCATAGTCACCATAGACCACCAAGAATCTAGGTTCTTTAGATAAGATATCGTTTAAACAATATATAGGGAATGAAAACAAGATTGGTTTCAAAATAATATTGACACCACTAAATACTTTATCTCGTATTACTCTTGGTTGGTAAGTTTTCTAAAATGAATACCCTTTACACTAATCTCAATGAGAGTTAATACATATCTATCCTATGATAAAGTAATCAACTTATTTCAAAATGATTGCTCATTCAATAGTGCGACTGGTTTTCTAAACTCTAGAAAACTATAACAATTTCCATCTAAAGAAAGTTCGTGTATTTCCTGAACAATAAAAGGGTCTACTTATCGATTTTAAGACAAATGTAATATCGACCCAAAATGATAATTCAAAACTGATATCATTTCAAAAGTTTGCATCGGCCTTTTTCAAGCTAGTCGACTCTTCTCTGGTTATACTAAAACATACACATGCACCACCGACTCAGACAATCAAGTTGTATCGATAGTATTCAAGTTGACACAGTCAAATTATCACATTGCATAGTTTATACAAAATACTAAAAGGATAACCAAACTCAGTTAAAATGATTGTCCAAGACAAGCATTCATTCAAATTATCTCTGTCTTATGGAACATAACTTGTAGGAGTATTTACCTGACAACGACGGTTTACAGAGGTATATAGGCAAGTAGAAAGCTTATGTGTTCATCCTAGATGACCATGTTCTTCACTTTACCTTTACCTCCTTCCTTACTTCCCATCGCAAGTTCCCTTCTACTGATTATCCAAACTCAGCAAACAAAACATATGCACCCAAAAGATGCGCCATCGACTAGCCATGTCGTGGCTTTAAGAGCTCAAATAGACTCATAATGAGTCATCCTCTTTGTTTGCTCCCACTCTAAGTAGTTCAAAACTCAATTAATTCCAACGGTATTTGCTTTATGGTTTGACTCCAAACATAGCTATAAATATGTAAACATCGATAAATGTTGATGATGAAAACATCATTTGAGGAGATCAGCGATGGCAGCTGAGTTATCCGCCACTCCTATTATAAGAGGCCACCAAATCATTTAACTAACTTTGAGTAATCGGTTACTCTTAATGAGTAAATTCGATCCATCATGTTTTAATCATTTAAGGCACTCCTCAATAGATGCCTAAGGCTGCTCAACTAAAAACCATAATAATATATCATGAGGTATTACCTCATTCGACTCATATATATATATATATTATTAAATCAAATATTATTTTCATATCATTATCTCTATTTGATTTTATGATTTAATCAATAAGAGGATAATACTAAAACAAGAATTACAGATAACGTGATTAGGTTGAGCTAGTCTCCTCATCACGATCCGTCGACAAAACACGTCATCTTAACTTGACGATAAAGTCTTAACATTAAGAATTGGTTAAAACACCTCAAGTGACTTAGTAATAATATGACAACCATTTTACGATAATAACGTCGTAATATTTACATTAAACGTAAATAGTCATAAATCAAACTCAAATGACATCATTAACATTATTAACGACTAAGACGACTTAATACGACTTAGAAAGATTTGAAAACAATATCGACTACCAATCAATTAGGTTTAAAAGTAAACTGACAAGATAAGGCTTACCTCTTACGACACATTGGTTCACATTTTCGTTAAACACTTATAACTCAGTTTGGCAAATAAACCACTCATAACCTGAGGTCTATATCTCTCTTGGAAAGATACATACTCTCTCTTTTCTCTGAGAGTCATTTGATAACCTGTAATCCTATTTCAACTTGTTACCAAACAATATGTGATCAGTGCATCATTATTCAATTAATTCAAATAATAAATCAAATCTCATAATACAAATATTAAATCGATAACAACATAATCATTCCTATAATTTTAATAAATGACATTCAATATGATCCATATTTTTTCTTGTCATTAATCTAAACATCATAATAAATTTACTTATGTCCAAGTAAAAAAGTAAAAGTATAGCAAGACAAAAATTGGGGATGTAACAATAAACAAACTAAAACCCTAAAACATTGTACATGCCACTTGTGGATATTCTAACTCAAATACATTCCTTAAACACTCCCAATATTGCCACCAAATACATGGTCACATTTTGGCATTTTCATTTACTTGCATTTGCACTTTAGGTTTTCTACCAAAAAATACATGAAAGAAATAGATTTACTGGTGCCCATTATTTCTACCATATTGCATCACTATAAGATGATGCCAACCATTGATGCCCACAATTAGATATCATTTGAAATATTCTCTCTTCCTCTCTCTTTGCATTGGGCATTTACCATCTTTTGATTGTTGGCACGAAATGATTGATCAAAAGTCAGTCTCTTTCTCTCTCTCTCTCTCTCTATCCTTTATCTATCATCTCTATCTATTTTTTATTCCTCTCTATCAATCTCCCTATCTTTCTATATTTTTATCTCTCCCTCTCTATCTATATCTCTCCCCCACTTGATCTCTTTAGATCTGTTTCTCTGTACTCCCCTCTCTTTATCTTCTTATCTTTGCCCATAGACATGTGCCATCTTTAGATTGTTGGCACAAAATGGTTGATTGAAAGTTAGTCTCCCTTAACTTAAAAGTGAATTAGTAGGTCCTTAGGCAAGTGGCGTTATGCCCCAACTATAGATCCTGATGAACATATGCCATCTTTGGATTGTTGGCACAAAATGGCTAATCAAATTTCTCTCTATCTCTCATTCCCTTTATATCTCTTATCTCTTATCTCTATCTCTCTCTTGCTCTATCTCTCTTTCTCTATTCCACCCTCTATCAATCTCCCTCTATATATATTTGTGTCTCCTCTCTCTCTCTCTCTGTGTATATTGTGTCTCCTCTCTCTCTCTCTCTGTGTATATTGTGTCTCCTCTCTCTCTCTCTGTATATATATATATATACATATGTCTTCCTCTTTCTCCCTTTAATGTGCAATGGGTGTGCTAGAGAGCTCTTAAAGGTGAATTATTAGGTCCTTACGTAAATGATGTGTCGCTTTGAGCGTAGGTCCCCATGGAGAAATGATTGCTTGAAACTCATTCTCTTCTCTCTATCTTTCTCACTATATCTCTACATCATTCACATTGACATCTGACAAATTGGCAATTAGAAACATGCCCAACTAAGATTACCTTGATCGTCTTGCATCATTCTATGATAATGTCAACCATTGATGATGAAAGTGTTCTCTCTCTCTCTCTCTATATATATATATATATATCCCCCTCTATCTCTCTTTCTTCATCTCTATATCTCCCTCCCCCTTCTCTCTTTTTCTCTCTCTTTTAGTTTTTATAAATTGTTGAAAAATATATTTATTAGTAAAATGTAAGTATTTATTATTAATTAATTCTTTTAAATATAATTTCTTATATTTAATATACATACACATAATAATTAAATATATTATATAACTATATTAAATATTATTAATAAATAATATATAACTAAAATTTCATATTATATAAAACTAAAATATTAATAACATAAAAAATATACATAAAACTTTTATATGATCAAAATATTCATATATAAAATTAAAATATCAATTTAATTTTTCCATTTATTTGGTTTAATTATCTTGAGGGGCATTACATAGGTATTAGAGCACCAGGTTGCAAAACTCGAGCGATCGTGTGCGAGGGTTCAGATAACCCTCGCGACACTGCAAATGCTGGTGTGGATGTGGGCATCAGTGAAAGGAAATTGTAGGCTGGTGCAGGAAATAAGGGAGCATCAAAAGGCAAGAAGGGCACAAATGCTAAGAAGAAGCTTGGCCTGATAGAGGGGAGGGATGGGAAGTATCGATACTCCCTTCGATCTACCGCAGGCTCACAGGATATGCTGGTTAAATCGCCATGCTTGCCTCCTATTTTGGAGCTTGAACCTCTAGATGTTGGATGGGGCTCGACTCAAACAGCTACAACTACTTCTGTTCCAGATCTGGCTTCCCTGGAAAAATGTAAAAATAGGGTAAACCCATTTCATGAATGCAGTGCCTTTTGCTTGGAACAAATTTGGAGGGCTAACCCTTGCCCTTCTCCACCTTTGTCGCCTCCAGTTCCTGCCTCTACTATCAATATGGAGCCTGAACAGTGCTATGACAACATTCCATGTACTGTTGGTGATTCAGAGGTGGTTTTCACAGATGAGCATGTGGACCTCCTTATCTCAGATGATTTCATCAGTGAGATCTCTGCTGACATTGGAGTTCGTTCACTGATTCTTAGATTCATGTGTAGGCGTCCATCTTTAGACTTGGTTCTTGCCTGGACCAAAACACTTGGAATACTCTCCCCCTTCTGACGATCGAATCGTTGGATTGGATTTTTTCTGTTTTCCTTCAATTTGGCTGATGACTGCAACTTCGTGGTGCAAAATGTGTTGGGAATTAAGGTGTCTCAACCTTTGCAAGTTTCTAGCATTTATTATTTAATTGTATTTATTTTTTTTGCCTATTATTGTAATTTGGATGTAAATCATATTTCATCACTTTGTGGGAGTTGGCACAGTGATGCGTCATCTTACATGGAAGGTGACCACATGTATTTTTGTCCTCATATGAGGAGATAGGCATCCCACCTTGTGGTAGAGGTGTTTTTCCATGTGTCAGCATCTTTCGAGTGTTGTAAGAGGTTTATGATGCATAAAGGTCATGACAGTCTCCTATGATAGAATCTATGACATGTAAGAGCCAGAAATGGAAGATTCTATGACAGGTGAAGACAAGTGTTAGAAAGCATCTTGCATGGAAGAAGTAGGCACCCAAGTTTGACTATGACAAGGTTGTAAGAGAATCTACTATTAATAGTTAGTTATGAAAGATTCTCTTACAGCTGTAAGAGTTGTCATATATGACATATTTTATGACATTGTAAGAGCATCTGTCATACCTTAATTGGGCAAATTTGGGGCTCCCATGTTGGGGGTTGTAAGGGATGAAAGAGAATCTCTCACAAGTGTCATACACATGTTTTACGGCCTTGGAAATTGGGCTGCATGGATTTGGACGAGTTCCTTGCGTGACTTGCTCTAGAAGCTACCTCCATTCGTACTACTTCTCTTTATATATAGGTGCTTGGAGTTGGAGATGCATAGTTGATTTGACAGGTACTGTTATGCTGCCAGAATATCTCCAGATACGAGTGTCGAAGACTCCTGAGAAGACTTGCATTGCAAGTGTGTTGTAAACATTGTTATTTTGATAATACATTGTGCAAGTTTTGGAGTGTGGGGTTTTTCTTCTATAAGGGTTTTCCCCATGTTATATCTTCTCTCTCTCTCTCTCTCTCTCTCTCTCTCTCTCTCTCTCCTCTCTACATTCTTTGTGTATGTGTATTGCAACAATATCTCTATTATTGTGTTAATAACTTTGTAACTATAAGGTTTAAAAAGAATTTGCACTCATCTCTCCTCATTAGACTAGTGTAGGAAGTGTATTCCGTACACCTAGATTCCTTTCAGTTGGTATCAGAGCCTGGCCAGTTTTGGTCCTAGCTGTTGGGTAGGGGTTTTTGAGCTGATCTTAGTTTGAGTGGGAGTCTGTGCAGAGTATTCCGTAATCTTGTTGTAGGAAGGAGATGGCAGGCACATCTGGAAGAATAGAGGTGGAGAAGTTTAACAGCACGAATTTCGAGTTGTGGAAACTTAAGATGGAAGACATGCTTATTGATCGAGACCTATGGGAAACCATTAACGGTACAAAACCTACGGCAATGCCACAAGCCGATTGGACCTCAAAGATCGGAAGGCTAAGGGTCTCATAAGACTTTGTCTAGCTGACTTTGTCCTATTGAATGTCCATGAGGAGAAGACTGCAAAAGACCTTTGGAAGAAGCTGGGTGATGTTTATTAGGCCAAGTCCCTAGTGAACAAGTTGTTCCTAAAAAAGAAGTTGTTTTCAAGTTGAAGATGGAAGACGAAGGATCTGTTACGGACCATATGAATGCTTTCAACATGATTGTTGCTCAGTTGACATCCATGGGTGTGAAAATGGAGGAGGATCGATGTATGACCCTGCTTTCTTCTTTTCCAGACTCATGGGATCATCTTGTCATGGCCATCAGAAGCACTACAGCCACTTTCAAGATGGATGAGGTAGTGTCTTCGCTGTTATCAGAAGAGATGTGGAGAAAGACATCTGAGTTGGCCAAAGAGGGTCTTGCAGTTCGTGGAAGACCCAAGGAGAAAGGGAAGAAGAAGGACAAGAAAGATGAGAAGGGTAGATCCAAATCCTGTGGGAGATCCAAATCTCCTGGAAAGTCCAAGGCTCTCTGTTGGAACTATGGAAAAACTGGGCATTTCCGAAAGGAATACAAAGAGGAAAAGAAGAAGAAGAATTTCCCAGAATCAAATTTTGACAAGTCACAAGATGATGGTGATGCCTTCATCACAGCCTTGGCCACCCATGCATTTGATGATGTGTGGTTGATTGATTCTGGTGCATCATTCCACATGACCTTGCATTGAGATTGGTTTATGAAATATGAAGAGTTCGATGGTGGAAGAGTGTACCTGGGTGATAATTCTCATCTGAAGATTGTTGGTCATGGAAGAATCTTAATCTGATTCCCTGATGGATGAGTGAAGGGAATCTCTAGGGTCATGCACATCTTAGGCTTGGCATAGAACCTACTTTCTATAAGTAAATTGAATGATGCAGGTGTGCAGGTTGTCTTCTCGAAAGAAGGATACAAGATGATTAGAGGATCTATGGTGCTTGCGAAGGGTACTCAGAGAGGTACTCTATTTCAACTGGAGGCATGCACTTCACAGTGCAATAGTTCTTCTGACTCGAAGAAAAGAGCTACAGTCACTTCATCCCCATTGGAACCAGAAACTAAAAGATCTGTTGTATCAAATTCTGTTGTAGTGCATTTTGGGTACCCAAGGGTACTCATGCTTTGAAAGCTAGGCTTCTTGCTAAAAAGACAATGTTATGGCATAAGAGATTTGGCCACATTGGTGAGAAGGGTCTTAGAACCCTAAAAAATAAAAACTTCATTGAGGGGTTAGATGATTGTTATCTCGATTTCGACTTTTGTGAACATTGTATATATGGAAAGCAAAACTGTGTTCAGTTTTACTCGAGTTCTCATAAGTCTTCTGGTGTGTTGGATCTTATTCATTATGATGTGTTTGGTCCAGTTAGTGTTTCTTCGATCTCTAAATTTGTATATTTTGTATCATTCATAGATGATTATAGTAGGACATGGGTTTATTTCATTAGGAGCAAATCTGAAGTCTTTAGTCGGTTCAAAGAGTTTAAAGCTTTTGTTGAGAATCAGACTAGTAAAAATATTAAGTGTTTGTGGATTGATAATGGTGGTGAGTTTGATAAGTTCTGCAAAGAATATGGGATTCAAAGACATAAGACAACTCCATACACCCCGCAGCAAAATGGAGTTGCAGAGAGGATGAACAGGACACTAATGGAGAAGGCTAGGAGTATGCTTAGTGGAGCAAGCCTCGAACAAAAGTTTTGGGTTGAAGCTGTAGCCACTGCTTGCTACCTGGTAAACAAGTCTCCTACATCAGCTCTTGTTGGTAAGACACCCATGGAGGTGTGGTTTTCTAAGAAGCCTTCTATTAGACATCTTCGTGTTTTTGGTTGTGAGGCATATGCAAATGTGCCTAGGGAGAAGAGGTTAAAATTGGAGAATAATGCTATTAAGTGTATTTTCATTGGCTATGCTATCGATGTGAAAGGATACAAGCTTTGGGATCATGTGGTCAAAAAAGTGTTGTATAGCAGAAGCATTATTTTCAAAGAGCTAACACCTTCTTCCATTGTTCTACAACCAAAAGAGATAGAAAAGAAAGAGGATGTGGTTCAGTTTCCTACTACCCCTGAGAAGACTGAACTGACAGACCCTGTGAGACTTGATGATGAGGAGAGCTCTAGCAACTCTGAAAGCTCAGAAGAAGAAGCAGAACCTCAACCTTAGCCATTAAGGAGGTCTACACAAACAAAGAAGCAACCTGATAGGTTTGGATATTCATTTCTAGATTCTAGTTGTGCTTTTGCCTTGCTTACTAACACTGATGAGCCTAGAACTATGATAGAGGCTATGGGCATGAAAGATGCAGGTTCCTGGAAGGAGGCCATGGAAGATGAGATGGCTTCTTTGGAGAAAAATAAAACTTCGGACTTGGTGCCTTTGCCTGAAGGATGGAAACTTGTTGGTTGTAAATGAGTGTTCAAGAAGAAATTTGGTGCAGGTGGTAGTGTTGAAAAGTACAAGGCCAGATTGGTTGCGAAGGGGTACTCACAAGTGGAGGGAATTGATTATGGTGAAATTTTCTCTCCCATTGCAAAGCTGACATCTATTCGATTCCTGTTATCTCTTGCAACAACTTATGACTTAGAGGTGGAGCAGATGGATGTGAGACAACATTCCTTCATGGTGATTTGGAGGAAGAAATCTATATGTCATAGCCAGAGCATTACATACAAAAAGGTGAAGAAAATTTGGTTTGCAAGTTAAAGAAGTCTTTGTATGGTTTGAAGCAATCTCCTAGGATGTGGTACATGAAATTTGATGCCTTTGTGTTGTCGATTGGATTTCTAAGGTTGAAATAAGATCATTATGTGTATAACAAATTTGACAATGATCGCTTTCTCATTATTGCATTATATGCTGATGATATGTTGTTAATTGGGAATGGTAAGAATATGATTTCTGATTTGAAGTCTCAGTTGTCAGCATAGTTTGAAATGAAAAATTTAGGGGCAACTAGGTACACTCTGGGAATAGAAATTAGAAGAGACAGAGCTAACAAAAAACTTTGGTTAAGCCAGAGTAAGTATGTGAAGACCGTGTTGGATAGGTTCAACATGGAATATTGTAGACCATTGTGTGTTCTTGTTTCTTTGGGGACTGTTGGTAATCATTTATGTTTAGGGTTTTAAGCTTCAACGTTTGCAGGTTTCCTCATTCAAACCCCAAATTTTCTGAGTCATGGGATCTTGCATTGTTTTGTCTATTCTGATGCTAGTTTTCTATGGTGGGTTCCTGGTTATTAGGTTTCATCCTTGTGCTTTAGTGTTCATAGGTTGACCAGCCCCCACGTGATGTTTTACTGCTTTTTCCTGTCGCACTCACGAAAAATGTTAAGTTTTCGTATGTGTAATTGCAAATGTATGTTGGTGGGCTTGTGAAATTTCTATCAGTTTCCAAAAATGGTGAAAAAACTGAGTTATATGCATTTCTGAATGCATATCGAGTTGCATATACAAGGGGGAATTTATCATAGATTCCTCGGAGATATTCTACAGTTGTATGCATTTCCAAATGCATATCGGGTTCAAAAGGATGCATGTACATTGGGGGAATCTTTCGCAAGATTCCTAGAATATTCTCTGCATGTATATCGGGTTTTTCTTGTACATGTTTTGTTGTATGTCCTAACATACAAAGGCTATATGCAAGCGAAAATGTGCAATGGTGGAATATACATTGAAGATTCCTTGAAGATGCTGCCGTTGTATGGAACAGGTGAGTTGTATGTTTGTTTTGTTGTATGTTCAACATACAATGCCAAATATACATTGTGGATTTCAAAAAAGGGGTTCAAAATAGGACTAAAATGTGGGTCGGGTCCACAAGTATATGCGGGAAGGAATGAATGTATGTCCGACATACATTGAGTTTATACATTGAAAATGTATAATTGGTGGGGCCCGCCGCAGGTTTATACAAACAAGTTTGTACATGTTCGACATACAAAGGGAGAATGTATATCGAATATTCTAAAAAGATTCTCTGCTTGTATGTTTGTGTTTGTATATTCAGCATACAAACAAAATATATGTACGAAAAATGCAAAGGATAAAGTGCAAGCTGGACCTGAAACTGAATTCTAATTTATTTTATAGCATCTGACGTCTGCCCTGTATGTTGAAAGGTTGTATATGCATTTTCTCTTGCATATGCAAAGGGTTTTGAAGGGTGAATAGTGGCACTTGTATATGCATTTGAGCATGCATATACAAGGTGAAAAGGGCAAAATAGGAAAAGGAAAAGTCAGCAATAGAAGTATGGGGTGCCTACGTGGCATGTAATCATTGGCTCTTGGCTTTTTGCGGTTTTTAGCACCGTGGATCTCAACGATGGAATCATGATCGACAGCCAGGTTTTGAGGTTGCAGTATTGGTTCTCTATGCATTCTCAAGCTTGTTTTGAGCAGGAAAACTCTATGAACACGCTGCTAAAAGTGAAAAGGGGGGCCTGTGGGTAGCTGAGGCAATAATGGCAGATTTGCAAAGGATGATTGATGGAGTTGACGGGTCAACAACTCGATTGAAGATGAAAGTCCTTGAGCAGCAGTGCAGATCCTGATTCCACCTGCTTATTCCTCTTTGTCTCTCTATTGCATTTACTATTTCTGAGCGCCATTCCTCATGCATTGAATCTGGCAGATTTTTGATTTGCCTTGTAATTAATTTTGCTGAGTACACGGTCTAGGTATAAAAGGCCAAACTGTGTTACTCATTGTTGTTGTTGAAAACTGGACAATTTTGGTGCTGTGACACAATACAACTTCATTGGTGGCCCTGTTCTTGATGTCTTGTAAGTTTATGAGTCTCATGTTGTATGTTTTTCTGAATAAATCTACTAATATCATGCTGATTTAAATGAGTAATGCTATATTGCATGTATTTTTTTATCTGTCTCCAAATTGAGTGTGTTCTTCTTATGAATCCAAGCATCTAAGGGGTGTTTATGATTGTAGAATATAGGTTCGCTATGTTGAATGCTTGGTTTCTTACTTTTGCTCAAGGAGTAGATTAAATGTTCTAGATCAAGTGTTGGGAAGAAGACATTGCAATAAGGATATTAGTAAGCAGAGCTAACAGGATACTCTGTTTTGGGAAGTATCTGTAAGGCAAATACTAAAAATCCCCTTGATATCCAGTCTTTGGTATATGTTCATGCATGCCATTCACATGTGTATGTCTATTGACTCTGAGCCCTGGATAGGCACCGATCTAGTCTTGTATTGAGGTTGCAACCCAAAGTCTCAGTTTTGCATCCAAACATAAAATCAAACTTAAACTTTAAATTAAACCATTAGGACTTTAGAAGTAGTTTTAGGACCAAAATCCTCTGTCTCACAACTGAATATAGGCCCCAAAGCTAGCCCCTTTGTACTTATTCCACAGTTTTGGTCTACATAAAAGAGGATTTATCTGCTTTGTATCAACATCCTAGTAAGTTCATGTGCCCATGTCATAGATGTTGAGTAGGGAATACCCCCCTTGGTTTTGCAGAGCCTAAAGAAGAAGAGGAGATATTTATGGAGTCTATCTCCTATACTATTGGCCCCTGGCTCAGGAATCCTATTAATCAATGATGGTTACCTTGTAGGGAAAATCACCAACAAATTTTGGCGACTCTACTGGGGAATATTTGTGTAAAAACCCTAATTTTAAAAAGAGAATATTTCCTAATTGTGGGTGGCGACTCCGAACCAATCTCTCAACCGGTGAGGTAAAAATTTATATGCTAGGGAGAAGATCCCTGCGTAATCCTCTGTCTGAAGAATTACCCAAAAAGATGATGTACAGGAAAAAAGGGACTGTTCAAGCCAGTCAAGAGGGTTCTCCCAGAAGTAATGATAATATTCAAGACAATCCAGGATCTTTAGAGTGGATAATACCTTATTTTTCAAACACTGAGGCTGAAATCCAGAACATATATGAAAGAGAACAGGGTAGTGGATTGAGAATGAGGTCAGAAGTGTTTCAAGAATGCCCTTTCCATGATTCCCCTGACAAATTTGAAGAAGCTAAATCCCTAAGAGATGATAATGATGATCAAAATATAATGAAACCATTTCCTTCTATGCCTAGAGAGGAGGAATTAGTTGAAAAAATTAAGAGCTTAAGGGCAGAAATAGAATATCTGCAGGCAGTAAAAATTAGAGATGACATGAGACAGAAAGTGCAAGCTTTGAGAGTTGCTCAGAATGATTCAATTCCTACCCTTGAAAATGCAAATATGCAGAGAAATCAACAAAGAAATGAAGTCCAGGATCAACATAATGATCAAAAATAGAATGCAAATAATGCTAGAATACCATTGAACACTGTAAGAAATCAGAATGCGAATAGAAATGTAAATGCAAATCAGTTTGGTAGACAACCGATGTAGCTGGACAGATTCAGACAACTTGTTTTTGATGGCATCCCTGGCTACCCCAATCCTATTGAAAAACATGTGAGGCTACAAGTGCCTAAGTTTTTAGGAAATAATACTGTGTCAGGAGAAGATCATTTAAAATCTTTTCAGAATATCATGGACAACTTTGAGGTTGAGCATGAGGATATTTTCATGAAATTATTCATGCAATCCTTAGTTGATGAGGCTAGAGAATGGTATAAGGGTCTGCCTGATAGAAGTGTTTCATCATGGGAGGACTTCAGGAGAATATTCAAAGAACAATATGGTGACAAAACTGATCCAAGTTTCTTCATAAATGAGTTCACTGGCATTACCAAAGGATCAAATGAACAGGTTGCTGACTTCAATGCTAGATTCATGAAGGTACTGAACAAACTGCCACATCACCTGAGGCCTAATGAACCTATGTGCATAGTGTTGTACATAAATGCTTTTGATGCTAAAACAACTTATGGATTAAGAGATAAGGGTCCTCACAGCCTCAGAGATGCTTTCAAAATTGCAACAAATATTGAAAATAATAGAAAAGTGTCTAGTAAGACAAATGGAAGAGATGATATAAAATTTTTGCAAAATCCAAATACTAAATCTCAAAGCGTTCAAGGTAGTGCATCTACTTCTAAAGATAAATTAGATAAATTGACAACTATTGTCAAGGACCTGAGCTATAGGATGGCTAAAAATGAAAAGGGGATAGGTCCTGACAGACAAGTTTACCAAAGGCAAGAAAGAAAACCATCATTACATGATATGCCATATAATACCAACTGCCATAATGGTAAACCCATTCTCCCAAACAGCAACCCAAATCCAAGGAATCAAAATGTTAAGGAAACACCTGACCCTTTGAAGAAGGCTGTTAATATTGTTAATGACACCCCATGGTGCATAATATGTCAGATGCCTCACTCACAGTCATAATGTATGATTGCCCAGTCTCTATATAATAATGTTGTTGCCTGTGATGAATGCAATGAACCACATTGCATGGAGGATGACAATGTCAATATGCTGTCTACAAACAAAGAGTATCCCTCCCAGGATGCTGATGCAAATGCAAATGATGAGATTAAGGTTTGCCAGCAGTTTCCCTGTGATGAAGATGACGAAGATAATTATGCTTATGCTCAGGACTCACAATTTTTTGAATAATTTGAGGAGACCATCTGATAAAGAAATTAGAGCCTTCACAGCTATAGCAGTAGCTCAAGTCAAAAGCAATTACAATCTCAGGGGTAAAGCTTAGGTAAGTAATTTACACCAACCAGAGAATACCTTTACAAGCTAGCCAGTGCATAGTCATAAAGGGACTGAGCCACAAAAGAAACAATGGAGCAATAAGAAGAAAAATTTTCAGCAAAAAATAGGTCATGATTCTCAAGGACCAGAAAATAGAGTTCCCTAGGTTGAGGATCAAAACAAAAATTTTCAGATCAAAAATGACAGTCAAGGAGCCATAAAAATTAAGGCTGGGTCATATCAAAATAAAAATAAGACCATGGATCACGCTACAACTGTTATACAAAATTATGTTCCATTTGACATAGCTCAGGTCTTGTCTAAGGTAAAAGTTTCTGTTCCATTGATGGAGTTGATGAAAGTTGAGGAGTTTAGAAATAAAATGTTGTCCTTGATTTCTGGAGTACCCTGTCTCGCTAATCAAAATATTGAGACTCAGGGTAAGAAACAAACCTTATGTATTGAAGAGGATGAGACTCCTGAAGTATATCTAGGGATGACCATGACCAAGTGCCCTTCACAGGTTGAACCATTTTATGTCTCCCTTGTCATAAATTGAAAAGTGATTAAGAATTGTATGCTTGACTCAGGAGCATCAACAAATATCATGCCTTTAGCTGTCATGCAACAAGCTGGGTTAAAGATAGATAAGGCGTGTGGGAAAAGCTATGCCATGGATGCTAGAGAAGTGCCTGTCATTGGAATTACGAAAGATGTGGATTTCAGACTAGTAGCATATCCAGAAAAGACCTACAAAATGAATATAATAGTTATTGATATCAAGCCACAGTATGGCATGTTGTTGTCAAGAAGATGGGCAACGTTGATTGGTGGAAGTATGCAACTAGATATGTCATATGCCATGATCTTGATGAATGACAGAGATGTTAAATTGATTAGAGAAGAAAGATCACTAAACACAGTTGAGGGTCAAGAGTCAGAGGAGCATAGATGCTTTGTGGACACTGACTGTGATAATTTTAGAGTTGTCTCAGATGATAAAGAGGATAAAGAAAGAGATATGTGCATTCAAGAGCTTGACCAACAGGGTCTCTAGACCATGTACTTTGATGGAGCTTGTTCAAAGGAAGGCTCTGGCGTTGGCATTGTATTTCTGTCTCCAACTGGTAAGCTTCTAAAATTCTCATTCTTGTTGAAGTTTACCTGTACAAATAATATTGCAGAGTATGAAGCTCTATTATTAGGATTGAATGTTTCTTTGAAGCATGGGATCAAGATGCTCAAAGTATTTGGGGATTCAGAGTTAGTTGTTTCCCAAGTCAGAGATAAGTATGCATAAAAAAAAAGAAGTTAAAACAGTATAAGCATGTTGTTTGGGATACAATTGAATTGTTTGATGCTTTTTCAATAAACTGGATTGAGAGATCAAAAAATGTCAGGGCAGATTTTTTAGCTAATGTAGTTGTAAGGCTAGATGATGTTACTCTGACAGATGTTAAAAATGTTGAAGTCAAACTCAGACCTGCAGTACCAGATAACATATGCAGCTAGCAGGTATTTGATGATGATAAGGATTTACTGAGATCTCTACATTGCATTGATGAAATTGAGAACCAAGAAATGGATTTTCAGAACTTTGTAGAGGTTGTAGATGGAAAAGAAACTCTCTTAGGGAAGGAGGTAATTCAACTCAAGACAAATAAAATCCCTAGAGGGCTGGTTGCTTTAGAGAGAGCTTTTGACAATAGGGACCAATTTGTTACAAAAGCATCTCCAACAAACAAGAATGATTTAGAAGAGATAAACTTGGGGACATCTCAGGCCCCCAAGAAGGTATATATTGGCACACAACTCAAGCCACATATTAGGAGTATGTTGATTGCACTACTGAGAAAATATAGGCATGTTTTTGCCTGGTCGTATGAGGACCTGAAAGGTTATAGAGAGGATTTATTTCAGCATGAAATCCCTTTGAAGCCTGGAGCTAAGCCATTTAGACAAAAGCAGAGACCTATCAACCCAACTTTAGCTCCTAAGATGTAGGAAGAACTTATGAAGCTCAGGGAGGCTGGAATAATTATGCCTATTAGACACTCAACTTGGGTGTCCAACCTTGTCCCAGTTAGAAAGAAAAACGGTGACATAAGGCTTTGTGTGGACTTTAGAAATCTGAATGATCCTTTTTGAAGGACAATTATCCATTGCCAAACATGGAAGCCATGTTGCAGAAGGTGAGTGGCTGTGAACTTTTATCCATGATGGATGGATTTTCAGGGTACGATCAAGTGAAAGTAAAAGAATCAAAACAATTCAAGACTGCTTTCACCACTCCATGGGGAACCTATGTATATGTGAGAATGCCATTTGGACTGACAAATGCAGGTACCACATTTTAGAGGGCCATGGATGTTGCTTTCGCAGGATTGATTGATTCAATCCTAGTTGTATATTAAGATGAATTGACAGCTTATTCAAAGAAGGAAGAGCAGCACTGTATGCACTTGGAACAAATTTTTATTAGAGCATTGGAATATGGTATCTCACTTAACCCAAAGAAATGTGCTTTTGGGGTAGTGGAAGGAATTGCTTGGGCACATTGTTTCCAAGGATGGAGTCAGGATTGATCCTGAAAGAGTGGCTGCAATTGACAAAATCTAGATCCCTAAAACAGTGAAGGGTGTTCAGTCCTTCTTTGGACAAATTAATTTTGTTAGGAGATTTGTTCCTAACTTTGCAGAGACCACAAAAGATATCTCTAAGATGTTGAAGAAAGGTGCAACTGTCAAATGGGAAGATGAAGCAACTAAATCATTTCATAATATAAAAGAGGCTCTAAAGATGGCTCCTGTGTTAAAATCTCCTGATTTTTCTAAGCCATTTCAATTATTCTCGTTTGCTTCTTTCCATACTATTGCTGCATGCTTACTACAGAAAAATGAAGAAGGTTTTGAACAACCTATATCTTTCTTTAGCAGGTCATTGCAGGCTGCTGAATTGAAGTATGACATATTGGAAAAACAGGCATATGCACTCGTTAGAGTAGTCAAGAGCTCCAGACCATATTTGGTAGGCTCTCAGATAGTTGCATATGTGCCTCATGCAGCAATCAAAGATATCTTTACTCAGCAAGAGGTAACTGGAAGGAGATGCAGATGGATAAATAAATTGCAAGAGTTCAATGTTGAAATATAGGTCACAAAACCGGTAAGAGGACAAGGTTTGGCAAAATTGATGACACAGTCGAATCTAAAGGAGTGCCAAGTGAATGTAACGCATAATAATATTATAAATATGTCAGAATCTGAATGGTATAAGGACATAGTACATTATTTGCAGAATTTGAACTGTCCTTCCCATCTCAGTGATAATCAAAGGAGGACTTTAAAGCTACATGCTATTAAATACATCATTATTCAAGGAGGGATGTATTGGAAAAATCGTGATGGTGTATTACTCAGATGTGTGAATGAGGATCAGGCTAAGGATATCCTAAATGACATGCATAATGGAGTGTGTGGTGGACACTATGCTGCCCAAACAACATCCCACAAAATTCTCAGAGCAGGCTATTGGTGGCCAACTCTCTTCTCAGACGCACACAAAATGGTAAGAAAATGTGAGTCTTGCCAGAGGTTCTCAGGAAAGCTAAAATATGAAGGTGCATTGCCCCTTAAGATTGTGACTATGGAAGCTCCATTTCAGCAATGGGGAATTGATTTTATAGGGGAAATCTCAAAAAAATCAAGTGGACATAGTTAAATTTTAGTGGCTACTGACTACTTCACTAAATGGATTGAAGCCATTCCAACTAAAAAGGCTACAAGCAAAGTGGTGATGGATTTTATTCTAGAAAATATTATTATTAGATTTGGAGTTCCAGCCAAATTGGTCACAGATAATGCAATGTACTTTAGGTCTGGTGAATTTATTGATTTTTGTAGCAACTAAGGAATTGATTTGTCACATATATCACCATATCATCCACAAGGGAATGGTCAGGCAGAGTCAAGCAACAAAAGTGTCATGAAAATCATCAAAAGGATGATAGATAAAAACAAGAGGTCTTGGGATTCAAAGCTAAAGTTGGCATTATGGGCTGATAGGGTGACAATAAAAAGAGCAATTGGAAGGTCACCTTTTGAATTGGTATATGGTGCAGTAGCTAGGTTACCTGTGAACAACCTCCTGCTAGTTTATAAGTTCATCCAAGGGAACGATGAGGAGATTGGAGACCCAATGACTGAAAGAATAAATCAGCTGGTTGCACTAGATGAAATAAGAAGGGAAGTACAAAAAACAAACATCAAGACACAACAAAAGGTGAAATATCTGTTTGATAGAAGGGCTATAGAGAGAAGGTTTCAGATAGGTGATCTGGTCCTTATGTGGAATGCAAAAAGTTAGGATAAGGGCAAACACGGTAAATTTGAGCCCTTATGGACTGGCCCATACCAAATTGGCACTATTCATGGAGATGATTCTTATTTTCTCCAAGCCCTAAATGGTGAATTGCTGGATTTGCCTGTGCACAGTAAATTCCTTAAAGCTTTTTTCTCATAAATGATTACCTTGTGTGCACAATGTAAATTAGATGTAAATATTTTGTACATGCCTTGTATAGTCGATCATGTTTTGAGTTTTGCATTTTGTCTGGTCTGCCCCGAAGTAGTCTGGTCCTTGTTGCAGTCTTGCACCTGCATGTCCCCAATCGAAGCCTGTGTTGGTAATCATTTATGTTTAGGGTTTTAAGCTTCAATGTTTGTAGGTTTCCTCATTCAAACCCCAAATTTTTTGAGTCATGGGATCTTGCATTGTTTTGTATATTCTGATGCTGGTTTTCTGTGGTGGGTTCCTGGTTATTAGGTTTCATCCTTGTGCTTTAGTGTTCATAGGTTGACTAGCCCCTACATGATGTTTTACTGCTTTTTCCTGTCACACTCATGAAAAATGTTAAGTTTTTGTATGTGTAATTGCAAATGTATGTTGGTGGGCTTGTGAAATTTCTATCAGTTTCCAAAAATGGTGAAAAAATTGAGTTATATGCATTTCTGAATGCATATCGAGTTGCATATACAAGGGGGAATCTATTGCAGATTGCCCGGGGATATTCTACAGTTGTAAGCATTTCCAAATGCATATCAGGTTCAAAAGGATGCATGTACATTGGGGGAATCTTCCGCAAGATTCCTGGAATATTCTCTGCATGTATATCGGGTTTTTCTTGTACATGTTTTGTTGTATGTCTTAACATACAAAGGCTTTATGCAAGCGAAAATGTGCAATGGCGGAATATACATTGAAGATTCCTTGAAGATGCCGCCGTTGTATGGAGCAGGTGAGTTGTATGTTTGTTTTGTTGTATGTTCGACATACAACGCCAAATATACATTGTGGATTTCAAAAAAGGGGTTCAAAATAGGACTAAAATGTGGGTCGGGTCCGCAAGTATATGCGGGAAGGAATGAATGTATGTCTGACATACATTGAGTTTATACATTGAAAAGGTATAATTGGTGGGGCCCGCCGCAGGTTTATACAAACAAGTTTGTACATGTTCGACATACAAAGGGAGAATGTATATCAAATATTCTAAAAAGATTCTCTACTTGTATGTTTGTGTTTGTATATTCAGCATACAAACAAAATATACATACGAAAAATGCAAAGGATAAAGTGCAAGCTGGACCTGAAATTGAATTCTAATTTGTTTTATAGCATCTGACGTCCGCCCTGTATGTTGAAAGGTTGTATATGCATTTGCTCTTGCATATGCAAAGGGTTTTGAAGGGTGAACAATGAAGCTTGTATATGCATTTGAGCATGCATATACAAGGCGAAAAGGGCAAAATAGGAAAAGGAAAAGTCAGCGATAGAAGTATGGGGTGCCTATGTGGCATGTAATTATTGGCTCTTGGCTTTTTGCGATTTTTAGTGCCATGGATCTCAGCAATGGAATCATGATCGACGACCAGGTTTTGAGGTTGTAACATTGGTTCTCTTTGCATTCTCAGGCTTGTTTTGAGTGAGAAAACTCTATGAACACACTGCTAAAAGTGAAAAGGGGGGCCTATGGGTAGCTGAGGCAATAATGATGGATTTGTAGAGGATGATCGATGGAGTTAACGGGTCAACAACTAGATTGAAGATGAAAGTCCTTGAGTGGTGGTGCGGATCCCGATTCCACCTGCTTATTCCTCTTTGTCTCTCTACTGCATTTACTATTTCTGAGTGCCATTCCTCATGCATTGAATCTGGCAGATTTTTGATTTGCCTTGTAATTAATTTTGCTGAGTACATAGTCTTGGTATAAAAGGCCAAACTGTGTTACTCATTGTTGTTGTTGAAAACTGGACAAATTTTGGTGCTGTGACACAATACAACTTCATTGGTGGCCCTATTCTTGATGTCTTGTAAGTTTATGAGTCTCATGTTGTATGTTTTTCTGTATAAATCTACTGATATCATGATGATTTAAATGAGTAATGCTATATTGCATGTATTTTTTTATCTATCTCCAAATTGAGTGTGTTCTTCTTATGAATCTAAGCATCTAAGGGGTGTTTATGATTGTAGAATATAGGTTCGCTGTGTTGAATGCTTGGTTTCTTACTTCTGCTCAAGGAGTAGATTAAATGTTCTAGATCAAGTGTTGGGAAGAAGACATTGCAATAAGGATATCAGTAAACAGAGCTAACAGGATACTCTGTTTTGGGAAGTATCTGTAAGGCAGATACTAAAAATCCCCTTGATATCCAGTTTTTGGTATATGTTCATGCAGGCCATTCACATGTGTATGTCTATTGACTCCGAGCCCTAGATAGGCACTGATCCAGTCTTGTATTGAGGTTGCAACCCAAAGTCTCAGTTTTGTATCCAAACATAAAATCAAAATTAAACTTTAAATTAAACCATTAGGACTTTAGAAGTAGTTTTAGGACCAAAATCCTCTGTCTCACAACTGAATATAGGCCCCAAAGCTAGCCCCTTTGCACTTATTCCACAGTTTTGGTCTGCATAAAAGAGGATTTATCTGCTTTGTATCAGCATCCTAGTAAGTTCATGTGCCTATGTAATAGATGTTGAGTAGGGAATACCCCCCTTGGTTTTGCAGAGCCTAAAGAAGAAGAGGAGATATTTATAGAGTCTATCTCCTATACTGTTGGCCCCTGGCTCAGGAATCCTATTAATCAATGATGGCTACCTTGTAGGGATAACTGGGAATAAGCATCTAGTCTAAAAAAATCACCAACAAGGACAAAGTTATCTGTTAATGATTGTCCAAAATCTCCTTCTAAGGTGGAGGACATGAGCAGAGTACCTTATGCTAGTGCTGTTGGTAGCTTGATGTATGCTATTGTCTGCACAAGACCAGACATTACCCAAGCAGTGGGAGTCCTTAGTCGATTTATCGCTAATCCTAGATGGGTACATTGGGATATAGTGAAGCGAGTGTTCAGATATTTGTGGGGTATTTTTGAGTATTCCCTATGTTATCATGGTAATCGTACATGACTTCTGCATTCTATGTGTATTCATGGATTTGTAGATTCTGATTGGGCAGGTGACATTGACAACAGGAGATCCACCAGTGCTTACGTGTTTACTATGTTTGGTGGTACAATTAGTTGGATGAGTAAGCGGCAACCCATGGTCGCTTTGTCCATGATAGAAGCAGAGTATATGGCAAATACTCATGCTTGCAAGGAAGCCATTTGGCTTAAGAGATTGTGTTCAGATATTGGTGTTGATGCATGACATATTACTATATGTTGTGACAGTTAGAGTGCGATTTGCTTAGCAAAGAATCCAACTTTCCATGCCAGAACAAAGCATATTAATGTACAATTTCAATTTGTGTGAGACATGGTAGAGGATGGGAAGGCGACATTGAAGAAGGTAGACACTTTGAATAATGTTGTAGATGTATTGACAAAACGAGTGGGCACAAAGAAGTTCAAATGGTGTTCGAAGTCTATGGGCCTCTCGGTCTATAGCAGTTAAATCCTGTTATTTTCATTGGCTCTTGAAAGGTGTTCGACAAGTGGGAGAATGTTGGGAATTAAGTTGTCTCAACCTTTGCAAGTTTCTAGCATTTATTATTTAATTGTATTTATTTTTTTGCCTATTATTGTAATTTGGATGCAAATCATATTTCGTCACTTTGTGGGAGTTGGCACGGTGATGTGTCATCCTACATGGAAGGTGACCACATGAATTTTTGTCCTCATATGAGGAGATAGGCATCCCACCTTGTGGTAGAGGTGTTTTTCCATGTGTCAGCATCTTTTGGGTGTTGTAAGAGGTTTATGACGCGTAATGACCATGACAGATTCTTATGACAGAATCTATGACATGTAAGAGCCAGAAATGGAAGATTCTATGACAGGTGAAGACAAGTCTTAGAAAACATATTGCATGGAGGAAGCAGGTGCCCAAGTTTGACTATGACAAGTTTGTAAGAGAATCTTCTATTAAAAGTCAGTTATGGCAGATTCTCTTACAACTGTAAGAGTTATCATATATGATGGATTTTATGACATTGTAAGAGCATCTATCATACCTTAATTGGGCAAATTTGGGGCGCCCAAGTTGGGGAGTTGTAAGGGATGAAAGAGAATCTCTTACAAGTGTCATACACATGTTTTATGACCTTGGAAATTGGGCCACATTGATTTGGATGAGTTCCTTGTGTGACTTGCTCTAGAAGCTACCTCCATTCGTACTACTTCTCTTTATATACAGGTGCTTGGAGTTGGAGATGCATAGTTGATTTGACATGTATTGTTACGCTGCTAGAATATCTCCAGATACGAGTGTTGAAGACTTGCATTGCAAGTGTGTTGTACACATTGTTGTTTTGATAATACATTGTGTAGGTTTTGGAGTGTGGGGTTTTTCTTCCATTAAGGGTTTTCCCCACATTATATCTTCTCTCTCTCTCTCTCTCTCTCTCTCTCTCTCCTGTCTACATTCTATGTGTATGTGTATTGCATAAATATCTCTGTTATTGTGTTAATAACTATGTAACTGTAAGGTTTAAAAAGAATTCGCACTCATCTCTCCTCATTAGATTAGTGTAGGAAGCGTATTTCATACACCTAGCTTCCTTTCAGAATGGTCCTTGGTTTTTTGGAAATTCAGGCATTTTTCTATCCCCATGGACCGTTTTCTTCGATCCTTCCACTTCCAAGCTCACAATTGTTCCTTTGTGGATAAGGCTTTACAATTTTCCCCCTGTTATGCGGACCTCAGATCTCATCAAAAGTTTGATTGATCAGGTGGGTGTTTTTGTTAAGATTGATTCAGAGGAGGTTACTTCTTCTCGCAAGTACATAAGGGTTTGTGCTTTGGTTGACATTTCCAGACCTCTTCCCCACTCCATCTGCATTCACTCTTCTAAGGGTACTTGGATGCAGTTTTTGAATTTTGAAGGACTTCCCTTTAGGTGTAATCACTGCAATAATTTGGGACACAAAGTTGAGGCTTGCACTACTAAGCATTTAATTGGAGCGAGATATATCAAGCTCAAAAAATGGGTGAAAAAGCCTAGTGTTCCTAATGTGGATTTTATCTGGCAGAATCATGGGAAATTCTTTTCTCCTTCCTCAGTTTTTGAGTCTATCCTTGAGCCTCCTGCGGTGACCATCTCCCCCTTCCCGTAGTTTTGGTTACTAATAAAGTTGATGTTCTCCTACCTGACTCAGAGGAGGATGGCTCTGATTTGAATGGTGCTTATCCTTTCATGGAGGATTTGGAAGAGAATTTTGATAATTTTGAATAGGATTTAGTTTTGGTCCCTCCACTGAAACTTGGGGTTGGTCAAAGGGATAGCAGCAAAATCAAATCAGGTTGTGGGACTACGAGGAAGAAAGGGTGAAAGTCTGATGCAGAGAAACTCCACATTGAAGGAATGGATGCTGTGGAAGGGGGTTCTCAATGGACTATGGAGACTCTTCTTTCATGGCACGGCAAAAAAGTATAGTTCATTTCAGGTTTGGGCTTATGGCCTCATGTGCTATGTATCTGGGCTCCCTCTAGACTCTATCTGAGGTTTGTGTTTTTCTTCCTCTCCTTAGCTCTTCTTAGGATTTTCTTCTTTCCTCTTGAGATTATCTTATTTCTCTACTCTTCTTTATTTCTAGCCTGGCTGGCCTTCTGTTCCTTATTTTTATGCTTATATAAAAATAATTCTCTTACGAAAAAAAAAATTAAAATATCAATTTACATATTTAGAAAAATTAAAATCATAAATAATATTTGAGACAATGGATTGGAAATTTGATGCAGTTCATAGGAGCAACTTAAAATAGTGCACATGAGATGGGATGATGCGTGCATCAAATGAAAGAGTAATGTGGCATTATTATGGATACATGTGGCATGAAAATATTTCAAAGCATTGCCTACCATGTTTATATTTATTTTTTCAATGTTTTCCTTTTTCAATACAATGTCACTTGATCATGGCATCCATGAAAATATGAAAAGCTTTTAAAATCTCATCACATACCTACTTGGAATCTTCACGAGCAAATATTTTGTGTGACTTTTTTCAAAAGAGAAGTTTTGGCATAAATGGAGAAGGAAAATTGGTGATGGTGAAATTGAATGGCCAATGACCATTCACTTATCTTGCACGCCTCTTCGAAGCCCTCCACTATTAATCATCTATGCTAGTTTGGTCCGACTCGTAGTTTCTTGTAGATAAAAGTAATTAGTGGTTTCTTAAGAAGAGAGCATACAGTTTTGTTGCTGGTGGATGGTTGTTGTCCATCCATAATTTGAACATTGAAAGAATATAGTGATATGTGTTGTTGTCCCACATTAGAAAAGAAATGGAGTAAATTAAATATGTTGACATGCATGCAAGTAAAGTTGTTGTTGAATAGTAGTGGGTAAAAGAAGGTATGCAAGTAATTTTTTTTGTTTCAGTTAATAATTGCAAGTGTAGTTCCCTTTACCAATCATCTTCTTGTTTCCCAAGCATGTCGAGCCCATCTAGTTGAAATGATAGGCCTAGATATAGAATTGACAAGACTTGCCATTCATCAGGACTATCTTCTTGCATCATTACATGTCCCCAATTAGAAAGAGTTTCATTATTAGTGTCTGTCAATGGATATGGAGATGTATGGTGTGAATTCCATGGATGGTAGATTTTGAAATTCTTTCCCAACGGGTCATAATATCTTGCTCTGATGAACTAATATCATTGTGAATGTTTCTAAATGGTTGGTATAGCAGCAATTTACTCCAATAGAATGCTTGAAAACATTGATCAACTGTTGTTGAGATGGTGGTGGAACAAGGGGAGACTCAAACAATAGCCAGTGTTAAGCATTCTTTTCATTTTTTAGACTTCCAAGATGTTGTAAATGTCCTTTTTTGAACCACTTCAGTAAGTGACATTATTTCCAATTGTACTGGTCATGCCATGTATGAATCAATGAAGCTTGGAGATGGGATGTTACTACTATTAGAGATAGCTAGACTTTAGTGTGCAATGGGTACACTAAAGAGGTCTTAAAGGTGAATTATTAGGTTCTAAAGCAAATGATGTGTTTCCCTCATTGTAGTTCCCAATGGACACATGCCATCTTTAGATTGTTGGCATGAAATGATTGATTGAAAGTTACACTTTCTATCCCTCTCTCTCTATCAATCCTCCTCTCTTAATATATATTTTTCTCTCCCTCCCTCTCTCTTCTTCCCCCATCCCTATAACATCTGATCTAGAATATTAGATATCCTTAAACATAATAAAAACAAAATTCTCACTTATTTTTTTTAATTATCTGTAATCAAAGATATTACATTTGCAATTTCAAGAACAATACATATATTTAGAAAATAGTCACTTCAAATGCGACTAACAAAATTCCACATATAACAAATTGTCATATTTCTTATGACTTATAATTTTTACCAATATCTTTTACAAAATAAGCAATGTATTCTTGTTCACAAGTCTTCGACAGTCAACTGTGTGTGTGTGTGTGTGAGAGAGAGAGAGAGAGAGAGAGAGAGAGCATCACCCTGGTGCTTTTCCTCCAACCACAGACTGGTGGTCCCCTGCACACCTTCCTACTAGAAGTGGCCCTTTCCTTCACGAGGATATTAGATAATGAAAATCAATTGATTCTTTATGCCATTTGAGAACTAGTGATGTGTCCTAGCTAATGACAATCGGGTTTACAACTCTAGTCTAGCTTTAGCTATGTATGACCCATTCTAATTGTTCAACTATTTTGGTACACCATAAATCGACAATGCAAGTAGTCACTTTTGCATTTCTTTGGCCAAAGTTTCATATAAATGTAAAGTCGTATGTTTACTCACTCTTTTCTCGACTTGGAGACAACATTATTATTTTTCAATTCATATCATATATAAAATAATTCTTTTCAAATTGTTTATACCATATTGGTCTTAAAGACATATTAAAAACCCTTATCTTTTAGACAACTAGATAAGTATAGGGTGAGAGCTTAGGTGATTATGTATCATACATTGAGTCCCTCTTTGCATCCTTGCAATCACGAGTCTATGACGTCCTATCATCTACTCAATGACTTTCCTACCTATTTCTGTGCTCATTTATGTTCCTCTACCATAATTTACAAGATTCTAACATTTAAGTAATATGGAATAACGACTAAAGATTCTATCTGTCTTAGTCTTAACTTCCATTATTTGTCATCTTAACTTCCACTACTTGTAGTAGCTCAACCAATAGAGCATGGTCACATGATTGCCTTCAGTTGAGTTTTCAGGTGTTGTTTTCCAAGGTTACATTCTTGGAAAGCATTCTAAGGAAAAAATTGACAAAGGTAAGGCATGGAGAGATTCACATATACTGGAGTTAGTTCACAGTGATTTAGCTAGTCCATTTCCTCATCCATCCTTTAGCAAGGCTAGATTTGTTCTAACTTTTATTAATGACTTTTCTTGGTATATATAGTTGGGTGTACTTTCTCAAACACCATTTTGAGGCATTTGATCACTTTCAGGACTTCAAAACTTTTGGAGAGAAGCAATCCAGGAAAGCCATCAAAGTTTTGCACACTGACAATGGTGGTGAATATGTCAACCATCGTTTTGAGCAGTTTTGCACTTCAAAGGGGATTGATTTGCAGTATTTTGTTCCATACACTCTGTTATGTGTGAAAAATAGAATGAAGAAGACTAGCATGCACACTAGATCAAACCCTCTTCCACAATAACATTCAAGGAAAAGACTGAGCCAAATCACTACCAAATGGAGGAGGACTTAGGTATAGATCTTGTACTCTTGTTTTCTATGGAAAGATCATATTCAATTTAGCCTTTTTATGAAGCCCTAGGTCAAGTATGCACAAAACCCTAGTTCTAAGAAAATCAACTTATAACAAACATAAAACGACTGAAACTTAGAATCTAAATGCACAAAGATGATCGGAGAGATATAGAAACCTGTGTCTCAGAAGTTGAAGTGTTAGAGGATGAAATAAGAATCACCCAAGTCCTAGAAGTGAGAATCTGTTGATGGTCTCAACTGAGAAAATGTTCTAGGGACTACTTAGATGATAGATCTGGGGTTAGAAAGGCCCAAAAGACTAGGGTGCCAAATGCCCAAGTTTTTATAGAGGAATATTCCTAAACTTCTTTCAGATCCCAAAATCCCGACTCCTGCATAGTCTTCCTATATCTTTGCTTTTCTCAAATCTTGTACTTGTAACCTGCACACAAGATGACAAGAGAGGGTTTGGGGGGTTATGGTGTTTAGGGATTTGCCTCGGTCAAACCTCAAAATGACATTCAAGCCTTCCAAAACCATTGATAGATAAGAGAGCATGCCCTAGTAGGGCAGAGGCTAAACAAAATGAATGATAGAATGATTCAAATAACAATGATATCACCTAGGAGGTGAAGCCCTTAGGAGAATGAAGATTCTTCAACTCATAAGGAGATGGATGATGATTCCAAACCTGCAACAACACACATTGTACAAACACAAATCTATTTTAGAAACACAATGAATTCTTTGAATGCTCTTTATTCCAAGATCATAATTTTGCTATATCCATCTAGTGTTAGAAAAAGAGTATCAACCTTGCAACTATGAAAGGTTACTATTCTTCCTAGTTTTGGTCTTTTTAAATACCCTTTATCTAGGAGAATGATCTAGAACTTTCAAAGTTTTCGAAAGGTCTAAAAATGGCGATACTTAATATTTTTAGTAACTCTACATTTGACCTCAGATTGACCTAATTTTTTTTCCAAAAGGTGCGGAACTGCTAAGTAAACATCTCGAGTGAGTTTTGACTCAAGATCATATCTGGATTGCGAGATATTAAAGTTTCTATTTTTTGAAACTATCAAAAAAGTCTTGAACTCAATTTTGAGGCACTTAGAGGTCCCTAAACATCCCAAAAAAACTTATAATTGAAGAAGTTGGTTATAGCTTGATAGATCTCTTCATGAACTTTCTGACGCATTAAATGGTTCGTCAATCGGACACCCAAACCAAAAGTTATGGCCTCTAGAAGTTGGATCTCCTATTTTTGGGAAATGTAAAGGACACTTAAAAGAGTTGTAAAGGGGAGAGTTACACATGTTGGTAAGTGATTTGGCACATCACAAGGCATCTTTGATTGGAGATAATTTGGGTGGTTTTGGCTCATGGTTTTGTAATTACCATTGATGATTTACTATATTATATCTCCTATATATCAGGAGCTTGAGATGGAGGTTGTGTGTAAGAGTCTTATAGATGTTGATTTACCTCCTAGATCTCTGGTTTGTTATACTCCTATGAAAGCTTGCTCTACAAGTATATTGTAATCTTCTTGATTCCTGAATAATATATTGGGTGGCTTTGGTGTGGGGTTTTTTTATCTAAAAGGGTTTTCCCCACGTTTATCTTGTGTTGTGAGTTTTGCATTTAGAAGTTTTTATTATCTTTCTGTTAATGCGCATCTTAATCTGTAACTGTAAAAGCATAAATATTTCTTCAGTAGATCATTGTAGGAAGTGTTTCTGCATACCTTGCTTCCTTTTATCATCTAGGTTCGTAATGAATTCAAAAACACATTTATATATGCTTTCCCGCTAGCACTCATCAAATTAAATCACAAGAGCTGACAAAGAGGAAACTTTTGAAAGGTCCCATACCGACATAACAATAATTACCCTGACCAATCAGGGAGGACTTGGGTGGTTGATGCTGTTAAAAATGAAAGCAACACTACTTCAATGGAAATATGATTCGAGATAAATTTCAGCAATCTTTAACTATGTGCTATTAACAATGGAGATTGTAACAAAACATAAACCATCAATACATAAATATACCAGAGGCATAATGAAGCACATAACACAAGTGTTTAACATGTAGAAAACCTTTTCAGGTAAAAAACTCCACCAAGGAAAGAGGTCAAGTTATATTATATTCACAAAAAAGAGATTACAAATACATTCACTTCCTCTGTCCTTCAACCTTCACTTTGGCAGAACCTGGGTACCTGTAAACTGTTATATGACTCTCATCTACTATGCTATGGTTTATATAGAATTTACACAACCTCAAGACATTAAATGACTTCTTACAAGTTCATAACACTTGTCAAGAGTCAACAATACAACCTTGGGTGTCCATACCCAAGAATAGCTCTTACGGGGTCATAAATGCTGTCATACATGCATTCTACACTTGGAAAAATGTGCCCATGCAAGCTTGAATGCCCTGGGGCCAAAAATACCCACTTACAACATCTTATGACACGTCATATACTATAATAAGTGTCATAGATTCTTATGACAACTTACAATTGTCATAGAATCTCTTACACCTTCTTACAACATCTATGACGTGCGTCATAACACTAAAAATAGATTATTCCTCCACATGTGCACCCCACTTTGACCAACTACCATTTACCATAGTAAATGACATCTCGTAACTACCGCCGGTAACTTCGGGACTTACCATGCAGTAACTCCATAATTACCATGGAAATAAATAATTTTTACTTCTGCTGGTGAAACTTGTACATCCCTTATGGGTAATTACAAATAATAAATGGAATAATACAATAATGGGATTTACAAGGTTGATGGCACCTTATCCCAACATTCTCCCACTTGACATTATACATTGTAAATCAACTCATAGGAAATCAAATGAAAAATAATCAGGCACTAGAAACAAGGTCCATGGCCTCTTTACACCATACAAACTTCTCTGTGCTCATAGGCTTGGTCAATGAATCTGCAACATTCTCCTGAGTGTCTATCTTATTTAGCTCAATCTCTCCATTTACAACCAACTCTCGAACAAAGTGATACTGAACATCAACATGCTTAGTCCAAGCATGATACATGAGATTCTTGGCCAAACAGATAACACTCTAGCTATCACAACCAATCTGAATGATCCTGCAATCAAATCCAATACCTATACACAATCTCCTCAACCAAACTACCTCCTTAGAGACATGAGTAGTAGCCATATACTCTACTTCTGTGCTGGACAAATCAACTGTGGGCTGCCTCTTGCTCATCCAACTCACTGAACCTCCAAATAGAGTAAACACATAGCCACTAGTGGACCTTTGACAATCCAAGTCACCTGCCCAATCTGCATCAACAAAACCCTGTATGTCCAAATATTTATCAGCACTATCGGTACTAGAATAAACTAAATAATGATCAGGAGTACCTGCAAGATATTTAAATACCCTCTTTGCATAGTTCCAATGCTGTCTACCAGGGTTAGACATAAATCTGCTCAAAACTCCCACTGCTTGGGCAATATCTGGTCTAGTGCAAACCATTGCATACATCAAACTCCCTACTGCACTAGCATATGGCACATTAGACATATCCTCAAGATCATCCTCAGTCTTTGGACACATATCTAATGAAAGCTTAGTACCAATGGGTAAAGAAACTCTAATTGGATTACAGTCCTACAAACTAAACCTTTGCAAAATAGTATTCACATACTTACTTTGTGACAATCAAAGCTTTCTGTTAACTATGTCCCTCCTGATCTCCATTCCCAAAATATACCTTGCAACACCAAGATCCTTCATCTCAAATGCACCTAAAAGTTGGGCTTTAAGCTCACTGATCATACCCTTAGTATTGCTGAAAAACAACATGTCATCAACATACAAAGCAATAACCAGTGTAGAGTCATCAACATAATGAATGTAAACACAATGATCCTCCTCGCTTCTAACAAAACTCAATTTCAAAACAAATGAGTCAAAATTTTGATACCACATTTTGGGGGACTGTTTTAGACCATAAAGAGACCTCTTTGACCTGCAAACCCAATGTTCTTTTCCTTTTACCTCAAAACCTGTAGGCTGTTGCATGTAAATTTCTTCTTCAAGATTTCCATGCAAGAACACAGTCTTAACATCCATTTGCTCAATCTCCCAATCATAAGCTGCAGCAATGGATAAGATAAATCTAATAGAAGTCAATTTAGCAACAGGAGAGAATATCTCACCAAAATCAACTCCCTCTCTCTGGGAGTAGCCCTTGGCTACCAGTCCAGCCTTGTACTTCTCCAATGACCCGTCTACTCCAAACTTCTTCTTGAAGACCCACTTACATCCTATGGCCTTTCTTCCTTTAGGCAAACGAACAAGATTCCAAGTGTTACAAGAGTCTAAAGCCATCATCTCCTCTTGCATGGCTAACTGCCAAGACTCACTATCATCTGTAGAAATAGCTTCCCTGTAGGATCTAGGTTCATCGTTAGTACTCAATAAAGCATATACACAACAGAAATCTGGTGGGCTATACCTGTCAACTGGATTCCATTGTCTTGTGGATCTCCTCAAGGGTGGAGTAAGAGACTCTACTTGTTCTTCTGCATGATCATCTACACCAACTTCTTCTGTAACAATAGATTCATCTTCATCAGAACTACTTGAATCTTATTCTTATTCTTCTTCACCCCCCAATCGATCATTCTATTCTTCCTGAGGTGCATCTTGCTGCTCTAAATCAAAGTGCACCTTCTTTACCTTTTCATTTTGTTCTTTTGGTTGGTCAGGTTCAAAAATAGCTCTAAGTTCCCTAAAAATAACATCTCTAGAAAAGATAATCTTGTGGGTTAGTGGATTCCAAAGCTTATAACCTTTGACATTATCACCATATCCAATGAATGTACACTTTTCAGCTTTTGGATCCAACTTAGATCACTTTTCCTTAGGCACATGAACAAAAGCCTCAGAACCAAAAACCCTTAAATGTGAAATAGAAGGTTTCTTACCTATCCACACTTCATAAGGTGTTGAATCAAGAGCCTTACAAGGAGATCTATTTATCAAGTAGCAAGCAGTACACATAGCCTCTACCTAAAAGCATTTATCCAACTGTGCATCACTAAGCATACTTCTGGCCCTTTCCATAATTGTTCAGTTCATCTTTTCTGCAATACCATTCTGTTGTGGTGTATACAAAGTTATCTTTTGTCTGATAATACTTGCATGTGTACAAAACTCATCAAATTCCTTAGAGCAATATTCCCCTCCATTGTCAGATCTTAATATTTTTATTTTAAAACCTGATTGGTCCTCTACTAAGACTTTGAATTCCTTAAACTTAGTGAAAACTTTAGATTTATGTTTCATAAAATAAATCCATGTAAATCTGGATACATCATCAATGAAGGTGACAAAATAATGAGATTTTCTGATAGATTCATTATCCACAGGCCCAAACACATAAGTATGAATAATTTCTAACTTCTCTTTTGCTCTATTGCTTACTGAAGGAAATGATTTTCTATTTTGTTTACCAAACACACAATGCTCATAGAAATCAAAGTGCTCATCAGAATAGGAGAAACCATCCAATAAATTTTTATTCTTAATAGTTTTTAATACATTATTGCTTGTGTGGCCCAATCTACGTTGCTACAACATACATGTATTTTCAGTATTAGCCTCAGATACATAGGAGGCATTATAAACTGTAGTGGCTTCAAGCTTAAACAAGTTCCCGAATCTCTTCCCTTTCGCTACCACCAAGTTCCCTCTCACTAATCTACAGCCATGCTTGTCATATGTCACATGCATTCCCAAATCATTCAACTTCAAAATTGAAATTAGATTTCTAGCTAATCTAGGAACATGCAAAACACCAGGGAGGGTTTTAATCCTCCCATCACTGAAACACGACAATACCTTTCCTTTCTCGACAATCGGATATGTAGAGTTGTCACCAAGGTAGATATTACCTCCATCATATTCTTCATATGTGGAGAACCATTCCTTATGCGGGGTCATATGAAATGAGCATCCTGAGTTAACCAACCAGTGATCATTAGAAACAAGATTACATGTAGAAAGTAAAATGTTTTCACCTGCATTCGAGGGCTTATTCGAAGTACTCTCCCACTGTTTCTTGGGGTTTCTGCACTCCTTCACATGTCCCCTTTTATCACAGTTCCAGCACTTAACTTTATTCTTTTTACCAGGAGTCTTAGACCGGCCCTTGGAGTTGTCCTTAGCCCCTTTCCTTAGACCTTCCCCTGACACTGAGAGCATCCACTGAACTATCCAAACTCTTCTTCCTCAATTCCTGTGACAGTAGCACTAAAATAAGAGCATCCAACTTCAGATCTGCAAGATTAGAAGTGATAGCAAGGATAACATCCTCCCAAGACTCAGGTAAAGAACAAAGAAGTAAGATACATTTATCTTCCTCACTAACCTCAATATCTACTAAATCAAGCTGACTCAGTAACAAATTAAAAGAATTTAAATGCTCTGCAACTGATTCAACTTCTTGCATTTTCATGGAAAACAATTTTCTTTTTAAATAAAGTTTATTTACCATACTCTTGGCTTGATAGATCTCACCCAACTGTTTCCACAACTTGTATGCAGTCTTTTCCTTTGTAACATTCAATAAGATAGAGTCTGAAAGATGCAACTGGATGGTTCCCTGTGCCTTCTTATCCAGTCTATCCCACTCATCTTGAGAGACATCATCAGGTTTCTTCTCTTCTTGAACAACCAACCATTAGTTTCTTTCTTCCAACAAATCTTCCATTTTTAGCTTCCACAACTCATACCTTGTTCCGTTGAACTTCTCAATGTCCAATCGGGAGGTTGATGCAATGGTGGATGCAACCATAATAACAACACAAGATCTGCAAAACAAACACAACCAAATCTCCCACTGCAGCTATAGTTTCCACACTACCACCCAAGAGTCAAAGTTGGTCAGGCTCTGATACCAAATGTTAGAAATGAAAGCAACACTACTTCAATGGAAATTTGATTCGAGATAAATTTTAGCAATCTTTAATTGTGTGCTATTAACAATGGAGATTGTAACAAAACATAAACCCACAATACATAAATATACTAGAGGCAGAATGAAGCACATAACACAAGTGTTTAACGTGGAGAAAATCCTTTCGGGTAAAAACTCCAAGAAAAGAGGTCAAGTTGTATTATCTACACAAAAAGGAGATTACAAATACATTCACTTCCTCTGTCCTTCAACCTTCACTCCGATAGAACCTGGGTACATGTAAACTGTTATATGCCTCATCTACTATGCTATGGTTTATATAGAATTTACACAACCTCAAGAGATTAAATGACTTCTTACAAGCTCATAACACTTGTCAAGAGTCAACAATACAACCTTGGGCGTTCATAGCCAAGAATAGGCTCTTACAGGGTCATAAATGCTGTCATACATGCATCCTACACTTGGAAAAGTGTGCCCATGCAAGTTTGAATGCCTTGGGGCCAAAAATAGCCACTTACAACATCTTATAATGCATCATATGCTATAATAAGTGTCATAGATTCTTATGACAACTTACAGTTGTCATAGAATCTCTTACACCTTCTTACAACATCTATGACGTGCGTCATAACACTAAAAATAGATTATTCCTCCACATGTGCACCGCACTTTGACCAATTACCATTTACCATAGTAAATGACATCCCGTAACTACTGCCGGTAACTTCAGGACTTACCGTGCAGTAACTCCGTAATTACCGTGGACAGTAAATAATTTTTACTTCTGCCAGTGAAACTTGTACATCCCTTGTGTAATTACAAATAATAAATGGAATACTACAATGATGGGAATTACAAGGTTAATGGCACCTTATCCCAACAGGTGCCCAAGTCCAAGGGCCCCTTTTTAGTCCAAGATAAGCAAGTAGTGAGGTCCCAAGGTCCCAAATTATCATGGGTGTCGGGCAATTCTCTTTAGGATGATCAATTATAATGCATAATGTAATAAATGAGACCTAGGAGATAAACACGGAGGTAAAAAGGTAAGTGTCCACTTTTTACTCCATAACACACTCCTCAATAAAATGGAAGAATAAGTCTTTGAAGGAAATGGCAAACTGTATGATACACTCCAGATCTCTTGCACCATAGTATTGGGAAAAGGCCATTAACTGTGCTTGTTATATCCAAAGCTGTGTTCCTCACCGAGCCTTGAAGGGAGTTACTCCTTTTGAATCTTGGAGCGCTCGGAAACCATCACTTAAGCACTTTCAAGTTTTTGGTTTTCCTCCATGGGCCCACATTCATGTAGAGAAATGTAACCTACCTTGGTGTTGGAATTAGGGCTGACAACTAAGACGGGGGGTGACTTAGTTGTCTTAAAACTTTAATGTTTGTTGCAGTTAATTCTTCTTTACCACTTCTCAACAAATTAATGATATAACCATGAAAAGCAAGAATCAATAACACATGAGCATAAACACAAATAACACACTTGACACCAAGATTTCTAACATGGAAACCCAGTTAAGGGAAAAACTACGGTGGGGGTTAACCCACAAAGATTATACTCTGTTAAAAGTATTACAAAAGGGGAAGGTACATGCCTTCGGGCTCACTGTCCAGAGCTCACTACTCAAAAGAGGCTCACTTACTACAAGAATGATTGTAAAAAAGATTACAGACTGTTTGAATTGATGAGTAGCATATGTCAATGTAAGAATTTAGTTCCGGTTAAGCATAGAATATTGATCTTACACACTTCATCTTTATTCTACCCTGTTTACTACTCTGCCATAATCTAGACCTTAGATCTTTCTCTTTCTACCTTTTTCACACTACTACATCATCGCACGCCAACATCGATCAATACACTCGAATCCATCGGCTATATATATATCCATCTCAAGAAATTCAATCACCTTTCTGTTAGCCTTATGAAGAACTTAACAATCAATACAAGTACTTTGTTTTGTTGGCTGAATCCATACACCAATATTGATGCGTACCAGAAATAACACTTGCAGGTCACCATACATGTCAGCCACTAACATTATATCCATATGCAACTCACCAAAACACTTCTAGATCTGCACAAGGATCTAACACAAGTTGGCATGTTCTTCACTAAACTGTTCTGTCATATTAGGACTCGGTACTCAGATGCTCATAACTTTTAATCCATTTGTCATCGGAGGCTAAAATCTTGGATTTAGATTGTCCTGGCATTCCTCTACACTCCCTCAGATTTGCAACACACAATGATTAACTGAAGAGATCCGTTGACCAAAATACTAAACTCTGCCATATACCCTATTCCTGTCTATCTGGACTTGACAAATCTTGGAACTGACTTCTGGTATGATCTGATACTGCACTGCGAATGTGTGGGATGGACTTAATTGTCATCAATGATATCACATGACATGCCTTGCAATATCTCTTTCCAACAATCTCCCCCTTTGGCATTGATGGCAACACTTAGTGACTCCCCCTACTATGTACACTTATATCTTCTTCCACTGCTCCCCTTTGATGGATTCTTCATTTTCTTTCATTTTTCACTATCTCTCACTCCCCCTTTAACATCAATGGCAAAGGGTGGGATCCGCAAATGGGTGCTGCCACAATAATGGGTTACACTTTCTGGGACATCATAATTTTTACTGAAATCACATATTTTTAGAAAATATAATGATTTAAGCTTTGAAAGGTTCCCTTTAAAGGATTTTAATTGAAGAGGGGTTCATCAAGCCCCCTTAGATTCAAACCCCCTTGGATAGAACCCCACTAGTTTTAAACCATACATATAATGGAGTCTCCTCTACACCTATCAAAATGCTGATAAAAAACTACTTTTGATTTACCTTTTGGGGGATCAAATGAATTCATTTAAAATTTATGTTTTGTAAGTATGCAGTCTTTATTATAAGCTTCCCAAAAAGTATAATTTTAAATATTTAATTTGATTATTATATTTATTTTTTATTTCTTGTGAATGTAGGTTTTTCACCGAACATCAAGTTCTCTATTCTACACACATGGAAAATTAGTAAATTAGTGAAAAAAAATTCTAAAAAATATCTATGCCCTATGTATTGATGTCCTTGTTTCAACAAAAGAAAAAAAATTGAATTTTGATGCATATAGAAAAAGTTATGTTTTATGAAATACGCCTATGTCTAAATTATAGTTCGTTTGACTTCAAAACTTAATTTAAAAAAAAATTCAACAAAATGTTATAAAACCAAATGCATGCCCTACATCGGTGTTACCAATCTAAACTGAAAAAAAAAGAATTTTATCCTTTGTAGAAAAAAAGTTATGTGCTACAGAATACACATCACTTTAAAAAAATGTTGTTTACTATTAAAAACTAGTTATCAAAGGAGATGCAAAAAAATTATAATTTAACTACAATTTTTTTAAAAAAATATATATTTAGAATCCACAAACAAAATCTCACAAATCACTAGTTCACATCATCTTCAAATTCCTAATGGTTTAGCGGCTATAGGTGCCAAAAAGTGAAGATTTAGTTCAAAATGTTGATTCAATGTCAAGTTTGGCCAAAAAGTGTAACCCATTATTGTGGGATGACCCAATTTACCAAAATTTACACAAGAAATCTGTATACAAGGCTGCATATGTACAAATAATCCACATATTATATTTACATGAGCTTGAGAATATCCGTGAAACTATTTTTCAACTGCACAAGTTCAGAGGCCCAACTTTTGTTCATGCTATCCAAAATTGAGATGTGTCCACTTAGTAGGAATGCTTGTGTTTTTGTTTTCTTTAGATCTAAAGGATCACCTGTCCGGACTGCAACTTGAGCTTTTGATAAAGTAATAAACATTGTTTCTAACTTGGGGGCAATCAATCCCCGGAGCTCACACATTCTCTCCACAATATTGCTCTTTTCTTTAACAAGTTTCTTTATTTCATCAGTTAAGCTGATTGCTTGACACTCCTGACTTATCGGAGAAACTATTAGAGGATCAAAATTTTGAGATAGATTCAACAATTTTTGTTTCCTCTCCTTTATCTTCTTCTCAATATCCTCAATAACTTTGGGCCAAGATAGACAAAATTTGTATACATCACCTCCGTCATTAAGAGCATTTTGAATACTCTTTATACTGATATCAAGTACCTTTCTATCATTCCCTATTAGCCACTTTAGCTCACTAAATCTATTATCTAAAAATTCATTCCAGACTTTAATCTCTGCAGACTTCTCAAAGGACTCAAAGTGTGTACTTACATAATTTACAAGGCTCTTTAGATTTTCGGAGGGAGAATCAAATGGATTCTTTTGGAAAGTTGGCATTATCTTCTCCAATATACCAGATGCAAGGCCTAATAGCTCACTATCCTCTATGTGATATTTCAATATCTTTTCTCTTGCCTTGGCTTGTGTGAAAGATGCTATCTTCATCATTTGGACCGGAGAGAGAGTATCCAGGTTGATTGGTCCTTGAATCAGTTCTGGTTCATCAAACTCTAGCATTTCCTTACTCAGGAAACTCTTCACTACATCTACAGTGTCTCTTGCCACAATTTCTAGACCACCTTCCTTTCCTTGAGTTTTCTCAGTGTCAGTATCAAGACTATTTTGTTTGGGTGCATCAACATTTGCACCATCTTCGTTTGCTTTATCTTCCTTACCCTTGACTTCTTCTTCTTATTGGTTCTTAGCCTTTTCTATTTCATGCTCTTCAATCTTCAATGAATCATCTTCAGTTTGATCATTAGCTTCAACATTCACCTTTGTATCTTCTTTGGATTGATCCAGAGGAGTTTGAATACCTCCTGCATCTGTCATTTTTTCATCTTCCTTGTTCATTGTTTCCTTTTCCAGAATAGAGGAGTCATCTAATTCGGTTTGCTGCTCATTGATCTTCAATTCGTCAACATCCGAAATTGAGGAGTTAATTCCATCATTAGTCTCTTCTTCAACAATTGGAAGATTATGTCTTTTCAATGCATTCGGGAGAATATCCTGAGTATCTTTGACTATCTCATCTATTTCACCAAGCATGAGTTTATTCAATCTCTTCTTGCTCCTGAAGTCATCCTTCACTTCCTTGAATATCATTTTCATATGATCTGGAGTAATCTGAGGGCACAGATTTATTAAAATATGCTCCCTAATCTCAATGTCTTTACCTTTTGCATTTTCTTTTCTTAACTCCAAAATATCTGCTAGACTTCTTGGAATTTCAGAAGTTATTTCAATCAAAGCCTTATTGTAGATGTTAAGATTTTTGATAGTTGCTTCCCTTAGGACCTTCTTATTAGCATCACTGTAATAATAAAAGAATTCAGTCATTGTCCTTAAATTCCCATCTACAGTGACTGATTTGACGATGTCATCCACAGAGAGAGTAAGCTTTTCAACAAATATTTCAATATTTTGCCTCTTGCTTGCCCTTTTACTTCCGGAGGGATTTTCCTTAGTTACCTTGCCTATATTTGTACCTGAGGCCTTCAACTCTTTGATCTCAATATCAGAATCAGTTTCTTCTTCATCATTTTCCATGCTTTTATATGTCCGAGTGGCCTTAGTTTTCACTCTTTTCCCTTCTTTTCTGGATGATTTTCCTTCCGATTTCTCAGGATTTGCAGGTTTTGGAGAAATAGGGGCAACAACAGAGCTTCTAGTAGTCCTTGATGTGGAGGAGGATTCTACCAAAGCACTTCCTTGTTTCTTATCCTACTTCTCCTTCTCTGCCTTTTCAGTTCTTTCCCTAAATTGCCTCACAGCTTCCTTTGCGAGGCCTAGATTCTTGGCCAACTGCTCAACTTCTTTTCTTACTTTCCTTTTGGTTTCAGGTTTTCTGAGCTCAACACGTAGTTTTACACTTAGCTCCTCATATGTCCCAAATCTTTCAACTATTGTGTCTTTTGGCTTGCTCAAAAGATGTTGAGCATACATATTCAATATTTTTCCATCTACCTCATATCCCATGGGCATGATCCAAACAGTTTTGGGTTCTACTGCTTCCATTAAGCACTGATTAGTGTCAACCATAAAACATATTTCATTCTTATACTTCTCAACAACCAATTTAGGGATTCTTTCTCTAGAATGCATCATATTCTAAAAATTCTTGAAGTATCCCCAGATTGCAGTTTTCTATGCTTTATAGTCACCAATGCTACGTAGATGATCTCTTATCTGAATAGTAACTAGTTCGTCATTAGTCCAGTGTACACCTTTTACTCTAGGTACCTCATTCATAAAGTAGAAAAATAAACATAGAACTAATGTACCATAGTTAAAGGTGTTTTTCTTATCTTTCTTGATTTTGTTCAAGTTCTCAATTAGTTGGTTCTGCAATAATTCACACAAGTCATAATCTGTATTCTCCTTTAATGTTTTGTATGCAACATATATGGTCGTTCTAGAGACAAAGTTCTCCCTGCTGGAATGATAAATTTTGTAGCTAATTACCATTGAAGCAAACTTGACATTCGGATCAATAATATCATTGATAGTCATTGCCCTTTTGTCAAATTTGGCACCGGTTGCATCAGTTACAGTCTGGTTCTTCACAGATTTTAGCATGGATAAACCACCAGTTGAATTCAACCCAGTCACAATCTTGATAGCATCCTTTGTAATTTTGAATGGTTTCAACAGCCACAAAAACTCATCATGCATTTGGCTTAAAACATACCAGACCCACTCATCTTCATCGATTGTTGGAAACCCCATAATCTGAATAAAATGTTTATCATGTAGTGCCTTATACTCAGGTTTAAGGTCATGATTTTCATCCCTGAGATAACTCTCAAACAAATCTACATACCTTGAGTCCCCAAATTCATCTATGTTCGCATGAATATAGACCCTAATATCTTCAACATGCAGCACACCATACGGAACACTTGCAAATGCACCTAATGGGTCGACTTCTATTGATTTGTGTGGATGCTTTTTAAATTTGGGTCAAGGCCTTTCAGTAATATCAAAAACCAAAGGTGTAGCTATTGCAAAAGATTACAGGTTTAAAGCTTCGCAGATAAATACCCTTTTCACGAAATTAGGGTTGGCGGGAAAATTCACCGGTTGCACTTCAATCCTTGAAATCTCTGCTCAGACACTAGTCTTCTTGCTCTCTTTGAATGCAAAGTGATTCAAATGAAGAGTGAATGACCTTTTTATACTTCGCAAAACCTAATTTGCCTTTTTAATAAATTCTCTACCCTAACACATCCGGTTACACTGTTTCTGCATACAATCGATCTTCAATTGCTCCGCAAATCATCATATCCACTTCTTTTCTTCTAGAAATCCTTTCAAATGGTCTATAATAATCCAAATTATTTTCTCTCATCATGCCAGATTTAGGCACCTACTTACTAGCTGGGGGAATTTGATTTTTAATGCTTCTCCCCCTGAGCCAGAGTTCCTAATTCAATTTCTGAAGAAACTATCAGCACTGGATTCTGGTTTGGACCCATTACTATTGTTCATAACACTTTTCTTGACCCATGTCTTTCTCATTTCATTCTGGATTTCATTCACATCAATTTTTCCCTTGCCTTTATCTTGTCTCTACTAATCCAGTTTTCTGTTTACCAGACCTCTTCTTTCATTATTCTTGCTTCTACAGAATCTTGCAAAATGACTGGATTGGTTACAATTGAAGCACACAACATTTCTTTACCCATTTGATTGATTTCCTCTTGATCTGCACTTATTAGCCATATGTCCACATCTATTGCATGCAAAGCATTTGCCATTGAAAGGATTTTTTCTTCTGTTAGAGTCATTCATTATCATACTTCTGCATTCATTGGATCTGTGACCATACCTCTTGCACTTGAAGCATTGACTGGAGAAGGATGGATCACTTTGATTTACTATGCTTCTGCACCGAGTAGCTCTATGACCAAATTTATTGCAATTGATACAATTTCCATTGAATGATGGATATCTTTAAGCATTAGGCTGTCTTACCGGAGGTCTTCCAGGTCTGTTTCTGCTATTCCTTGATTGAGAATTTCTTTGTCCGGATTCGGAGCTTTCACCTTTCTCATACCCAAGACCATGCTTATCATCAACCTTCTTTTGACTCTCAAGCAGCACTTCAAGTTTAGCTGAGCTTATCTTGAACTTCTCCTTGTATTTTTTTGCAACTTCTAGGTCATGTTTGAGAATGACAATTTGCCTTTCAAGTTCTTCCTTATTGTCTCTGCTTTCATGTAGATCAGACTCTAGATGGCTAGCAATTTTGTCCAATCTGCAACATTCTTTTGTACTTTCTTTGAGAGATTGATTCAATTTTTCTTCAGTCTTCTTCCTTTCTCCAATTTCCTTGGTTAGCCTCATCACCCTAAATTCCATCTAATGTTTTAGGACAACAACTTCTTTAGCTAACTTCTCACATTCCTTTGTCTTCTCTTTCAGGGCCTTATCCTTGCTGTTGTCTTCATAATGATTTCCTAGTTGAAGAAGTTGCTCCTTCCTCTTTTCATTGGATTTGCTCAATTTTTCTTTTAAAGTCTCAATGAAGTCTTCAGCATTTTTAAGGTTCTCTTGCAGTTCTTTGACTTCTGCTCTAGACTGATCAAGATCTTCTAAAGTGAGTTTAAGTTGTTCCTGGAGGTTGTATTCATCCATTTTATTGCCTTCCCAGATCTTCCTCAAGCTATTAAACTTTTTCAAAGGAACCTTGCTTTGATAGCAATTCTTGGAATTAGGAATGACAACTGAGAGGGGGGGTGAATCAGTTGTCTTAAAACTTTAATGTTTGCTGCAGTTAATTCTTCCTTACCACTTCTTAACAGATTAATGATATAACCATGAAAAGCAAGAATCAATAACACATGAGTAGAAACATAAATAACACACTTGACACCAAGATTTTTAATGTGGAAACCTAATTAAGGGAAAAACCATGGTGGGGGTTAACCCACAAAGATTATACTCTGTTAAAAGTATTACAAAAGGGGAAGGTGCATGCCTTTGGGCTCACTGCCTACAAGAATGATTGCAAAAAGGATTACAAAGTGTTTGAACTGATGAGTAGCATCTGCCAATGCAAGAATTTAGTTCCAGTTAAGCACAAAATACTGATCTTACACACTTCATCTTTATTCTGCCTTGTTTACTGCTTTGCCATAATCTGGACCTTAGATCTCTTCTCTTTCTGCCTTTTTCGCACTACTACATCATCGCACACCAACATCCATCAATACACTCAAATCCATCGGCTATATATATCTATCTCAAGAAATTCAATCACCTTTCTGTCGGCCTTATGAAAAACTTAACAATCAATACAAGTACTCTTTTCTGTCAGCTGAATCCATACACCAATATTGATGCGTACCAAAAATAAGACTTGCAGGTCACCATACATGTCAGCCACTAACATTATATCCCATACGCAACTCACCAAAACACTTCTACTAAATCCGTACAAGGATCTAACACAAGTCGGCCTATTCTTCACTGAATTATTCTATCATATTAGGAATCGGTACTCAAATGCTCATAACTTTTAATCCCTTTGTCACCGTAGACTAAAATATTGGATTTAGATTGTCCTAATATTCCTCTACAGTCCCTCAGATTTGCAACACACCATGATTAACTGGAGAGATCCGCTGACCAAAATACTCAACTCTACCATATACCCTGTTCCTATCTATCCAGACTTGACAAATCTTGGAACTGACTTCCGGTATGATCTGATAATGCACTGCAGATGTGTGGAATGGACTTAGTTGCCATCAATGACAATGCATGACATGCCTTATAGTGTCTCTTACCAACACTTGGATCTGTAGAGTAGACCTTGCATATTTATAGGCTATCCTGATGGTGTGAAGGGTTAGATCAGTTACTCCACCCTAAGTTACAGATGAGTTGTTCATTAAGAGGAGTGTTCAGTTTGAGTAGTGCTCTTCGAGCTCAACTCCTATCACTTACCCACCTCCTACTTTGACATTGGAGTCACTTGTGCTACATGACAGATCTTCTAATGAGTTAGATTCACCTTGGTAGATTCTTGATGATGAGGAGTCTTCTACCTCTAGTTTTGATGTTGAGAGAAATTTAGAGGATTCACCTCCTTCCTCTCCTAGTCATCATTCAGAGGGTGATGATTCTCCTCCATATTCTTTAACTTCTAGTCCACTTTGGGCTAGACAAACCTTGTAGTCTATAGGTAATTGGGTTAGGCATCCATTAGACACCAGGCGAACTCGTTCACAATTCTAGGATGCTCCACATGTCTTCATTGCCACTATCTCTAATCCATAGTCCTTTCAAGAGGCTTCTAGTAGTCTTAAATGGGATACAACTATGCAGGAGGAGTATTGTTCCTTGATGAGGAACCACACTTTGGATCTTGTCCCTCTTCTTAAGGGAATAAAACTTGTTCAATGTAAGTGGATCTATTGGACAAAATTTGTAGCAGATGGGTTGGTTGATAAGCATAAGGCTTGCCTAGTCACCAAAGGATTCTCCTAGGTTCCTGGGATTGACTACTCTAAGACTTTTGCATTAGTTGCCAGAATGAACTCCATCCAACTTGTTGTTTCCATTGATGCAACCAACCATTGGGAAGTACACCAGATGGATGTGAAGAGTGCTATTCTTCACAGTGAAATTCAAGAGGAGATCTACATGGAGTAGTCACAGGGGTTCGTTCAAGATTCTTCACTTGTGTGTCACCTTCAGAAGTCTCTCTATGGCCTCAAACAAGCTCCTCGGGCCTGGTATGCCAAGATGGACTCCTTCCTTCTGACAGTTGGGTTCACTCGGTGCCATTCTAATCCCAATGTCTACATTTTACAACAAGATGATTCACTCCTATTTCTAATTTTGCATGTTGAAGACTTGTTTATCAGAGGGAGTTTTTCATCCGCCATTGGGGTAGTCAAAATTTCCATTCATGACAGGTTTTTGATGACTGACTTGGGCTTGTTGCATTACTTTCTCAAGATTGAGATCTACCAATCTACTTCTAGGTGTAGAGGAAAACTAATGCATTGTAGACTTAAACAAAATCCAGGGTTAAACCTAACTGAACAATCCACTCTATCATTCATTCCTACATTGAATTATCGACCAAGGAGCATAAGCTTATAATGATGCTCGCACTATATGTGCCTTCAAGACTCATTTCTATCCTAAATTAATCTCATATAGACTTATTCTAATCAACTTAATTGACTAAAGTTCACAGAAATGAAGAACAACAAAAATAGTTTAAAACCTAGTTGCTACGAGTACCCTCAGCATAAGCTGAAGATAGCTATATTCAATAGAGAATTACATAATTAACTTGAAATACATAGAATGATAAAAGAATTGACACTAACCTCGAGAGGACTTCAATTATGTATTCTATTCATGAATCACAACTATCAGAAATAGCAATCACGATTTCTTACTTATTTCACAATGCAACGTATAAGATAACATGAAACAGTTTAACTAGAAATGCTTGAATAAATAAGAGAATGTATGAAGTGAGAGTTAGTACCTTGAGTGGCCAGCTCAGGGAACTATCTCACTTCTTCTAGAAACTAAATCTACTTCAGATCTTCACACATTTCCCATAACACGTAGTTGAATTCAATTCATATCAAACACAGAATCTTCTTCAGATTTTATTCAAAATCAAAACATGTCTGGAATAACTGATAACTGTAAAAAAAGAGTAACGACTATATAGATAGAAAGTGAAAATAACAACTGACTAATCAACAAACTCATCCCCTAACTTATACAAAAGTGGGAGAGTTGTATGTAGTCTTCCAACTAACTGTGATCATCAATTCATCCCTGGCTATTAGGATATAGTTTTGAGATCAACTTATTAATTATCTAGAACAAAGGAAACATAGTCCTATTTGAATAGAAATCCCACACAACAGCTCATGAATGAAAACACATAAGTTGCGGTTAGATTTATAGAACAAGTCTTCTTCTTCTCTTGCATTTATTCTTCCATGATGACCACGTTCATCTCCTTCGATCTTCACTTCTGGCACTTGGATTGTACTTTAATCAATTCCCCTATTCTACACTCTGCTACAATTACTCCTTCCCAGATGCTATGTCTTTGCTGCACAAGGTTAATTATCCAACATATATACACAAAATAACCTTTCATATTAAACTTATGAAATCCTATCTATATTACATGCATATCAATAATTTAAATCATCCACTTGATAATACAACCACCATATTCCATTTATCATCATAGGTTTGAAGTCTCTAAGAAGTATATGTGAAACATCATATAAAGGTAATGTCTGTAAGGTTCTTGCAGAATCATGTGAAAAGGTCTTAAAACATATAAAAACATTATAAAATAAAGTCAATATTTCAACCCAACATTTCCCCCCATCTTAAACTTTTGCTTGTCCCTAAGCAAAACCAAGGAACTAACATCTAGGGCAGAAGGTTATAATGCAAAGTGGTTTTCTCTGAGGTCCATGTTTTCTTTGACTCCTCCTTGTTTGAGATAAAATCCATTGTAACATCCAAGTCTCTCCATCCTGTTTAGCTTAGCACGCCTACACTTATCACCTCTCCCTCCTATCTAGTGTGGCACTGGGTAGAGAAGGATATGCGGTTGATAAGTAAGAGGCAAGCATGCTACTCCCTTTTTGTCTAAGATCTGGATGTACCTGTGTAACCTCTCAAACATATTCATTAAGTTGTGGAAAGAGTGGGGTTCCTTCTTTTGCAATTTTGGAGTTAGGCTATTCCACTTGTTTTATACATACCTTTGACAATTTTGAATGATGGACACTGCTAATCTATGTATCCTTCTGTGATCCTTGAGTCTTAAATCCATGATCACCATACATGGACCCTTATGAGAAAGTAATGTTAGCGATTGGGTCAAGATCACTTTAGGTTCTAAGGCTTCATTCCTAATTAGCAGTGGCTTCTTCTTTTCGTGCTCCTCATACTAGTCCATCAGTTCTCCCCTGAGTTGTTCATTTTTAAAATATGACATTAGTGCTATGATTTGTAGGTCTCCAACATAGATGCAAGGGTTCCATTCTATGTCCTCATCCATTAGGTAATTATGTAGATAGTATTGACACAACTGGTCCTATTCTTCTAGACTGACCTCTTTGAAATATTTACAAAAAATATGCCTTGAATGCAAGTCAGGCTAATTATTGATAAATCTATTAAACTGAAAACTAAGGAATTTCTCTTTCAGAAAAAATGCATAAACCCTGGGTGGAGGTCTGCATCTAATGATTTGCTTGGCTCTATCAATAACCTCTGCCAGATGATCCTCCAACATTTTGATTATCAAATCCTTTTTTGCAATTGATGCATTGACTATGTTTCTCCTTTTCCCAATTCTCTTTTTCTTGCTTAGTCTTATTAGTCAGTTTCATTAGCTCAAAGCCCAAAGACAGGGTAGTATGGTACTTTGGGGTCTTTGTCACATGAGGTTGGAGAGTAAGTACGTCTTCTTCCTCAATTTTGGTTTTATTTTCATCCAATTGTGCCAACAAGTCTAAGTTAGAACCATGGCCATAAGTCTGGATTTTCTCCTCCAACTCATGAATCCTTTTCTCTTTCTCTTTATCTTTCTCTTCATACTCCCTTTACCTGTTCCTCCAGCTGTCTTATTCTGTCCAAGGCTTCTTGAAGTTCCTAATATCTTTGTCCTCTAATAATTCCTTTTCTTTTTCAACATTGTCATCATTTCTTTCTCTAGGAACATCAAAAACTTTTTTAGCAGAATCATCAGGCACATATTTACCCATCTTTCTTGTAGTAAACAAGTCTTTTGACTCAGAATCAGAAGAAGAAATATACTTCCTTTTCCTTACAGGCATATCAACATTTTCACAGGCATCCGCAGAGACATCCTCAAGAGGGTTTTCTCCTCTATCCGAATCTAGATTCAGAGGAGTTGAATCATTGTCTTGCTAGCCTATATTTTGGTCCTCTCCTCCCTATTTCTCAACAACTTTTTCTTTGGCACCTTGCCTCCTTAACCTACCTGAGCGTCTAGGAGTGACTGTTTCCTTCTTATCTACCTTTTTCCTCCTTTTATTGTCCCCCTTTTTCCTCTTTTCCCCTGCACTTCCTTCTTTTGGTGCACTCTTGTGTTTTCTCACTCCCTTCCTACTCTTCTTTTCCCTACCAGATGTTGAAGGAGTGGTTCTTTTAGTTTTAGGGGTGGATGTTGAGGGTTCCTTAGCTAATACAAACCTAAACTCTAGAGGGTTCTCATGTTGTGGCTCTTCCTACTCAGTTTCAAAAGGAGGATTAGGATCATATGGAATCTCATCTTCTGGTTCTAGTGCCTCTAATAGTGTTGAAATGTCTACACATTGTTTAAAAGCTTCCCACCCAATCTGTGGGTACTGAATCCTTAAACTCCTCTTTATTAGCAGAGATATTAAACAATGGTGGGAAAGAGTGGTGTCTGCCCGTTGTCTCTGATATTCTGAAGACATACTTTTCAACATAGTATACAGATAATTTAGAACATTGACAAGTTTTTCATGTCATAAATGGTTGAGCAATTTACGATGTGCAATATATAACATATTGTATCTACCATCATAGGTAATATATTTGATAATATAAAAGGCACATTTCCCCCAAAAGAAGGGAAGAGATAGTCATTTGGTACCTTGCATGGTAGAATTTGAGTGCTCACCTCTTTCATAGAACTCCTCCCTAGCCATGGTTGCATCAGCTCTAGCTGGGTACTCGGACCCTATCCATGGCAACCCTATGACTTGAGCAATAGCTAACTCAGAATCATCTATAGTCAACCCCTTCACCATTGCTTCATCATACTGTATAGTAAATGCAAATTCTTTCACCATATCATCATCATACTTTGCCAATTTTAGAGTGGAAGAACCATCACATCCTCTAGTATTTCCTTATGTGCCAAAGGTTCTCTTCTGATTAGGTCCCCTCCCATTACTACTATGAATTGCAAACTCTATAGTGTCAATTTTCTGCACAATGTCAATTTCTGTTTCTCAATTCCTGTTGTTTTAGCTTGCCACACCAAAAGAACCAATCTTATAATTTGCCTCTTCTTTCCTTTTTACTATAACTTCCTTAGGGTACCAATTTACTCATTAATAGAATAAGGTAAGTTCATGACACATAATATTTGTCTGGTTTTCTTGAAAGACAAGGTTTTCAAAGGCAAATGATATTCAAATGGAAAAAATCAAAAATAACCCTCCCCCCAACTTAATTGTGAAGTGACCTCACTTCATGTGGTAGGTATTATGGAATGACGAGTCGTGATTAAAAGAAATGGTGGTAATATTCGTTGCATGCATGAAATAAACTACGACTAATCATGAATATAAAAATAAATCTAGTTGTAATAATTGAAAGTTATTAAATGTACATATGAAGTGGAAATGAATAATTAACATACCTTGGAAGTTGTGAACAACTCTGATGACTTGATATGATATGCATGCGACGAATGACATATAATGTGATAGAAGGTGGCGAGTACAGCTGCAGAGATATAATGCGATAGCTAGATGATGGAGAAAAGTACCAATTCATAAATGTGAATTGATATGTGGAGCAATAGAATGAAGCTGTTGAAAATGGATACGGGCATGTGGAATGGGCGGGAGAATTTAGGTATTATTCACCAAGTGATGGAAGAGAGCTGCATACAGATGTTGCTATAGGTGCCTCCAGCACAGTTCCCGACTGTCTAATCGTAAACACAATATATCAGGTCCTAGCCGAGTCAGGTCCCAATTGAATGAGTGAAAAATAGGTCCTAGTGGAAATAACTTGTTGTAACCATGGAAATTGTGTTGTGTGTGCATGTGATTTTAAAAACAAAGAAATTTAATTTTCAACAACAGGGGTTGAGTATTGTAACTCAACCTCCACATCACTGGACAGTGTTGGTGGATTAGAATTTGAAGGTATATCAATTGGTGTCACATCATCATCATCATCAGGAGTGTTAGGAGGATCATACTGAGTAGCTAAAGAAACAAGAAAGTCATCCTTCTGAAGTGGATTTTTATACAATTTTAGCCTATGCCTGTTTACCAGTAGTGAAAACTAAACTTCATCAATAGTCTGCAATTGAACGACACCATTAGGAAAGACTTGTTGGATCTCATATGGACCCAGCCAATGGGACTGAAGCTTGCCCTTGAAGTCCTTATACCTTGAATCATAAAGGAGTGCCCAATCACCTACAGTAAATTCCTTTGTCTTTATGTACTTGTCATGCCATTTTACTCTTTGTTTTTGTATGACCTCGGTGTGATGAATAGCCTCCAATCAGATTTCATCCAAGGCATTCAAATGTTGTAGCCTTTCTTGTTGTGCTGTGGTCAAATCCATTCCTAGGTCCATTACTGTCCTCAGGGTTTTATGTTCAAATTCAACAGGTAGGACTGCTGTCTTGCCATAGACCAACTCATAAGGTGTAAACCTTGTAGTTGTCTTCCAGGTTGTTCTATATGCCCAAACAACTTATGGGAGCCTAGAAACCCAATCTCTTCTATGAAGCTAGACTATCTTGGTTAGGATTTTCTCAATTTCCCTATTAGTGAATTCCACCTGACCATTAGCCTGAGGATGGTATGGAGTGGATTTCTTATGCCTAATCTGAAATTCTGCAACCAATTTGGTTATTAAATTAGATGTAAACTGTGGTCCTTGGTCAGTTACTATTTCTCTTGGAACACCATACCTAGTGAAGATGTCTTCATACAATAATTTGGCCACATTGCCATCGTTGGAAAACTGTAATGCCTTCACTTCAACCCATTTAGTTAAGTAGTCAATACATAACAGGATATATTCTTTGTTGTTTGATGTAGGAGCTATAGGACCCACAAAATCCAAACCCCACTTGTCAAAAGGAGCCAATGAGATTTGTGGTTGCAAAGGCATCTCATTACTTCTAGTAGGCCTCTCCATTCTCTAGCATCTATCATAGCTCCTAGTGTACTTGACAACATCTTTATGAAGCATTGGCTAGTAATATCCTGTTGTCAGGATCTTGAAGGTTGTCCTCTTAGTTGCAAAATGTCCCCCACAAGGCTCATCATGATAAGCCTTCATTACATCAAATACTTCATCCTCCTTGATACATCTTGGCATAATATTGTCTGGCCCAGTGTAAAATAGAAATCCAAAAATCCAAGAGTAAGAGAAACATTTATGAACTAGCTGCCTCTTCTCCCTTGGAGAGAAGTATCCTGGAATCTGTCCTGTAACCAAATAATTGGCTATATCTGCATACCATGGAGTGTGTATACTGAGAGAAAATAGATGCTCATTAGGAAAAGAATCATCAACCACTCCATCTGAAGACTGTGTAGGTAGTTTGCATAGAAAATCAGCAACAATATTAGCCTTGCCTGGTTTGTCAACAATTGTAATATCAAACTCCTGCAACAACAATAACCACCTTACAAGTCTGCCACCTACTATGGGTTTATTCATCAAATATCTGATTGCTGCATGATCTGTATGGATGAAAACCTTGTAACCAGTTATGTAGTACCTGAATTTATTAATTGCATATACAACTGCCAACATCTCTTTCTCTGTCACGGTATAGTTTAACTTAGCTCCTTGTAGATTCTTACTTACATAGTATATGGCATACTCCTTGTTTCCTTCTTTTTGACCCAGGATTGCCCCAATGGCAAAATCAGATGCATCTGTATGGATGTGAAAAGGCATTGACCAATTCAGACCTCTGAGGATAGGGGCTTGTGTCAAGGATGTTTTTAGCTTTTCAAAAGAGATCTGACAATCTAGTGTCCATTCAAATTCATTGTCCTTGGTCAGTAGGGTAAATAGAGGGGCAACAATCTTGCTAAAATCTTGAATGACCCTTCTGTAATATCCTGCATGGCCTAGGAAGCTCTTGACATCCTTCTATTTTTGTGGAATAGGCAGGGTAGATATGATCTCAATCTTCTTTGGGTCAACTTGGAGGCCTGCACTTGAGATGAAATGTCCCAAGACTATTCCCTGTGTCATCATCAAAAAACACTTTCCATTACTCAAATAGAAGTTGTTCTCTATACATCTCTTCAATGCCTTCTCCAAGTTGTGTAATGCCTCATCATATGTGTCACCATATGTGGTGAAGTCTTCCATATAAATATCCATAGTGTCATGTGCAAAATTAGAGAAAATACTAAGGACTGTTCTTTGAAATGTAGCTGGAGCGTTGCACAAACCAAAGGGTAAGATAGAGTATGAATCCCCCAAGGGCAAGTAAACATTGTCTTATCCTGATCCTCTGGAGCAATCTTAATCTAGTTATAACCACTAAAACCATCAAGAAAGGAAAAATATTTCTTGCCTGCTAAAGAGTCAAGAACTTGGTCAATAAAAGGCAATGGAAAGTGATCCTTCCTGGTAGTAGTATTCAATTCTCTGTAATCAACACAGACCCTCCATTTGCCACCTTTCTTGGGGACTATAACCAATGGTGAAACCCATTCACTGTCTGAAATGGGGTATATAAAGCCTGCATCCAAAAGCTTTTGAAGCTCAACTTTAACAATTTCTTTGAGGGCTGGATTCTTGCACCTCTGTTGCTGCCTAATTGGTCTATATCCATCATCTATGTATATCTTGTACATGCACAAGGCAGGATCAATGCCTTTCATATCATTGTAATCCCAAGCAAATGTTGCTAAGTAAGTATGTAATATTTCATGCAGGGATTGTTGTTATTCATAGTCAATGTATTATTAATGCTCAACATCTTGCCTTGCTTGACTTCTACTTGTTTGGATAGTTCTTGAATGGAAGACAAATCAAGGATGGGTAATATAGGTAAGCATTACTAAGGTAATAATGTATGGAAGATTTGGGAGACTTCTTCTAATGAACTGCTGGGTATTATGCTTCTCAAAGGGTCTTGTAAGCAAGATAGGTAGTCTTACTGCTATGGGTGTCTCCCACAATTGTTTTGTATAGCATGAGCAATTAATTCATCTTCATCTAGAATATTCAATAAAGGGTTGTGTTCTATAGTCATCAGGGTTTGCAGGGAATAGGTGTCCTCATCCTCCAGGTTAGGCCAAATGGTTTGTTCAAGCTCATTGTATGGTTGGGCTGGTGGATATAAAACTAATTTCTTGGTCACTGTCCCATTAGATATGATCATGTTGCCAGACCTATAGCCTATTAATGCATCAGCAGTGGCAAGCCATGGTCTACCTAGTATAAGAGGATATCCAGCAAGATTAACCTTAGGCTACAAAATAATGAAATCATCAGGGTATTCCCAAGAATCTAATGCAATCACCAAATCTTCTATGACTCCTTTAGGTTTGACTGTAGACCTATCAGCTAATTACAAGAATATCTGAGTAGGCCTAAGGTTGTTCAATTGGAGTGTCTACATTGTCTCCTTGGTCATGACATTAATTTCAACTCCTAGATCTATCAAAGTATTCTTAATTAGAGTCCCATTGATCTTTACATCCACCACTAGGCTACCTGGATCTGTGTATTTGGGAATAGTTATATTACCCAACATGATGTCAACAAGGTTACCTAAAACATGCATTGTTTGAGGGTCCATTCTCTTCCTTCCTGGCTTCTTTATGCAAAGATCCCAAATAGTTTTGGTATAGATAGGAATATCCTTGATGGCTTGGATTAGGGGAATCTTGATGCTTATATCTTTTAGCTGGCTAAGAAGGACAATATCAGGTTGGGCTATTTGCTTTTGCATGGACAAGCGCTCAGGGAAAGGAGGAGACTTCTGTTGTAAAGTAATTTGGGCATCTTGGGCTGATTCAGGATCTAAGGGTGGCTTATCTGAGGCTTCTTCACTGGGTTCTTCATCTTCAAGCTCAGTAATTTGGGGAGATGAAGGCCTGCAAGTTGCTTCCCTGATCTAAGATGAACATTACTCACTTCCACCCCATAGGTGGGATATTGCATTACCTCATTAGTATAAGCCTATTGGATAGGCTTGTTGTTAGGGTTAGGTGTAGGTTGGGCAAGGATTTGGGTATGTCTAGGAGGTGGATTTTGAGGTGGTGGCATTATGGTTGGTTGCTGTGGCTAAGATGGAATCATAGGTTGCTGAAATTATGCATTTTACTGCCATTGTTGGCCCTTGTTCTATTGAGGCTGCCATTGTTGCTGCTGAGTAGGGCATTGAGGTTTATAGTTGGGACCTTGGAAATTCTATTGAGGCCATGAGTTAGGCAATTGTTGGTTCCAGCCAGCTTGTGGAGTAGGCCATTCGGGGGTTTGCCATGCATTTGGGTTACCAGGGCATTATGGAGTATTCTAAGCAGAGAAGTTCTGATTTGTAGCAGGAAAGGGAGAATTAAAACTAAGTGGATCAAAGGGCATACCTTGCCTTTGTTGCCAAGGTCTTCTCTGAGCTATAAAGAATAGTTACCCATCTTCTCCTTCAAATGGTTGCAGTTTTGGCCTCTCAATCTTTTCTTGCTGGATGCTGGCCACCCTTTTGCATAAATACAGTTGGCCTTCCTATGTCTACAACTGGGGCAGTACTTAGTAAGCATTGCATCTACCTCTTCTTGTTTCTTCTTGATATGGAGAGTGTCTAGCTGTGTAGCAATATGGCTAATAATGTCCTCCTTCATGTTTGTCAGCAAGTTACTAATCTCCACTCTTGAAAATCCATTAGTTGCCTTGCCTGTAATGGCTGCTCTCTCTCCCCTTGGTTGTCTAGAAAATATTCTAGAATAATTTTTGCATGTTGTGCAGATTTCTTCAAAGGGAGGTTGAGATATATCCCTTGTTCCAATGAGATTGAGGGCATCCATGCAATCATCATTAACTCCTCTCAAAAAGACCAGCTTTAGTGATTCTTCAGACAATCTATTCTGAGGTTTTTCTTCAAGGCAAACTGGAATCTTTCCATATAGTCTTCTAGTAGTTCATCCTTTTTTTGTGACATCCTAAAAATGTCATCTCTTCTCCTATCATGTCCTCTGCAGTAGTCTTTATATTTTGCCAGGAACTTTGCCTTCATGTTATCCCAGTCTAGAATGACATTTTTCCCCAATCCCATAAACCACCTTAAAGCGGCATATTTTAGTGTGGCAGGGAATAGCTTGAGTCTATAAGGAATAGTGGTGTAGTCATAACTCCTACACAAGACATCAAAATCAAACAGGAAAGTGTCATGATCTTCGGTCACCAAGCCGTAGAAAATAGGCAATGCAGAGGGTGGTATATTTTTCAGAGTAGTAGCCCATGCTTGGCTTGGGATAGGGAATTCAAATGTCGCTTGTCCTGGAGGATCATCTACTATAGAACCTCCCATGGTTCTAAAAGTCCCTTCTATGGCAGTGGAGGAAGCTGATGGAGATGTAGGGGGTGTTAATGAATATGTAAAGGGAAACTCTCCTTCAACACTTCCTACCGTGTAGTTGTTGAAATCAGTTGTGCCCTCATTATTCTGAGAAGTCGAAGGGAGGAATCTACCTCAGTTATCACTCTACCTCCGCATACAGTAATTTGAGCTTTATGTTTCAGCGGTCCTGCACAGTGTTAGTAGAATGCCTAGTGTTTCTTGAAAAATGAATTTATTAAATCTAATGCTGAAACCAAGATTTAACTATGAAAGCATATGAAACTAATGAGACCATGAAGATAGCACTATCCTCGGTAACAACACCAAAAATGTAGAGGAAAACTAATGCGTTGTAGACTTAAACAAAATCCAGGGTTAAACCTAACTGAACAATCCACTCTATCATTGCATTCCTACATTGAATTATCAACCAAGGAGTGTAAGCTTATGATGATGCTCGTACTATATATGTCTTCAAGACTCATTTCTATCCTAAATTAATCTCATACATACTTATTCTAATCAACTTAATTGACTGAAGTTCACAGAAATGAAGAACAACAAAAATAGTTTAAAACCTAGTTGCTACAGGTACCCTCAGCATAAGCTAAAGATAGCTATATTCAACAGAGAATTACAGAATTAACTTGAAATACATAGAATGATAAAAGAATTGACACTAACCTCCGGAGGACTTCAATTATGCATTCTATTCATAAATCACAACTATCAGAAATAACAATCACGATTTCTTACTTATTTCACAATGCAATGTATAAGATAACATGAAACAGTTTAACTAGAAATGCTTGAATAAATAAGTGAATGTATGAAGTGAGAGTTAGTACCTTGAGTGGCCAGCTCAGGGAACTATCTCACTTCTTCTGGAAACTAAATCTACTTCAGATCTTCACACATTTCCCATAACATGTAGTTGGATTCAATTCATATCAAAGACAAAATCTTCTTCAGATTTTATTCAAAATCAAAACATGTCTGGACTAACTAATAACTATAAAAATAGAGTAATAGCTATATAGATAGAAAGTGAAAATAACAACTGACTAATCAACAAACTCATCCCCTAACTTATACAAAAATGGGAGAGTTGTATGCTGTCTTCCAACTAACTGTGAAATCAATTCATCCCTAGATATCATAATATAGTTTTGAGATCAACTTATTAATTATCTAGAACAAAGGAAACATAGTCCTATTCAAACAGAAATCCCACACAATAGCTCATGGATGAAAACACATAAGCTGTGGTTAGACTTCTAGAACAAGTCTTCTTCTTCTCTTGCATTTATTCTTCCATGATGACCACGTTCATCTCCATCGATCTTCACTTCTGGCACTTGGACTGTACTTTAATCAATTCCCCTGTTCTGCACTCTGCTGCAATTACTCCTTCCTGGATGTTATGTCTTTGCTGCACAAGGTTATTTATCCAACATATATACACAAAATAACCTTTCATATTAAACTTATGAAATCCTATCTATATTACATGCATATCAATAATTAATATCATCCACTTGATAATACAACCACCATATTCCATTTATCATCATACGTTTAAAGTCTCTGAGAAGTATATGTGAAACAACATATAATAAAGGTGATGTCAGTAAGGTTCTTGTAGAATCATGTGAAAAGGTCTTAAAACATATAAAAATGGTATAAAAGAAAGTCAATATTTCAACCCAACAGCAGGATCACCATCACATAGTCCAAGTATGCTCTAGATTTGCTCTCACCATTTCATATGGCTAACTATAATCATGCTGGACGAATCCCTTTCTTTCTAGAGTCAAACTTGAGGCTCAGTCTTCTTCACCATTGTTGATGGCATTTTTTACCAATAGCTTGTTGGGAGTCTCATTTAACTGACTTATACCAGACCTGACATTTTATATACTGTAGGCATGGTTTCTCAATTCATGCAGGAGCCCTGTGAGTTGCACTGGAAAGCAGCCAAGAGGATACTTTACTACATTCAAGGTATTCACAGTTTTGGGATTCACTACGCAAAGGACATTGATCTTGACTTGCTGGGCTACACATATTCAGATTGGGTAGGGGATTCTCAGAATTGCAAGTCTACTTTAGGTTACAACTTCTCACTTGGTTCAGGTCATGTTTGTTGGTCGAGTAAGAAGTAGTCTTCTATTGCTCTATCTTCTACTAAGGCCGAGTATCAAGGGTTTGTAAATGCTACCACTAAAGCCATCTAGCTTCATAATCTTCTCACTGAGTTTAGGATCTAGATTAGATGACCATTAGTTTTATTTTGTGACAACCAGAGTGCCATTTAGATCTCACAGAATCTGGTCCATCATTAGTGGACCAAACACATTGAGGTCCACATGCACTACATCTAGGAGCTCATTCATGACCACGTCATCAACCTTCGCTACTGTCTGACTTCTAAGGAGGTTATCGATATTTTCACCAAACCCTTCACAAAAAGCAAGTATCTTCATCTACGAGCTTTGTTGAGGGTGCGAGAGGCTTCATCTTCTGGGGGGCTTCTTAGTCCTCTCTCTCTCTCTCAGGGCTTTTTCTCTCTTTTCTTGGGGGACTTCTTCTCTTTGGGGGGGATTTTATGTACATGGGTACATCATTAGGCTTCATTTACCAGGACCCATTTTTTCACCCATTTAAGCTGAACTTAAGGGGAGTGTTAGTGTAGGCTTTTATTTTCCTAGTTGGGTTATTTATTTTCCTATATTCCTAGGTTTTTCCTACACATGTTATTAAGATTGCTTAGGGTTAATTAAGTGAGCATTAGTGTGAGTGAGTGCAAGGTATCGGCATATTCCATGGGAGTTGCACTTGCCTATTTTAGGCTATTGTGGTGGACTCTTCCCGTTGGTCGTATTTGCCACCTCTCCCCTCTCTTCTAGTCTATTTATACTCACCTCCTAGTTTGTATTTTGCATCTTTTGTTTTTGCATCATCTTAATGCTATTTTGCTTCTGGAGCATTTTCATTACTCTCGTGAAGAATAACTCTATGCTGCTATTTTGATTTCATATCATTTGCATTCATAGTTTAATATATATTTATTTGCACTAGTTTTCTGGGTTAATCATCTTTTCAGATTCTAACAATGATCCTAGGTGGGAAAATAGTCAAATCTGAGTGGACAATGGCTATTGAGGTAGATGTATTGATAAGTGTAATAAATGCAAGTCTTAAGTGAATGTATCAGAGTGTGTATAAGGATAAGATGGGGACTATATATATGTGAGGGTATGCATATATAGAGATAAGAAAAGGTTAGGAGAATGAGCCCAACTAAGATTGTGCCATTTGTTAATATGTACATATAGATTAAGACATTCTCCCAAAATAAACATAAAACTAAATGGGCAATGTCATGTATGAAAATTTTACCATTACACTCTTTTACACTTTTATTTGATTTGAATTTTGAAAATGACGTCTAAAGGTGAACTCTCATGGAATAGATTGTTGCTGTTATTTCTACATTAAGTTTAATATCTAATGGTGTAAGTAGTGTGTAGATGGTTCCCCATAAAATTCATTTCTATATAAAACCGCAAAGTTTAGAATTTATACCTAGAATTGTAGTGGCTATTTTTTAGGAAGAGGATTTTAAGTAACACCACATTCTAGTACCTACTAGAGTTACTTTTTTTGGCGTAGTTGTTAAAAAAACATATTAGTACAAAAATATTTCCTATGAAGCCCTAGTTTGCAAATAACTCCTAATACGTTGCTTTGGAGAATGATAATGATACATAAGCATTTCATCATACAAGTGCTACATAGTGGTGTGTACTTTCTTTGAAATATTGTAATAATAATTGTTTTGTCACCAATAGATGAGTTGTGAAAAAGTGATTCTGAAGTTGGTTTGATAACACTTCGAAATCAAAGACATAAATTGACTAAGAGTCAGATTCTTGCAAGCCGAATGTATGGAAATTTTATTGGGTTTTTGAAGATTATATATAATTGTTAGTGTTGAACTTGATTGAAAGTTTGATTCCTACTAGGCACAACTGTGACTAGCATAGTTGAAGTTGAGTTTTCTCCTTAAAATAAATATTTGTTAAATATTGATGAGCAAGTGATTTCTTAGTAAAAAGCCTTCATCTACTAATTAGTTGATTTTGAGTTTGATAGCCAAATCCCTAACAACATAGTTGAAGTTGAGTATGTTCCTTAGAACAAACATTTGCTAAATATTCATGAGCAGGTGATTTGTTAGTAAAGAGCCTTTGTAGATTGATTAGTTGGTTTTAAGTTTGACAACTAGATCCCTAGCAACATAGTTGAAGTTGAGTTTGTTCCTTAGAATAAATATTTGTTAAATATTGACGACCAAATGATTTCTTAATAGAGCAACGTTATAGAATGACTAGTTAATTTTTAAGTGGTTGAAAGTATAGTTGATATTAATTAGTTAAAGATAAACAAATTTTTATTGTTGTAATTACTTTACAATGTGGTTGAAAATATAGTTTATAACTAGTTAGTTAAGGCACTAGCAAATATAAATTGTTATGCTCATTTAGGATGAAGTTAGTGGAGGCAACATAAAGAGTCATGTCACTACTATAAGTGATGTGAGCACTGTCACAAATCTAGAGACATAAAAAATAGCCATAGAGGAACTATTAAAAAATAAACTATGGAAGTACTTGCTTTTAATGGCTTACTATTAGTATATAAAACAAAACTTACATGAAAAAAATCCAACAATAAATTACCAAATTTCTAATGACCACATTGTATATTGAGTATATACATTATAATTAAAGTTATAACTAGCAAATTTCTATTGTTAAGTTAAACTTTAGTGGTTTTGACTATATTTATTAATTGATAGTACAAACCATAGGGTATTTTATTGCTCATTGCATTATTGTACAAAGTGAGAGGAGATCAAGGTCTCCAAACCAGCAGAATATCCAAATTACCATATGAAGTTGCATTATCAAATGGTGGGCATATTTGGAACTTTCTCCATATTGGTAAGAAGCATTGCCAAATGCTACATAATATTTTGAGCTCAACCCTTTGGAATGTTGTGGATGTGAATTTAAACTTCTATGGGTTTTATCTACAAGATTTGAGTTGCACTTGACATTGGTGAAGCTTTCATAGAACGGATTCAAATTAGATGACAATTTTATTAGGCTAGTGAAAATAAAAAATAATTGGTATAGTATTTAAAATATTATATTAATTTACAAATTTCAAATAATTTAATAATTGAAAAATTATAAATAATTTATTGATTTTATAAAACTAAAAACATATAATATTAATATTATAAATTTTTTAAATTCTAATTAAAGATTAATATATATGGTATGTTTTAAAAATATAAAAATTAAAAATAAAATTAGAAACAAGAACAAGTTTAAGTAAATAAAAATAGTTCTTGAAATAAAATAATCAATGTAAATAAAATAAAATAATTCTTAAATAAAACATGCCGATGATGGCGTGGTTTGGTGGTTAAGTCGCAAACCCTTGCTAGGCCAATGATAATTATCGTTGTGTTTTAGTTTTAGTTTTAATTTTTTAATATATATTTTTTTGATTCGTAAATATGGAGTTTTGTATTGATCAGAAGGAAATGTTTACAAGCAGGTGCCTATAAGCTGTTTACCTGCCACCATCCAAACTAGCTTCCACAACAAAAAACCACTGAAACCTTACAGAGTTATTTGGGCAAAATCTTACAAACATGTCCAAGAAAAATGCCATAAGGTTTACTGTCCCATTAAAGGTTGGACTATAAACATATACTTACTGAGAGTGATTACTTGAGAGCTGGGCAACAAAGACCAAAATTTTTAAAGAAGGGCGAGCCCCACTGCCATGGATTGGAGCCTGCCGACTCATACCCCTTCCCCGAGGTCCCCATCCTCATTCAGCATGTTCTGGAGGAAGCCATAAACCTGGAGGACTCGGTCCTGGTGTTCTGTCAGTGCCATACCTTTCAGGTTGAGAATGAGGGGGAAGACTTTCACCACCTCCAGTGGATCTTTGGGGGAGGCAATGTCATTCGGGCAGGGGATACCCACCCCAAGGATGGCTGCACCGAGTATGGAGTTGAGGCCTCCGAGGATTTCTGACTTGAATAGTTTCACCATCAGACTCTTTGTAGCACCTGTTGACACCCCTGCATCCAGGATTGAAGCTAGAAACTGGGAGGAGATGTGAGAGTCTACCCTGTAGAATTCATCTGCGGATAGGAAGTCTGGCCCTAGAATTATCTTAACCGCCGGGAGAAGAAGGCCTTCATGCCTTCGTAGGATGCGCTTGAGCCTTAGGTCTGTGATGGCTCCTTTAAAGGCCATCTGCCGGACTGAGCTCTCCAACTGGAGAGGTGTCGACGCTCCCAAGTTCAATAGTCCATGCATAGAGATCTTGGCTATGAAACCTGAACCTTCCGCCATTCTGGCCACTCCACCAATGCAGAGATCAACTATCGATCGATCTAGCTGATTGATTGAAGAGAAATTCAAAGGTAATTGTCTGTTAGAGCCGAAGGAGTCCAAATTCATTTAACTACTATCGATATTCATGAAACAGCGTATTGGGAGGATGTGGAGCATGAGACGGGGAGATTCAGCAAGGCTGCTTGCTCAGCAATGATAATGGAGTGTCGACTTGGCTTAAATGCCATAATGCAAATTGATGGCATCGACCCATCCAAGCTGTATTGGATTGGGTGCCCACCCTACCACCCTAACATCAGCCTTTTACTCAGAGGATGTTAAAAAATTTTACAGACTCCATCCACTCCCTAATTAGAAAGAGTATCTGCTTCTATATTGGCCTCTCTGTAGATGTGGTTGATTGTTGTCATCTCACACCTATCCAACAAACTTAGCGCTAACTCCAATTTTGTAGCAAGTTTCCAATTTTGCAATTTCCTTGATCGTAGCCCATTTATTACCAGGAGGGAGTCTCCCTCAATGGCTACTTTCCTGAGCTTAAGTTCGTGGCAAAGCCTTAAACCTAGGACTAAAGCCTCCAACTTTGCTTCATTGTTTGTGCCATCTGGCAGTGACTCTGCTAAGTTGCCAATTGTTTACCTTCCCAGTTTCTAATGATGCACCCAACCCCTGATTTACCGGGGTTTCCTTGGGAAGCCCCATCAAAATTTAGTTTGAACTAGTCATGGTCCGGGGGGGACCATTTGGAAAGTTTTCTTTTTTGTGTTGTGAGTGAACCTCCTACCATATTGATAGGTGGCACTTTGAGACCCGACCATTCTTGCCTTATCAATGCATCCCATACTAAAAAGAGCTGCTGCGAGGGTTTGGAATCACTCAACCTTGAATTAAAGACTTCTACTACATTGCTTTCAACTTTATTGAGGAACGTGAGAAGAGGCATTTCTTTGTCTTGGAAGAGTCTTCTATTCCTCTCTTTCCAAAGCTCCCAGATCAACAATGAGGGACAAATGGACCACAGATTGTGGTAGATTGCTTTCTTGTTTAAGCTTAGCCAACACATGAGCCATTCTGAAAGGTTGTTTGCCAAAGCAAATTTCCATTGAAGTTTGTTCATTAGCCAAATCCAACAATGATTGGAGAAAGGACAATTTAGAAAAAGATGGTCACCATCTTCTGTGGCTTCTTTGCACATACAACATCGTGAAGGGCCCTGAATGCCAAATTTTGCTAACCTGTCGGTAGTAAGGACTCTGCCTTGAGATACTATCCACAAAAAACACCCTTGCCTTTGGGAGACAATATGGGTTCCAGCACAAATCCTTTGGGATTGTGGTAGCTTCTTCAGGGTTTTTCAACAATTTTTTATAGCCTTCTTTGACACTATAGACTCCATTAGATGAACCCATCCATCGGAGAACATCTTGGCCCTGCCTGTAGCTGATCTGTTGTTTCTCCAAAATTCTGTCAAATAATTCCACTTCCGCCTAACTTAAACCAAGACTTGTAGGACTCTTCCACTTGGCTGTGAGCAGTCCATTGTGGAAAGACGGAGTTAAATAATCTCTTACCTTATTAATTTTTTAATATATTAATAATATTAATTATATTAAATTAATATTTATTATAACACTTGATATATTATCTTAATTGATATTATAGTATTATAATATAGTATAATATTAATTGATATAATAGTTGACTTAATTTTCTTCTTAGAATAAATATTTGTTGTATAGACAAATTGGATTCCAATAATGTTAAACAAATAATTTTTTTTAAAGCCAATATAAATATTAACAAAATTGTAATATTTATAGTATAATTTATAAATTTTTTAGTTTAAATATTAATGAAATAGTATAATTAATTATTCATTGATAATAAATAATGTTTATATTATAAATATGATAATAATATGTTTATATTATATTGTTATATTATTATACAATATTATTATAATATTATAATATCAAATAAGATAATATATGAAGATGTGTTAATAATGGATATTAATAATATATATATATTTTTTAAACAACCAGGAAGAAAACCTCCGATTATAACTCAAAAATATACAAAATTCTTACAAAAGAGTCCCCAAAGAGGAAAGTGTATCAAGATTTTACCGAAATATACAAAATTCTTACAAAATAGTCCCCAAAGAGGAAAGCGTATCAAGATTTTACCAAGAACATAATTGAGAGAGGTTGCATTAAACGACAAGACTCAAGAGACTACAATCTCCCCTCAATAACCCAAAATTCGAATCATTCGGAACCACTGGCACAACGAAAACAACTCCCACTTCTGTAAACCAAAAAAAGCAGGAAATGGAGACCTTGTCAACTAGGGACCAACTACCCGAGACCATTTCATAGGCCAGAGTCAACATAGAACAGTGCACCGTTAGACTAAACAAGCCCTTATTTTTACAGGCCTACAAAAAGAAATTACATATACGAGCTAAAGACAGGGAAGCCAAAAAACTTTAACCAACTACAACATCATTCAAATCCTGTAGCAGATAATTACCCTCCAACTGGATATTAATAAATTATCTCCAACTGGATATTAATAATATTATTAATATTATAACTATAAATAATAACAAGTAGCAGATGTAGCGTCATTCAAATTCTATAGCAGATAATTACCTAATTGGATATTAATAATATTATTAATATTATAACTATAAATAATAACAATTTTGTACTTTTGACAAAAAGTAATTTTGAAGTTTAGGTAATGAAGTAAAAAATTAAATTCTAAAAAATTGATGATTTTTCACTCTCAAAATTATGGCCATAACTTAACTTGTGGGAGGTAAGATTAGTGTTATAATTTGTTTACTTGCCATATCCTCCCCTTAAACTGAATTTCTCTCCACATTTATAGGTGTTTGTTGCACTTTCGACACAAAGAAGAGGTCATTTTTTTTTAGCCAATCACAATAGAAATAAATCATTTTTCACTGATTTTTTGTTAAAATTTTATCATATTGACATAGGAAAAGTTCTCGAGAAGAAAAATAATCCTGTGTCTTAATTGGTTTACTGTTAATAGATTAATAATTAGATAAGCCTTAGCGGATGCAATAATACTAAGGTAGGTGCCTGCCTTGTAGTGTTGTAATTATAGTTGTGTTTTAGTTTTAATTTTTTAATTCATTAGGTAAACTTCAAATTTATTATTATTTATAGTTATAATATTAGTAATAATATTAATTATATTATTAATATTTATTATAACACTTCATATATTATATTAATTGATATTATTATATTTTAATAATATTATATAATAATATATAATATTATAATAATGTAATAATACAAATATAATATTATTATATTTAATAATGTAATAATAATATTAATTAAAAAAATTGTTAGTAATCTAGAAGGTCACGTTCTTGCAATAAGGCATTAATTGAACCCTTTTTGAAATGAAAGTGGGCTTGTTATTGGCACTGGTTTCATCCTAAACATATATGATTGGGGCAAAATATAACTAAGATGTGACTTTATAAACCATGTCAAACATCTTTGAGTAGGTTTAGTTGGTTTTAACATTTGACATAGCCCATACCAAGAAAACATTGTATATTACTCCTTTTTAATAGAAAACTTCTCTGTCAAATTCTTCTTTACCCCAAATAACCTAACTTATGTCAGTGGCAAATAAGAAAGACTAGGTAAAACAAAAAATAATGATTTTTTCAATTAATTAGAATTTAATCTAGAAAATGGGGTTAGGGTTAGGGTTAGAATTAGGGTTGGTAAAAAAATTAAAAAAATTACCACAAAAAAACATTGCTTCTTTTAAATAGAAAATTTCTCTCGTCAAATTATTCTTTACCACAAATAACCTGACTTATGTCACTGGCAAATATCTTTCTCCGGAAAGAATTGGCAAAATTAAAAAAATTAAATTAATTAGGATTTAATCTAGAAAATCGGTTAGGGTTGGTGTAAAAATTTTAAAAATCACCACAGATCAGAAACCTAAAAATTGGGATTAAATTACAATATTTCAAAAAATTGCATAGCCAAAAAACGGGTGAAGAGTCATGTTGACCAATTAAATAAAAAAAATTGCAAGGTTTGCAGTGCTCCAGGATTTATCAAATCAATCAGGATTTCTACTACCATGTGAATTAAAATAAGTAACATAGTAGTGCTTTATGAATCAGTAATAACACAAATTCTCATATCAATGCTAGAAAGAAATTTTTATTGGATAATACTTTGTTGGTGCTCCATTAGAACCCTTTGATGCAATGATGTTTATAACACTGCCAAATTAATGTATCACAGAAAATTTCACTACTGTATAGCCCATATAAAGAACTCGGTGAACTCTTGACCAAGTAAAATACAAGCCACCATGCATGACCTGTCACTTCTATTATGTGTTTTACAACATAAAAACTAACAGACTACTCTCTAGACAGAATGGTTCCACCCCCAAAACAATCCTAAACTTCTAAATTTTGAATCAAGTAGATTATAAATTATCTGTAGATCCTAAATAAGCATTAGATATTAGCAGTAGGTGAAAATTAATAAGTCCACTCCTGAGGTAAGCTTATTTCTGCCAGTGTGGCCTGGATCTGAGAAGTGGCCAGATAGCAAGTATTATTTTGGTGCTCATAGAATCCATATCTAGGGGAAAGCTTGCAATGATCAACATGGTTCCCCACATACTGTGCTGATGGATGAATTGCAGGTGTTGATGTCAAAGCATCTGCAATATTAAACAAACCGGTCAATCAAATAAACACACAACTAATTTTAAGATCAAGATACAAACACAACATGAATTATAGCTCACCACGATAGTTGTGAGAAATACTACACTGCAGCCCTGTTTGAGCATTTATGTCTTCAACATTGAGATTCAGTGCTTTCACTATCCTAGAGGGCAGTAGAACAGAACAAGCTGCACAGGTGCAAATCACACTAAGAAACCCAATAACAAAATACAAACCTACTTTTGAAAAAAATACTAGAACCCAAAGCTTGACAAGGAATTGCAGGAACATGGCAACTTCAGAATAACAGAACACAGACACAGAGACATACAAAACCAAAGAAGCAAAATGACATCATGCCACTTAGTCTTCAACTATAAAATACATCAACATAGATAAGTATAACGGAAACCTAAGCCGTTTCCAGCCAGAAATAATGGTAATGAAACAGAATATTGAAGAAAACTAATCCAACCACTGCCAGAAGCAAAATAAGAGTACAACCTAGCTAAGATCCAACCATGAGCAATAATAAGCAGAGAATAGTAGTAACCTAGCTACAATGTAACCTTGAACAGTACCAGAAAGGAAATTTAGATAGGATCCGAGTATGAATATAGCAGAAAAGAAGACAACCATGAGAAAAGCATCTCAAAATTTACAACCATGTTGATACCAAATAGGCATCAATAAGGCAGTGACTATGCCGTTATACAACAATTAACTTTGCCAAAACCAGACAGAAACCTAGCTAATATCCAAAAATTAAAAACTGATAAAAGAAAAATTGCTTTCAACCTGACTAGAATCCCAATCATGAACAAGACCAAAATTATATCATCACTGTCATCATTGACAGAGCGAGAGAAACTACTTAGTGAGGAGAGCTTGAATTGAATGCCGAAGAAGTGGGTGATAATGGCCCTTCACAAACCATAACTACCCACGACCAAGTTTTTCCCATATTCTCTTGTGGAATATTAAAATGTAATAATACTAGTACTTTATAATTTAAAATGCATTAAAATATTGTAAGTTTGAAGAATAAAAGAAAAAATGTAAGAACATGGGAAATAATTTAATTTAATTTAATTTGGTAAAAATAAAATAGCATTAATATATTTCCTTAACTCTAAAACTAAACTTTACAAAGTCTATTAAATAACACAAATATTTGAGATGTCTGCTTAAGATATTAAAATGTAATAATATTAATACTATGATAATTTAAAATGCATTAAAACATTGTATGTTTGAAGAATAAAATAAAAAATGTAATAACTGGCGAAATATTTTTCATGATACTGTAATTTTTAACATTTGAGTAAATAAAATTGAAATACTAAACTCTTGAGTAAATAAAATTGAAATCCCAAAAATAATCTAATTTCATAAAATAAAATGTGTAGAACCCTATATTTTTAATAGTATTATTACTATTATAACTTTGTCCCAAAAAATTAAATTGATGATTCTTCCTCTCATAATTATCGCCATCCATTTAGGCATGACTTAAGTAGTGGGAGACAAAATTTGTGTTCATAATTTGTTTACTTGCCACATCCTCCCCTCAAACCAAAATTCTCTCCACATTTATAGCTTTTTGTTGCACTCTCCAGAGAAGAGGTCTTTTTTATGACAATATAGATAAATCATTTTTCAATAATTTTTTGTTAAAAATTTATCATGTTGACATAGGAAAAGTACAAATTTAAATCAAATTTGCCCACAAGAAAATAATCCTGTCTTTTGATTGGTTTACAATCAAGATAAGTGCGAACTCATTGCAATAGTACTGGCGAAGGTAGGTACTAATAAAAATAACATGTATAATTGTTACACACACATATATATAGGTATAATATTGATTTTTATTGTACCAAAATACTTAAATATGTAGGTACAATAGTGATTTTTATTGTAAAAAAATAATTCAATATTTTAATTAAAAAATAAACATTTCTACACAGTTCATTATTATTAATTGTTTTGGGTTATGTGAAGCTTCCAATAACCCTATGTCCCCATATGGCTGCTTTTGGAGTGGCCCCATGGAATTTACAATTATGGGAAAGGATAATATATAACTTTTCCCTATTTTTGTGGAGCATTTAGGAATTGTAAATAACCCCATGCTATTTAAGTTATTTTTCTGCTTAAATTTAAGCATTTAGAGTGGCCCCATGAAAGTTTAAATATTCATGGGGTCACTAGCTACACAAATATCTCCTCAAAGCAGCGGCATGGGGACATGCCCTAAGCTTTGGAAAAAAAGGGCTTCTAAATTAAAATAATTTATTTTTATTTTTTATATAGTAAAAGCTACAAATCAACATAACTCCTTAAGATAAGAAAAAAAAAATTCATGGGGTCACTAGCTCCACAAATATCTCCTAAAAAACTTCTGCTAGGCAAAAAAAGTTAAGTAGCAACATGGGGACATGCCCTAACCCCATGTCCCCATTGGGCTGCTTAAGTTAATTTTCTCCTTAAATTTAAGCAGTTTTAAGTAGTTGGAGTGGCCCCATGGAAATTTATTTTTCTCCTTAAATTTAAGCAGTTTTAAGTAGTTGGAGTTCCCCATGGAAATTTATAATTGTGGGAAAAGGATAATATTGAATCTTTCCCTATTTCACATAAAAAATACTGATAGTAAAAAATAATAGAAAATCTTTAGATCCAAAATAGGGGAGCTCAAAGAATCAAGAAAACACTTAGAAATCCACAAGAGACATAGGTTACAAAATTAGAAATAACTCTCCCATGAGCACAAAAAAACTCCAATACGAAGAAATCAATCACCCTCAGCAAGTGGAGCAGCCACTAAGACCGATTAGCTAAAATTTTCTTTATGCTCCTGGTAAGGAGAGCATCCACGTTCCACTGAGTGCCCTCCTCAACAACACCTCTTCCCTCTGATCGGAGCTTCTCTGCTTTAGATTTCCATCCCTTTTTCTTCCTTGGTTTATTGATGTTTGGTTTTGAAATGTGGCTTGCCGATTGAGCAAGAGTGCATGCCTTGAAAGGAACCATCATATCATCATGGTCTAAAAAACATGGAAGTCTTCATCCAAATCATCCATAAATGGGAATGTACCCTCATCCTCAGAGCAGTCTTCCAATCTATCCAAGGAATGATTCGAGATGCAATGATCAATTTCGGGGTCAGGAGAGGGAACAACAGGAAGAGAAGCTTCAACAGGTGGCTCTGGATCTAGACAAGTCTCTTCTTGAGTCTCCATGAACCTTCCATGATTGCGCCAAATAAAATCAGCTTCAGAAGAGTCAGATTTTTTAATCCATTTTTTGAAATTGAAGATCTTCAAACCATTTGGTCTTTTTAAAGTGCATCCCACATTTTTGTGACCCACCATGTTGCATCAAAAGCACCTAAAACGTAACCCTTCATAATTTAAAAATTGAGTCCAAGATCCCTGTGAGGAATGAATTCTGACAGAGTGATGCAAAGGTCTGGAGATGTTTATTGATGCAGAGCCAATGAAAACCCTAACATGCATTTCCCATTGTATGTCTATGCTTCACCTAACATACATTATCTGATGTATATACTTGCACCTCTCGCCTATCGGCAAAACAAAAGATTTCGGTCTACTCAGAAATCCTTCCATCGATCATTCACTTCTCTCCGACAGGTCAACACTTGATTGTCTTCGATATGCCGATGAACTTCACACATACAACACTCGACCTGCTATGCCGGTTCCTTTTATCGTCGCTGCTGGTCACCCCTTGTAACTATCTCAATGTACATTCGCCATGTACAACCAAACATACATTCTAAAGATGCATTCCTCAACATGCATACAGAACCGACCATTGACCTCCTTTGTATATAAACCCGATGTACATTTGCAATGTACATTCACAACATGCAATTCAAAATATGCATTTGATGGGTTTGACCGAACCGTTGACTTCCTTGTATGCCGATCAAAAACTTCAACTTTCTCTCTCCTTTGTATGCCGATACACTTGTACATTTACAATGTACATCTGCCAAATACAACTGCGACAACCATTTGCGAACCTACAACTGCGGGATACACAAGAAATGACCCTGACATACGTTAGCAATATACACAGAGAATGTATATCTGATGAAACAGCTCGAAACTTCACTGATTTGATCCGCTGCAAATCCAGCAACTCCACAACTACACAGATCTGTTCCCCGCCAATCTAACACAGATCTTTACCCTGCCAACCTAGCACATGATGGCGCTAGGATCTATCTGCACTCTGCACGCGATCCTGCAAACATAAAACCCAAACGAACAAAATAGAAAAACAAAGCGAACTATACAACCATTCCACCAATTTCAAGGAAATCTAACCAGTGGAATGGATTGAGGATCCATATCGATCACAAAACAACAATTGGATTTATACAGAGAAAACCTAAGGAATCCAAAAGACAGGAAGATACACAACAGGAATTGTTATTTATGCCTTTCAGAAATGTGCATACAGATGCTCTGTTTCTCTATTACAATCATATTGATCTCTGATCTCAACTGAACTAAACTCAACTACAACTATTCTACTGATTACATTTGATGATCTCCTCTATTTATCTACTCACCTGAGTAGTACCACCTGACTCCAAGCGGCTGGGAAACAACCTCCAAGTGGCTGGGAGACAACCTCCAAGCAGCTGGGAGATCCAACTGCCTAACAACCTCCTAACTGTCTAACAACCTTGCACTTATAGATTTGCCAAGTGTCCTTGGAACTTACAACACAAACCTAGATACAACCTAAATTAACATGCATTGGTCAAACATACCTTATTACATCGAATGGTCAACTGAGGACCTTATTGGAAACATCAAAATGAACTGTAAATAGTTAATTCCTTATGGAGGCCACTGTGGATTGGGTGCTCCTGCACCATACACTCCACCGTGAAAAGAACTCATGCCACATGAGTTAGGTCTTTGTCTTGCTCCAGCTGTATACTCTGATGTCTTACGTCTTCCCCATGATCTCTGGACTACATTGTAGGGTCTTCTCATACCTAGCCTTTGCTTTCCATTCTTTCTTACTATCATATCTATCTGAACACCTGCATTGGAAACCTTGGTAAGTGCTTCTTGTACTACTGCTATGGCAGAATCTGTTTGCCTTTCAACTCTTTGTGGTTCTAGAGGACAAACAATTGTCCCTACTATGATAGCATCTTTGTCTTTCCAATCAACTTGTAGCTGCTTACAAACCTGCTCCTGGACCTTCTGCTAACCATATGATCTCCATCATTCAGAACTAAAACCTTCTTCAAACGATGATCTCCAGTCGTTGAGATATACTCTACTGTCTTTGACTCTGTTTCATTGATCTGCACAAATTCTTTCTTTCCCACTAAAATAACCTTGGCTGCCCTCTGTGCTGCAGCATCTTCCTACAATGGTGTCATCACAAAAGTCCTCCCATCCTTCTTGATGGTGTATGTGTTAGCATATCCATCATACAATGCTCTCCTATCGAATTGCCATGGCCTACCCAAAAGTAGGTGACAACATTCCATGGGCAATATGTCACACAAAACCCTATCCTGATATTCTCCAATCTAAAAATCAACATATGCTTGTTCATATACCAAAAGTGATTGACTATCACTGACCCAAGATGCTTTATAAGGATTTTGATGAGGAATCCTATTCAGTTTCAACTTATCCACCATTTCCTGAGATACCATATTATCTGTAGAACTAGAATCTATTACTACCTTGCATAGTTTACCTTTAGTTTTGCATTTGGTCCTAAAAAGAGCTCTCCTTTGTATCATGTCCTTGGATGTCTTCAAGATTGTTCTCCTTAGCATCAATGATTCTCCATCTTCAGCTGGGGCTGCACTTCCCATTGGAGAGTTAACACTTTCATCTACCTTCTCTTCTTGCACAAATTGAACCCTCTTGTCATTCTTCCTATCATCTCTTGATGATGAACCTTGCCTTTCTGGACATTTGAATGCTATATGACCAATTTCATTACAATGATAACATCTTCCAGTGAAAACATTAGAACCTCTACCACCTCCAAATCTACCTCTTGTTCCTTTCCATCCACCTCTGAAATTAGACTGCTCTTGTCCTTTACTAGTCTCTTTCTAGTTAGACTCACCACTAGGCCTCTGGTTAGGACTTCTTCCTCCAAAACTACCTCTAAAATTTTTGTCACCTCTTCCTCTATTGTTCTGCTCACCTTTTCTCTTCAGCTCTTAAGGCCATTTGGAAACACTTATTCACTGTTTCTGGTGCTAAAATGCTGATCTCATCTTGGATGTTCATCCTTAGGCCATTCAAGTACTTGGCCACTTTCTCTGACTCTTCCTCTTGTCTCTTTGATCTGAGACTGAGTTTATGAAACTCTTGTGTGTATGCATTCACATCAAGGTCTCTCTGTCTGAGGTTCTGCAACTTTTTATACATCTGCACATCATAGTCCAGGGGTAAGAACTATGCCTTGAGTTTGGTCTTCATCCTTTCCTAGGAGGTTATCATATTCTTCCTCTCCTTGACTCTCTCTCCTTATTCATAATTCCACCATGCAAGAGCAGATCCCTTCAACCTTGCTTTTGCCAACTTAACCCTCTTATCATCAGGGATTTCTTTATATTCAAAATGATTGTTCAATGCCTCAATCCAATCAACCACCTCTTCAGCTTCCATACTTCCACTATACATAGGTAACCCATCTATGGTGTCCCTATTGACTGACTTTAATGCATTTAAAAATGCCCTCTGGTCTGCTGGTATCTCCTCTGTCTTTAGCCTGGTTTCGGCAATTTCTGCATCGCCTTCATCATTGTCACTTTCATCTTCCTTCTCTTTGCCTTTGGACTACTTGAAATCTCCCAACTTGGATGCAAGTATCTCCTCAATCAACTTCTTGATGGCGTCCTGCGACATACTTTTGGGAGGCATCGTCTCCGCCTCTGGCTCACTTTCTCTGTCTGACATAAACATTCACAGACAACACCCAAACGCCAACACTCCTGCAAATCCTCAATTCAATTTTCTGCCCAAATATTTAAGCCCTGATACCACTATGATGCAGAGCCAAAGGAAACCCTAACATGCATTTCCCATTGTATGTCTATGCTTCACCTAACATACATTCTCCGATGTATATACTTGCACCTCTCGCCTATCGGCAAGACAAAAGCTTTCGGTCTACTCAGAAATCTTTCCACCGATCATTTACTTTTCTCCAATGGGTCAACACTTGACTGTCTTTGATATGTCGATGAACTTCACACATACAACACTTGACCTGCTATTTCGGTTCCTTTGACCGTCGTTCCCGGTCACCCCTTGCAACTATCTCAATGTACATTCGCAATGTACATCCAAAGATACATTCTAAAGATGCATTCCTCAACATGCATACAGAATAAACCATTGCCTCCTTTGTATATAAACCTGATGTACATTTGTAATGTACATTCACAACATGCAATTCAAAATATGCATTTGATGGGTTTGACCGAACCATTGACTTCCTTGTATGCCGATTGGAAACTTCAACTTTCTCTCTCCTTTGTATGCCGATACACTTGTACATTTACAATGTACATCCGCCACAACCATTTGCAAACCTACAACTGCAGGATACATAGCAAATAACCCCGACATACGTTAGCGATATACACACAGAATGTATATTTGATGAAACAACTCGAAACTTCATTGATTTGATCCGCTGCAAATCTAGCAACTCCACAACTGCATAGATTTGTTCCCCGCCAATCTAACATAGATCTTCACCCTGCCGACCTAGCACATGATGGTGCTAGGATCTATCTGCACTCTACACGCAATCCTGCAAACATAAAACCCAAACGAATAAAACAGAAAAACAAAGCGAACTGTACAGCCTTTCCACCGATTTCAAAGAAATCCAACTGGTGGAATGGATTAAGGATCCATCTCGACCACAAAACAACAATTTGATTTATACAGAGAAAACCTAAGGAATCTGAAAGACAGGAAGATACACAACAGGAATTGTTATTTATGCCTTTTAGAAATGTGCATATATATGCTCTATTTCTTGATTACAATCATACTGATCTCTGATCTCAACTGAACTCAACTCAACTACAACTACTCTACTAATTACATTCGATGATCTCCTCTATTTATCTACTCGCCTGAGTAGTACCACCTGACTCCAAGCAGCTGGGAGATCCAACTACCTAACAACCTCCTAACTGTCTAACAACCTTACGCTTACAGATTTGCCAAGTGTCCTTGGAACTTACAACACAAACCTAGATACAACCTAAATTAACATGCATTGGTCAAACAGACCTTATTACATCGAATGGTCAGCTTAGGACCTTATTGGAAACATCAAAATGAACTGTAAACAGTTAATGCCTTATGGAGGCCACTGTGGATTGGGTGCTCCTGCACCATCTATCATGGCACACACCTGGGTGAATCTACTTAGTGATTCAGAGTCTATCTTAACAAAGGAACCCAAATGATCCACCATCTACCTTATAAGATTAGGATTTCACATGATCAGAGGGAGATTATACAACCTTATCCAGATGGGTATAGATGAAATTCTTGTGGTAGCAAGATAAAAAAAAGGGGGCTCCAGGAGGTAAGGAAAATGACAGAATGATCAAAGAACCAAGGCTTGTTCTGCTTCACAAATTTGCAAACTTCTTCGGACTAAAACTGAAAGCAAAAGAAACCATAATCCATAAAATCAACTTCCGGGGTGGCAATATCAAAATGTTGATTTAATCCATTCCATCAAGCCCTCTAGAGGTAGCTGTTTTCTCAGCAATCAGACAATGAGGGACCGGTTACCAACATCTGCAACTGCTGCATTGACACAATCATCTGGGATATGGAAATCAACAGGTTCTCCTGTCAAAACCACCTCTGTATCTCCTAGGGCACAAGTGCTTGAAACCAATTCGGTACCAGGGTTCAGAGCCCTGTCCTCAAGCAGAGATCGCGCCATCAATTTGGGAGAAGAATTTGAGGTAGCCATAATCTGATCCCTGCAAAAGACTCCACATTCATGATAAGGATTTGACTGATTTCTGCATTCCGCATATATTTGCTTGCCTACTTCCTCAACAATCTGTCCCTCTCCCATCTAGCTTTCGGGAGCGAGGAGGCCATCATTTCCATTAGATTTTGGCAAAGGCAGATTAGGAGGGGGCTTAGGATTCTCCATGATAACTTGAGTTTTGCAGAATTCAGAGCAACTATGGTAAGGGTTCTGCCTATTTCTACAGCCCTCAATGAATAGATTTACCAGAGGCAGCGAGTTAGGAGCTGAAGGAGGAGACGACAATGAAACCCTAGGGAGATCAGGAGTTTTTGCACCCTTGGATGCCTTATCCCTTGCATTGACCTTCTAAGCGTCTACTCTAGCCGCAACCAATCGTGATTGCAGAGACTTCGCCACCCGAGCTCCATCACCCTTATGTCTTCGCCATCCGTTCATAGGATCTCCTTCGGGGAGCGAGTCGCCTTCGCACATGCTTTCAAGCCCTAACTAAACCAATTTTTTTTGACTAGTTCTAGTAAAATTTAATTTTCTTCTAAATTAACATAATTAAAATAATTTATTTTTTGTTTTTTATATAATAAAAAACTACAAATTAAGATAACTACTTATTTTAAGCAGAAAAAAAATTTCATGGGTCACTGACTCCACAAATATCTCCTAAAAAAATTGAGCAGTGGCTGCTAGCCAAAATAAGCTAATGGGGAAATGCCCTAAGAGGTGAAAATTTTGGCCAATAGAAATGCCAATAAATATCATTAATTGATTTTTTTAAAAATATTTTTCATTGAAAAGTTTCAATTTAATTTTATAAAAGATAAGTATTTGTTTTACATAGGAAACTATCTATTTTTTATTTGACAACCAATAATAAGTAATTAAAAATCATGAATACAATAGTAACTACATTAGTAAGACATGACCATAAAATATGTGAATGAATAATTAAGTATTTTTTATTATAAAGTTTGCATCTTAACTTGTTTTACATTGAAACTTTTTAAATATTTTTGATTAAAAAGTTTACATCTTAACTTTACAAAATAAATATTTGTTTTACATTTTAAAAAAAAAATTGATTTGTTGACAAGTACAACTAATAACAAGAGCTGCAGAGCAGCAAAGTTTCTGCCAAAATATTCATGAATAGTTTTGCATGATCTCAATCATTTATTTGGACTACATTTTGTATTAATGTATGGCATATTTAGGAAGTATTGGATAATTTTGTGGTTCTAGTCTTGGTCATAGATATCAATGAATGCATGTTCTTACCTGCAAATAATGTAGTAGCATCTTTGGTTTTGCAGATATCTAACAAATACATTATGTACTGTCATCTACAGGGACAAAGAGTAGCTGAAAAAACATTTGCTACTCACTAGAGCAAGTAGAGAAGTGCCAAAAAAGCATGGCACACTTTAGTCACTGCATACCATAGAAGCAAAGAATCCATAAAATGATTCAATATCTTAAAAGGCAGTTTTGCATTGCAATTGTCACTCACTTTTTAATTAGAAATTCATTTTGATCAAAGATGGATGGAAGTTTGGTGAGAAAAACAATCAAGAGGCAATAAAAGTCCATCTCGTAAGAACCATGATTGTGGCAAGTGCAATTGAGAAAAAAATGCATTTTGATTGCCAACAACACTGACATTGATCAATGAGCTACGAGAATTCATATCAACTTCAAATCTACTCACATGTTTCAGATGCAAACATTCCAGTTTCCACTGTACACTCACATTTATAAAAGACATAAATATTTTCATGTAGGAGGGAAGAATGTATTAAGATTGAATGGAAGTGTGTAGAACTCTTCATTACGACTATCCCCTTTGAATGTTCAAGATTTAACCCACCAAGGCATTCCTCTATCCTTCATGAATAGTTTTGCATGATCTCAATCATTTATTTGGACTACATTTTGTATTAATGTATGGCATATTTGGGAAGTGTTGGCTTATATGTAGCATCCACTTGGAAGTTTTGCATAATTTTTTGGTTCTAGTCTTGGTCATAGATATCAATAAATGCATGTTCTTACTTGTAAATAATGTAGTAGCATTTTTGGTTTTGCACATATCTAACAAATACATTATGTACTATCATCTACAGGGACAAAGAGTAGCTGAAAAAACATTTGCTACTCACTAAAGCAAGCAAAGAAGTGCCAGAAAAGCAAGGCACACTTTAGTACTTACATACCATAGAAGTAAAGAATCCATAAAATGATTCAATATCTTAAAAGACAGTTTTGCATTGCAATTGTCACTCACCTTTTTAATCAGAAATTCATTTTGATCAAATATGGATGGAGAAGTTTGGTGAACAAAACAATCAAGAGGCAATCAAAGTCCATCTCGAAAGAACCATGATTGTGGCAAGTGCAATTGAGAAAAAATGCATTTTGATTGCCAACAACACAGACACTGATCAATGAGCTACCAGAACTCATATCAACTTCAAATCTACTCACATGTTTGAGATGCAAACATTCCAGTTTCCTCTATACACTGACATTTATAGAAGGCATAAATATTTTCATGTAGGAGGGAAGAATGTATTAAGATTGAATGGAAGTGTGTTGAACTCCTCATTACGGCTATCCCCTTTGAATGTTCGAAATTTAACCCACCAAGGCATTCCTCTATCCTTCTTTGCTTTGTGAACTTGTAGTGTATTGTCTAGGAATACTAAAATTATTAGTGCAATTGTTGGTGCTAAAGTGAAAACTGTGTTTAGAAAATCATTGAACTGTAATCACACATAGACAAATTAAATTTGCATGATAGAACAATACCATGGATTGACCTAACATACATTTTTTTTTGAAAAATTAGGACTAGCATGTCAAACTTACCCATGTAGCCCCTATATGAACAGGTCCATGGAAAGCATGGGGAACTTTAAGAGAGGCCGCCAATTGGCCTTGCTCAGAAGTAGCCAACTTAGCTTCTCGTGCTGTAGCAAATTCATTAAAGTACTGAGAAATGGACAGTCCAAGGAACAAAGAAACTCCAGTAATGAACAGGTTACACAGAGAGTTCATGTTTGTGAACTGTAAGAAGGAACGACCAACTGCCCTGGAACATACACACAAATAGAAACTATATTTAGAGGCCACAAAATATTTAAAACAGGGTGCAAAGAACACTGTTGTAGCTAATGGGATTAAAAAATACTGTCTTACTAACTAGCCCAAATAGGACACAATACAATGCTACAAAAATTGGGAAAGGTATTGATGCAAAGAGGGCTCAAAATTTTCCTACATTAGCAAGAAGAAACAATCACAAATGTGACAGAAACAATAACACATGTGACCCTATGCAAGTCAAATGAAAAATTTAAAACTACTTAAAATTGAAAAATTCCAAGTCTGAGGTTTATCTAGTTTAAAAAATATATATATCTCAATATTACCAGCAATATATTTGTGAAATTTCAGTCATAGTTATTGTGAAATTTCAGTCATAGTCACAGTCAAGGTGTAGACACCTAAAATTGGCTTGCTTCGCAAAACAATTTCCCATGTCTCGACACCCTCATTATCCCTCCTATTAATTAAATAAATTCATTTTATTTAATTAATTTGTCCCTCATTATCTACCTTGACCATTTACCTATCCCTTGTGATCAATTAACTTACTTAATTTATCACTAAGACCTTACAACACTATCCCTCATTAATCAAATAAATATTCCCAATATTTATTTGGTTCAATTCTCCTTTTCCCTAATCCTCATTTAGTAGATAAATCATGGTTATCTAATTGATCTAGCCTACTAATTGACCTACCCTAGCCTACCTCATCATAGCCCTAGGATCAATTAAGCAAAACCTCTGTTTAATTAGTCCTAACCTCTCATTTGGGTGGTCAAACCTAGTTTAACACCCTTCCCCACATCCCCCAAATTTAAAATTGAAATAAATCACACATCACATTTACTTCTCTTACACACCCCTTACCTCACCCATCCTCATTCATTACCTATTATCCCCAAATGAATTCTTAATTCATTTCCCATTCCCCTAATTCATTTCACATTCTTTCACACCCATACCTCATTTATCACCCCTTTTCCCAAAATGAATAAAAGATTTACTTTTATTCCTAGCCCTTGATCTCATCTTTCAATGGTCACCCTCCATCCTCCTTTCAGAAAATCTATAAATGAAACCCTCTCCAAGCGATTTTAGAGAGACTTCTTCATGCATCAAACCTCTGCCAAAATCACTCCACAATCTCCTCATCATACCACCATAATGTCAAAATCTTGCCTCATCTCCATCTAATCTATCTGAATCCACTTATCTCTCATCTACATTGTGTTGAAAAGCATTGAGCAATCCACATGTACACACTAGTCTTGGTTAAAATCGGAGGAGACTATCGGGTGCAACTCCTTCCCTCTAAGATTTGCGAGTTCATTATGAAGGTATAATCATTGTATTTGCATTTGATTTATATTTAATCTTCTTTTTGTCCTCATAGATCACATTGGCACGCCTGGTCTTGGATCTAATCATCACTTTGCGAAGGTTTTTGTTGTCAAAATCTTCATTTTCTAACCCTAGTTGTAGCAAGTTTTACAAATTTTTAGTGATAAACTGTTACAGGTTGTGTCTTGGCAAAAAATAGACTGCATTATTATGATCAGGTCGATGTTTCTGTGAATTTTGATAGTAAATTTGCCTAGGTTCTGTGATGAAATTTTTTTAGGGTACAGTTCGTACCGTACGGATCCGTACCCCATTGCCGTACTAATCTGCGCATACTCTGTTTTCTGTAATCACTAATTTCTGTGTTGAAGGGCACTAGTTTTTGTAGGTTTGAGGTATTTGTTTTGTAGGTCAGTCATTTAAATCTGCCACTGCTTCACCTCCACCTCTGCTAAACACCCACGATCTTCTGTATAAACCCTAGTCGCCAACGGCCAAACTGCCACCACCGTTTGTTGGGTGTCTACCTTATCACTACTTTGTCGACAGTATCCTAACCCCAGTCAGCCGCTCCAAACAACCTGTCTCCTCCTGTCCAAACCATAGTCGACACCCTACACTTCCCCTGCCACCGCCGCCCAAACCTCATCCTCGCCGCCACTGTGATTCTTCCCGCCGCTCAGCCCCCTTTCCGCCACTGGCCCTGCCCTAACTCCCTTCGCCACCACCATTTCATACCTCCCACTGTGGTCACCACCACTTATAACCCCCTGTTGCCTCCCGCCTGCGACCTGGTCATTGCCATGAAACTCCTCGCCGTCCTTATAAAATCTATTAACTTTCATTCACAATGGTGTTAGGCTTTTTCTTTTTCGCAGAGCGACCCTTAGGGTTTGGTCACCGTTCGGTGCTTGGCCTTGGCTATACCTACTAACATTAACTTTAACAACCATATACCTAGCTGTTAGCAAACTACAGGCCTTCCTTCAACACTCAGTCGGTGGCCTGTGGTCATATTAGTGACCAGGCCCACGGGGCTTTCGTAGCCCTTTTCCTTTTTATTTTTATCTTTTGTTTGGGCCCTGGTCACATGGGTGACTAGGGGCTCCACCTAACTCAGACCACCAGCCTCAAAACTACAACATGTGACCAGAGATTTAAACCATTAGCGGTTATTTTCAAACAGTCAAGTTAACATCAAACGGTCAGTAGGTACCCTTGTTGCCTCTATATACCAAAATAGGCTATTTTTTTCAAACTTACACAACTTTCGCATACGGAGGTGAAATCAAGCAAACGAACACTCATCAGAAAGAGGACTCTAAGTACTTCGTAGTTGTGAAGAAATTTTCAGGTGACTATATCATTTTCCTGCCTTTTTTATTAGTCAAAGTCAAACTTGCATTTAAACTTCAAATCATCACAACTGGTGCAAATTTGATTGTTTTTCAGCGATTTTTTTTTCAAATTGTATAGAATTTCCTGAAGAATCTGTTTATGTACTTATTTTCTTTGTATCAGTTCATTTTGCATTAGATTTTAGCAGATTATCAATTTTTGCATAACGATCATCTTGGCTAGTCTACTTGCTCTGTTTTCGTTCTTGTGACTTGCACGTGATCATTCGGGGCTGGAAAAACATCAGGATCAACAAACATAGAATTTGGACAGCGAAAACAATTCAGGTACATCCATTTTAATCTTTCATCTTCAATCTTGTTTTCATCACACACTACAATTTGGGCTTCTAAAACAAACATTTGTCTTCATCACATATCAAAATTGAGCTTAAAATCAACAAGTGCCTTCATCACACATTTGGACTTGGGCTTTAAAAAGAACCATTGATTGACGTGTCTTTCACACATTTCAATTTTCTAAGGGATAATTTACAAGTGCAAGTGTGAGTCAAGTGTGTATGTGTATGCTCTCTCCTCGCACCACAAGGTGACCTTGGAGATCAAAAACACCTCACTTGATTCACTTTTGTTTACCCTTTCCTAGGAGGCCTGCTAGGGGATTTCATCACCCCTAGGGACGACCTCATCCGAGGCTGAATCGAAAGACACCCTCATTGAAATCAGAATCTTGTCACTCTTGGCTAAGCCCCAAAGAACTTTCTACCTTTGGGAAGTGAAGGTGAAGGGTGGGTTACCCCCTTCTCCCGGCTGTGTGACAGGATTTCACTTTCAATTCATTAGTCAACCTCGTGTAAACATTGCCCAAACCTAATTGGCCATACCTTACATCAAACTAGACATTAGGGCATGTTGATTTGTTTTACACATGTGCTTGTTTAATCATTATCATATTCTTCAAATTCAAAATTCAAAATTGCTTGTGTCTTGTGTGAGTGATTCATGATTGTATATGTGTGATCATTTCATTGAACATTGCCAAATCAAGATAAACATCAAACACATAAGACAAGTCATTCACCTCATTCTTCCAACACATTCAAATCCAATCACCCATCTATCCTAATCATCCTAATCACCTATCTTATCCACATCATCATCCAAATCATTCAATCTAATCTTATCCTAATCACTCTCATCATCCTTAATCCAATTCTTCAACATCATTCTAATACCATCTCATCCAAATCCAATATCCAAAATCAAATCCAACATCAATCATCCCTCATCCATTGTCAACTCTAATCAAACATTCCAATTCCTAATCCTTAATCAAAGATCATCTTTTGCAAATTAAACCTTGGTTAAGGACCTAGTCTCCTTCATCCTCCATCAATCCCCTCATCCAAAAACCCAACCACAATTATCCACATCATTAACAAAATCCCCCAACATCATTATCAAACTCCAAATCCAAATCAACCCAATCAAAAAAATCAAGACCTTAGTCAAACACATCAACCCTCTTGCTTAAGATCATTAGTCTATCACAAGCATAGAGAACCATCCAACAAAAACAAATCAAATCATCCTAAGGTCTTGCAATTTGATCCCCAACATCACAATCATCCATCATCCCCCATCATCCCATACTATCTCCCACAAAATGGATCTTTATGAAGCAATACAACAATTACAAAGATGTAGAAAAGTCTACGAGAACATGGATCCTAATGCTAAGGAACAATTCAAAAATGACATTAAAGATATACCCTTAGCACACCTCATCATTGGAGAATCCCAAACCCCTACCCCATCTTCATCATATCAACCTTCAACATCTTACATATCCACACCATTGACCTCATACTAACCTTCATTATATCAACAAACACCCTACACATCATCCCCATCCACATCATATCAATCTTCATTCTTTCAACCTTCATACCAACCTACATCTTACATATCCACTCCATCAACCTCATATCAACCATCAACCTCATATCAACCTTCAACCTCATACCAACTTCCCTCATACCAACCTTCATCATGTCAACCTTTACCCTCATATCACTCACCATCCCCTTACACATCCATGCCATCATACTTATCCAACCAATCAATACCTCCACCTTATCCATCCCCCAACCTTTGTCATGCTAACTTTGATCAAGGGAACACCAATCTAGCACATCTTATATCCGAAATCCAAACCTCATATCAACAACCAAATCCCCCATCACAATATCCCTCCAACCTTATCAACCTTAATCCATCACCTTATGTATCTCCCAATCCACCAATCCCTATCACCCATCCACTATCTAATCCACCATCAAATCTTCCAAGTCCCAACACTATCACATCCAAAGAATCCTTGTGGGATTTCCTCCAAAGAACATCACCAAGCAAAGCAAAGGAATCGCCCACCCCTCCAACACCATCATCTAGTCCAATACCTATCCTTGAACCCATCCACGAACCATCACAACCTAATCCCATCACCCACATATCCAATCCCAATCCTAAACCCACACCAACCACCATCATTATCCATCCATTAGATTGTTCTTCAACCCACACAATCATGAAGGATACCATCCATTGGCTATTAGCAAGGAATCAAACACCCTCATGTAATCCAACATCCACCAAATCTCTTGAACAACCCCTATCATAAGTCAAGAACCATCATGTAGCCATGTTCAAGAACCCATAAGTCAAGCACCTATTGCATCCATCCAAGCACCTATCACATCCATCCAAGCACCTACCACATCTATCCAAGTCACTCCCACTTCTATCAAACCATATGAGTTATGTCAAGAATCAAATCTAAAGCATGTTGAAACATCAACCCCTTCTCCTAATCAAGATCTAACCATCCCATCTAATCCCATCCATGATCCCCTCCCATCTATTGATCAACTTATAGATCTCACCCCATCTTCTACCACCCCTTTACCATCCCACATGAATCCTTTACCTCCATCTACCAATCCCATCCCAAATCCATCCCCTTATCTACTTGGAAAAAGCACTTTCATCCGTGGTGACTCCCTTGTAGGAGGTGAACAATTTCCATCCACCACCTATCTTTCTCTAACAAATAATGGATTCGCGTCTTGTTTCCAAAGCACTAAACATCCCATCGCATGTCGCATACTCCAACACATGAACTATCAAGGCAAAGGCTTAGGCCTTCATGAGCAAGGCATCTTGGAGCCCATCCACACCACATTCCATCCATCCTCGCATGGCCTCGGCTATACATCCCAAGACAAACAAAATGAACATGTTGGTACCACCCACACACCTTCTAAAATCCATTCATCCAATCCCAAACATGGTGCATCTCATCGCACTCCCAAAACATATGTCGCCATCCCTCCTCCATCATCCTATCATTTGCAAAAGCATGTGACCATCCATCTTCCTCCATCAAATTTACCTCCACTACTTCCAACTCCAAATATTCCTATTAAATCCACTCTACCTCCTATCCTATCAACGCCAAACATCTCTATCCACAAATCCTCTTATCCTCCCATCCTCCCAACTCCTAACATCCCCATCATCAAATCCCCTCATCCATTTATCCAAAAATCCACATTTTACCCCTTCACCCATAAACCTCCTAAAATTCCCAATCAAGACCAACAAAAGCACACATCTTTCAAACATGAAGCTTCCACCAAATCCATGGGATTCAAAAGTAATAATTTGAATGCCTCAATGCATAGAGCACAAAAGCCTAAAGATATTATCCCTTCCAATCAAAATGCAAAATCCAAAGGCTATCAAAGCCCACACCATCACAAGAAAAAGCAAAAACAAAAATGGTGTGGGTACCTAAACAAAGGTTACTCAACTCTAATGAGGCATCCACATCCCAATCCACTCCAAACTTCTAAACATCTTGCTCCACATCTAAAAATCCCATAAATCCTAAGTCTATTTGGGTCCCTAAAACCCCAAATCGATCATACAAAAATCCCCCATCCCGATACCCACTACTCCCAACTCCACATCCAAAGTACAAGCTTCCAAATACATCACGATGTGTGCAACCGTTGGTCTTGGTTCCCCTCCATCACTTGACATTCCCACATACCCCCATCTCTCCATCTATCATTCACTATCCTACATATCTTCCCCATCACATTCCTATGGTCCATGCTTTTGCATAATCCACATCATAATCCACTACCCACCATACATTCCATCTCCTCCTATCTACCAACATCTATACAATCATCATCCAAAATGCTATCCAACATGGGACCATCTTTTCCGTGCTATGGAAACAGACACTAGAGTCCCCATTCCATCAAAAAAGCAAAAAAAAAGCAAAAAATCAAGAAAATACTAAAGAGAAAAAATCCATCCAATGGTGAAAACCACTCCTTGTGGCGCCTTGGGCAAGTACCATGATGAAAACCCTTTGTGGGCGTCATGCGTAATCCCTTCTCCATCCATTTTGTATCCCTACACTTGGGGGCAAAACCATCTAATCATCCAACTCCATAACATCCTTTTGCATATCCTATCCGCTATCCCCTATTTATCTTATCATATTCCTATCTACCATCCCCTATTCATCCTATCATTCCTCATCCATTCTATCCACTATATCCTCCTCCTTAGATCTTGATGAAGACAAGGGGCAAAATATCAATAGCATGCTTTGGAGACCTCTTGGCATACTCCCGTTGTAAGTATATCCTCCATACATCTACTGCAAAGCCCATCCATTCAAACATGACCCATCATGCAAAATCCTAAGCATCAGGGCATATGATTCCTTGCAACCTAGCCCTTGGAGAAAATCCTAAATTCATCTATCATGAATCAACTATCCAATCCCCCTATCCAACCCCATCACTTTCACCTCTAGACTTGGTGTTCCCTTGTCATTGGTATCTAGTGCAAAGGTTATCCACATGAAATCCAATGCAACCATCTCATAATAAACCATTCATTTTCCAAAATTAGAAAAAATCCAAAAAACATCAAAAAATAAAAAAATCCAAAAACATCAAAAAATAAAAAAATCCAAAAATATCACAAAATCTAAAAATCCAAAAACATAAAAAAATCAAAAAACATCAAAAAATCCAAAAACATCACAAAATCAAAAAATCCAAAAACATAAAAAAATCAAAAAATCCAAAAACATAAAAAAATCAAAAAATCCAAAAACATCACAAAATCAAAAAATCCAAAAATAAAAAAAATAAAAAAATTCATAAAATCCCAAAAATATCCATCACAAAATCAACATCATTCCATCAACATCTCATCATCTTCCAACATCCTCAAAATCACCCACATCATTCTATCAAACATCTCAGCATCCAACACATCATCATCCCACATCATCACCACAAATCAGAACTACATATCATAACCACTTGCATCTTAATGTGCCTTGATCCCGTGGATACAGGGTATGTAGGCAGTCTGGAATACGAAGGATGTTTCCAGTACTCAGGTGCATAAGATGCACCCATCCAACCCTCTAAGCTTACACTAGATCCAAGCATTGCATCACCTATCAAAGCATCATCCCTTATCAAAAATCATCAACTATCAAATCGGCATCAACCACAACTTGTCACCATCATATCTTGAGCCAATCTTACAACATCAACAAAACATGATCCAATCATCAACCGATTCCTGCCTTAGGATATATCGTTCCTACGATAGGCAGAATCTATCCAATCATCATCCATCTTGGCAAGAGATACAATGGTTACTCGTTTGGTTCGTTGGTCTTTTTGTTTTTGATTTTTATCTTTTGTCCTATTCGAAGATCACATCAAAGCTACCTTGATCTCACTATATCATGGTATGTGGCGAAAACATCTAGAATGGGGCATAGTCTTGCTTTTGTATGCTGTGCTTGTGGGGTGATTTCATTACTCCAAGCTAGTATTCATATCTTGTTGATCATAGGGTTGGTTCTAGTATATTGATCCCCTTATGCATCTAAGGTTCATCATACCTTTTGTGTACTAAGGACTTATGCTATGAGTCCCCTTCCCTCGTCAGGACAAGGTTGTACTATCTTGGGCATGCATGGGATCACCCCTTTGTTTGCATGTCTAGTCCATGCAAATGTTGGATAAACATCATTACCCTGGTCTTCTATACCTTGGTGAAAATATCCACTTTGCTATATCAAACCTAGGATTGCTCTAAATCATTTTTCAGCACAATGATCATCCACCAATCAATCTCCCACCATCATCATCTTTTCATCTCACCACTTATCCTCCAACCACTTCAACCAATATCTTCCATCCATTTCAAGAGCACAATCATGTTCTTGCAACCTGCCTATCCTCTCGAGGGGGCATCACCCTTACCAATTATCCCCAAACCTTACCCTACTCTTCTAAGCCAAAATCTTTTTTCTATCCAATCCAACTCTATGTTTTAACTTCTTTGAAATGATGTTACTTAGCCGCAACACCATTTCAAAGAGGGGCAAATGTAGACACCTAAAATTGGCTTGCTTCGCAAAACAATTTCCCATGTCTCGACACCCTCATTATCCCTCCTATTAATTAAATAAATTCATTTTATTTAATTAATTTGTCCCTCATTATCTACCTTGTCCATTTACCTATCCCTTGTGATCAATTAACTTACTTAATTTATCACTAAGACCTTACAACACTATCCCTCATTAATCAAATAAATATTCCCAATATTTATTTGGTTCAATTCTCCTTTTCCCTAATCCTCATTTGTTAGATAAATCATGGTCATCTAATTGATCTAGCCTACTAATTGACCTACCCTAGCCTACCTCATCGTAGCCCTAGGATCAATTAAGCAAAACCTCGGTTTAATTAGTCCTAACCTCTCATTTGGGTGGTCAAACCTAGTTTAACACCCTTCCCCACATCCCCCAAATTTAAAATTGAAATAAATCACACATCACATTTACTTCTCTTACACACCCCTTACCTCACCCATCCTCATTCATTACCTATTATTCCCAAATGAATTCTTAATTCATTTCCCATTCCCCTAATTCATTTCACATTCTTTCACACCCATACCTCATTTATCACCCCTTTTCCCAAAATGAATAAAAGATTTACTTTTATTCCTAGCCCTTGATCTCATCTTTCAATTGTCACCCTCCATCCTCCTTTCAGAAAATCTATAAATGAAACCCTCTCCAAGCAATTTTAGAGAGACTTCTTCATGCATCAAACCTCTGCCAAAATCACTCCACAATCTCCTCATCATACCACCATAATGTCAAAATCTTGCCTCATCTCCATCTAATCTATCTGAATCCATTTATCTCTCATCTACATTGTGTTGAAAAGCATTGAGCAATCCACATGTACACACTAGTCTTGGTTAAAATCGGAGGAGACTATCGGGTGCAACTCCTTCCCTCTTGGATTTGTGAGTTCATTATGAAGGTATAATCGTTGTATTTGCATTTGATTTATATTTAATCTTCTTTTTGTCCTCATAGATCACACAAGGATATTTTAAAAAGCTCATGATATTTTTAGCAAAATCTCAGGGTCCCTACCAAGAAAAGATATATTAGGATATATCACGATATTTTAAAGATATATGCTTCTTTGGCTGCAATAATAGCAATTAATTAGAATCTCACATTGTCATGTAAACCTCACTTAAAGAGGAAAATGAACAAAAAAACATTATTATAAAGCCAAAATGATTTCTTCTGCTCAGAAAATGATTCACTCATAGAGAATTGTCCAGTTGAATGATATCTGTATGCATAAGGCCTATAATCTTACAAAGTCTGAAAAGGTGACATATACATACGTATAAAAGGGAAGAGGCTAGGTACAAGTCTTAGCTTGTTCTAGTAGAATAGTTGCCTCTCAGACCATTGTACAAGTCTATTAGATAAAAACATTAGTTATGGTTAGAATTTGGCTAGTAGATTTTGGCAGAAGAGTTATTCTTACAGTTCAAAGGCTAGAAAGTTTATTCCCTACTAAGCAATAAAAGTTCGTAAGAATTAAAAAAATCAAATGCTTAGCAGTAAGAAGCTTCTATTTAGAACTTCATAAGTTATGGAACATTAACAACCATCTCTTAATTAATTGTATAGTTGAATCAAGATGTCCTTAATAAACTTGATTCAACATCATTCAAGGCCCTTTTTTTTGGTTAATAAAGTTAGAAAATTAGGCTTCAATACCATGGAACTTTTGAAACTCATCTACAATAAGTTAAAGCATTTTAGTACATAGTTCAAAGAGCTCTGTGTCATTTGCTAGACATCTAAAATTGTCAAATGGCCTAATCTCTAGTAGTAAATCAATGGGTTTTGAGGTAAAGATCCAAAATAAAATCCTTAGAATAATTTCTAGCAGACAATGTACAACTATAAACTATTTGGTGTTCCAAATTTGACAGAAGAGCTAGAATAAGAAACCAGTGCTGAAGAGGGCTTGTGCATCTCCTCAAAACTACAGGTCGTTGTAATCCTTCGCCTTGGAAGAGGACTGAAGAACAACGATGAACATTTTCTAGGATATCTAGTAATAGGCTTCCAAAACAAAATGTAGTCTTCTAGATCATGTCTTGCTAGCCCTAAAGATGAACTATTAATAGCTTGCTCATGGGATCCTCGAGTAAAAAGCCAACTTTTCCACCAAATTGGAGTTTCTATAGGTCTATCTAGGATCAGAGACTTTCTTCTTGACGTCAAAAAAATTAGAGACATGGTTCCTAAGAGCCTTTGCGGGGTTGAACTCTAGGATGGTATCTTAATTCGTTATGTGAAGGCTTTAAGTGCTTACCTTGGCAAAGAAGAAGATTCAGTAGACATGGACATCACATTTTATCAATCGCATGACCCACAAATTCCTGCACTGTATACAGATGTTATACAAGAGATTGCGCCGATGGCTTTTTTCAAATATGAAGGTGTGCCCCATTGGGGCAAGAACAGGAATATTGCTTTGTGGGTGTAATCCAAAAACAAAGTAAAGCAGAAGAGTTTAGGAGGGTAATGACAACTTTTTCTAGGGTGATGTTCATTGTACTCCCTTTTTGGTCTAAAACTAATAGAAAAACTACTTAAGTTCTCTAAAAAACCTCAGCTAATGCATGCACACAATGACTGCTCCATTTCAGTGACCACTGACACCTTGCACCACCCCTCAACGTTCATGAGAACCTGACATTGCATGCCCTGTGTCCACTAGTTCTTCAACCCAATCCTCATCTTCAATAGCAGACCGTCACCTTTTATACCTTGCTAAGGACGAGAATCTTTACATGCTGTTTTCTTAATATTTAAGTTATTAATTCTAGACATGTATGCATATCGAAGGATTTGTGCAAGATCTATTAGATAAAAACTTAAAAAGAAATTTAAAAATGCCAATGAAATTAATATTTCTTCAAAAAAGAACTTAATCTCTCTACTTTTAGAAAATACAAATTTCTAACTTGTCCCTCCACGATAGATTAAAATACTAGAAAAAGGCATGGTTACTAAACTGTTGAAAGATTACTCACCAGAAAGACAAATTCCTCTATTGAACTTTTCTTGCCAGAGCAGCCAAACACTTAGAAATCTTTAACCATGATATCTCTTTTACAAGATGTTGGAGATAATCAAATTCTAAAGGCCCAGGTTACAAGGTGGTGACCATACTCTTTACAAACGAAAAAAAAATGACCTAAAATATTCAACAACCAAATTAGCTTAATATAAGTTATGAAAAAATCCAAAACTTTCTCCTCGACTTCATAAACCAAACATTCTTCTAAAAGAAAGCGAAAAAAAAGTTCAGAACATTAAGACAAGATCCAACCCAAAAGTAACAATCAAAGAATTCGCAAAAATGAAAGCTAAAAAAACTACACAAGATCCATTTTACAGCCCTCGTGACAACGAAGCAAACTTTACAAGTTTATTCCCAAGCAAATCTAGATAATGTATGGCTTCAAACATGTCCATGTTTTCTTTTGTCGTTAAAGAAAAGCTTTCAATCAGTAGCTAGTCTGAGAGGATTATAAGCCACACTGGGACTGAGACACTACCCAGACTCCTACAAGAATTTTCCACAATGGGTGAAACAAATTTCGGCATGAAAAACATTTGAAACATAAAGTGACAAGTACACTGGAAAATACTCAAAAAAAAAAAATGATGAAGTTCACAAGAGATTGTCAATTTAATGTTCATCAGAGATCATAAACACCCCACAATTCAACTGAATTCATAAACTTAGTCCAAACTTTTGAGCAGTCTAAAGCCCTCGGCAAAATATCCATAAAGGTAGCTTGGGAAGTTCTAGATAGAATCACTCCATATAGTATAAATTACATAAATGATAATTATAATCCAGCTGACTGCATGGTAAAAGAAGCAACATTACCAAATTCAAAATAGAGCCTTTCTTCAAGCGGAATAGCAATTCTGCAATGTTTGGACATCAAGAACATAAAAAACATAAAGAATGGTTGTCTAAAGAGTTTAATGCATAATTATACCCAACTGCCAGCAACTTGTATATGACATGCCTAAATTTGCACGTGATGGGGTGCGCTCCTTCCTCCACTCCTTTAAATGAAATTATTTCCAGTATTCATACAAAACTTTATAATTTAAACCTTGATGATCCGCAATAATTGCCCTTATCTAGTGAAAATTTTCTACCAATTAGATTGAAAAAAAATAATTTTTCATATATGTTTTGTTAAAATATTTGCATCTATACAATAGCAATAGGTAAATATTTTTTAAATAGAAAATTTATTTAGTTCTCATTGGTTGCAAAAAGAATTATTAATAACTAGTTAGGAACAGCCTCGCCAATAAACTAATAACTATCATGAATATAATAGTAATTGGCTATATTTATATTAAAAATATATATCTATAGTATGCTGAAATATATTTTGTGATTTTCTCCATTTTTTTTTCCTTCATTTCTAATTTTTTTTTATTTTTTCTAATTTCTTTTTTTAGTTTCATGTTTTTTTTATGATTTTTATTTTTTATTTTCTTCATTTTTTTAATTTTTTAATTTTTAAAATTTTCCATTGTTTTTATTTTTATTTTTTTCTTTTTTGTTCCATGTTTTTTTATGGTTTTTATTTTTTATCTTCTTCAATTTTTGTTTTTATTTTTAAATTTTTCCATTTTTTTGTTTTTCCCACCTTAACTCTAGAATGCCCCCTGGCATAATAAATATTTTAATAATTTTTTAAGTATTTTTGATTAAAAAGTTTGTATCTTAACTTTATAAAAGATAACTATTTATTTCACATTAAAAAATTTATTTTGATTTGTTGACAAATACAATACAATAGAATAAATCCATAAATCCCCTAAAGTATCTCTTGAATTATCTCTTGTTGGGTATTTATAAATCTGGCCACTGCACTCTAGTTCATATATATGCTCTTCTGCAATGGATCTCATAAAGGTCTCTTTTTTTCTTGTGCTTTTATTCTGCCTCCTTTTGCACAACAATGGCTTTGTTACCAAGGATTTTAAACATTATCATCGAGCATCTGGTAATGTTTCATGGGTGATGGAGAATGAAGTGAAGGCTGCAACAAAATGTAATTTGTTCAGTGGGTCATGGGTGCATGATGAGTCCTACCCTCTTTATGAGGCTGCCAGGTGCCCTTTCATTGATGACAAGTTGAATTGTAGAAAAAATGGTAGGCCAGATTCTGACTAAGAAAAGTGGAGATGGAAGCCAGATGGTTGTACCATGCCCAGGTAAACAAAAATAACAATGAGCTCTTTTTAAAAAAAAAAAAATTGTGGGGGTGAGTTTCTTGTTTATCTTTCGCTCATGGAGCCTTCCATAGGACCTTTCAATGATTTGTTTAGTTTTTTTATGATGACTATATTTGATATGGAAATGAGGTCTTTATTTTTCCAATCACTTGAATTCAAAGGAGACTCTTCCTAGGAAATTGAAAGAAAAATCATTTTACTCCTTTTTGAAAATAGGCCATGAAAATTCTTTGCAATTTTTTGGGAAACTTTTTTGGGGTAAAAATATAATGACTGAGTCAGGTTGATTGGGAAACAAACAGACCTTATTCCCTCAGCATATACCCACTCTTTTGGGCCACTTCATAATGACAATATTTATCTGGGGGTTTGGCTCAGCAGTTCCCAGATGGGATTTGGATATTGAATCATAACATAATCCATTAGTATTTGTTGTTTCAGATTCAATGCCATGGATATGCTGGAAAGACTGAGAGGAAAGAGATTAATGTTTGTTGGGGATTCAACAAGCTGAAACCAATGGGAATCCATGACCTGCCTCCTAAATACAGTGATTCCAAACAATAACACATCTTTGACTAATGGATTTCCACTTAACACATTCAAAGCCCTGGTAAACTTTTGCTTTGGGTTTTTTTATTTTACCCTTTTCTTGTGCTTGTAAGCTTGATGGGCATTGCAGTTCTAAGATTCCACTGGTCTGCTCGTGTTGCAGGATTATCAGGCTTCCATAGAATATTTCTGGGCCCCATTTCTGGTTGATTTGAATAACAATACACGGGAAAAGAATTCTACACTTGGACTCCATCCAAAACAATGGAGTATACTGGAAAGGAGTGAATATTCTGGTCTTTGAGACCTCACACTGGTGGACTCATAGTGGCAACGAAAAGCCGTAAGGAACCCATAATTATGAAATTAAAAATTTAAGCTTTACGCGGTAGATATTTGTTGGTTTTGAAATTCCTGTGGATAAACTGTATCAGGTATCCTTAAAAAAGCTTAAAAAATATGACCAAAACAATGGTAAAAAGAAACCCACACCCAGTTCATCTTCTAGGAATCCTAACAGATTACAAGATCTCCATTACCATTTCTATGCCATAGGAAATTTGTTATTGTCATTTTTTTTCCTTTTATCAAAAAAATAAAGGAAAATATGTGTGTATTGAACAGATGGGACATGATGCAGATAGGCAATCGGATGTACAGTGATATGGATCCATTGAAGGCTTATGAGAAAGCTTTGACTACTTGGATAAACTAGGTATCTGCAAACATTAATCCAAAAGAATCCACGGTCTTCTCTCGTACCATGTCACCCGAGCATTACAGGTATGGTTATACATACATTGTTATTTAATGATAACAGATTGGTTATACCGATATCCATTGTTAACTGATGAGTTATAACAGGTCTGTCAGTAGAACGCATTAGATGCATTGTCATTGTCGCCGTTCAGTTTCAATGCAACATCCACACCTTATATATAATGCATGTGCATGAACTTTTTGTACCTACAGTTTTGCAATGGGTTAACATGCTATATTTGGTACTCTTGCAAGTTAATTATTTGGGTTAATGCTTTTGGTGGAGACTGACTGATACACCATTAAATTGGTTTATTCTGTTGACTTCACCCTCAGTTGTCCCTGATGACAATACACAACTTGGTATGTGTTAAGTTTCAGTTTGATATGCCAGTGAGATACATATTGACAAATGGTATTCAGACAATTTGATATCTTTGATGAGATACAGATTGAGAAATGCTTAGTTGATATTCTTCTTTAACCATGTTCAGTATGGCATCCTTCATTGGCATTCATTGGCATTTGGTTTTCTTGGTCATATGGTTTGGCATCATTTTGTTTCAGTTATGGTGACAAACTCATATGGTTCCTTTTGGATGGCACATGATTTGTTGGCATTGGCATTTGGCATTGGTATTCATGAGGTTGGTACCATGCTCTCGTATCTGCTTGATATGACAGATTGGCGGATGTTTGTTATGGTATTATGCTTAGTGGCATATCATGCTCATAATGGCTCATATTTGATATTTGATCAAGTTAGTTGGCACAACATGATACAGTTAGCATTTTTGGCTCTATGTTGTTTTGAGCATTCTTCTTGACACATAGTATGGTGGTGACATTATGATAGCACAATGTTATTTCTCTGGGCTCATTGATGGTTGTTTGATATGTTTTCTTGAGATGGTTTCCTAATAGGCAAAATTGGTCCATGGCATGGTACTTTGAGGTGCTATTTTAACAGGGATATATATATATCACATGATAGTTGTTGACCACGGCATGCATTTATTTGTATTTCATCATTTGATTTAAATTATTATTTTCATTCCATATGAAAAGTGAAGGTGACTTACTATATGAGGACTATGCTTATAAGGAGGAGGATATTTTGTCTTATTGATCACCATTCCTTGTGTTAAAATATGTTAAAATGTTTACCATGGCTTGTATTCTACATGAGGCCATATTACATTTCCTAGTGACTTTAATACTTTACACAAGCTTTCATATCGGGCATGTTAAAAGTTTCCTTTCCAGGCAAGTTATTATCGGATGGAATAGCTTTCAAAAAAGGTTTTCATTGATTTGTTTGACCTGCCCATTCTAGGGCACACCGGAAGCACAGGTTCATGATGATATTGAAAGTCTAGTTTATGTTTTATTATGCCAGGTAAAACAGTTTGGTTTTGAGCTCCTCTCGAGCTAGGGTTTGACCAATTCAGAGTTCATCATGAAAACACATGAAACGAACATCAAGCTTGATAGAATCTTTTGGAAGTGACATTGTTGGCTCATGCGATGGTAAACATTTTGGTTCCGTCTTCTTTTGACTAACACCAAGTGACATTGATACCTTTCATTCAGTTTTATCTTGTTGAAACAGGCAGATGTGACGGTTATAGGTGTAAATCCTCTTCATTGTTATGGGTATTGATTTTTTTGTATAGAGTTTGTATTTCTAGCTGAGTATGCTTTGTTGTGATAGTTATATGTGCTCTTTTTCCCGTCATTTCTTTCATAAAAGGTTTATGATACACATTGGTTTTACTCAAAACATTAGCGGTTGGGCTTTCAAAAACTTGTTATGAATTTGTAAACACTTTGTTGTGAATAGTTATAATTGTCTTGAAATGAACATTTAGTTGGAAATGTTTTCACATGGCATTGTGAAATAGTTTTTAACTCTGGTTAGGTTTTTAACAAATACTTTGTTTAATTCACCATATAGTTGATGAAGATTCAACACTATGGTATTTTATGGTATTTCAAATAAACCACATGAGGTCATTTGATCTTAACTACCTTGACAGTTGGGAACTACTTGAATCAATTTTATGGAAACAATTATCTCTTCAAATTGTTTTATGAGAAGAGGAAGACATTGTGAAATGTATAAAAAGGGCTTTGAACAGGATAGATGTGTGGTTGTGCATACACCTGATGTAATGTTGAGGATATATGACTGAATGCATTATCGATGATATTAGATCAGAGTTGTATTGGGATTCAGTGAAACAGAGTATCCCTCCATATTTGCTTTTTTTTATGATTGAAACGTGCATTGAAAGGTCAAGTCAGTGAGACAAGAAATGACCTTTGCCAGTGAGGCTTAAATTAATAGCTAGTGAGGCCTGTAATCAGTGAGATTCTTTCATTAAGCTAGTGAGGCACTTTTTTGAGTGGTTTTTATGCCCTGGAGGGTTTTCCACTCAGAACAATATCTGTGTTATGGATTGTCATTGATGAGTTTGTTTCTCATGTTAGTTGCTTATCATGTGTTATTTGTTTTAAAGTCATTTAATTTACTTTGGTCTATATGAACACGTACTTATCTTATATCATTGTCTGAAACAATGATACTGTGCATGTCCACTTTATGAACAATCATATTTCACAGTTAGTCTCTATGTGTTAAGATTTATGATAATGAGTCATTGTTTACAGTCCCTACATTGAGTTGATGCATTCTTGATTTTGATCAATCTATTTTTGTTGTCCAAGGTTGTCATGATGTCATCTACAGTCAATAGGAAGTGTTTTTGTATCAAAGTTTTGAAATACATATTTTAAGGTCACTAAGTCTTGTTAAAATTTGTATACCACTGATTCACCCCCCCTCTTAGTGGTATTGTACTCCAACAAGTGGTATTAGAGCTAGACCCTTGCAAGAAGTCTAACCAACTTAAGGGTTCCTGGAAGTGGAGTACAATGGGTAAACAGAATAGGAATAAGGCCTTGAGTAGAGAAAAGATAGATGCTGATCATAAAATTGAAAAACAAGTCTCAGTTAAGTCCAGCAATGGATTGTTGCATGAGTCAACCATGAATATAGATACAAAGTGTCATAAAGAAATCAATTCTGTAGTTAAGAATCATGACAATGTGAATGTGAGTAGACATGAATTTGACGATTTTGTAGTTGAATTTGATGATGAAGAAGGAGACCTATTTGTGGATGAATATGATTATGAACAGGATTGTGAGACTAATTTAAAAGAAGAACTCATGTGTGCCTTGGATACAATCAAGGAGCTTAGGAAGGAGAATAAGAGATTAGAAGAGCAACTTCAACAAGAGATAGAATTCAAGAACAAGGTATGTTTAGATTTTGAAAAAACTTCTTTAGAGTTTAAAAATGTTAGAAATTAGATTGCAAAATTAAAGTCATGTTAATGAATTTGATAAATTGATTATTAGTCTAAAAACTGAAATTAAGGAAGCAAAAAGAATAAAAGATGTAACAATTATGATCTTGAGGTGAAAAGAATTGAATGTCTGAGACTTGAAAGTGAAGTTGTCAATCTAAAGAATAGTCTGGATGTTGTCAAAATACAAAAGTTTGTGAAAGGCACAAATGCTTTAGATGAAATATTGAGTAGTCAAAAAAACTACAAGGATCATTTTGGCTTCGGATATGAAAAAGGGGAAAGCTTTGGTGTTAAAGATGAAGTTAAAAAGGAAATAGTTTTTGCAATAGCAGATAGGAAGAGTTTCAAAGTTAGGCAGACTCCTGGGTAGAAGATAGATCTGAATTATCATTCTGCTATTTCTAATGACGACAAGAAGAAAGCAAAGGATAAAACTTTTGATATTGGGAGAAGAAGAACTAACAATTTTTCAAGACCTTCATCTATTAGACAATATCATTCTATCAGATATAACTATTCTCAATTTCATGGTTCTTGTTATGTCTATCATAAGTACGGTTATAAAGCTAGAAATTGTAGTTATTATGGTTTGTCAAATCAAAACTACAGTATTGTTTGCTATAACTGCAATAAGGTTGGGCACTTGAAAAGAGATTGTTGGATGAATGCAAGGTGACTCTAGAAGAAACTATTCTCCTCTTGATCAAAACTATAATATGTTGTGCTATAGATGTAAAGGATTTGGTCATAAAGCAAGGTTTTGCAGGGAGAAGTCATCTGAAAATGGATCTCTATGGGTCTGGAGAAGAAAACAAGGAAAGGAGAAGGGAGGACTTAGTCTTGTGCATGATGCACAAGGATTATCTCTTAGCATTTAAATGGCTGCATGTTTTTAGGGGGAGTGATCCAATGTTTTATTTTCTAATCCCAAGGAGTCTTAGGATGTAGTGGACTAAAATTTGATCTGAGATATTGTTTGCTCTTTATGAAAGTTTTGCATGATACTTTCTATGTGATTTCTGTTGCAGTCATTTGATGACAGTATCAAGGATGTCATTATGTTTTTAATAGGACATCTTTGGAACAACATGGCAATAGTTTTGATTGTTCTTATTAGATACAGTATTCAAGTTTCATTTCTGTATGCATTCTTTGAGGAGCATTCTTCAGTAACATGGCACTTTCAATTTCAATGAATATTTCTAGTGATCTTGGTGTCTCTCCTTTGTGAGTTCTCAAACAATATTTTATGCAATACAGTGCCTGCATGATAATTGTGGTTTGGTGACTTAACATGTACAATGCCAAGTAGAGTGCTCAGTTCCTTAAGTGTATTGAAATAGTATTTGGCATTTGATAAAAGTGAGTGACAGTTCATATGGTGTAATTGACTGTGACAAACCTTATGATGACAAGTGACTTGGTTTCTTGTCATGCAGTGGCTTGGTATCAAAGACCTCTGGACCTCTAATGATCTTTGATGATATGGAACATTGGATGATGAATGATATGGATAGAATTCATTTTGATAAAAAGATTAAGGAGAAATATCTAGCAATATCTTCTTCTTAGTGATCAGTAATAGAGGTATGTATAATCTTAGTAGTTGAAGTTTTACATCCAAAGGCACAGTTAATGTGGTATAAAATGGTCTTGATAACAGTGGATATGAATACTAATGTATATGCAGTGACAGTAAGTGAACTTCTTGTCAATAACTGTGTTGACTATGTTTATGACAGCAGTAGTGTTTATTACTGCAATCCAGGTGATTTATGACTATAAGCATGACAAATGAACTCTGACAATGCTAATGTTTTATGTGATAGAGACTTAGTTGAAAATATCTTTTTATTACAGTGTTGATACACACAAAATAACTCTATTGAAAAGGCTTTGAAACAATCTAGTTACTGAAATTGGTAGGAGAAAGTCAAATTCTGTATCCTCTGTTAGCATTCTTTAGAACTCTGTCAAGATTACTGTCAAATGTTGTTGTTGTTAGTGCTCTGATGGACATGTTTGCAAATTGTGTCAAACTAGATAAGGCACATGCACTCAGTAACAAAATGCATGAAAAAGTTTGTAGAAGATAGTAGTATGAGTAGATATTCAAAAGGTACATGAGAACAACAGTATAGTGTTCTAATATGCAGGGATAGTACACAAGCTGTACTGCAGAGTCTTTATGACAGAGATTGTTATTTTGAATTGTGCTCATTCCTTATGCTTGGTTAGGTTATGATGTAGATGGCTTAGTTTTGATATGCAATAGAGAGAGACTAGAACTTGATGAAGGTTAGCAGATGATGCAGGAGATAGCAAACCTCTGTATCAGATTTTTAGTCTTCTTATTATAGAATGGTATCAGTACTCTTTATGATGATAGTATACAGTTATACCAAGTAGGGTGGTGAGTTGGATCAGGTCATGGATGTAATCAGCTATGACAATGATGGCATAAAGTAAAGCAAGTATGTTTTGTGATTGATTGTTACTGGCATCATCTTTATACTGTTATGAGAAGTTAATAGTAATATATCACTCCAACAAGTGATATCAGTAATCAGGGACAATCTTGAATCATATGTTTTCTTTCTCAAAAAACAATAGACAATACTCTTTGTTTTTAGAAGAGTAGTGCTGGTATTTTTGACAACAATATGTTTGTACACAAATTTTGCTGCTCTTAGTCAATATTGACAGTTAACAGTTTGGGCAGAATGATTGGTTAGGTAATACAGTGACAAGTATCTTCATTAATAGTGGTTTTATAACAGTACTTTGTGTGTTGGCTTTAATACTGTATGGAACTTGATTTGCATGACAGAATGATTTATACCTAATGCTCTTATGGAAGTGGTGACAGTTCCTTTATAGTATATTTAGTGAAGTCTCAGTGGTCTTGACAGTGAAAGACAGTACATAAAACTTGAGTGTTATTGTATTGCATATTACTGATCCCTGATGGTTTTTCAGTATCTTATGACAGTGGCATGGTTTCTACTTGATAATTGACATTATTTGTGACAGGCTCCTCAGTTGTTGTCTATCTTTGCTACATGTTGTTATTTCATTATGGTGCTGACATTTCGTTCTCTGTTTCAGCTATTCTGGATGCTCATCTTTCTTGGGACTACCTTGGTATGGTTGTCTATATCTACTCATTGTTTCTTGTTTCAGGGTTCTCTTGATTTTTATGTATATTGGAGGCATGACACACTTTCCTTTGCCTTGATGTCAAAAAGGGGGAGAGGAAGTTGTGTTTTGCCATCATGGACAAAGGGGGAGTTTGTTGACTTCACCCTTAGTTGTTTGTCCCTGATGACAATACACAACTTGGTATGTGTTAAGTTTCAGTTTGACACATCATGTTTCAGTTTGATATGCTAGTGAGATACAGATTGACAAATGGTATTCAGACAGTTTGATATCCTTGATGAGATACAGATTGACAAATGCTCAGTTCATATTCTTCTTTAACCATGTTCAGTATGGCATCCTTCATTAGCATTTGGTTTTCTTGGTCATATGGTTTGGCATCACCTTATTTCAGTTATGGTGACAAACTCATATGGTTCATTTTGGATGGCACATGATTTGTTGGCATTGGTATTCATGAGGTTGGCACCATGCTCTCGTATCTGCTTGATATGACAGATTGGCGGATGTTTGTTATGGTATCATGCTTAGTGGCATATCATGCTCATAATGGCTCATATTTGATATTTGATCAAGTCAGTTGGCACAGCATGATACAGTTAGCATTTTTGGCTCTATCTTGTTTTGAGCATTCTTCTTGACACATAGTATGGTGGTGACATTATGATAGCACAATGTTATTTCTTTGGGCTCATTGATGGTTGTTTGACATGTTTTTTTGAGATGGTTTCCTAATAGGCAAAATTGGTCCATGGCATGGTACTATGAGGTGCTATTTTAACAGGCATATATATCACATGATAGTTGTTGACCACGGCATGCATTTATTTGTATTTCATCATTTGATTTAAATTATTATTTTCATTCCATATGAAAAGTGAAGGTGACTTGCTATATGAGGACTATGCTTATAAGGAGGAGGATATTTTGTCTTATTGATCACCATTCCTTGTGTTAAAATATGTTAAAGTGTTTACCATGGCTTGTATTCTACACGAGGCCATATTACATTTCCTAGTGACTTTAATACTTTACACAAGCTTTCATATCGGGCATGTTAAAAGTTTACCTACCAAGCAAGTTATTATCGAATGTAATAGCTTTCAAAAAGGTTTTCATTGATTTGTTTGACCTGCCCATTCTAGGGCACACCAGAAGCACAGGTTCATGATGATATTGAAAGTCTGGTTTATGTTTTATTATGCAAGGTACAACAGTTTGGTTTTGAGCTCCTCTCAAGCTAGGGTTTGACCAATTCAGAGTTCATCATGAAAACACATGAAACGAACATCAAGCTTGATAGAATCTTTTGGAAGCGACATTGCTGGCTCATGCGATGGTAAACATTTTGGTTTCGTCTTCTTTTGACTGACACCAGGTGACATTGATACTCTTCATTCAGTTTTATCTTGTTGAAATAGGCAGATGTGACAGTTATAGGTGTAAATCCTCTTCATTGTTATGGGTATTGATTTTCTGTATAGAGTTTGTATTTCTAGTTGAGTATGCTTTGCTGTGACAGTTATATGTGCTCTTTTTCCCGTCATTTCTTTCATAAAAGGTTTATGATACATATTGGTTTTACTCAAAACATTGGTCGTTGGGGTTTCAAAAACTTGTTATGAATTTGTAAACACTTTGTTGTGAATAGTTGTAACTGTCTCGAAATGAACATTCAGTTGGAAATGTTTTCACATGGCATTGTGAAATAGTTTTTAACTCTGGTTAGGTTTTTAACAAATACTCTATTTAATTCACCATACAGTTGATAAAGATTCAGCACTATGGTATTTTATGGTATTTCAAATAAACCGCATGAGGTCATTCGATCTTAACTACCTTGACAGTTGGGAACTACTTGAATCAGTTTTATGGAAATAGTTATCTCTTCAAATTGTTTTATTAGAAGAGGAAGACATTGTGAAATGTGTAAAAAGGGATTTGAACAGGACAGATGTGTGGTTGTGTATACACCTGATGTAATTTTGAGGATATATGATTGAATGCATTATCAATGATATTAGATCAGAGTTGTATTGGGATTTAGTGAAACAGAGTGTCCCTCTGTATTTGCTTTTTTTATGATTGAAACGTGCATTGAAAGGTGAAGTCAGTGAGACAAGAAATGGCCTTTGCCAGTGAGGCTTAAATTAATAGCCAGTGAGGCCTGTAATTAGTGAGATTCTTTTATTAAGCCAGTGAGACACTTTTTTGAGTGGTTTTTATGCCCCGGAGGGTTTTCACTAAGGACAATATCTATGTTATGGATTGTCATTGATGAGTTTGTTTCTCATGTTAGTTGCTTATCATGTGTCATTTGTTTTAAAGTCATTTAATTTACTTTGGTCTATATGAACACATACTTATCTTATATCACTGTCTAAAACAATGATATTGTGCATGTCCACTTTATGAACAATCATATTTCACAGTTAGTCTCTATGTGTTAAGATTTATGATAATGAGTCATTGTTTACAGTCCCTACATTGAGTTGATGCATTCTTGATTTTGATCAATCTGTTTTAGTTGTCCAAGGTTGTCATGATGTCATCTACAATCAATAGGAATTGTTTTTGTATCAAAGTTTTGAAATACATATTTTAAGGTCACTAAGTCTTGTTAAAATTTGTATACCACTAGTTCACCCCCCCTCTCAGTGATATTGTACTCCAACATATTCCTATAAGATTGGAGTCTGAGTATTATTTCTTTTATGAGGAATGACAAGGTTGTTTATTGTATGTCATGTATTATGCAGTGAAGAGAAAGGGAAGAGTTGTTACAAGCAGATGGATCCCTTCCAGCAAAGTGGGGATCTGCCACCAATGCCTCCATAAGTGCCCATGTTGGAATCTGTTCTCATGGAGAACAAATTTCCTGTTCATCTACAGAATATCACATGGCTGTCAGATTACAGGGTAGATGCACATCCTTCAGTGTACACTTTGGTACTAACTAAACAGCAGATGAAAATCCAAAGGCTCATTCAAACTGTAGCTATTGGTGTTTACCTGGTCTTCCTGATACTTGGAATGAACTCTTGTATGCATCCCTTATACAGTCTGCATAATCTGCCAAAAATGTGCATGTTTTGACTGTATCCTTCTTTTTTTTGGCTTTTGTTTTAACTTGAGTCTGAGCTATAATGGGTTTCTCATGGGGGTCAATGGGTCGTTGCCCAGTTGGTATCATTGTATGTGAGGAAAAGCTGCCACTAAATTATTACGTTGCAAGAGCTATAGGGTGTTGGTGTAGGGTGTATTTAGGCTTAATAATAGTGAGTGGAGTGAATGATGCCTCTTCATATTTCATCTTCCTCCTCATTTGTATTTCTTATAAATGCATTAACTTAGCTTTGCTTTTTTATTTTTTTACTCATTCCCTTGTATGGAGTGATCTAGGTATCTAATTTGCTTTGTATCTTGTTTCATATCTTTTGCTTTTTGATTAATAGGAAATAATATTGTGACTATTACTATCATATTAAGTTTTGGCTAATTTCTTGCTTATTGTAAAATTTAACATAATATTGTAGTTTAGTTCATCTTTCCTATTTTTTAGAGCTTGTGAGAAATCTTGATTTTCTAGGTTTTGGGTGTGAATTAATTTTTAGTGTTCAATACAGTGCTATATAGACTTGGACATGACATCATGTCCAGAAGGCTTGAGATAGTCGGATTGACTTTCATTTCACCATAGTCAATTTTGATTAGCCGAGTTATCATTGATAGTTTTTATGTGCTTACATGCTTGGGTTTTGTAGGTTGATAGAATTTCAAAGCATCTAGGTAAAATTTTGAGTGTGTGGTTCGATTCAACAACATAAAAATCATTAAGATTTATTTTTCTTTTCTTGGAGGGTTGGAAGTTTTTCCTAGTTTATGCAGAGCTCAAGGTGGCCCTAGAGGTCACTTAGTTTTGGGGGTAGTTTCACAGTTTTTGGAGGCTTCCATTATGTCCGAAGCAGCCAAAAATTCATAAGCCTATTGTCTATTCAGTCAATTCAAAGAAAGTTGCAGAAAATGTTTAAAAAATTAGTCCCATGCTCATAGCCCTAGGTCATACAATTCTCTATGCAGGCACATATATTGTTTATATCATTTGTTTCTTTAAATATTAATTAAAAAGCTAAAAAAACACAAAAAGCCAAAAAATATATAGTAAGGACCGTGATATTGGCTTGTAGCTATAGGCCATGACATTTTGCATAAGGTTGAAACCCTGATGGGAGGCATGATCTCCAATAGGTTGCACCTTGTGGTGTGAGACTCGACTTGCATGTTAGGCCATAAACTCCTCTTCAAAAGGCTCATATCCCCTAAACTTAGCAACCCTTCTTTTGGCCTTAAGTCTTGTGATTCCCTCAAGTTGGTAGACCTCTATTTTTGGTAACAATTCCTATATTTGGCAATCAACATTAAACTTGGCAACAATTCCTATATTTCTATGTTAGCTGAATATAGGAATTCCTTTTGTCATTTTTGAATCAATAGAACTATACATCTTGGTGAGAGACAATTTTAATGCATTTCAAGTGGCTTCATCTCTTGTCTCATCTTTATGGATTTGTTCTTGAACCTAGTTCTTTTGGCAGAAGCAAGTATCGGATGACATGAATGATCATGTGTCCTAGGATTGGTTGGTTGTTATGTCAATATTAATACCATGTGGGCCAATGAGTGCACTGATTGCCATCATACCCTTTGGACTAGAGTTTGAGAGATGTATGGAGATCCAAATGAACCTCCTTTCTCAAAAGATCCTATAAGATTTGGCTATGGAGATAGCCACCCAAGATCTATAGGCCTAATGGAAAGCACAAAGAAATGAGAAGATCAATATGACAGGAATAAATTGTATTCCTATCAAAGAATGCAAATACAACAATATACAACAATATTATGATATGATATGAAAATATAATGAGAAGCCCTTAGTTTTATAGATCAAGGTGAAACATAGGACATTATAAGACTATGACAAGTGTCTTAATCTTATGGCATGAGACACAAAGTGATAAGATATGTTTATCTTTATTGATTATTCAATTGTGAGTTGCTAATATCTACTTTGACAGATAAGATGATTTATCTATCTAGTGTGAGCCTTTGTTGCTTTATTTGTTTTTAACATTTCTATCCCTTCCCCCACCATAGCACAAATAACTTATACTTATCATTGTTGCATCGCCTTCTTTGTCAAATATCATTGTTGTCCTATGAGACTTTCCATATTATTGGTTCATGTGTAGTGTATTGGATTCTTGAAACCAAGCCTTTAAAACTCTCCAACATAAACCAATATAATGATCGACTAAATAAAGTATCTATAAATGCATTGTTCAGGAAACCATCATCATCTATATTGTCAAAATATGAGAAGAAAATGATCTATCATATAAATTTACATCTTCATTTCCACTAAATTCATATAGCATTGGTTCTCTAATAATATTTTCTTTATAAACAACATGAATCAAAGTATCATGAAATAATGAAGCATCCACAGTATCCATCAAACCATCATAAGTTGCTTGTGAAATGTCATCATCACTAGGAATATAAAAATCACAAGAGCTGAGCAACACAACAAATCACATAAGGAGTATAATGGACTTCTTAATTAGGTATATTATGCAAATAAGGGAAGAAAATCAAGGTTAAATGGGTGGGTGCAAAACGTTGGGGGGCCAAAAAGTGGCCAACTTAAAAAAAATTAAAAAATTAGAAATAACGTGCTCGTGTTATGGCTTGGTGTTGCTAAGCCTACACGAAGCCATAATGCACTCGCGTTATGTGTTGTTTTTTATAAAAAAAAGCAGCATTCTATTTCATTATTTCACATCAAATTGCAAGAAACCCACAGCTTGAAGAAAGAAAGGAGTGCGCTCGCATTATCTAAGGTCCAATCGTCAGCTATTTCTCACCAATTCATCATCAAAATGCCACCACGACATTAGGGAAATTGAAGAAGTAAGTTTTATTTTCTTTCTTGTGTGGATTTGTTGCTAAATAGGTAGGTTAAAATAGTTTTTGATGTAAATTTCTTAAATTTACAGGAGTTGATAATGCACCTCCTCCTAAAAATCCACAAAATGCTCCATCAATTGAACAACAAATACCTACTGAAGAAGAACCCCAACCAAAAACACCTCCATTTATTCCTGAATATGCCCCTGGAACACAAGAAAATATAATGGGGCAAATTGAAAATAATAAGAAACAAATTGAGGACATAATTGCAAGGTTGAAAGAACTTGCAACTTCAACCTTGCATAGATCCATGCTTGCTCAATCCCTTGAATCTATGTTATCAAATGTAGATTCAATAAGCAAGCAAATCACTAGTTGGACAGAAAAGAGGAGAGAATTTAGAGAGTATTATGTTGACAAGTTGTCATATGAACAAGTTAAAAAGGAACAAATTACAAAACTTGACTTGTGTTCTATTTTCACAAACCCATGAACAAATGAATCTCTACCCCTTATATGCAAGAGGTTCCCTATCTATTGGTGTAACAACCAAGCGATAAGGGACAATTTTGCATAGAGGTGGTGGATGGTTTGTGACCATCCTCCATGCAACAATAATGAGGTCCCACAATATTTTTTGAGGAAACTCTACTGTGAGTTTGTCAAAAATAAAGAGCCAAATTATTTTGATATGCGGGAGTTCCAAGGTAGAGGTAGGGGTTAACACAAGATAGACCAGGTGCATGTGTTGACCCACAGTGGCTAGCGAGATGAGCTCTCACCAGACCAGCCCATGAGCATGTTTCTATCCCTTCTGTTGTGAAGGAGAGTGTTGAGGTCGAGACACTTTAGTCCATTAGTGCCTTGACCCAGAGCATCTTACAACATGCTAGTCCTGCAACACATCGTGGGCCAGGGGAAAGTTCAAGTACGGTTCCACCCCATACTTATCAGACTTGCGGGCCAGCATGTGGTTATGACCTCACGGATAGTCATGATGCATGTGTGTAGGCTAGATCTGCAGCTAAGTAGATGGTGATGACAGATGCCCTCCTGAGTGAGACTTTCGGGCTTGATACTCAGGTAAATCTTAGCAAGGTCATTGAATTTAATTTATTAAATTTTATTTTTGAAATGCAAGATTAACTAATTTAGTTTGATGATTTTAATGAAATTTCAGGGTCATAGCGTTGATGCAGTTTTCAGTGGTTCTCCACCTGCATATTACACTACATCATCTACTGTCAGGGTATGTAATTAGTAAACAATTATAAATATTACATGTGAATAGCATCGTTATATGAATGGTATTCTAATATCTGATTTTGGATGTTGAATAGGTTAATATTGGAGATTTCACGGCAACACCTGCCAGCAGTGGTGGACTTCAAAGCTTCATGGAGGTAATAAAATAAATAGTTTAATGAATGAATTGTACTTACTAGATTTTTGTATGTGACTTGTGTGCTTTATTGTGTGTACTTCCATGTTTAGGTGAACGTGTGTGTATGTTAGGAGCCATGATTTGCATCACGATTATAGTTTTCATATTTGAATAATGTTGTTTTATTTCCAGATGATGTAGGCTGCAGAGACACCTCCCAATGTTCATAGGGCAATGGAGCATGGTGTGTCCTCTGTGATTCATAGCTTCATGCCATTGATGGGGGTATGAGGCAGATTAGTAAATTTCAATTTACATTCATTGTTATAGTTGTTTATTTTTGAAAAATTAAAGGATTATTGATTTGAAGTTTAATTTCTATCTGGATGGTTTCTATAGGACATGACATCATCACAACCTAATCCTGCTACTAAGGCAAATGAGGAGATAGATTATATGGTAGCGGTAAGTGATTATTTTGTTAAATGTTTTATTTTTTATAACATGTAATTTCTATATATTAATGTCTATACTTTTTATTGTAACAGCTACAGATGCATGAACAACTAAATAGGAGGAGCAGCCCTCGGGTTCGTAGTAGACCACCCACATACCTGTCTCCATCCCTTAGAAGATCAAAGGCTACCCATGATCTATTCTCTTCAACAGCTAGAGGGGAATGACTTTTTATTGTGTTCCTTTGTTGTATGCCTATATGGCATTTGTGGACATATATTTTGTATCGCATATAGTTGACATTGTATGCCTATATGGCATTCTTGTAAGCCTATATGGCTATTTTGTATATATGCTATACTTATATCGACAGATATTGATGTATGCCTATATGGATATTTGGATAATACAAATCTTTTTTATTGATGGCGTCCATACTTGCATTATAAATCCATGTTTGAATGAATATTTGTAGATGGTTACTTCAAATATTTAAAGTCCAATTGTATTACATATGATGTTTGTTGATCCAATAAGCCAGCTATTGTTATTCAAGTATCACCTAAACCTCATTCTGGAACTAAAAGATAAAAGTTGTATTTAAAATAAAAATGAATCATCATGTTGACCAGAAAATATTCATATTCTTTATGAGTTGCTCAATTGAAAATATTCAAATAAGTATGATGATCCATATTCTTTATGAGTTGGTCAATTGAAAACATTTCTTAATTTCTTGTTACTATACCATATTGGGATGCAAAGAGTATGTTTGTTGTTTTGAATAAGATAGTCAAAATCATATGCTTATGAGCACTGGATGACTATTGTGGTTATTAAATGTAATTCCTCTTGCATTTAAGGCGAGGTTATGAGAGTACATTGATTCTTACCTAATTTTAGTATGCAACATAACATTGGGGCTATAGGCTTCCATAATTCATCAACAATCAAGGTTCAAGGTTGTCATTGAAGTCAAAGGGTCAAGGTTGTTTGTCAATGTCAAGGTTAATGCCATGATGTTGATAAGGTGATACAGTGATTCAAGATAGGTGATGGTCATGAGGTGCTTGATGTTGTGAATATGGTTTTCATGATAAGGTCTTTCAATTCATGTTGATGTTGCACAAGACAAACATGGTTTATATAATGCAAGGTTCATGTTCATGGTGGATGTGGTTTTATTCATGCAAGGTTTTGTTGTGAATATAGTTTTCATGATAAGGTCTATCTTGGAAGGTTGATATGATGCAAGGTTCATATTCATGGTGGATGTGGTTTTGTTCATGCAATAAGAAGTTAGAGAAGACACAAGCTTTCATAATCATAATTCAATGTCATCATCAAGGAGAGTTATATTTATCAAGGGGAGTCATGAGTTTGATTCGAATGTCAAGTTGTTCATGTCTTAGAACCCTAAGCCTATGATAAGTGTCATACTCTAATGTCTTTTTTCTTATGTCCCTGAAGTCTCTGAAATGTCCTAGATATCTCTTGATAAAAGTTAGAATGTTTAAGTCTTTCTTATTGATAGTTAGGGTTTGCATATTGAACATTAAACCCTAAAAATAATCTACTTTTCTTAAGACTTTAAAACCCTCAATTGCCTGTCGTGTCTAAAGTGCACTTTTGTTTTAATTTAATATTGACTTATAATCAGAAGTTACTATTACTTAAATCAACCTACTAAAGGGTCTTTAAGTCATTAGTTCACCAGCCCTTCAACCTAACTCAACCGACATCTTTGGTAAACTCTTATAAGCTCAAGCGCCATATCATAATCGAAGGTCATATTTAATTGATATGAGGGCGGGAAAAAGGATTGGAAGGTCAGTATTTAAAAGGAATTTGGAATACAAACAATCATCTCTATGTGGTTGAATTTGATGGGCATGCCTTTATAAAAGGCTAAAAGACAACTTTATGTAGGATATCATGGTATTTGTAGTGTTTGAAGATTGAAGACTAGTTAGTGTTTGTAGCCTGAATTGTTTCGGCATGTTTGGGTACGAAACAGGACTATGCCTAGCCTAAACGTACCCATCTAGATGTATTGGAATTGTCAGTTTGGCTACACAAGGAGAAAAATAAAAGTTACACCCCTTTGCAACTTTACACTGCCTCTTTTTGATGATTTTTGGGACAGCAGAAAACCTTTCACCACGGGAAAACACCTCTAAGATATAAAAAAATGAGAGAGGCTATTGTAGAGGGACCCTATGTGATCGCGTTGCCTTAGACAAAATGTATCTAAGTGACACGGTTTCTGAGTAATAGCTCGTCAAAGATTGTTGCCTTTTTGCACTTTGGACTCTTTAGGGATACTGCCGGTACAATGTAGCTCAGACTATTTCGGCATGTTTGGGTGCCAAAAAAGGACCATACCTAGCCTAAACGTACCCATCTTGATGTGTTGGAACTATCAGTTTGGTCGCATCAGGAGCAGGATGAAAGGTACCCCCTTTGCAACTTTACACTGCCTCCTTCTGACGATTTTTGGGGCAGTAGAAAATCTTTCACCACGGGCAAACGCCTTAGAGATATAAAAAACTGAGAGAGGTTCTTGTAGAGGGACCCTACGTGATCCTGTTGCCTCAGACAGAATGTATCTAAGTGACATGATTTTTGAGTAACAACTCGTCAAAGATTGTTGCCTTTTTGCACTTTAGACTCTTCAGGGATATTGCCAGTACAATGTAGCTCAGACTGTTTTGGCATGTTTAGGTGCAAAATAGGACCATGCCTAGCCTAAACATACCCATCCTAATGCGTTGGAACTATCAGTTTGGTCGCATCAGGAACAGGACAAAAGTTACACCCCTTTGCAACTTTACACTGCCTCCTGACAATTTTTGGGGTAGCAGAAAACCTTTCACCACGAGAAAATGCCTCAGAGATATAAAAAAATGAGAGAGATTATTGTAGAGGGACCCTACGCAATTGTGTTGCCTCAAAGATAATGTATCTAAGTGACACAGTTTCTGAGTAACATCTCGTCAAAGATTGCTACCTTTTTGCACTTTGGACTCTTCAGGGGTATCACCGGTACAATGTAGCTCGAAGTGTTTCGGCATGTTTGGGTGAAAAATAGGACCATGCCTAGCCTAAACTTACCCATCCCGATGCGTTGGAATAATCAGTTTGGTCGCATTAGGAGTAGGATGAAAGTTACACCCCTTTGCAACTTTACACTACCTCCTTTTGATATTTTTGGGGCAGCAGAAAACCTTTCACCACGGGCAAACACCTCAGATATATAAAACACCGAGAGAGGTTATTGTAGAGGAACCCTACATGATCACGTTACCTCAGACATAATGTTTCTAAGTGACATGGTTTTCAAGTAACATCTCGTCAAAGATTGCTATCTTTTTGCACTTTGGACTCTTCAGGGATATCGTTGGTACAATGTAGCTCAGATTATTTCAGCATGTTTGGGTGAAAAAAAAGGATCATACCTAGCGTAAATGTACCCATACAAATGCATTAGAATAGTCAATTTGGTCACATCAAGAGTAGGACGAAAGTTACACCCCTTTGCAACTTTACACTACCTCTTGCTGACGATTTTTGGGGCAGCAGAAAACCTTTCACCACAGGAAAACACCTCAGAGATATAAAAAATTGAGAGAGGTTATTGTAGAGGAACCCTACATGATCGCGTTGCCTCAGATGAAATGTTTCTAAGTGACATGGTTTTCGAGTAAGATCTCGTCACGGATTGCTGCCTTTTTGCACTTTGGACTCTTCAGGGATATCGTCGGTACAATGTAGCTCAGACTGTTTCAACATGTTTGGGTGAAAAAAAGGACCATGCCTAGTGTACATGTACCCATATGGATGCATTGGAATAATCAGTTTGGTCGCATCAAGAGCAGGATGAAAGTTACACCCCTTTGCAACTTTACACTACCTCCTTTTGACAATTTTTGGGGTAGCAAAAAACCTTTCACCACGGGAAAACATCTTAGAGATATAAAAAACCAAGAGAGGTTATTGTAGAGGAACCCTACTTGATCACATTGCCTTAGATGGAATGTTTCTAAGTGACATGGTTTCTGAGTAACAACTCGTAAAAAATTGTTGTCTTTTTGCACTTTGGACTCTTCAAAGATATCGTCGGTATAATGTAGCTCGAACAGTTTCGGCATGTTTGGGTGAAAAAAAAGATTGTGCCTAGCCTAAACGTACCCATCCGGACATTTTGGATCTGTCAGTTTGGTTGCATCAGGAGCAGGACACCAAAAATGCAAAAGTTGCTTTGTGCAACTTAACAACATTGACAATTTTTTGCAACAAGACTCAAAGATCCAAATTGACCCCAAATGACTCAAACGACTCAAAAACATATGAAATGGTCTTAGAAGACCTTATTACATAAAATTGACTCAAGCAAAACAAAATTTTATTTTTTTGACCCCTCTTGGAGGCATGACAACCTCGGTGCCCCTACACCATTAGTGCAACTGAAGTCGATAAAGTTTTCCTATTAAGAAAAAGAGCTTCCCTTAGCTTCAAGAAATATAAATATTCTATACTGACAAGGCCAACCACATGAAGTTGGAAGCTCATGTGGCCTCACCTAAGACCTAAGACACATGTATTCTAGTAGACGTAGGACACCTAAGACACCTATTGTATAGTATGTATCTAGATTTATAGACATAGTAGACCTAAGACACCTAGTCTTTATACCTTATCATAGTCTAGACCTAAGTCAACTAGACACCTAGATTATAGTTCTACCTAAGACACCTATTATGGTGACCTAGCTGACATATAGTACCTACCTAAGACACCTAGATTAAATTATAAAAGACACCTAGACCATTCTAGATTATACCTTATTCTAGTCTCTAGACAGGTCGTTGATATATAGTATCTACCTAAGACACCTAGATTAGATTAAATATCTTTTTTCTAGTCTCTATCTACCTAGTTGAAATATCGTATATACCTAAGACACAATTAGAGACACCTATTATCTAGTTAGAAACCAAGACACCTAGAGACACCTATATTTTATACATTACCTAGATTTTATACATTATTCTCAGGATCAACTTCATCCATCACTTATGTCTAACCCCATGAAGCATAACATGATGATGTAAAAATGTGTATATATGTAAAAATGCAGTAGCAAATAAAAAAAGACAAACCTTACAAATTAATGTGCATACTTACAACTCAATGTAACATGACTTTACAAAATCAATGTGAATACTTACAAATTAATCCAATGAACCATTTGGGTCTGCTCTACTCTTTGTTGTGTCAAGTATTGCTTCATGGTCAAACTCACGCACCTTCCACAATGACTTGTTCAAAGGTCTACCTCGATATTGTATCAAATGAACATTGGATGCCATGACAAGGTTTGAGTAATGAAGAATCTTTCGATGTGTGTCAAAGTCCTAAAACAACCAAACATTAACACTCTTATGTGGGTACTTTCTAAGCCATGTTCCAGTAATAACCACTGAGCCTGTAGGGTATTCAATGTTTTCTCCATCTGTAACTAGCGCCTCCAATTTCTTTTTGGCCTCAACACGATGACACAAGTAATAATGTGTTCCCTCTTCATTATCTTAATCTATAATAACTGCATATACATGCCCTACATTGATATGTGTAGCAAATTAGATGAAATTAGTTAACATTACAAAAACACTACAAAGTAAGATGACATTAGGAATTTTAAAAACTATGCAAATAAATATATTACCTGGTTGAACTAGATCTGATATGTGGTCAAAGTCAACTGATGATTCCATCCAGTGTTAGTTCCAGTGCCATTGGGGGTTGATATGTGTCAAGTGAGCTAAGATAACTTAACTGTCATTCGTCAACCCACTCTTTTGACTCGCACTCATCTTAGGCTTGAATTGTATAGGAAGAACAAAAGAATGATATCTTTCACGTATGGATACTCCATGAACCTGCAATTGAGCTTCTAAAAGAGCGCATCTCACTTGATCCTGTCAGTGTAGAACAGTCCTCATATGGTGCAATGTTAGTATCATCTATCAACCAAAAAAATCTACGAACTGAAGACTTACCTTCATTACCTGGACCCATGGAAGCATTACACCACTTGACGCTCAATTTTACATCTGTCAACTTTGCATTGTCTTTATACTTTAACTCTTCTCGTGCTATGGCTCTTTTGATACATGCTCCTGCACCATCATGCTCCCCCCTTCCATGCCCGGCCTCACAAAAATTCCACATATGCTAAATACCTATAATATTATGCCTCATGCTCAGCCAATAGAAATTCTGCGAGTTCTTGAATTGTGAGGCACAGTTATCTGACCATATGATATGCTGACTGAATGATATGCCCCTTCTAGCCAAATCATTGTAGAACACCTGAAAGCAACCTTGTACAAACTCCGTAGAATGCGTGCGATCATCACTTATATAGAAATGATACTCCCTTATGATCTTTCTATCATCCTCTATACTATCATTCACATGAATGAATGCGATGTGCACAAATATAGAAACCTGTGTGGAGTTGTAATATTGTGATTGCACCTCATGTTGTGGCTCTAGACTGTAGTTCTCTACAAAGTCAATGACTGAAACAATGCTACCAACTGGAAATGTGTCCTTGCATAACTCGAATTGCAAGTCCAACCATCGAACTCTATGGGCATATCTTGCATACTCATACACTATGCTGTCATGAAATATAGGCATAAACTGATACACTAGAATCTTTTCAATAACCAATTCACACCTCTTTGCTTCTTTGCCATCTTTTGTATTGTATGCCACTATTTTATACTTGCCGAACTCTACTAGCTTGTTTCCAACCACATGTGTTCTTTCCATATGTTCACATATTGGAAAACGTTGCAAGCCACCGCAACGATGACATGTGCCATCCAAGCATAATTTCTTGAAGAATATTGACCTTCCTCTCTTTCACATAAAATTTTTGATATGAAGTCTCTTGAAGATGTTGGTGGGGCACGTATGCCACAGCCCTGTAAAACATTGTTAGTATGCAAATCTAAACATATAGAACTACAAACATCAAAATGGTTAGAAAATTCAATATGTAATCTACAACAACAAGTAGTGCATGTGTGATTTATCTTGACATAGAAAGGTTTTAGCATTTCAAAATATCTTTGACAAATTTTAATTTGAGGATACTTCTCTAGAAATTTGCCATAAAACTGTGTTTGAGTCTCATCCAAAAAATGCTTTGGATGTGGCTCACGGTTCTGACTACCGATTCTCCTTCTTATCACATCCCTTTGATTCGGAGATACCCTTATGTAATTCTTCCAAAAGTCTTCAATTAGTGATCTCAATGCTTCAACAATTAGTTTATCTTTTCGTGGTAGTCTCCTCAAGAACGTCCATAATTCATTGGCATTAGTGTCCTCAATTCTTTGGCGTCTTCTAGTGACTCTTGATAAAGTTTTCTTATTAATTCTTAATTCTTGACTCGTCTTTCTAATGAGATGAGATTTCCTCATTTGACTACTTGCTATAGTCGATGTAGTCACACGCTGTGTTGCATTACTATCTTTTGTACGTGAGGTGTTACCCACACTCTCATATGCACTCATTAGATTCTTGACAATAGATTTTTCACTTGAAGCCTCTGATGTTCTCAACCCAAGAATCTTCATGATGGACCTATACTTTATACTTCGCATCATTTCAACGAATAGTTGACATCTTGCAGTCTCATTTAACTTTTCAAAGAACAATCTCCGAATCTTATGAGCATATCTTCTACAAGTGCGTTTTGGAATTTTACCTTCCATTGGCTACAAAATATTCTCATCAATATCAATCAAAGTCAATCAAATACTTTGGCTTTCTATGCAAAATTCTAGATGGTGTTAAGTTAGGTAAATTCATCTCAACATTAGGAATTTCATCAATATTTAAATGAGATGGGCTAGATGGCATACCTTCGATTGAAGATGGAATAGATGACATACCTTGAGGTTGAGGTGGGAACGATGGCATACCTCCTTCATTTCATGTGAGTGATGATGTACTCTCAACTTGAGATGCGGTAGATGGTGTCCCTATATGTTGACATGTGGTAGAGGACGTGTCTCCAACTATGGTATTCAAATCTCTCATAGCACGAAGTTTTTGCATTTGTTCTCTTTGTGCCTCCAATACCATATCTCTTTGTGATGATTGCGGTTCCTCTTCAATTGGCATGTCTTCATTTATCATGTCCAATTTCCTCTTCTCATGAAGTTCCCTCATAGCCGTCGCTTTCTTTTCATTCTTAGCTTCTATCTCTTCCTATGTTGGTTTAATTCTTGATCATTTCCTCGGCATGATGGAGAATTTGTCTATAGCATTATTGCACAATGTTATTGCAGCCATAGAAAGCATTATGGTACAAAGTTCACTTCAGTCCTAGATGAGGATAAGGTCAAAGGAGAGTAAGGATTGTATTTTAACTTGTTAGTATGACAAGATAATAGTGGGATTGTATTTTTATTATGTTGTAAGGATTTATTCTTGTATAGTTTGACATCATGGTATGTTAAGGTCTGTTTATTACACATAATTATTAAAGAGCCCAAGTGTAGAAAATATACATGGCATCATGTGAGATTGTAGGCTACTTTCTTGATTGGGAATGTGTCTATTTTAATTAATTTTGACCTTTGAGATATCTTTTATTATGCATACCATGAACTAATTTAAAACATAGTCTCTTATATAAACACAAGATATGTATACATATTCTTTTATTATGGATACAAGTGATATAAACATGTATGATAAAGCATAATAATGTAATTTAAATAGAATTAAGGAAAATGTAAAGAACATGCATGTAAAGACTTGACATACCTAAAAAATGGAGATTCGAATGGAGAGAATACCCAATTATGTAGTGTTTTTTTCTTCTTGCATCAAACTCCTCAATAATTTGAGTTTTTCACTACTTGCTTCCTTTTCAATGTTAAGTTGAATAACACCTAAATATAATTAGTACCAACAATACTATTAACCAATCTATAATGTTAAATTCCTAAAATTGAATCACAATTAACATTGCAACACTACAAAAATTGAAGCTTGAATAGATATATATCAAATTTGATGTGAAAACTATGTTATTTCCTCCTCAAGTTGGCAAAGCAAAAAAAGTGGTGGAAAGATCATGCAAAGGTGGTAGAATGTGTAAAATGTGCATGTGAACTTCCCAACAGCATGAAAGCACTTCTTTTTTATCAGAACACGTGCATAATCAGCATGAAAATAGAGCATGTGGGCCTGGATCATGGGGGTCTAGGATTTTTTACCATTTTTATAGCAAGACAAAATACGAGCGTGTTATAACGCGCTCGCGTTTTGTCCTACTATAGATTGATCCATAAATATTTGTGCCTATCTCACCTTCTATAGCACCTTTACAATATCTCACCTCTAGTTCCATTAGCTCATGTTCTATCTCTCACCTCTCTATATCTCACTTATCTCTCCCCCTCACCTCTCTACCTCTCCCCTCTCTATGTCTCTCAGTCACTCCTTGTCTACCTCTCCATCCATCCTTAGCCATCTAGGTCTCACTTAATCCTAAACCCTAAAGCCTCAACCCTTAACCCTTAAACCTTAAATCCTAAACCCTATCCCTAAACCCTCAACCCTAATCCCTCATCCCTAAACCCTAAACGCTATCCCTATTCCTAAACCCTCAATGGGCTCGATACCATACCTTAAACCCTAATCCCTCAACCCTCAACCCTAAACCATATCCCTTAACCCTAATCCCTCAAGCCTCAACCCTAATCCCTCATCCCCAAACCCTAAATTCTATCCCTATTCCTAAACCCTCAACGGGCTCGATACTATACCTTAAACCCTAATCCCTTATCCCTAAATCCTCTAACCCTATCCCTAATCCTTATACCCTCGACACTCTACTTTAACCCTAATCCCTCGAATCTCAACCCTCAACCCTCAACGTCAAACCCTAATCCCTCGAATCTCAACCCCCAACCATCAACGTCAAACCCTAATCCCTCAACCCTTACTGTAATCCCTCAACCCTCAACCCTATCCCTAAACCCTCAACCCTAAAACCTCAACCCTCAACCCTCAACACTAAACCCTAATCCCTCAACCCTTAACTCTAATCCCTCAACCCTAAACCCTATCCCTAAACCCTCAACACTATACCTTAAACCCTAATCCCTCAACCCTAAACCCTAAACCTTATTCCTAAACCCTAATCCCTCAACCCTAATCCCTCATCCCTAAACCCTAAACACTATCCTTATTCCTAAACCCTCAATGGGCTTGATACTATACCTTAAACCCTAATCCCTTATCCCTAAACCCTCCAACCCTATCCCTAAGCCTTATACCCTCAACACTCTACTTTAACCCTAATCCCTCGACTCTCAACCCTATCCCTAAACCCTCAACCCTCAACCCTCAACATCAAACCCTAATCCCTCAACCCTATTTAACCTCAACCCTCAACATTAAACCCTAATCCCTCAACCCTTAACTCTAATCCCTCAACCCTAAACCCTATCCCTAAACCCTCAACACTATACCTTAAACCCTAATCCCTCAACCCTAAACCCTAAACCCTAATCCCTCAACCCTAAACCCTAAACCTTATCCCTAACCCTAATCCCTCAACCCTCAACCCTAATCCCTCAAGCCTCAACCCTAATCCCTCTCCCTAAACCCTATACGCTATCCATATTCCTAAATCCTCAACAGGCTCGATACTATGCCTCAACCCTTAACCCTTAAAACTTGAACCCTAAAACCTATCCTTGCACCCTCGACACTCAACATTATATCTTAAACCCTAATCCCTTAACCCTCATCCCTAAAGTCTCAACCCTAAATCCTTAAACCTTCAACCCTAAACCCTATCCCTAATCCCTCTACCCTCAACACTCTACTTTAACCCTAATCCCTTGACCATCAACCCTATCCCTAAACCCTCAACCCTCAACTCTCAACATTAAACCCTAATCCGTCAGCCCTAAACCCTAATCCCTCAAACCTAAACCCTATCCCTCAACCCTCAACCCTCAACACTATACCTTAAACCCTAATCCCTATCCCTCAATCCTTAACCCTTAAAACTTAAACCCTACACCCTCAACACTTGACACTATATCTTAAGCCTTAAAACCTCATCCCTAAAGTCTCAACCCTCAATCCTTAAACCTTCAACCCTAAACCCTATCCCTAATCCATCTACCCTCGACACTCTAACCCTAACCCCTTGACCATCAACCCTATCCCTAAACCCTCAACCCTCAACACTCAACATTAAACGCTAATCCGTCAACCCTAAACCCTAATCCCTCAACCCTCAACACTATACCTTAAACCCTAATCCATCAACCCTAAAACCTAATCCCTCAACCCTCAACCCTAAACCCTATCACTAAACCTTCAACCCTCGACACTATACCTTAAACCCTAATCCCTTAACCCTCAACCCTAATCCCTCATCCCTAAACCCTAAACGCTATCCCTATTCCTAAACCCTCAACCCTTGACACTATACCTTAAACCCTAATCCCTTATCCCTTATCCCTAAACCCTATCCCTCAACCCTTAACCCTTAAAACTTAAACCCTAAAACCTATCCCTAAACCCTCGATGCTCAACACTATATCTTAAACCCCAATCCCTTAACCCTCAGCCCTAAAGCCTCAACCCTCAATCATTAAACCTTCAACCCTAAACCCTATCCCTAATCCCTCTACCCTCAACACTCTACTTTAACCCTAATCCCTTAACCATCAACCCTATCCCTAAACCCTCAACCCTCAACTCTCAACATTAAACCCTAAACCCTAATTCCTCAACCCTAAACCCTATTCCTAAACCCTCAACACTATTCCTTAAACCCTAATCCATCAACCCTAAACCCTAATCCCTCAACCCTAAACCCTCAACCCTCAACACTATTCCTTAAACTCTAATCCCTCAACTCTAAACCCTAATCCCTCAACCCTAAACCCTAAACCTTATCCCTAAACACTCAATCCTCAACAAGTTATACCTTAAAACTTAATCCCTTAATCGTCAAGCCTCAAGCCTCAACCCTCAACCCTAATCCCTCATCCCTAAACCCTAAATGCTATCCCTATTCCTAAACCCTCAACCCAAGACACTATACCTTAAACCCTAATCCCTTACCCCTAAACCTTAAACCCTATCCCTCAACCCTTAACCCTTAAACCCTAAAACCTATCCCTAAACCCTCAACCCTATACCCTCAACAATATACTTAAGCACTAATCCCTCAATCATCAACCCTATAACTTAAACCCTGAGGCCTACACCCTCAAACCCTCATCCCTATACCATATAACATCACCCTTATATCCTAAACCTAAAATATTGTGCCTCAACCCTATACTTAAATTAAACCTAAACCATACATGCTCTCAACCCAAGTCACCCTATGCCTTATATACCCTCAATCCATATCGTAAACCCTAAACCTAATATCCTAAACCCTAATCCCCGCGCCTTACACACTTAATCTTGTACACTCAATAACCTAAATATTAACCCTCAACTGTAACCCTCAACCCTCTAATCTCTACCCTCTACCCTCTACCTTTTACTTAAGCCCTAATCCCTCAACCCTCAACCCTCAAAACTATACAGGCTCAGGTCCTTATATACACTAAACTCAAAACACTTACATACATACATACATACAAACATGCATACATACAAGCATGCATACATGTGCATACATACAAGCATGCATACATGTACATGCATACATACCTACAAGCATAGATATAAACATCCATGAAACATACTTAAGAAACTTGAACATAACTCATTCAAAGGAAGACATAACGTGAGCACATTATGTCAAACTGGGAAAACACCGACAAACATGCAAAAAAGGAAAAAAGCACAACATAATGCGAGCGCGTTATAACACGCTCGGGTTATATTGTGCTTTGGGAATCCCAAGCCTTAGGCTTGGGATTTGCTTTGGATTTCCAACCCAAAGGCTTGGAGTGCCTTTTCAACATCCACAGACATGTTTTTGCAAATTCTACAAGATTTCACATAATTTTGTTCATGCTAACCCTCAGATTTGCACATGTTTCAAGCTCAAACAAATCGAACACCTGGGTAATGTTAGGCTTTCTCTTAGCTATTTAATGATGTAATGTTTTTCAGATTTTGACAATGTGAAGCCTTTCATCTTTAATTTCTTTTGTTTGTGTGTCCGGTTTTGGGCAAAAACCACTGTTTGGTCTTTTTTTCATTGTAAATTAACCATTCATTGAAATTTCAAAAAAAATACATATTTAAAAACTAGACTCCATGCTACACATATTAAAAAAATGATTTTCAATTAGTTTTCAAAAGTTATAGAGGTAGCACGGCCAAAATTTTGTTTTTTAGGATGTGTCCACTTTGAAAATTAGTAAAAAATCAAATATTCATCAAACAATTATCAGAAAAATCAAGCATAAACTACATGCTGTTAGATAATTTCTCACCAAAGCGATTTGAAAAATACAAAAAAGAAGTTAACCTTTTGAGGGAGCCACAGAACATGCTATGTTATGTTTTTTTGATAGAAACAACACCAATTTCTGTGGCTCCCTCTTTTGAACCCCTTAATCTATACCATTTTTTTTAAAAAAATAGTATTTTACAAAGTAGACTCGGAGCACTACGAACATTATTTTGGTTGCATCTCCAAATTTTGAGTGTAACTATGCTCAATTTCTCATCCCAGGCTAGCATTTCATGATTTCAGAAAAAAAGCAGCCACTTAAGACCCCTTTTTGGCCCCCCATCTTCTTGCACTTACCCAAATAACTATAACTAGTCATAGAAGTGCATATTCATGAATGTCATAAAAGGTGAAGTGAAATCATACAAAATAGAAGGAAAAGAATTGACAAGTTTAGTGAAGGATGAAAAATCATTTACATATTGGAACAATGCATCCATAGAACATACACCACTATATTTTGGTAAAAGTATATGATATCATTAAGTATGAATGGATTGGATGAACAAATTGTGAGAAGACATTGGAATCCTTGTAATATACATCAATAGAAGATAAGGACAACAATTGATGGAAATCCATAGTGAATAAGATAATATCAATCAAAGAACTATGGATTAAAAAGTAAGGATAACCTTAAGCAAAGACCTTTATGGTTTCATGTTTTGAGTTCATAAAATGTAGAGGAATAAAGTGCACTTTCTACAATTAATTTAGATGTATAATTATTTAATTATATATCTATAACTACAAATCATAATCTAAATAGAGTTAAATGGTAAATGCAATTGATAAATTAAAGATAAGGATGGTGTTAGTTATTTCAAGTGTAACTATCAATTTTATCCTTGGATTGACTAATATGATACAATTAATGTGACAAATGTCAAATCTATTAGAATGATACTTAGTGGTAGAATATTATTTTTATAGAATTTTTTGGTTCTTGGGATGAATTTTCACCCAGAGTCTAATTCTCCTAACATATTCACATTATTCTAGCATAATTCTATCTTCTACATCTATTGGATTTAGAAACTAACTTACCTTTGGATGTACCTATGTTTGAAAATTTAATAGTGTTTAAGAGCACTGCTAGCAACTTACTATTGATAGAAGGAAAACTATGCTTTCTCATTAGCAATCAAGCAAACCCCTAAGTCAATGAGCAAGATAGAAGACACATCTAAAGAAATGCAAGTGCCTAAATGATTGTGTAGTATATGTTCAAGTGAATTTTGATGTAATGATGTGACATTAATGGAATAGTGTAGATGACTTTTGTAATATGATCATATGATTAGACTTATCAATTATCATTAATGATATAGGGTTGTCCTTTAAATAAAAGACTGTAAAACTCAATTTGATATATATTTGGCATGCAAGATGATATACAATGGTCAACTTTTGAGATTGTAATCTTTGGGAGTGGTAAAATTGAAATTATAAATGATGGTGAAAAGATCACATGTGGATCCTTCCATGGGATAGATACATATCTATTTTCTCATCCAATAAGGAAAAATTTCCAAGTATTTGGATTGGTCTAGTTCTATCACTAGGATAATGGCATGAACAATGATAAATGTAGGGTTATAGTTAGTTTATGTATAAGACAAGACAAATTGAGCATTAGGAAAATTTATCTATTATAATACCCTAAGTAGGTATAAAAAAGAGGGTAAAAAGGTTGTTGAGTACTTGTGACTCATATTACAAGCATCGGCTTGTGCTGCTCTTTGTCTCAGCGATCTATTTGTTACTCTGACCATTTGTGTCTTCCCGATAGTGGTGTTCCAACAATGGAGTATGTTTCACCAATGGTGTTCTGTCCATCGGATTGACTATCGCTGTCGGCCTTGTCTTAAGTTCTCTCTCCGATCGCCTGTGCTACACCGATCGGTGTAACTGTAACTATCGGTGAAGTTTTGTGTAGTCTCTACGATAGTTGGTGTCTCTCCAATGGAAAGGTGTTCGGCCTAGCTTGAACTATCAGCTAAACTCTAAGATGTCACTCTGATTGTTATGTGTTACTGATGGAGGTTTGGTATCGGCTTGACTAACGCTATCAACCTTCGTTGGAATTCTTACTCCGATGAGCTTAGTCTGTCTGATGGTGTTTGGCATCGGCAGGAGGAACTTTGTCGGCAAAGAAGGATGAAGTCACACCAAAGGTCTTGGTCACTCCGATGGTTTGTTGATGATTGAACAGCTAGGGTCGTTGGCGGCAAAAGCACCGATGATAGACTTACCACGTGTTCATGGATATATACTACTGTTGTGCTTGTCAACTGATGCATGTGGGACTATTTAGTCCTCATGAATACGAACGATTGTGAATGGTTAAAAATGAACTGTCAACCTTTTTGAAGTTGTAACAGTCTAAGATAGTAACCGATGTTCTATTTCTATAATGTGAGATGTGACTAGAACAAAGGAGTGAGAACAGAGTTCGGGTGTAGGGGATTCAGGCCGATAGGGTGATGTCCTGTACTGTATGCTATTGTGGCATGATAACAGTATGAAGGACTAACCCGAGTGTTGTGATTAGAACTGAGGAGAACTTTGTGTAGGGTTATGCTGCCAGTTATTCTTCCAGAGGAGCAAGATGTAAATCTCCATGTTAAGGCCTTGAGCCTACAAGTGTATTGTAACATGTTTGTTGTTGCTAATTAATACATTGGTTCGATGCTTTGGAGTGTGGGGTTTTTTACCCGTAAGGGTTTTCCCCACGTATATCTGTGTCTCTTGTTCTATGTTTTGTGTTAACGTTTCTATTGTTGAAATTAGATCTCGTTGCTTGTATTTCCTCTAAGGGTCAATGTTGGAAATGTTCTATGTCTGTTTCCTCTTTGTGGCATAGTTGTGCATGTTTTCTGAAGCGATTGAAAAGAATTTAAATCTGTCGAAGGCACCACTATTCTTAGAAATACATTCTGAGATGCTCTCATTTCCTTACAAGTGGTATCAAAGCCTTCTTCTGGGATCTGTTTTGTTGCTCACATATGTACATTTGTGTGCTGCATGTGTTTGCATGTAAGAGTTCCTAGTGTATAAGGTCTAGGTATTCGTTCTGTGATGATTTCTTAGTGTGACAGGCTTGAGGAAATCTGAAGGAATCGTTTGATGTTTGATCCTTGTTTTGAGTGAAGTCTGGCAGTTGATCTTGTTTTCCTATTTCAGCAGTGCTTAAAGGATGGTGAAGATGAAGAGACTGGAGCTGGTCATGATGTAGCCTGAGGCTCTTAGTTGACAGTGTATAATCCTATTGCATGGGGTGGATTATGCTTTGTGGTTGTGTCTCTGTAATAACTTTCATATTGGGTGTTTGTGTGAGAGGCTTCCTTGTGATATGAAGAAGTTTGTGTTGCTGCTCAGCCATGGAGAAGTGTGCTTATGCTAGATATTTGTTCCTAGTATTGGAAAGCATTGTTTCTATTGCCCTAGTTGCATAAAGGCCATGGAGTTGATCATTGGAAGATCTGGGAGCTTCTGCAATAGCCTGATTCTCTCAGATGCAGGTGCATGTTGGTGGTTGAGGAATTGGTCTACAAGTGGGCTTGAAGTTCTTGAATTGTTGTTTCTCATAATCATGTTCCTTGGTTTTGAGGGGTTTTATAGTTTTTCCTTAAAATCTATGGTTATGCATATTCATGATGATCCATTATTCTAGTTTAACTATTATGGAGTTTATTTTGTAGACTCTTTGTCTTCCAGATGTGAAGTGGGTATGGATGTGCATGGGTGTTTTTCAAACACAATGGTTTTGCAGGTTTTACACGATCAAGAGAAAAACACGTGGTTTTGTTGAAGCTGCAATTAAGCTATTTTCTAGACCCTATTTTTTGGGGTGTTGCTGGATGAGATATTTGCAATCTTGTGGGAGTGTTGGTACGTGATAAGTCACTCAACATTTCTATGGTGATGCTTTTATGGATTCCTTGACTATGGTGCTTAGGTTGTGGATTGGTTTGGCAAATCAGATTGTAAGTAATCTAGTGTTTTTTGTCATGTTGTCTACATGGTTATTTACCTCTTGAAATCTCAGTTTTGCAGTTTTCAGTACGATAGTGAGTTTGTGTGATGCATTGATTGGATCTACGAGTTATGTAGTTTTGTGGGTTGGCCACCTATTAAGTTATAGTGAGATGAATTGGATGTGGACTGTCTATATTCACAAGATCGTTCAGTGTTTATGCAGACTTGTTAGCTAGCCTTGTCTATGGTCACTTGTGCATTGGTGTGATTGCATTGGGATAAAAGGGTGGATAGTGTAAAGTACCTGAATAGTCAATAATCTATAGCATGTGTATCATGATGTCATGAATAGCTTGGATACACAGGTTTGTGTAAGCTATTGACAGTGATAGTGTATTTCCTGGGTTTGGAGATCTTGGTGCCACTTGGTTTTGTTGTCACATGGACATGTTAATGTGTGGCCCGGGAGGATTTTTAGATTAGGAGATGTTTGGTCATGATGCCTGAAAAGATCAGTTTCCATGGTTTAGTGGGAGCTTTAGCGTTGACTGTGCATTCATCACTTAGTGGTGAAAGATATTCTTTAGTGTTGCAGATGTTACTAGGAGGATCTCTTAGATCCTGTTGCTGCAGAAGGGTTCTTTCGCATTTGCAGGGGCACTATTTGAGGATGTGTAACGTCTTGGAGTCATGGAGGATTCATGAAATCCTTGGCTGAGGTGTTGGTGGTGCTTGACAGGTGATGTTGGTTTAGAGTTTGGTTTGTTTCATGTCATGATATTTTATTGATTTCTACATTTGAGTTTTGGCATGATACATTGCTCTTGAGACCATGGTTATGTTCACCTGGAGCATGGAATCTCTAAAGGGGGATGGTAAGATCATGATCATGATAAGTTCTTGATTTAGATGATTGGAGCTTTGGCAGTGGTCTGGTGATTCTCTGTGTGTTGGGTGCATTGATCTTTTGCTTGATTACTTCATGTTGGTGCAGTGATGCATTTGGAGTTTAGCATGAAATGATTATTTACAGATGTTCATGGGTACATGGAGAATAAGGTGAGGCTGTAATTCTCTTAAGATAAGAGAAGTGTTGTTGATGGTTACTCTTGATGAAGATTTCAGTAGAAAGTCCGAGGAGCCTACACCTTGGTTGGACGTGAGTTCAACAGAGACCTATGAGGAGATTGCTCTTGCAGGAGTCATGATGGCTTGTATATCTTGGAGGAGCATTCTTATCCCCACTCATGGTCTACTCAGTAGTTTATTACTTGAGAGGTATTGCCCATTGTTTCTCTCAGGTGTTTTATGCTTTCTTTCATAGACATGGATCTTGAACTGCTCATAGATGGTTCTAGAGGATTCATTGTGAGAGATGGATAGTATGATTAATCTCCTTGTGCATTTGAGATTAAGATATCATTCATTGATGAGGATTATTAGGAGATGGTTTTATGGGTTGATTTCCTGAAACAGGAAATGGAGTAGTTTGATCTTCTTAGAGAAGATTACATCCATATTTTATAATTACATGATATATATGTTGTATTTGATCTTGGAGATTGAATGGGTGGGTATTGTTATGCTGTTCTCTTTGGGGTGTTTTGAAGAAGATCATACTTGACACAGTTGGCATTCAGAGGTGTATGTAGAAGGATTGTCTACAGGTATATGATGTGTAGAGTTTCTCTCTATGGTCCTGGTTATCTTCCTGGATGGTTTGTTTCACACTACATTGGTTTGAGGTTTGATTGGAGTTGAGGTGATCACTAGTTTGTGGTCATGTGTTTTCACTTATGTTCTTGGGTGATGACATGGAAGTTTTGTTATCTCTTTCCTTTGTTGGGTGTGGAGAACTTGGGAGAGTTATGGACTGGTGGTGAGGAGTTGTTCTTGTAGGTTATTTGATTACAGGTGTTGCGTATCATTGTGGATGTTTCCTTAGTACTACATGATGTTGTTACTTACACCTTCTATGTTATGCTATTGGTAGACTTTGCATGCCTTGATCTTTTCCAGATCTACATTACTCGTGCAGTGGGAGTTCTTGGATGTGTTTGGTCTTCTTCGACTGGTTGACACATGGAGCTTGTATTTGCAGTTGATGGGTGTATATGTAGGTGGCATGAGTCTGCTGATGTCAATACCTTCAAGGTATGAGTGATTGGATGTTTTAGCATTGGCTGTGTGTGCTATTTTCAGTCAAGTGGGTTTTTTTGTTCAGTTGGATGGAAGCAGTCAATTTTCTGATTGTTGTTCTAGCTAATGTTCTATCTTGTTTCTGGAGGATGTTTTCATGGCTGTGTTTTGAAAGCTTTGAAGTTGGTTATGTTGGAGCTTCTGTGTAGCTTGTGAGCACAGTGGAGTGGAGGTAGTATCAACTTTGGTTCTGTAACTTGGAGCGTTGATGGTTTCCTATAATTCCTTCGTCAAGTGGGAGAATGTTGAGTACTTGTGACTTAGATTACAGGCATCAGCTTGTGCTGCTCTTTGTCTCAACGATCTATTTGTTACTCCAACTGTTTGTGTCTTCCCGATGGTGGTGTTCCAACAATGGAGTATGTTTCATCGATGGTGTTCTGTCCATTGGCTTGACTATCATTGTCGGCCTTGTCTTAAGTTCTCTCTCGAATCGCTTGTGCTACACCGATCAGTGTAATTGTAACTATCGGTGAAGTTTTGTGTAGTCTCTGCGATAGTTGGTGTCTCTCCGATGGAAAGGTGTTTGGCCTAGCTTGAACTATTGGCTAAACTCTAAGATGTCACTCTAACTGTTATGTGTGTTACTGATGGAGGTTTGGTATCGGCTTGACTAATGCTATCAGCCTTCGTTGGAATTCTTACTCCGATGAGCTTGGTCTGTCCGGTGGTGTTTGGCATCGGTAGGAGGAGCTTTGTCGGCAAAGAAGGATGAAGTCACACCGAAGGTCTTGGTCACTCCGATGGTTCGTTGATGATTGACCGATTGGGGTTGGCGGCGGCAAAAGCACCGATGATAGACTTACCGCATGTTCATGGATATATACTACTGTTGTGCTTGTCAACTGATGCATGTGGGACTATTTAGTCCTCATGAATATGAACGGTTGCGAATGGTTAAAAATGAATTGTCGACCTTTTGGAAGTTATAACTGTCTAAGATAGTAACCGATTGTTCTATTTCTGTAATGTGAGATGTGACTAGAATAGAGGAGTGAGAACAGAGTTCGGGTGTAGGGGATTCAGGCTGATAGGGTGATGTCCTGTACTGTATGCTATTTGTGGCATGATAATAGTATGAAAGACTAACCCGAGTGCTGTGATTAGAACTGAGGAGAATTTTGTACAGGGTTATGCTGTCAGTTATTCTTCCAGAGGAGAAAGATGTAAATCTTCGTGTTAAGGCCTTGAGCCTGCAAGTGTATTGTAACATGTTTGTTGTTGCTGATTAATACATTGGTTCGATGCTTTGGAGTGTGGGGTTTTTTACCCATAAGGGTTTTCCCCACATATATCTGTGTCTCTTATTCTGTCTTTCATGTTAACGTTTCTGTTGTTGAAATTAGATCTTGTTGCTTGTATTTCCTCTAAGGGTCAATGTTGGAAATGTTCTATGTTTGTTTCCTCTTTGTGGCATAGTTGTGCGTGTTTTCTGAAGTGATTGAAAAGAATTTAAATTTATCGAAGGCACCACTGTTCTTAGAAATATGTTCTAAGATGCTCTCATTTCCTTACAAAGGTGAGGTATGCACTTTTCTCCTCTATACACATCTACATTTGAATGATTGTTGTATACTGCCATGTAATTTATGATAAGGATAAATACTTTTATTTGGTCCTCTTCTCAACTAGTTAATCTTGAGTAAAGATGTATTATTATGTTAATCACCAAATATATCTGAATTAAAATTTAACTAAGATGAAAACATTTAGGATATGAAGTGTAAACTTAGAGAACTAAAGTAATTTTAATAAGATTTGTGTATAAAAATGTATACATTTGTATAAATATATTACATATATTGATAATGTATTATGTAGTTTAAAGTTAAAATTGTCTATTTATTTTGTGCATATAAAATCAAGTTATTAGTAATCTTAAATTTATTTTTATTATAAATTCAATATTTAACAAAATATAATTCATAGCCCAACAATTTTTTTGTTTTCTTAAAATAAAGAATTTAATTAATCACCTTAGAAGAAACCCCATGGGCAAAATATAAATAATGTGCAACTTACATATGGATCACAAATTTATGCAATCCTAAAATAAATAGTTAATTCATAACCAGAGAGGCATACAACAGTTCATTCCAAGTATCTGGAACACCTGGTAAACACCAATGACTACAATCTGCTTGGGGATCACTGCTTTGCGTTTCAAGTACCAATCTACTATATATTGAAGGATGTGCATCTTGCCTATATGCAGACAACTTTGATATGTCTAGCAAATGCACAGGATATCTTATTTTCTTGATGATACGTTTAACTATACCCACTTGAGGTGGTGTTGGAGGAAGATATGCTATCCTCTTTTCAGGTCTTACTTTATTGTAGCAATTTTGTCTATCCACTCCAATGCTGCATTCAATCACAAATGAATTAGAAAACATATAATTTATATTTATTATATTTCATAGAGTATATACTAATCATTTCATTCACCAAAAAAATTGTGTATAATATATACATATTTGAATTGTATATATAATACTTAATCTATAAATAAAAATAAAGGTATTATGAACTGTCATAATAACACCAAATTAATACATTCATATTGTACCTTTACTTATATAGTTTAATTTTTACAGCTCATTTATAATAATAACATATTTATAAACTATATTTAAACCTAACAACACGAACTATACATTAGGCCTCTTAATGTCCCAATAAATAATGTATTGAAAATAATTTGTTTTTTTATGAAGCTCTTTTTTGTGATGTAGAAATAGTATTAAAAGACTATGAAAGGTATGAATAGTAGTGATGATATGTAGATAATTAATTTAAAAGGAGGTGGCTTTTAATTTAAATATGGTTATGTTTAGTGGCTTATGTGAAGAGTTAATAGTAAATTTACATGTATAATATTTAAAGATTATGAAAAGTAGTGGTGTTAGATAGATAATTAACTTATAATTAGGTGATTTAATTATAATGTCGTTATGCATAGCTTATGTGAAGAACCAATGTATCTTGTAGAGTAGCTTACATTAAAAGCTACTAAATTTTTTATGAAAAGGATTTATGTAATCTCTATGTATGCAATTTATTTTTCATATTAATATTAATTTATATGTCTACACATATTTCATAGATAATGTTTTTACTTACTTGGGGATTCTAAGTGTGAGTTAGTTCATGTTTTGTGTATCCATATATCCTCATATTTAGTGCACATATCCCCATATTTCTTCAATTAATGTATTTATTCTTGTTAAGATTTCAAGCTATAAAAGGGTACCAGATCTAGATTTGGTGTATTTAGAAAAAATGTGTATTACAAAAGGGTCATAACTTACAATTAGAGTGTTAAATGTTTTTTTGGAAAGTAAGCTTGAAGTTGTTCCCAAATAACCATTTTTGAAAAACTCAAATTTAGATATATTTCTAGAAGGAGATATAGAACACAAGAAGTTGTTATTTAGGAGTCATACAAAAAATAATCTATAGTACCTTAGTTTTAGTGGGTAATAGATTTGACCTAGACATCTATTTGAGGTGTTAGTCATTCTTAAAAATTAGACTTAGTAGGCTTTCAAACAAATGGTTTCTCGTATTTTTACTAGATATTTCAAGAAAAATATAAGATATTAAAATTTATTACACATTAGCATCAAACCCTAGCTAAGGAAAATTGTTGAAGAGAAGGATCAAGTCATATTCAAACAAAGTTATAAAAAATTGTAAAAACAATATTTAATAAATATTGAAATGTCTTGTGAAATTGATTTGTTTATTTGTTTCAAACTAAAAATATGAAAAGAAAATAGATGAATGGATAAATTTGGAGGACAATACATACATGGAACATGGCATGACAATTTCTTAAAGTTGAATAATAATAATTAATTTGGGCTTCTTATTTAATGATTTCTTATTTTGATAAAATAAAATCATCTTCTCATCTATGTTTGATGACAATACTCCATTATTTAATGAATCTCCAAATAAAGAAAATATTAAGAGGCCAAGAAGTTCTCCCTTCTCCTAGTAGTTTTTTAAATTTATAATGAATCTTGTAATAATGAGATTGCATTTGTTGATATAACTACAAATGAATTGAGAAAGTTGGACTAGAAGGGGTCAAAGTGGTTCTACTTAGCCAAGGAGAACCTTAAAATGCACTAGGAAATCATATTCATTGGGATGAAAGGTATTACAAAGCATAAGAGACTATAATGAAATCAAAAGAGTGTTAGGGATAGTATGGTACACCTTAAGGAGTCTTTCAAACATGTTGTGGACCTTAGAGGGACATGTAAAACCTAATGTAGTGAATTCACCACTCGTCACAAGTGGCAAAAGTGTCAAATACTAGATGACCTGAATGCTTTGGCTCCCATGAAAACTAATAGTCTACCATGGTGAATGGTTCAAAGACCATGGGGAATGACAAAATGCTATGGTGAATGTGCAATAACCATCAAGCAGGGCTAATAAAAGCATCAAAATTCAAACAATATGTAGAATACAAAAGGTTTTGTTGATTGATCTTGCTTTTTGGGCATTTAGTCTTCCAATTTTTAGGTGGGGAGACAATAGGAAAAGAAAGTGAAATTATTTGATAGGTTTATAATGTTAAATCAAGTGAACCTCCATGTCCATATGATCTTAAGTGAAAGGAAGTGATGGTGCATAAAAGGAAATATTTGAGTGAGAATTTGAATGATGTTAAGAGAAAATATTTTATTTATAACTAGAGGTTCTATGACATTGTGCAAGCACTAAATAAATGGAGGCAGATGAATTCTTCTAAATGTCAAGTTTGTGTTGTATACATATGTGCTAGACAATCTAATTCATCAACACTTGAGGGAAATTGAACTAATAACATGTGAACATTAGAAATACTCACTTGTTCTAAAGCATAGGAGTGGAAGGGATAACAAGGTGGTTGATTCCTTGAGAAAAGAGATGTTCACTACTCACAAAAATGAAGGTGGAGGTAGTAAAATTTGACTCAATGAAAGATTTGTATATAAAAGATAAAGACTTCAAGAATGTACAAAAGCATGCATGAAACCAATCATTGAAGACTAGATGCCATGGTTGGATACCCAATCTATATTTAATATTAATATAATTTATGTGCTTATCACATTTCTAGCAAAATATTTCTCACTAAACTCTTGTAAGTATATAATAATGCTTGCTAAAGTTGCAGGTTTGCTACAATCTCTTCTTCGACCAAGTTGACAGACACCCTCTAAAGATGGAATATTTGTTCTATACCTCTAAACAGGTGTGGATTTACAATTCTAATGATTCAAAGTTAATTCCATTGTAATGAGTATTGAGGTAAGTATATCCCAAATTGACGAGCAAAATACTGGATGTGTATCTATTTATTAACATGACTATAACGTTTCATAATGGAAAACATCTCTGAACAAGGTGAAGAAAAACTTACTCAAGGTGTTTGGGTGACATGGTACGAAAGAAGACCATATTTTTTCGGGGATCCAGATTTTGAGAAACCCACTTGGACCAAGTGATTAATGCCTTCCTGTAAGCCTTCATAGGATCATCATTTGCATTGAACACACGTCCGTTTACCTTGATCAGGTCCCATCTGTTCAATCATAACAGAGACAATATCATTGCTACAAATATAAATTGGAAAAATCAATGTATAGTAGTGGAGATTTTTTGATTACTTACGATCTTAGGCTGCCTTGATGGTTCCACCAGTGGGAGGTTTCAAAAACCAAGATATCTACATTCTTCCAACGTTTTCCATACTTTCGTATGCTATCAAGATCCAAAACTCTTCTTCCACTCTTCCTGACCCTTACTTCAACCAGAAGTGGATCCCAGAAAAATTCTATTGAAGCTTTATATTCCTGCAATCAGAGCCACAATGATATGTTACATACAGCCAGCAGTCAATCTGTTGTCCAATATTCTCATTTGCAAAAACTGTTTGTTAGGGTTTTTCAATAGTTTATGTAAATGAATTAGTTTTGGGGGTTGAGAAGATAGTAAAATAGGACTTATTCATTAAAAAAATTAGTTTTTTTGAATTAATTGTACAAATTATTTTGCATTAATATTTTGGATCACACTCAGTAATTAAGCAATTTTTTTGTGACCCTAATTTATTTGAAGTTGCCTTTCAAAGATTAAACCCTACCTATTTTACGAAATAATATATATAAGAATAAGTGAAAGAAATTTTGACACTTTACCTAAAATCTTCCCTTTCAACTGATACAATCTTCCTAAAATTTTAATTGTATTTTACAACTAAAATAACTAAATACAGCCATACAGCCATCAAATTTAAGCCTTGAGCACAGAACAATCCTTTTATAGAGTTTGCAGCCCCAAAATAAAAACTAAATAAAACTTAAACTACACTGACTTTTACATGCATTTATCATGCAATTTTAATGTATTAAATCTGGGAAAGAGCAGTTCGTGCCCTTTTGAAATAGCAAATAAAACAGACCATGGATTTAAAAATATATGATAAAACTAAAACTAATTCTAAATATTGATCTCAAAATCTTTCCATGCAAACTGTAAATTAGATCAGCACCAATTATCCAACAGAAAGGAGGGGAAGACCAAGAAAAAACTTACTGGGATTATAAATTGTCTAATAGGAACTTTGTTAGCTGTCACAACTCGAGTAGGAACTGCAGTAGGAACCACAGCTTGAGTCTTCTGCTTGACGAATGGATAGAGAAGGCAGACAAGGGACTCCCACTGGTTTTGGCTTATTGAGTCACCAACAAACATCAATCTCTTTCCCCTCAGCTTCTGCAGCATATCAATGGCATTGAATCTGCAAGTGGCACAAATATATGTAACTATAGTAGTGTACATAAATCTTCAATCCCAGGCAATTATACAAATACTTGGGAATTTGTTTTTTAATCAACAGTCTTTTGAAAAGGACTTCAGGAATTCTACAGACCAGTTTGGCTAGAAGTCAAGTAATCTGATCTTATGTTTTGATCCATGCTTATCTAGTTCAATTCAAAATGAGAAAGTAAATACTAAACACAAAAGAAAAAAAAATGGACAGAAATCCAGAGTCTTTTACCTTGGCATATTACAAGCATGTGGTTTCCATCTCCATTTTTCATAACCACCATCTGGTCTCCCATTTTTCCTACAGCTTGACTTATAATTCACATAAGGACATTGTCCATCTGTATAAAGAGGATAGGAGTTATCTTGGACCCATGATCCCTTGAACAAATTACATTTCCTTGGTGCTCTATTTCTTGTGCTTGCACTAGCCAGATATGATTGATTGAAGACTTGATGTAATTTGCGAATACTGCCATCTCCCAAAGAAAAGCTAGAAAAATTTCCAGCTGGGTAAGCTTCAAAATCCTCTTCTCTAGTAGCATAGGCACTAGTATAAACTTTAAGCGGGGAGCAAAATAATAATAACAGTAAGAGATTAATAAAATTGACAGAGATCTTCTTGATGCCCTGCAGATCCATCATTCTTTTTGTTGCATCCCCCTCTCAACAAGGACTTGAAGCTGGATTTGAGAGTGCAATGGCCACATTTATAGGGGTGTTTTAAAGAAAAGACAGATAGATGAAGATATACTTGATTTCTGGCCATTCTTTGGGGGTGTAAGTTAGGATATTCATTATTGTTTTCAAGGCCAAGTGGTTCTATATGTTTCTCTAACTGAAAGCTATAATTAGGAAAATATGAACAATCTGTCAATAAGATGTATCCAGGGTAGAATAAAAAGACAACTCACTTATGTTTTTCCTAAATATTCTTCCACGAATAACGGCAGTGAATGCATTCCAACAGAACAAAAGTTATAGCCAGCGAAAGGGAGGGATCTCCCACCGTTTGACTCATCCTATTCCCGATAGATATTATAGCTTTCATTCCATTCTGTTCTATGCCGGGCGGAGGGAGAGGTTGAATCACTCTTAGTGAGTAATGGTGAAGGGGTTGCAGAGTAGGTTACCAAGTATGTAAATAAAAATTAAAACGGTTGACAAGATTGTGTTGGGACTTTGCTTCCCATCAGGTATTGATTCGTCCATTGAAAAAGATTGTGTATGATAGATTGTGTCATCATACACTTTTGGTAGGCTATATAACAAATTCTAAATTAATATATCGCTTGCCATTCTTCCCCTGTTTTCTATATTTGTGATTGGGAGAGGCAGCATGCATTAGATGTTGCAAGTTACCATATCAATAGCCCTCTTGCTCTTCACATCTTCCAAACTGTATTCCCCCCCCAGTGAGCATTTCAAGCAGGTTGTTGCCTGTCTTATTTTAGTACATGGGATTGATTATTCTACAACACCTTTTTTTTAATATTCATTATCATTCGTCTTGTAATTTTCAAATATAGTCTTCTCAAATTGTTCTTCTTATTCTTTTAAGGATCATTCAGTATGATCAGAAATGTACATTTAATTTTTAATCAAGCTAAATAAAGGTTTGTAGAGCTCTTGCATTAGGGATCAAAATTAAAGTTTTTCAAAATATTTTTAGGTTATCTCTTTTTTTCCATTTAAGATTCAACAGATTATAATTGATCATTTAAACTTATCTTTTTTAACCAAAATTTTATGACTTTCTTATCTTTTATAATTTTCTGATTAATCTAGGTGTTCTACAATCACAACAAGAGTAGAGTTGAAGAGCTGAAAGATTTCAAGATTCCGTATAATTTTATAAGATTCCAATTTAAAAAACAAAAAAAAGATTTATATGCATGAAACACCATAATAAATACACCACTAAACCTCACTCCACTCTCAAAAATACTTTTACTATTTTAAACCAAAATGCAAATATTCTAACTAAGAGTCATTTATAAACCTGATATATATTTTTTAAATATAAATATACTAGTATGCTGCCAATTATAGCTCTGATAATGTTATAAATATTCTGAAAATTGATCACAAGGGAGATGGCAAAGGTTACATAAGTTGTGAGGGGTACCTGGTCAGCGTCTTCTGATGTCAGAACTGTCATTTACTAATAATAATAAGATCATAAAAGCTGGCCCAATTAATTTGGAGTTTGGACTGCGTCACACACAGCTTCATATCACTTCATCAAAATTTCACAACTGAGTTGCTCTAAACACGTGTACAAACAGTTTGTGAAACCATCATTCTCGGCTTTACCACAATTGGTGTCTTCAAGACTATAAATAGTTTACAAACATGTAGTTTTATTTTTAATAATTATTTAAGTAATTCTATGTTTGCAGACATTCAGAAGCATTTTGTTTTTATAGGCATAAAATTTCAATATCCAAAATTAGATTTGATTTGATTATTTATTTATATTTAGATTGGTGTAAGTTGTGAACATTTATATGGAAGGTTGTTTAGCGCTCATTATTATGTTTTGATTTCAAACTGCTTCTATATGGCTGGTCTTATGTGGTTTTGGGCTATATGTTCTTTGTTTCTTGTGTTCAATCTTTTGGGTAGTAGTGCTAATGACTTGTTGATATTGTGTGATTCTTTTATTGCTTGTTCCATGTTGTTCTTTGATGTGGGATGGACTTCGCTGACTTATCTTTCTTGCTTTGTACAAAAGGGTTAGAGCCCTTTTAAAAAACTCTACCTTTTACCTTAATTAAAGAGTGAACATTTGTTTGTTTTTCTCTTTTTTTTTAATTCAACATTTTTACATCCCATAGAACTTTGTATTAGGTTATCTTTCATTTATTTTAAAAATTTAAATATGATATATTTTATTATTTAATTGTTAAATATAGTAACCTTAAAGTTATATGTTTTGTATGTTAAAAAGGTTTCAAGACTTTAAGCTTTTTTAGACAAAGTGTAAGACTATTTTTTTTCTCTCAAATAACTTATCTTAATGCTCTTTATTAAGCATATCACTACCTTAGTTTATCTCAATTAAAATGACACCTATAATAATTATGTTCATTATAAATTGAGTGAAAATCAAAAAGACAAAATACCAAGGTATAAATGCCAAAATACAACTTCTAAAGGACATAACTACCTTAGATGATGGTACAAAACCATCCTTTGTAGTTGATGAACTTAAGCAACTTTTTTATAACTAAACCATATGGCATGGATATGCTCAAAAATATTAAATTGATTATTTATTATACTAACATTTCTAATGATGTTTCCTATGATCTTCCCTCTCACTACTATGGATCCTCCACCATCTTTCCTTCCTATAACAAATGTCCCACAAATCATATGCATTTTACTATTCCATACCTTTCCATTCACTCTCACTTTGGCATCATCTCTCCATCCTACCTCATTTTCCACCTTTCCCCATTTCTCCTTTACTCTTCCTTCCACCATCACCTCCACCTCATTTGCACACATTTCCTCCATATTGCAATCTCATCCCACCCAACACTCACACCCCATTATGCCTTTCACAGATATTCCATCTCTATCTATTTACATACAACCAACTTCCCTTATCTAATCCTTCCCATCCCTTCCTTCATAGCTTCACGAAAGAGTTGAGTTCAAAGTAAAAAATCACATCTATAATTTCCCTACTAGCTCCAAGCAAGACCTCTAACAAGAGTTATTATGTATGATGCTATAACATGCCACTTACTTTACCAAGTAGAAACAACTAAGTTTCAACCCAAGAGTAAATAAATCATGAATACAATAAATGAGCAATAAAAATTTTCCTTCCTTTATTTGATAAAATGCACATTTGAAACACATTCCAAACTTCCATTGCATAATCAAATTACATTTCCTTAATAAAATAATTGAATATTTCTCTTTACAACTTTTTCATAAAATAAATACATACAAGTTCCAAGAGCTTAACTGAAAAATAGTAATACACGATTGTATACTTGTCTGTCTTCAATATTTCCGGCTACCAACTGTATGCTAACTACATGAGGGGAAGCATCACTCAAGCACTTTACTTCCAACCACGGACTAATAGCAGTTCCCCGCACATTTACCAAACTGGTAAATGACCCTACCATTCGACGAAGGAATTGGTTTGGTAACCCCAAATAAATTATGCCTAATTTGAGCAAGGTGTTGTGTCCTACATTAACTAGTACTATCATACTATGGCTACAACCATCAAAATATGAAATCCCTACTAGAAATGCAAACTTGAACCACAGTGAACCTAGACAGTGTAAACATTGGCAATTTACACCACTTTGGCCAAAGTTTTCTTGTCTCATATTCACCCACCCTTCTATCTCGATTGGAAAAGACAACAATCTCTATACAAAAGTTATTCCCTTACCCATGGATCAACAAATCCTAGGAATAACCCCACTTAACAATTACATCAAACTCTATTCTAGGTTATTCCCCCTCTTCCATGGATCACATATCCCAAGGTTAACCTATCCTGTAACATCCAATTCTGAAATGACAAGAAGTAACTAAGTTTTCACAACAGTAAATTTTTTTTTTTTTTACTAGGTAACCAAATACAAAAGAAACTTATCTATATCCCATTACAACATTTTTCATTTTATCATTAACATGATCTCATTTTCATAAAACTGAAAGAAATGATATACAATAAATATTTTATTGTCTAACAATATGAAATTTTCTTGAAACAAACAAATATTGGAAACATACCATTAACATGCATCTCGATTGTCGACCCATCACATTCAAGACTCGGCAATCCTCAGTATTTGGAAGAGAAAGTATCTTCAAGGAGCTTAACCTCCAACCACAGACCGTCGGTCTCCCGCACTCCTTCCTAACCGAAAGTGGCCCTACCCTACTCAAGAGGATAGACTTATGATAACCCTCGGTGTTTGCCATCTGAGCTCTGGTGTTGTAACTTACGTGTCTTATTATCATGCAGATCCCTAGATACCCTCTAGTCATGCACGACACTCCACAAGAAATGCCATCCAGTTACAGTGAACGTTCGATGCACTTGAGGATAGTACACCACCTTGGCCAAAGGATTTGTTTTTAATTAGCGTTCTAAGAATGCATGTACTTAGTTCACCCACCCTACTTGACTTGAACTGATCGAAATCCTACAGTTTCCTATTTGTAAAGTTTGAACAAATTGATGACCTTGATGACCTCAAGGGTTTAGGATTTTCTCCTGTAATAGCACATGGCGCAACATTTACTCTAATCCTGAGTTCATAGTTTCATAAACTCATATCCATGTAAAAACATTATTAAATAATGCCCACTCCTAAGTGGTTTCATACTTGGTTACTTGGTTCCCATGTTTGCACAATATACTCAAGTATCTAAACAATTTCTCGTTATCCCAGAATTCAAGGATTCTAGACTCTTAAGGTCTACAAAACGATACTAGAATCATCGCATGCAACATAATCTAGATTCAAATGCGGATTTTCCCACTCTACTTGTTCATATCATAACCATGACAGTTTTCAACACAAATACATTAACTCCCTACTCCCCTTTCCAAGTCAATTAATTTCGCATAAGTTATTGAGGTAAGAATCGTAAAATAAAATAATAAAAGATTTGGAATCTTTCTTACGACCTTAGAGATGACCAAACACATGGTCGACCTCTAACAAAAGATATAAGACGAAAACGACTCTAGCTGGTTGCAACTACAACTTCGGCTATCAAACACGTTAAAGTTTACATCAAACATGCTTTAAATCTGTGGTTTTAATCTCCCACGCAACACACACGTGGAGCAAAGTGTTTTCTCACTATGGAGCTATTGTTTCAAGTGTTCCAAGGGCAGTTTAAAGTTGATATCTCAGTCTTTAAGGAACTTCTTTAAACTTACGTCTTTACCAGCTGTTTGAAGTTTGTAGTTTACATTTGTATCATGCAGTGATCATTCTTAGATGAATGCACATTGAGAGCTATGTTCTAACATCATACGACGTCAACCATGAGAAGTAATGATCTATTTTCTAAGTTCTCGAATACTAACAGACAGCAACAATATTATTTCTGAGGTTTCTATTACCATAATACAGCAAGGATACGTTTATGATGATTAACTTCTCACAGATACGCAGAAAAAGACATTATCATCATATTATATTTGTTGTAAGCATATTACCTTATCTTAGCAATGAAGAGCACAGCGAATGCCAAAGCCTCCCCTCAATCCTCACTGCTGACCATCACAGATAAGATCCTTCCGTTATCTCTCTGTCGATTCCTCTGCCAAAAACCCGATAGACTCCCCTCGAACTAACTCCTCTCTCTGTCGTTTATTTCCTCCTTTCAAAACCACCACAGTCTATTACTGACTATCCTTCCTAACTCTCTATTTTCTAACCTCTCCAAACCCCACCTCCTTCCATGATGAAGGAGTTAATGCATTCCTCACATCGTTCACTAAACTTTCAACTGCCTCACTCCCTGCAGCGCTCAGAGAAGAAGGAGATCGGTCTAAAACTATGGTCTGTTAGACTCTAACCAACAGTAACCCCGATGTCTTTGTTCCCTCAACGATGAAGCAGCATCGGCATTAAATCTAACGATTATACTTCTATCACAACCACTTATCTACCATCCTCTCATGCCACGGAGAAAATGAATCTAAGCTTTACACTCAACATCAAATTTAAGATATTATTAACAAAGGATAATATAAGTTGCGGATATTCATGATCATGCATCAGCTTCACATAATACGGCTAATCGCTAAGACTTAAATGGAAATGGTTCAAAGAATGTTAGCGATACTAAGAGATATTAGTTTCGATGAACATAGAGCACTACATGTTGAGGTTGTGCAAAACTTGCCAAACAACATGAATATCAAGGAAAGAAGAAAAATACATGGCATAAAATCTAAGCCATTCTTGCAAGGCATACATCACACTTGGCATCTCTACATCACACATTTGTTTGAATAGCGATGTACTTCATGTTGGCATGCATAGGCCCAAGGGTTCATGAATTACTATGACAATTATTTTAGCACATTGAGACAGATCCAATCAATGGCGAGGACTTCGTTGATCCTGTCTCACTCGAACATAAAGCATCTAATTCTCCAAGAGCAACTACGAGCTGAATTGAGGGGTTAAGCTCGACAAGGTGGCGGATAATAAATGTCTAAAGCATCTTTTTGGTCGAAAAAGAAAAGAGATAAAGACCACTTTAGAAAAGAGACTCATGGTTGGATCAATAATATCTCGCGGTCAAAGCTAAAAGAAAAGACTCATGCTAAACAACGACCAAAACAAATTATTACACGTTATGGCTTCAAATTCGACATTCGTCGATTTCCAGAAAGAATAACTCACAACACAAGTTCGACGCGTTTTACGACAATCACGATGGATTGAGGGTAACGCGACCAGTTTCCTACATCGCTAGACACACAAAGCTAACTTCTCGCATCTTTCGACTATGAGACATGATTTACGAATCCGCCACAAGAAGGTTCATTTAATTACTTATAAATGAAATAATAAACATCTATATAAGTCGACTTGCTATGGTGGACTTACGACAACATCGACGACTCCAAGATTCTATATGGCGACTTTCAACTAGGATGTTACACTTTATCCTCTGACGTCGACATCTAGTTAACTAACCCAACCGACAAACAAGACTGAATTGATGTTTACAAGGTTTAGCTACCTATTTGGCGTTCTCATTAACAAACACCCATGGTTAATTTCTAGAGTCTATACTCTCTCTCAAAGATACTTTCTCTTCCCGTCGAACACGGTCCACCTGTTCCTGCAACGACAATCTCACATACAATTTTGTGGTCAAAGCACCTATGTTCCAAATCACATCATAATATATCCAAAACATCATTTCTCTTAACATAAAGGACATTTAGTCTACAATATCACATTGATCGTAATCAATAGATTCCAAAATTTCATATAACAACTTTGTAAAATAAATCATCAGTTTCCATGTCGTCCACAACATATTAAATTACTGAAATTTGCAAGAAAGTAAATAGCATAATTGTTTCCAAAAAGAGGGATGTAACATATCCTTCCCCTTTAAAAATCATCGTCCGCGATGATTAAGTTTATCAAGTAAAATTTAAACTTAAAACAAACTTTTTATAAAGCAACATTAATGTCTTTGAAAAGTTTAGGAAATCTTTAGTAAATATCTTTATAATCTTCCCAAGTGGCGCTATCCTCGCCATATTGGTCCCACTGTATTTTGCATTGCAAAACTTCTCGATTACGTAAACGAAGTTTACGCATTTCAAGAACCTTGAGTGGCTCGATCACAACCACCCCAGGTTCTTGCATCTGTAAGGAATTCCAGTTAAGGATGTGGTTATTACCTACAAAATACTTCTTTAAATACAAAACATGAAAAACATTATGCATCTTAGACAAGGCTGGAGGTAGAGCAACTTTATAGGCAACTAGATTGATAATCTCAAGAACTTCGAAAGGTCTGACATAACGAGGAGCCAATTTCAAAGATTTACCAAATTTTATAGAACTCTTTTGGGGTTTCACTCGCAATAGCACTTTCTCGCCAACAGAGAAGTGTCTAGGCACTCGTTTGTGATCTGCATAACTCTTTTGCCTGTCATTGGCTTCTACCAACCTCTTCCTAATCATTTTTACCTTTTCTTCCATATCAGCAAGCATTTCAGGTCCAATGCTTATCCTATCTTCCAGCTTATCCCAGCTTATAGGAGTTCTGCATTTCCTTCCATATAATGCTTCAAATGGCGCCATCTTAATGGTAGAATGATAGGAGTTGTTATAGGCAAATTCGACAAGAGGTAGATATTCCTCCCATCTGTATTGTTGATCCATGCAATACATTCTCAAAAGGTCTTCTAATACCTGATTCACTCTTTCTGTTTGTCCATCAGTTTCGGGATGATAAGCAGTACTTACATTCAGTTTAGTCCCTAATGCAGAAAATAAGGTTTGCCAAAAAGTTATCCGAGCATCTCTATCAGATATAATCTTTTCAGGTACCCCATGCAATCTGAAAATTTCTTGCACAAATTTTTGAGCCAAAAGATGTGCTCCATCTGTCAAATTTCCCGGTATGAAATGTGCGACCTTGGTTAGTTTATCCACAACAACCAATATTGCATCATGCCTATTCTTAGACATTGGTAACCCCTGGACAAAATCCATACTAACAACTTGCCATTTCCATTCCGGAATATCATGCAGGTATAACAATCCAGTAGGATGTTGGTGTTCTGCTTTAACTCTTTGACACTCCAAACAGCTAGCTACAAACTTTGTAGCATCGCTTTTCATTCCCTTCCAGAAATATAGCGGCTTGACATCTGCTAACAGTTTTGTTACACCAGGGTGTCCAGAGTAAGGAGCACAGTGAACTTCCTTCCACACAAGGTTTCTAAGTTCTACTGAATCAGGAATGTAGATTCTTCCCTTGAATCTCATCAATCCATTGGATTTAAAATTGAAACCGTCATATCTTGGGTCCTTAGGGTTTAGGTGCAGAGCCTGTTTCACTTGTTCATAATACTCATCTCCAGATAAGTTTTGCATTACTAAGTCTTTGAAGTTGGCATGTATGGAGAATATAGAGGCTATGTGCCTTCTTCTGCTTAAGGCATCAGCTACCCAGTTTTCCTTGCCTTTGATATAAGAAATTTCAAAATCATAATATGATATTAATTCCAACCATCTCCTTTGCCTTGCCTTGAGATTAGGTTGTGTGAATATGTAGCGAAGGCTTTGATGATCAGATTTTAGAATAAATGTCCTTCCCAACAAATAATGTCGCCACATCTGAAGGGCATGTACCACTGCTGCCATCTCTAGGTCATGAGGAGCGTAGTTCTGCTCATAGTTTTTTAGCTTCCTTGACTCATAGGCTACTACCCTGCCATCTTGCATAAGCACACCTCCCAATCCTTCCCCCAAGGCATCAGTGATAACCTCAAACTCTCCCTCAGGATCAGGAACTTTCAGAATTGGAGCAGTTGTTAATTTTTCTTTTAACAAGTCAAAGGCCTTCTGACATTCATCCGTCCAAACAAACCTTTTTCCCTTTCTCTGCAAGGAGGTAATTGGGCTAGCAATGCTTGAGAAATTCAACACAAATTTCCTGTAATACCCTGCCAATCCCATGAAACTTCATACCTCTGACACATTGGTAGGTTCAAGCCATTCCATAATAGCTTTAATTTTGGCCGGATCAACTGATATCCCATCGGCTGATATTATGTGCCCCAAATACTGTACTTCTTTCTGAAAGAAGGTGCACTTGGAGAGTTTCGCATACAATTTATGTTCTCTTAATCGTTGCAAGACTATTTGAAGATGTCGTGCATGCTCCTCTTCATCCTTGGAATAGATCAGAATATCATCAATGAAAACTAGCACAAACTTATCAAGACAATCTCTAAAAACACTATTCATAAGATTCATGAAAGCAGCAGGTGCATTGGTCAATCCAAACGGCAACACCGTGAACTCATAATGACCATACCTCATTCTAAATGCTGTCTTGGGAATATCTTCGTCTTTCAACCTTAACTGATGGTATCTAGATCTCAGATCTATCTTAGAAAAGACCGATGCGCCACACATTTGGTCAAATAGATCATCAATTCGTGGCAAGGGATACTTGTTCTTTATAGTCGCCTTGTTAAACATCCTATAGTCTATACACAGCCTTAGAGTTCCATCTTTCTTTTTGACAAAAATAACTGGGGCTCCCCATGGTGATACACTTGGCCTAATTAAATTCTTAGACAATAGCTCCTGCAACTAAGCTTTTAATTCCATAAGTTCAGTGGTAGTCATACGATACAGAGCTTTAGAGATTGGCTCCGATCCTGGCTTAATATCTATGCCAAAGTCAAATGTTCTCTTCGGAGGCAAGCCTAGTAACTCCTTAGGAAATACATCCCTGAAGTTGCATAGATATGGATATCTTTCCTCAAATGATTGTTTCTCCGAGGTTTCCTCTACTAGGTCCATTTTAACGGCAAAAAGTTGACATCCCTTCCGCCTAGCCCGCTTTAGTTGTTTTGATGAAATGGATCTAATCTTTGTATTCCTTGAGATTTACTGTTTGGCCCGTCTCATCCAGACACTCAATGGTTTTATGAAAACAATCTACTTTGGCTCGATGTTTCCACAACCAGTTCATTCCTAGGATGACATCGTAGGACCCTAAAGGCGCTACGTACAAATTTGCCTCAGTGGTGAAGTTAGAAACATCAATCCTAGCTTCAAACAAACATTGCTCTACCTGAGCCTTTGAGTTATTTGCATACTCAACTGTCTAGGGTTTTGACATAAAACCAACTTTTCTAGAAAATTTACTTAGGACTCTAGGTGACACAAAATTTTCTGTTGCACTAGTATCAAATAAAATAGAAATAGGAACTCCAAATAAGGTACCTGTCATCTCAATAGGGGTGATCTGATACTCCGCTTGCCGATTGTCAAGAGCGGCATGAATCCTTTGCTGAAAGGCTTCCTGTTGCGAAGGAAGCTCCATGTTCCTAGGCTTCCCATTTGGCTTCTTGTTAGGGCAACGGTTGGCATAATGATCTCCTCCACAAGAAAAACATCCTCCTATAGGTCCTCGCTTCTCAGATGGCCTACTTGTAGAATCACCATTCTTCTTAAAATTTACATTTATTTTATAGTCATCACCTCTTCGCTCATTACCAAATCCCCCTTGATTCTTTCGATTACCCTTATCAAACCTCCTGATTCCATATCCCTTCTCATTTTTCCTTTTATAAGACTGATCATTGTAGTTCTTATCAAACTTCTTGTGTTTCTTATCACAATAAGCAGAGATAGATTTGATCTTCTGCTCCTGTTTAATTGCCTTTTCATAAACTTGATCCATCATGCTTGGACCATGCACCTCCACCTCACCGCCGATCTGAGGATTGAGTCCCATGATGAATTTTCTGATTCGAAACCTTTCATCCTTTTGGTATTGAGGGACATACTTCAGTAGTCTAGTGAATTTTTCTGCATACTCGACCACAGATAGTTCACCTTGCCTGAGGTTTTGGAAATCTGTTAACTTCTGATCAAAGTATAACTGAGGTAACCACCATTTTCAGAATAGTTCCACGAAATCATCCCATGTCACCTTCAAGGGACTTAATTCCAGCTCCATTTTCTTATTCATCCACCAAGTGGACGCTTCCCTAGATAGTTGATAGGCTCCCCACACGGCTTTAGTAACCTTAGAGTAATTTCTGATCTCAAAATATTTCTCCATCTCCATCAACCATGCTTCTGCTGCATCTCCAGTTTTCGTTCCATTGAACTTTGGAGGGTTAACCTTCTTCATATCCTTAGATAACTCTAATGCAAGTTTATCCTTGGTTTTTCTTTGGACTTCACTATCGTTAGGATGTTCACTTGACGTGCCATTTTCCCAATGTTTACTCTTGCTTGTATAATGTGAGTTCTCGTTTCCACCCTCTGTGTTGCCAGTTTCATCCATTTTCTTCTCTAGTTTGTTCAACCTTTCCTTGGTTTCAGTGAGCATGTTTAGAATCCTATCCAACTTGTCAGTGGAGTTTTCCTGAGAGTTATGACCTTCTCGATCCTCCCCCTCATTAAACCCTGATTGGTCCATGCTAGTTTAATTTCACACCTGTTTAAATCAGTTTTACACTTATTACATTAAACATCATCAAAAGAACACAACAATTGATCATAATCATAATTGTTGTCAAACCAAAATTTTGTCTTTATTCATTTTGCAAAATTGTTTCAACATCATTAGAGATAGACATATCTCATGTTTTTACTTAGTATTATCTAGTGGAGTGTAACCTTCGGATTCATTGTCCGACACATAATCACGAGGTGTATACCCCTCAGACTCACTATCAGAAGATAGCTCAATAATCTCAGCTCTAGGTACTACACGAGGATCTCTAGTGATCATGGGTATAGTAATAGGTACACTCTCAGGTACACTAACAGGTACACTACCAGTTACAATCTAGGAGCAGCAGTTGATCATGATTCGAGCTGCCGTCACTGCTCCCTCTAGGAGTTCTCTCCTCACTCGTTTAAGTCGTGACATTGCATTGGCTAAGGTTTCCACATCATCAAGCCAAATGTCATTTTCATCATTAGTTTTCTCAATGGTCTTGATCATCGCAAGCCGTTTCTGCTTAGCTTGCAGATAACGCTTCTTACCCGCGAAGGATTTTCTTGCGGTTTTCTTGGTGTATACCATCCTGGCACAATAAATTAAATCATTAGCTACCCGCATAATGTTGATTTCCTAATCAGGTTAGTGGACTCATCAGCCCTAGTGCTGAACCTGGTTAGCTCTGATACCATATGTAACATCCAATTCTGAAATGACAAGAAGTAACTAAGTTTTCACAACGGTAAATTTTTTTTTTTTTTTACTAGGTAACCAAATACAAAAGAAACTTATCTATATCCCATTACAACATTTTTCATTTTATCATTAACATGATCTCATTTTCATAAAACTGAAAGAAATGATATACAATAAATATTTTATTTTCTAACAATATGAAATTTTCTTGAAACAAACAAATATTGGAAACATACCATTAACATGCATCTCGATTGTCGACCCATCACATTCAAGACTCGGCAATCCTCAGTATTTGGAAGAGAAAGTATCTTCAAGGAGCTTAACCTCCAACCACAGACCGTTGGTCTCCCGCACTCCTTCCTAACTAGAAGTGGCCCTACCCTACTCAAGAGGATAGACTTAGGATAACCATCGGTGTTTTCCATCTGAGCTCTGGTGTTGTAACTTACGTGTCTTGTTATCGTGCAGATCCCTAGATACCCTCTAGTCATGCACGACACTCCACAAGAAATGCCATCCAGTTACAGTGAACGTTCGATGCACTTGAGGATAGTACACCACCTTGGCCAAAGGATTTGTTTTTAATTAGCGTTCTAAGAACGCATGTACTTAGTTCACCCACCCTACTCGACTTGAACTGATCGAAATCCTACAGTTTCCTATTTGTAAAGTTTGAACAAATTGACGACCTTGATGACCTCAAGGGTTTAGGATTTTCTCCTGTAATAGCGCATGGCGCAACATTTACTCTAATCCAGAGTTCATAGTTTCATAAACTCATATTCATTTAAAAACATTATTAAATAACACCCACTCCTAAGTGGTTTCATACTTGGTTACTCGGTTCCCATGTTTGCACAATATACTCAAGTATCTAAACAATTTCCCACTATCCCAGAATTCAAGGGTTCTAGACTCTTAAGGTCTACAAAATGATACTAGAATCGTCGCATGCAACGTAATCTAGATTCAAATGCGGATTTTCCCACTCTACTTGTTCATATCATAACCATGACGGTTTTCAACACAAATACATTAACTCCCTACTCCCCTTTCCAAGTCAATTAATTTTGCATAAGTTATTGAGGTAAGAATCGTAAAATAAAATAATAAAAGATTTGGAATCTTTCTTACGACCTTAGAGATGACCAAACACATGGTCGACCTCTAACAAAAGATATAAGACGAAAACGACTCTAGTTGGTTGCAACTACAACTTCGGCTATCAAACACGTTAAAGTTTACGTCAAACATGCTTTAAATTTGTGGTTTTAATCTCCCACGCAACACGCACGTGGAGCAAAGTGTTTTCTCACTATGGAGCTATTGTTTCAAGTGTTCCAAGGGCAGTTTAAAGTTGATATCTCAGTCTTAAAGGAACTTCTTTAAACTTACGTCTTTACCAGTTGTTTGAAGTTTGTAGTTTACATTTGTATCATGCAGTGATCATTCTTAGATGAATGCACATTGAGAGCTATGTTCTAACATCATACGACATCAACCATGAGAAGTAATGATCTATTTTCTAAGTTCTTGAATACTAACAGACAGCAGCAATATTATTTCTGAGGTTTCTATTACCATAATACAGCAAGGATCGTTTATGATGATTAACTTCTCACAGATACGCAGAAAAAGACATTATCATCATATTATATTTGTTGTAAGCATATTACCTTATCTTAGCAATGAAGAGCACAACGAATGCCGAAGCCTCCCCTCAATCCTCACTGCCGACCACCACAGATAAGATCCTTCTTGATGCAGAGGAAACGCAACAGAAGCTTACAAATAGGATGGAAAAGCCATTAATCTACTAGCATGTTAAAATCCTGGACATGCAGTATGTAATACCTATCGGCTTATCATCATCATCATATTTCTTGCTAACACAGACAGCATCATCATATTTCGAAGAGGCATGAAATATCCTCCTGCTAACTACTGTTCACTTCCTTATCGCCTTTCGCCTTTCGCCTGTCAGCAGCATCATGATACTCGACGAACACAATTATCCTCCTGATGATCACTATTCACTTAGCGCCAAACTCTATCGGCAGCATCATGAGGTTTAGCATCATCTTCACCCTTCGTCAGTAGGATATGAAATATCCAGTTCCTCTCATATATCTTGATGACGATATTCCTTATGCACCTTTTCTTCGATGCTTACGTCACCCTAATATCGACCTTCTTTAAACAAATAGCATCAGGATATGACTTATCAGGTCATATTGAAACATCCTGATGATGTTAACCAAACTTTATGCCGATGACTTACGCCGATGCCAAAACACTTAGCGACAGCAGGATAAACTTGCATAGGGTGATATTCGCAATATCCTGATGACGATGACGTCACTTGCACCCGATGCTGATGTCAATGCACCTGATGATGATGTCAACAGGATATAAGACACTTATATCCTCCGCAACATGATAATGAATATCCGGTGACCTTTTCAATATCCTGATGATGACCTTTCCGGTCCTTAGCCAAAAAGTGAACTTTCACTTCTGCATGCGATAGCGATATGCGGACGATGGATACACATGAAAGGTGATCTTGACGATGATATATACACTGAGTATATATCCAACCTATATCATCCTGATACACTTGAAACATGCAATTTTTTGCCAACTTCAGAACCTAATCCTGATAGCGATATACTCGTAGATGACGATACGATTCACTCCGTCTGGAAAAGCACATGCAGATCCCTGTATATCCGTCAGCTGCATGCAAACTCACAGAACCACACAATTTTACAAAGAAAACATGATGATCGGGCCGGATCACCTTCAGATCAAAACTTAACAGTTTATCTTCCTAAACCCTAGCACATGAGGATGCTAGGTTGATTCATAGCATGCTACCAATCGATCTCCCACACAATGAAATGCATAAACAGAAAAATAAAATACAACCTAAACTAACATGCATGACCATTCCACCGATTCACAGAATCAACCGGTGGAAGGGTTGAAAGAATCCATTAACCTGTAATCAGAACAGAAATCAAAACATAAACAGCTGATAAACCAGATAATGCAATTGATGAGATCTTATTTAGATGAAACACAAATGTCCTGTTTCTACAATACTATCGAACACCAATGTTTCACAATGTCTGGACTGATCTCTGGATCTCACTCAATCACCAGTACAACATAACATAACTACTACTCTCTTCTCAAACCCTAACTGATCTGAGTTATATATAGCAATATCCTATGAGTACTACCAACTCGATTCCCAGCGGCTGGGAGAAGACAGCTCAGACAACCTGATAACGAACGCTAACTACCTGCACATTCTCCTAGGTAGATCAAACACATACGCATTGGTCCCATGGACCTTATTACAGCATGAAGTCAAACATACTAAAAATAGACTGATGTCCTGACATGCGAACAATGAACTTATGTCCTGCCTTGTAGGGGTGCTCCTGCACCACTTCTGTTATCTCTCTGTCGATTCCTCTGCCAAAAACCCGACAGACTCCCCTCGAACTAACTCCTCTCTCTGCCGTTTATTTCCTCCTTTCAAAACCACCACAGTCTATTATTGACTATCCTTCCTAACTCTCTATTTTCTAACCTCTCCAAACCCCACCTCCTTCCACGATGAAGGAGTTAATGCATTCCTCACACCGTTCACTAAACTTTCAACTACCTCACTCCCTGCAGCGCTCAGAGAAGAAGGAGATCGGTCTAAAACTGCGGTCTGTTAGACTCTAACCAACAGTAACACCGATGTCTTTGCTCCCTCAACGATGAAGCAGCATCGGCATTAAATCTAATGGTTATACTTCTATCACAACCGCTTATCTACCATCCTCTCGCGCCACGGAGAAAATGAATCTAAGCTTTACACTCAACATCAAATTTAAGATATTATTAACAAAGGATAATATAAGTTGCGGATATTCATGATCATGCATTAGCTTCACATAATACGGCTAATCGCTAAGACTTAAATGGAAATGGTTCAAAGAATGTTAGCGATACTAAGAGATATTAGTTTCGATGAACATAGAGCACTACATGTTGAGGTTGCGCAAAACTTGCCAAACAACATGAATATCAAGGAAAGAAGAAAAATACATGGCATAAAATCTAAGCCATTCTTGCAAGGCATACATCACACTTGGCATCTCTACATCACACATTTGTTTGAATAGCAACGTACTTCATGTTGGCATGCATAGGCCCAAGGGTTCATGAATTACTATGACAATTATTTTAGCACATTGAGACAAATCCAATCAATGGCGAGGACTTCGTTGATCCTGTCTCACTCGAACATAAAGAATCTAATTCTCCAAGAGCAACTACGAGCTGAATTGAGGGGTTACGCTCGACAAGGCGGCGGCTAATAAATGTCTAGAGCATCTTTTTGGTCGAAAAAGAAAAGAGATAAAGACCACTTTAGAAAAGAGACTCAAGGTTGGATCAATAATATCTCGCGGTCAAAGCTAAAAGAAAAGACTCATGCTAAACAATGACCAAAACAAATTATTACACGTTATGAGCTTCAAATTCGACATTCGTCAATTTCCAGAAAGAATAACTCACAACACAAGTTCGACGCGTTTTACGACAATCACGATGGATTGAGCATAACGCAACCAGTTTCTTACATCGCTAGACGCACAAAGCCGACTTCTCGCATCTTTCGACTACGAGACATGATTTACGAATCCGCCATAATAAGGTTCATTTAATTACTTATAAATGAAATAATAAATGTCTATATAAGTCGACTTGCTATGGTGGACTTACGACGACATCGACGACTCCAAGATTCTATATGACAACTTTCGACTAGGATGTTACACTTTATCCTCTGACGTCAACATCTAGTTAACTAACCCAACCGACAAACAAGACTAAATTGATGTTTCCAAGGTTTAGCTACCTGTTTGGCGTTCTCATTAACAAACACCCATGGTTAATTTCTAGAGTCTATACTCTCTCTCAAAGATACTTTCTCTTCCCGTCGAACACGGTCCACTTGTTCCTGCAACGACAATCTCACATACAATTTTGTGGTCAAAGCACCTATGTTCTAAATCACATCATAATATATCCAAAACATCATTTCTCTTAACATAAAGGACATTTAGTCTACAATATCACATTGATCGTAATCAATAGATTCCAAAATTTCATATAACAACTTTGTAAAATAAATCGTCAGTTTCCATGTCGTCCACAACATATTAAATTACTGAAATTTGCAAGAAAGTAAATAGCATAATTGTTTCCAAAAAGAGGGATGTAACATATCCCAAGTTTCATCATGACACCTATGTTGAAGTAACACTACTTGCAAATTACAGTTTACTGTCTTCCCCTTATACAATCAACTAATCATACTCAAACTGATAAATATACATAAAGTCCTATATAGGCACAAATCTCTATTATTGAGATTAATTTCACTTTCACAACACAATTTTCACTTACTAAATATATACAAATATATATGCTATGATATAATTTGGTAGACAATCACATTGATAAACAACAATGCATTCCACAATAACAAACGACATAAAAAGCCTTCAAAACATAAAAGCATAATAAAGGAGAAATCCCCATGCCTGTGATATAAGCTCCCAAATGTATCAAAGACTCCTTTGCTTAAGCCCTTCCAACACTCTAGATCACTCATCCAAATAAAATAACTCACAAAAGCAATATGACAAGCTTTCGACACTAACACAAAACTCAAAAACGAAAAGAGAAGGCTCTTGATTTTAAAAATATGTGCATAAAAATGAGGGAGAGCACCCCCTTTTATACAAAAAACTAAGGAGTGGTCTAGCTACAAATAAGCAAAGAAAACTACCACCTTTCCATTTAATTTGCAACCAACTCCAAAGTGTTGAAATAATGATGACATGCTTAATAAAACTACAATTAATTTCACTTCCCATGGGCTCATGACCAAGTCTAACTTTCCAAAAATAAAAGAGTTTGTTAAAAAACTATAAAAGAAAATTCACTAACAGTCCAAGACTTAAGCGCTTGCATAGGCTTAAAGTTATGGGCACGATCCCCTATTACCTTGGCCTCCTAATGGCCTTACCACAAGCGCTCATAGCACATGCTTTATGCACTTTATGCGTTGCCTTAATGACTTAAGGGGGGTCATGTGCCTTAGTAAGAAATGCCCATTGTGCTTAGGTCGATAGTCTTAAGACTATAATGTTCACCATTCTATTATTTATTTTCAAAGTCATTAGATATGTTTTAATAATATTAAATTGCCCCACCAAGTGCTTAATGACTACTTCTCTTTTATGGCTACGTGCCTTTTTAGATTTTAAAACCCATATAATATATAATTATATATATTATATTCAATATATCAAATGGATAATATTTAGCAAAATAATTTCATTTCTCAAAAGCATGATAATTACATATATTACAAACATAAGAATATAATAATATTATATATATATATATATATTGATAAATGTTATATATATATATATATCGTAAATAAAATCACTTCTAACATATTGATCACACATTCACGTATTACAATAAAATTGACATAGACAAAATATCATAAAACGCACAAACACCAAAGAGATGATAATCCTCGCACGGTCCAATTAATATTCCCACATCTATGAGCCATACGCTCATGAATGTATGTAGGTACGTCTACCTATGTATATTCATGCTCGTATCGACTCATGTATAAGAGAACACCGTGGATTCACATGAGCTATTGATAACACAATAAAAATTTACTCAAACAACTAAACACTTAACATAATGCAGATTAAATCGCAGTTCTCACACAACCATCAATCAAGATTCACAACATAGATCACTTACCACTACCCATACTGACTCGACTCAACCTAGGTCAAAATAGGATGTGTGTGTGCTACTCAGTTTAGGCTTTTCTTTAACGTTTACCAGACCAAACCTTCTCCTGAGTGATACCTCCCATCCTTTCTGGAGGGACAACTTGTTCCTGCATCCACTTAGATCATTGCCACAGTAGTTAGCTGATCAAAATATCATCATTAATTAACAATAACCACATTTAATACAAGACATTGCATTATTCTTTTTCTCATCATATTGCATTCCAGATAGATAACACACATAGATGCAAAGATTCATAATTACTTCAATTTTCACAAAATATCCAACCTATAGTAAATGGATAAAAACACGTATATAGATGTAGAAATCTATAATCACTCACTTTCCAAACAAATTAACCAATCTAGTTAAATAGTAAGTAGATAAAAACACATGGGGTGTAACATACTCCCCCCCTTGTGAATCATCATCCCCAATGATTTTTAAGTATCAAGTATTATCACAACATAAATAAGTCATAAAAAATATCATACTACAAAACATATTGATACCAAGAACTTTCATAATTCATAATAAGTTGTGGAAACTCTTGCTTCATCTCAGCATAATCTTCCCAAGTGGAAGAATCTTCTGCATACTGATCCCATTGGATCTTATACTACATAACCTTTCTATTATGCAAGGAGAGCTTGTGAACTTCAAGTATTTAAGAAGCCTGATCAAAACCATCCCTAGGTTCTGTACTTGTAAAAGATTCTATGAATATATTAATCATCAATTAAATATATAAATATATCAAATTTGAATCATTTAAGAGCATTGGGCTTCCTAGCAATAGCTATTATCAGAATGATTCTGCAATCAATTGATTTGTTAACTTCGAGAACTTCGAAGAGCTCTTCATATTTAGGAGCTGGTTTGAATACATTCCAAACATAATGAAACTTTTTCTGGGGTTGGACCCTCAATAGAGCTTTTACTTTCTACTTGAGAATTGTCTCAGTATACATTTAGTATCAGCATAACTTTTCTATTCCTTATTAGTTCTCTACCAATCTTTTCTGATTAGCATGATTTATTTATCCATTTTTGACCACATTTTTGGACTAATGCTAATCTTATCTTGTAGATTACTCAACTTATAGGAGTTCGGCATCTTCTTCTTTCCAATATTTTGAGCAGAAAGATAGGAATTTTTTTATAATCAAAACCCACCAGTGGTGGATATTCTTTCCACTTATAATGTTAATCCATACAATATATTCAAACAAAACCTAGTTAACTCTCTCAGTTTAACCATCTATTCTTAGAATGATAAGTTATACTTACATTAAGTTTAATTTCCAATGCTGAAAAGAAGGCTTACCCAAACCTTGTTGTCATGTGTGCATCTCTATCTGAGATAATCTCCACAAGAACTCTGTGCAATCTAAACACTTCTCGCACAATTTTGCGAGCTAACACTGGTGCTCTGGACCAAATAAATTATCTAATATAAAATGTGTTGCCTTTATTCTTTAACATTCTAAATAACTTGCTACAAATCTTGCGGCATTCCTTTTCATTCCCTTACATAAATATAACAGTTTTACATCCGCTAATATCTTAGTGACATTTGGATGTCCTGAATATGGTGCATTATGTACTTCCTCCCATACTAGATTCCTTAATTCACCAGAATTAGGTGCACAAATTCTTCCATTAAATCTCAATAATCCATTAGGTTTAAAACAAAAACCTTCATACTTTTATCTTGCCATTTACCCAAGAGTGCTTGCTTGGTTTGTTCATAGAACTCATCACCCTTGAATTATTGCAATACTTAATTTTAGAAGCCAATTTGGATAGTTACCAATGAAGATATATTCCATCCTCAGCTTAAAGCATTAGCAACTCTATTCTCATTTCCCTTGACATAGTTAATGTCAAAAACTTAGTTCGATATCAGTTCTAACCAGCTCCTTAGCCTTGCATTTAGATTGGTTGAATAAATAGATTCTTTACACCATGATGGCCTAATTTCAATTCAAGGATTTTTCCAATAGATAGTATCTCCATATCTATAATACATGAGCAACTATTGCTAAATTCAAATCATATGAAGCATAATTTTTGTTCATAAGGTTTTTACTTCTTGATTTATAGGCTATGTCTTGCCTTTTCTATTTTAACACTCCACCCAAACATTCACCTGATGCATCTGGTACTTCCTTCAAACTTCAGAGGTGTAATTTTCCTCAAGTCCTTAGATAACCCTTTTTCCATTCTCCTCCTCTTAATCCTTTCCTTGCTCCAATATTCTGATTCTCTCTTGTCTCGATCAACATCGCTAGGATTTGATCTAACTTAGTATCCATATTCTGAACTCCTTGTCCTACTTCTTTGCTTCCCCCAAAGTTAATTCGTGTTCTAACCATCTTAACAAGATAGTTCACCCTGTGGGTTTCCATAAAGATTTAAATTCTACAAATGTTATCCAATGTTCTAAGAACATTTAACATTTCCAAACATAATCTCTCATTCTTATTCAAAACTTTTGCCCAAGAAAGATTTCATATACATAAGCTTTTGATAAAACACTTTTCTTTCCTTTATATCAAAAGGGTTTGAATACCATCTCAGCTACAACTAAGTGGAGTATATCCCTCAAATTCTAGTTCATGATTATTCTTGAATGGGTAATAACCCTTAACTTTATTCTCTGATACAAAATTTCGGGGAACATATCCCTCTGATTTATCACTTAAAGAAATTACAATTTCTTTTGCCAAAGGAGGAACATAAAGATTCCTAAACAACACGGTGGAGCTCAAATTATACTTTGAGGACATATCTTTACAAAAGTGATAAGGTTTTTGATTTGGTTGGAGAGACCAAAAGAAGACAGTTAAATTTTGTCAGCCTCACTTAGAGTGATAAACCGAGTTATAAAAAGCTAAGCTTCTAGTGCTTAAAGACTTTTCAAAGTTCAGACTAATGTGTTGGCAAGAGACACTATATGTATTCATGGTTGTTGTCATTGATGGAAACAAAGGTCATCCCACATATCCGCAAGTCATGGTGTGTCTCTATCAGAAGTCAGAATGAAGATTGTTGTGGTCCGGTGAACAAGAACAGAGCATGTGGCAAGGTCCGACAGATTGGTCCGGATCTCTCAGAGGAAGTGTCTTGGTGCAGTGCGGATTTGGGGAAGTCAAGAGGACTACCTTGAGTAGTATATTCCAAGGATTTAGCCTCCCGTGATGGACAAGGAAAAAGATATGAATAGTTGAGTACCGGATTCCTGAGAGACAGTGAGAACAGAGGAAGAACTGACTGACAGAGCATCAGACTATTTTCTGGATGTGTTACTATTGATGGTAAAGGTTGTGAAGGCATGAATCATGTTTGGCCGACATGATTAATGATATCTACAAGTATATGCTTGATCCGCATTGCTTGGTGAGCAAGGATTCAGCCGATAGAACAGAGTTTGTAAGAAAATAGACTGTTCCGGATGCCGACTAGAAAGGTGATGAAATTACTTGTGCGGATATATATAGAGGATGGATTTAGTAGTGAGATGTGTGATTGAAGTAGGGTGTATGCGAATAAGTGCAGAACAGAGAAAAAGTAGTAAGAAAGATTCAGTATGTGAAAGGAAAGCAGAATAAAGAACAGAGGAAAGATGAAGTGCAGCAGATCAGTATACAGAGCCTAAACCGGAATTGAACTCCAGCATATGTAGATGCTTCCAATCAGTTCAAGTATTGTATAAACATTCTTTTGTAGACAGTGTGTCTCCTTGTAGGCAGTGTGCCTCTTTGTGAGCAATGTGCTCGGGCAGTGAGCCCTAATTGGCAAGTGCCATTTTGTAATTCCTTATTCTTCTAACAGAGAATAATCTTTGGGTTAATCACCCCGTGGTTTTCTCCCTTAATCGGGTTTCCACGTCAAAAATACTGTGTCATGTGTTTCTCATTTCATGGTAATGTTTTTTTGTTTGATTCAATGCTGCTTTGATTAATAAGAAACTTCAAAAGAAGAAATAATTAGGATAACTGATTCACCCCCCCTCTCAATTATCAACAATTGGTATCAGAGCTAAGTTCCTCCGAATAGAGCCTAACAACTTGAGGAAGATCTGGGAGTTCAAATGGATGCATATGGTTTAAGGGAGCAACTCAAGACTGCCCTTGAGGATCTTGAACAGTCAAACTCTGAAGTCAATGAATTAAAGGAAAGACTCAAACAGGCTGATGAATTCATGAGAGAACTAAAAGACAAATTAAGTCTCTCTATGAAAAAGAGAAAGGAGCTGCTCCAACAATTGGCAAAACAAAGTGAAGAAAGCAATACAAATGAAGAATTGACTGAGAAAACCAAGTTATGTGAAAAGTTATCAAAAGAAGTCATTATGTTAAGACATGAAATGGAATCAGGAACTATAAAGTTTACTCAAGAGATTGAAGAAAAAAGAAAAGCTGAAGACAATCTAAGACAATCTCTTAAAGAGAAATTAGAAGAATGCCACCAGATGGACAGGATTATCAGACATCTTGAATCTGATCTTGAAGATGCCAAAGATAATGAAGAAAAACTTGAGGATCAAATTGTCTCTCTCAAAAGAGATCTTCAAACAGCAAATGAATATAAAGAAAAATTCAAGATAAGTTCTGCCCAACTTGAAGTACTTCTTGGAAGTCAAAAGAGGACAGATGACAAGTATGGTTTGGGATATGAGAAAGGAGAAAGCTCTGGATCCGGTCAAAAGAATTTTGGATCAGAAAATCTAAGGAATAGGTGTAGAAGACCTCCGATAAGATAGCCCAATGCTCAAAGATATCCATCCTTCAACAGATACTGCCACAGCTGCAATCACTTTGGTCACAAAGCTAATCAGTGCAGAAATAGAATGAATCAAACTAATTCATCCTTCTCCAGACAGTGCTTTAACTGCAAAAGGTATGGACACAAGTTTCATGAATGCAGAAATATGCAAATAAACAAATCATTCAATGGTAGATGCTTTGCATGTAATAGAATAGGTCATATGGCTAATCAATGCAGATCAAGAGGCTATCAGTCAAATATGTAAAGAAATGTTATTTGTCAAATCTGTAATAGGTCCGGTCATAATGCAAAAGTCTGCAGAAGCAAGAATCAAGACAAAAAAGGTCCGGTGTATAATCAGAATCAAGACAAGGGTGAACAAAAGATGAATGTGGATGAAGTTAGGAATCAGATGAACAAGATTTGGGTAAAGAAAAGTTCAGAGAATGTAGAGGTTGGATCTGCACCAGACTCTGGTGCTGATACTCCTTCCGGAAACTAAAAAGTGAGCTCTGGCTTAGGGGGAGACTCATGGAAAATCCTGTTCCCCCAGCCAATCAAGTGGTGCCGGATGTGGCACAAGATGCGGAGTAAAGGATTTGAAGATATAAGTCTTGAGATGATCCAGATAAGATTTCAGAGGTCCGCATGGAGATGTAAAGAAGTTGTGATCGATCAAATAAGACCTGTTCCGGGAGATGATCTGGAATAACAGAGGATTACAAAAAGGATCCGGAGAGATCCAGAAATGCATTGTCTTATTCTGCGGATTGGACAAACTGTTTGGGATGTCCTTGTGATGTGTCATCTTGATTTATTCATGGTTGGAAGATCCGCATGATGTTCATAGATCAGGACTGATTCGGTATTCCAAGTTATCCGAATAAGGCAAACCGGAACAATGTAGGTCGAGCATTTATTGCAAACAGATATTAGGGTTTGCGAAACAATATAAGGGATTTCTCAATAATCACTTGATCATTCCACACCCAAGAAGAAGCGAAAAGCGGAGCTCTGCAACAAAACTCATCAAGTTCACCGAAGATCACTTGTAGAAGTTACTACATACAGAAATCAATCCAACCACTCTGTATATCCGAAGGCGCATAAGGTATTTTACGTTTTCAATATCTCACTGCAAATCTTTGAAAAATGGCTACTCTAAATATAGTTAAGATCTCTGATAGACCTCGCCCCACATTCAAGAAACATCCATACAAATCTTTGGAAGTAGATCCACTAGGAGCCTTCTCCAGTGTTCCGCATGGTGTATTGCATACGGAGGACATTAGGGTTTACATCCATGCGAATTTTCAAGACTTTGGAGAATCAAAACTGATGGATATCTATCACAAACAGTTGATAGATGACTCCTTTGAGATTAAACCTCAGTACAAAGCCATCCGGGACAAACACTTTGCACAGTGCATCCATTTCCCCTATTTTGAAGAAGATGAATGGGTCCGGTATGTACTAAGTAGAGTGCATGACAACTTCCTATGGTTGAACAAGCCCTTCAAGATCACCAAAGATGCAATTAGGGCTGTAACCAGTCTGCACTCATCCGATGGATTACCTGTTCTCAAGTCTGTCAAAAATCAGACAGTTAGTGATGCAACCGGATCTAAGTTTGACAAGAGAGCTATGACAGTTGAAGACATCACTGAACCGGATGTCAAATTTGCATCTATGATAATTGGTTACAAAATCTATCACTCTAGTAGGGAAAATTCAGTACCGGGAACTGCAATCTACACAGCTTATCAAATGTTAAAGGAGAATGCAGACTATGACTTGTGTGAGCTTCTTGTAAACCAACTTTTTGAAAATCTGCAGAAGATCAAGAAGGACAAGAAAAACTCCTTCAAGTATGGCAATTTGATCCTTTGTCTCTTCTTTTATTACATGAATGAGCTTCCCGGATCCAATGGATGGATATGGCAGAATGACAGACCGGTTGCCATCCAAATCAGAGATTATTTGCATGAACTTGGGGATGCTAAAGCAAGAAAAACAGCTCTATGGGGATATTTCAAGAACTTCCAGAGCATGATGCATGCAAGAGAAAGAATACCCCAATCCCTTGTTGAAAAGTACAAAGACACAGTATGCTTTATGGTAGAAACAGATCAGTGTCTAATGGAGGCAGTAGAACCAAGAATTGTGTGGATCATGCCCATGGGGTATGAAGTGGATGAACAAATAGTGGAGCTGCATGTTCAACACATGCTAAGTCAGCCTAAAGATCCAAAGGCAGAAAGGTTCGGAACATTTGAGGAACTAAGTATAAAAACTCATGTTGAACTCAGAGAACCGGAGATCAAGAGGAAAGTTAGAAAAGAAGTAGAACACATAGCACAAGGCCTTGGAATCTCCATGGAAGCACTTGATGCTCACCGGAAGAAGAAGGAAGGGGATGAGAAAGAGAAGAAGAGGGCAAAAAAGAAAAGTGAAGAAAGTGTTCCGGTTGAAACTTCCACCCGGACCAGATCATCAAAAAGATCTGCACCTCCCACAACCAAAAGCTCAAAACTGGAAGTCCAGGCATCCGGTAAAAGATCTAAGACAAAAGCCACAAGGGCTTATGAAAGCCAAAAGGATGAAGAGGAAACTGAGTCAGATGAGGGAGTAAAGGAAATAAAGAAGCAGAAGAAGAAAGGATCCGGTAAACCCTCCACAGGCCAAGACAAGGAAGAAATGACAGAGGAATTTGTTGAAAAGCCCACCCTGTCTCTAGACAGTGTAGTCAAATCAGTCACTGTGGATGGGAACCTTCAACCAGTGGCTGAATTCTATGATGACTACAATGAGGTAGATCAAAAGATCCTGCAGGAAGCTACAATTAGGTACCTAAATATTTACAATAAAGCTTTTATTGAGATTATCTCTGAAATTCCTAAGAGTCTAGAGAAGGAATTAGAAATAAGAAAGAACAATGCCATGGCAAAAGACATTGAGATCAGGGAACAGATAGCTATTCAGCTATATCCGTCAATTGATCACAAAACAATGAACATGGTATTCAAAGACTGCAAGGATGAATTCAGAAGCAAAGCAAGGATGAATCAACTTATGCTTGGTGAGACCGACAAAGTAGCCAAGGACACTGAAGAGATCCTCCGGAATACATTCAAAAGGTTCAACATTCCTATTGTAGAGGACTTAGGTGCAGAAACAGCTGTGGACTTGGAATCATCTGCTCCAGAAGAAGTGGCCCTTGAACAGAGTAACATCTCTCCTCCAGTTTCCCCTACAGTCTTCGGATCCCAAGAGAAATTACAGGAGAAAGAAGCGACAATAAAAGAAAAAGAGGTTGACAGCACCAAGGATGCAGAGAAAGAGAAGATTCCAACAGAGAAAACCACAACTGAAAGTGGTAAGAATGTGGAAGGAGAAAAGACTCCAAAGGACAAAACTACAGAAGAAAAGAAACATCTGTCTCCGGCAAGAGACACTGCACAAACTGTTCAAAAATTTCTGAGCCAAGAAACAATAGAGATTGATGAACCGGAGCTTCTAAAAGGCCCATTCGACTTTGACTCTCTCTCTCCGGTATAGACGATGAAGATAGCTTCATTTGCAAATGCTAAGGCAAATGAAAAACTCCTAAAGTCTCATATGGAAGACTGTGAGTTGATAGAGGCTACTTCCGAAGTGCTTGAAAAGATTATGCCATCAGTCTAGATAGATCCGACAGCCTCCTCTTCCGGTAATCTCAAAACCTTAGTCAGCAGTGTTGATACACATTTGATTCTCTAGAAAAATCAGCTGAAGAAAAGGTCTGGAAGGAATTTTTGGATAAGAGATTTTCAGAAGTACTAGGATTAATCTCTAATGATAGAAGAAATATGAGTATTGGAATAAAGAGCTTAGAAAATGCTCTTAAGGATGGCGGTGACATCTACAAATTTTGTATCTCCTGGTCAAAGGCAACAGTAGAAATTGATAAGAAAATAAAAGAGGAACAGGACAAACTACAAAGTTTATCTCAAAGTTTTGATCCTCTCTCTTCCTCCATAGTGAATCAAGAATGTCAAACTATTGCAATCACAAATGCAATAAAGAACTTTGAGAAGGAAAGGAAGAATATAACTAACCGGATGGGAGAACTTAGAAGGATTATAATCCCTAAGTTAGAAACTATGCATGAAGCCATCAGTGATGCTCAGACTACCGCCCAAACAAATGATCTGACAAATCTCAAAAGGGCAGAAGCTTTTGCATTTTTGTTAAGTGGTCACATTTCAATTTTGGACAGAATGAAGCAAAGCTGGGCTACAGAACTGGTCCAATTGAAGACATCTTTTGCAGACATTCTTCAGTTTATGTGAGTATGTAAATATGCGGGTATGTATAGTAAATCTTTGAAAATTTTGGTGTGCGGACCCTACCCTTTGCCATTGATATCAAAGGGGGAGTGAGGAGCAGTCAAAAATGAGGAATCCAACTAAGGGGGAGTTCCAGAAATTGTATATAAAGATAGAGCATCAGCCAAGGGTGAGCACAGTGTAAACACTTAGTCATTTTTCACTAAGTGTTGCCATCAATGCCAAAGGGGGAGATTGTTGGCAAGAGACACTATATGTATTCATGGTTGTTGTCATTGATGGCAACAAAGTTCATCCCACATATCCACAAGTCATGGTGTGTCTCTACCGGAAGTCAGAATGAAGATTGTTGTGGTCCGGTGAACAAGAACAAAGCATGTGGCAAGGTCCGACAGATTGGTCCGGATCTCTCAGAGGAAGTGTCTTGGTGCAGTGCAGATTTGGGGAAGTCAAGAGGACTACCTTGAGTAGTATATTCCAAGGATTTAGCCTCCGGTGATGGACAAGGAAAAAGATATGAATAGTTGAGTACCGGATTCCTGAGAGACAGTGAGAACAGAGGAAGAACTGACTGACAGAGCATCAGACTATTTTCTGGATGTGTTACTGTTGATGGTAAAGGTTGTGAAGGCATGAATCATGTTTGGCCGACATGATTAATGATATCTACAAGTATATGCTTGATCCGCATTGCTTGGTGAGCAAGGATTCAGCCGACAGAACAGAGTTTGTAAGAAAATAGACTGTTCCAGATGTCGACTAGAAAGGTGATGAAATTACTTGTGCGGATATATATATAGAGGATGGATTTAGTAGTGAGATGTGTGATTGAAGTAGGGTGTATGTGAATAAGTGCAGAATAGAGCAGAAGTAGTAAGAAAGATTCAGTATGTGAAAGGAAAGCAGAATAAAGAATAGAGGAAAGATGAAGTGCAGCAGATCAATATACAAAGCCTAAACCGGAACTGAACTCCAGCATATGTAGATGCTTCCAATCAGTTCAAGTATTGTATAAACATTCTTTTGTAGACAGTGTGTCTCCCTATAGGCAGTGTGCCTCTTTGTGAGCAGTGTGCTCGGGCAGTGAGCCCTAATTGGCAAGTGCCATTTTGTAATTCCTTATTCTTCTAACAGAGAATAATCTTTGGGTTAATCACCCCGTGGTTTTCTCCCTTAACCGGGTTTCCACATCAAAAATACTGTGTCATGTGTTTCTCATTTCATGGTAATGTTTGTTTGTTTGATTCAATGCTGCTTTGATTAATAAGAAAGTTCAAAAGAAGAAATAATTAGGATAACTGATTCACCCCCCCTCTCAGTTATCAACATAATGATCCATCATTTCCACTCTTGGAATATCATATAGATACCAATTCCCAATAGGGTGCTTTTAATCATCCTTAACTCTCTCACATTCTAGAAAACTTGCTATCACTCTTCATTCTCTTTCAAAGATGAAGAGATTTCACATCAACTGGGAATTTAGTTACTCCTAGATGACCCGATTATGATTAAGAATGAATTTCCTACCTCGCAAGGTTTCTTAAATTTGTAAAGTTAGGAATATACCAAGTGCATTTTCTACAATTTACTCCCTTACACAATCCATCAAAGGCCCATCGAAGACATGATAGAGGAAAACATTGCACAAAACAACCAAAAATATTCTAGTATAGCCACCTGAATAATTTAAATCAATATCAAAGAATAAGAAATTTCATTTTCAACAATAGGTCAAAAGATTGAACTCAATAAATCAATTTTTGACCAACTAGTCATAAAATAAATAATCTTCAAAATTTGGTGGCTAGACCATTCTAGAATAAAGGAATAAAACAATGAAAAATTCTTGCAAGTATTAAAAAGGAATTCCACCAAAAATTCAAGAAGTGTCAAAATCAAAAGATACACTGACTATGCACTATGTGACTGACTAAGTCACTAACAAGGGAGTAGATTGTTGTACTGCACTCAAGTTTTCCAAAAACTTACAGTGGGTTAGAGACCATGCTACTAGCACAATAAATAAATAAGTCCTTAAGACTTTCACTATACTCAAAATCAAAAGATTAAAACACATCCACCCTTACATCATAGAAAATTTATCGTTCATCACATAGATGATATTCTAAGATGGTGATACAACACGCATGAACTTCAATTGGAACACCCACTTCTTCCCTTCATTTACAAAACTCTATTCCCTACCTCCTGGAATAGTTTAATTAATCAACTTGTTTATATATCTTGGTAATGATCACATTCATCATTGCAATTATACTTTTTATCTCCACCAAGAGACAAAATACATAGGTCTCAACTTTTATCCAAAATGCTATAAAAATAACTAATAACTTCTCCTTGCAACTGTTACGAATTATCTTTCAACTTCATGCAGACTCTTAACAAAAGAATGATACTAATCCCCATCTTTTCATCAAAAATATTGCCCAAGAGGATCCTCTTCATTTATGTCCTCAACTACACATTGACACCTTTTCCCAATAGGCTTTATGAGTTGTTAAGGGACTCTTATTCTCCTCTAATTATGCATGATTCTTTGTATATGGCAATTGGTTTTCTCATAAATCTTAGAAATAAAAAAAAATGTTTCCAAGTCCTGTACTATTTGTCCAAGCATTTTATGCCAATACATCACTACTTGTCTTTCATTGATCCTTTTATCTCTCTTGACTCATTCCAATCCTTTCTAGAGTTAGACAAGGACCCAATTTATCTACGTATCATTGATACAATTTCTAGAATCTTCCAAACTCGGTTACTTCTATACCTGGTTGATTACTTTAGGATCTTCCCATCCTTAAGTTCTTGAGATATAAAAGTGATCTTGAATTCATATAGACACTGCTCTTCCTGAGTTCTTAGTCTAATAATATTCGACCAAGGTTTTACCTTTCTAATCCAAATCTCAGAATCTTTCTGTTATACATCTTCAATAGAGTTAAATTGGCTCATAGATTCCCTAATTCCTCAGTTGGTTCTCTCTTAACCATTGGCTTGGTAAGTGTTGGATAATAGTCCTTCTAACATTTTTCTTGGTTAGTCTACTATGTCATTCTTGCATAAAACCAGTTTCAACTTTAGACTCTCATAGCATAGTGAGCACATAGGTTCCAGAGCTGAACTTGGTTAGCTCTGATACCACATGTAACATGCCACTTATTTTACCAAGTAAAAACAACTAAGTTTTAACCCAAGAGTAAATAAATCATGAATCCAATACATGAGTAATAAATTTTTTCCTTCCTTTATTTGATAAAATGCACAAATTTGAAACACATTCCAAACTTCCATTGCATAATCAAATTACATTTCCTCAATAAAATAATTGAATATTTCTCTTTACAACTTTTTCATAAAATAAATATATACAAGCTCCAAGAGCTTAACTGAAAAATAGTAACACACGATTGTATACTTGTCTATCTTCAATATTCCTAGCTACCAACTGCATGCTAGCTGCATGAGGGGAAGCATCACTCAAGCACTTTACCTCCAACCACAGACTAATTGTGGTCCCCCGCACATTTACCAAAATGGTAAACGGCCCTACCCTTTGACGAAGGAATTAGTTTGGTGACCCCAAATAAATTAAGCCTAATTTGAGCAAGGTGTTGTGTCTTACATTAACTAGTACTATCATACTATGGCTACAACCATCAAAATATGAAATCCCTACTAGAAATGCAAACCTAGATCATAGTGAACCTAGACAATGTAAACGTTGGCAATTTACACCATTTTGGCCAAAGTTTTCTTGTCTCATATTCACCCACCCTTCTATCTCGATTGGGAAAGACAACAATCTCTATACAAAACTTATTCCTTTACCCATGGATCAACAAATCCCAGGAATAACCCCACTTAACAATTACATCAAACTCTATTCTAGGTTATTCTCCCTCTTCCATGGATCACATATCCCAAGGTTAACCTATCACAAGTTTCATCATGACACCTATGTTGAAGTAACACTACTTGCAAATCACAGTTTACTATCTTTCCCCTTATACAATCAACTAATCATACTCAAACTGATAAATATACATAAAGTCCCATAGAAGCACAAATCTCTATTACTAAGATTAATTTCACTTTCACAACACAATTTTCACTTACTAGATATATATATAAATATATATGTTATGATATAATCAGGTAGACAATCAATTGATAAACAACAATGCATTCCACAATAACAAATGACACAAAAAGCCTTCAAAATAGAAAAACATAATAAAGGAGAAATCCCCATGCCTGTGATATAAGCTCCCAAATGAATCAAAGACTTCTTTACTTAAGCCCTTCCAACACTCTAGATCACTCCTCCAAATAAAACAACTCACAAAAGCAATATGACAAGCTCTTGACACTAACACAAAACTCAAAAACGAAAAGAGAGGGCTCTTGATTTGAAAAAATGTGTGCATAAAAATGAGGGAGAGCACCCCCTTTTATACAAAAAACTAAGGAGTGGTCTAGCTACAAATAAGCAAAGAAAACTGTCAGCTTTCCCTTTAATTTGCAACCAACTCCAAAGTGTCGAAATAATGATAACATGCTTAATAAAACTGTAATTAATTTCATTTCCCATGGGCTCATGACCAAGTCTAACTTTCCAAAAATAAAAGAGTTTGTTAAAAAAACTATAAAGGAAAATTCACTAACGGTCCAAGACTTAAGCGCTTGCATAGGCTTAAAGTTATGGGCACGATCCCCTATTACCTTGGCATCCTAACGACCTTACCACAAGCACTCATAGCACGTGCTTTATGCACTTTATGCGCTACCTTAATGGCTTAAGGGGGGCCGCATGCCTTAGTAAGAAATGCCCATCGTGCTTAGGCCGATAGTCTTAAGACTATAATGTTCACCATTCTATTATTTATTTTCAAAGTCATTTGATAAGTTTTAATAATATTAAAATTGCCCCACCAAGCGCTTAATGACTACTCCTCTTTTATGGCTACATGTCTTTTTAGATTTTAAAACCCATATAATATATAATTATATATATTATATTCAATATATCAAATGGATAATATTTAGCAAAATAATTTCATTTCTCCAAAAGCATTATAATTACATATATTACAAACATAAGAATATAATAATATTATATTATAATATATATATATATATATATTATAATATATATTGTAAATAAAATCACTTCTAACATATTAATTACACATTCACGTATTACAATAAAATCAACATAGACAAAATATCATAAAATGCATAAACACCAAAGAGATGATAATCCTCGCATGGTCCAATCGATATTCCCACATCTATGAGCCATACACTCATGAATGTACTTAGGTATATCTACCTATGTATATTCATGCTCGTATCGACTCATGTATAAGAGAACACCATGAATTCGCATGAGCTATAGATAACACAATAAAATTTTACTCAAACAACTAAACACTTAACATCATGCAGATTAAATCACATTTCTCACATGATCATCAATCAAGATTCATAACATAGATCACTTACCACTACCCATACTGACTCGACTCAACCTAGGTCAAAATATGATGTGTGTGTGTTGCTTAGTTAGGATTTTCTTTAATATTTACTAGACCAAATCCTTCTCTTGAGTGATACCTCCCCTCCTTTCTGGATGGAGTCCTGCATCCACTTAGATCATCACCATAGTAGTTAGTTGATCAAAATATCATGATTAATTAACAATAACCACATTTAATACAAGACATTGCATTATTCTTTTTCTTACTTTAATTTTCACAAAATATCCAACCTATAGTAAATGGATAAAAACACATATATAGATGCAGAAATCCATAATCACTCACTTTCCAAACAAATTAACCAATCTAGTTAAACAAAAAGTAATAAAAACACATGGGGTGTAACAGATGCAGGTTGGCTTATGAAATTCTTTATTATCATTTTACCTTAGGATTTGAGGCTCATTGATTTGAATTATATAAAGGCAAAGGAGACCCTATGATTTACATTCATGCTTTTAATGCTACATACTTGGATTCTCTATATGATAGGTTGCTAGCAAAACTCTTTCTAAGAGCTTTGAAAGAGTACACACTTGAGTGGTTATTTTCATTGCCACATGGTTCTATCCACTCTTTTACAAATATTTCTAAAGTGTTTATGAAACATTTCCTAGACACTATTGGTTTAAAGGCCACCTTTGCCAAACTAGTTAAATGAAAACAAGGTACTAATGATTCAAAGTTAGTGAATTTTCTTGAGATTCCAAACCTTACTTCTAAAGATGAACTATTAACCATTCGATGATGAATTATAAGGTTTGTTAATTGATAGTTTACTTCCTTCCATCAAGGAGAAAGTTATTTTTAATCATGATACATCTCTTTTAAAATTTATGTTCTAGCATTTAAGGGACTATCAAGTTAAGCTCCTTGATGCAAATATATTAACATATGATTCCTCTAGCACACCCCACATTATCCTTACAACCATTAGTTATAGCATGGTCCTTCAATGCCCTTGGATAGAGCAATATCAAGTCATTCCCTCTACATTACATCAATGTGTTAAATTCATTCATAAGGGAAAAGTAGTCACCACTTGAAGGGACAACTATGAACCTCACTCAGATAATGATAACTTTATAGTTGATACAACATTGAAAACCAAAAGATTCACCAAAAGAGAGAAAAAACTCATTATAAATACCTTATACACCATTGAAACAACAACACATCCAAGAGTGCAAGCAATTGAATTTAAAATTATCAATGCCTTTGGAAAGAAGTACACTAAACATAGAAATATTCCACTTATTTTAATAACATTAGATATGAGAAAGGATCAAACAAATGCTTCCAAAGCTCATTTGCACAATTTGAGAAATGTCGTTACATATAAAAGATTAAATCCACAAGTGGATTCTAAAAGCCTATTATATTATTTGATGAATTCAAACCAATCAACTAATTTTGTGAAGAAAAAGTCAAAATAAAGACAATAATATAAAGAGAGTTGAGTAGGTTCTAGTGCTCCTCCCACTTCTGAGTTGGGCCCTTCCACACCCAAGCCAATGCTTTATGGACTTTTCCCTCCAAAGGCCACCTAGTGGTTGCTCCTATTCCTTCCCATACCCCAAAGGTAGTAAGAGGAAAGTAGCCCATGTTTGATGACTCTCTTCATCCTCATAATGCTTGCCAATACTCAGTGGTCCTACTTCTTATGCCTTAGCTAAAGGGAGAGCCATGTAGTTCTAGAGATCCATTACTACCCAACTTCTTGTTGTTGCTTCTAGTCCTCATGCCATCACCATGACAATTAGGGAAAGAATCTCATTTAGTTAGATGTTATTGATGCATTTTCTCACACTATATGCAACCAAATTACACAAGAGCGTAAGAATCATCAATGTGTTTTAGCTAGAGCTTAGGTTGGCAAGTGCACCTTTGACGAGTCACCCCAAGATCCCAATCAATCTAGCTCTCAAAAGGTCCAAGTTATCTTGGCTCCCTCTCACAACCCTTTGATTATTCCTATTATGAAAAACTTGTTGCCCTTCTCTAAGCTACTTGACCTACCTAATTTTTCCATCATTCCTAAGGAAACATTGGACGCTTTAGTGTCATTCTAGCACATTCATTATCAGACCTTCCTAGATGTTCTTAGCTCAACCATAATAGATATAGACATACCACATCCTTAGCCCAAGCATAAGAAAATGTGTTACCCTACCCTGCTATACTGTAGATATAAGACCAACATTCCCCCTTCATCCTCAAGACTTTCATCATTTGATCCTGAGTTAGTAGAGGTTCCTCCTCTTTCCTTTGTTGCTCCTATAGACCCAATACCTGATGTTAGTGTTGAGCAGTAGTAATAGATTGTTCTTTATGATAGGATTGTTATGATTCCCTCCTCTATCGAGGAGTTCATGACTAGTGTTGGCATTCATTTGTTGTCATCAATCTTTAGGAGGTCATTGACCCTCAAATCACCTAAGGATGTTGAGGAGAAAGTTGCATCAACAGCCATCCTTCCATGTTGTAGTGATGGATCTTTATCTAGTACTACTCTAGTAGTGGTCCCACTAGCATGTCATCCTCCATTCTACCCTTATGATCAATATTGGAAGAACTTGGATGACTTACTAGTTTCTGACCCTAAGTAGTAGTACACTTTGTGACATTTGTTTACCCTTGTATGTTTTCCTAGTGTATGTACTTGTTAGTTTCTCTTGGAGGACCATGCTTCCCCCATAGGGACATGGATACAAGGGAAATGAAAATGTTATAACATTCTTCTATGTGTACTTGAATTCTTCTATTTGTCATAGTTTTGATTTTTCTTGATATTTTGGGGATGATGCAAAGCATTGAGATGTTTAGGTCTCTTCCATGTTGACCCAAAAATTTTCATTTTAATTTTCTTTCATGTGGCATTCTTCCTATGTTCTCATTGTTCTATATGCTTGTGGGATGATGACAATTCCATCCTTGTCCCTTCATGATTATCATTCCTAATATATTTATACGGATCCCAAGCATGTACATCCCTTAGTGTTTTATCATAGATTTTGGCTTGATGTCTTTTATACCCTTCTTGGGGACTTTCCTACTACACTACTTCCCACTAAGTGCAATGATAAACTTGCTCCTTGTAGCATCCTTTTTACCACTTCCTAGAGTATCCTACTCCCTGCAACATCCTTTTTGCCACTCCCTAGAGCACCTTGCTCCTTGCAGCATCCTTTTTTATTGCTCCCTAGAGTGTCTTTCTCGTTACAGCATCCTTTTTACCACTCCCTAGAGTGCCTTAATCCCTATAACATCCTTCCTTTTCACTGATCCCAGAAGTGTTTTATTATTTCTCCCTAAAGTATTTGTTCTTTCCTTTTTCATCTCCTGAGGCATTTCTTATCTTTTGTTTGTGAGTGCATTTGTGTTTGTGTATGTACAATATGTTTGTATTTTTCTCCCTTTTTTCATATATTAGATCATATTATTCACTTACAAATGTTTGTTTTGCAAAGTGTATTGAATCTAATCTTTTGTCTTATGGGATTACATATGTTATTATTATTTTTTAGGGCTTGTAGGTTTAACACTATAGTTTTTTAGGTTCTGAGTTGGGGGTAACACACTTCCATCCAAAGGATCTCAACAATTTTATAGTGTTCTTTTTATGAATAATTTTCTTTCCAACATTTTATTATCATACTTTAGCATTCTTAGTCCCTTCATTCTCATCCTACTAAAGTGGGGGAAAAATGTAACTTCAAAAATTACACACCCTACAATTTCATGTTATGCCTTGCACTCGCCTAATGATCCCCATTATATAAACTCAACATAGGTTATCTCTTAAACATCAAGACATTCCAAAAATCTATATTAAAGCATTATTCTTTGGCTCATTCTGAGTTCCCATGTTGAAATTGGGGTCATTCTCCCTAGATGAAGGCACAATGCATTGGCATCCCATATCGTATAATGCCACAATTCATGCATTACAGTTGCATGTTGCCATCTCATAGTGACCACTAGCCATTGTAACACCTTCCACAAATGTGCTAGGCTATTATGGGCATGTTTCTATGAAGCATATCTAGAAGGATCCAAAAAAATAGCAAGTCTCCTCGAATACTGGAGGAGAAAAGAAGAGGAAACTTCTAGAGAAAATATCAAAAAATTTATGAGAAAAAGGTGAAAAGAACTTTTGAGCATTTTTTGTAGGACATAGCTACAAGAATTCCTTCAGTTTTTGTATTCCTTGCTAGTTTAGCTTTGAGGTTTTTCAAGCATTGAATCATCATTACAGGTATTAGCTTCAGAATCATTTTTGTAAATCTCAAATACACGGATAGGATAGCTTGTGGGAAATACTTAAAGAGCTAGAGCTTCTCCCAATATTCTACTAAGTTGTTCATCTTCATTTTCATATAAATCCATCATCATTGTGTATTTTAGTAAGTAGAATTTAATGTTATGTTCTTTGAAATCCTTTGTTAAAATTTGCATATGAATCAAGTTCTTAGAAAGTACCATATGTTTTAAGTACATTCTCTTAATAGAGAACTAGAAGTGAATCAATGGAGGAGACTCTATCTCTTCACTGAGCATTCCCTTGTTTTCAAACATTTTTACAAAACCCTTGTTCATTTTCTCGTACCATATATTTCATCTTTGTCACTATCACATCCTAATCCTAGTATCATCTCTATAGACTAGAGAGGCACTCTTAGGAATCCCATTTGTCACTGCATCCTAGACACACTTAGATGCACACACACATTCCAAACTTTCTTTATCATCTAACTATTTGTGGAGCTCAGAAGACCAAAATAGGGGTTTGACTACTCTTAGAAAACTCCTTTGCAATCCCAACATTTCTTCTTAGCTTATCATAATAGATTATCCGAGATATGTTGTTCCCACAAAGGTTTGTTGGTGTTGATCCTTTTGCATTTGGATTTTATCATCTCTATTTACCTAATTTTTCTTGTATATCCATATATTACACTTATGTTTCTACTCCACTGTGTTGTGTAAGTTGATCAAGGAATCATACGGATAGAGAAGAAACTTGTTGAATGGAAATAGACCAATTTGACTAGATCCTACCATCTATACAAGCACCATATAGACTATAGTGCTTAGCATAGATGTCCATGCGACACATTATTGTCTAGGGCAAGGCCTCTAGATTTCTATGGCAGGTTTAGATTTTTTCTTTATTCTATTTTCCATAAGATCAATTTTCAGAAAAATTTCATTTTTAGTTTGATTCATAGGATTGTGATAGACTTTAGAAAATTTTAATCAAATTTATAAATGAGCGCAATTAATTGTGAATGGAATTGAATTAGAGTAGGATTCTCTTTTTCTCCTTCACAAATTACTCCTTCGTTCATTGTTGTTGTGCATTTTTCATTTGGCTACATGGTTGGATTATCCTTCATTGGACCCTCTAGCCATGGCTACATTAGTTGGTATCAGAACTTAGTCAATCTAATTTCTTTGAATGACTTTAATAAAAGAGAGAGAAGATTGGAAAGTGGAGTGTTGACCTAATACTAGAGACATGAGTCATAATATGAGTTGGGTAAGTCAAGGCATACTAAGAAGAGGAAATACATTGTAGATCACTTGTGAATTGACTAAACACTTAGAACTTGTAACACAACTCTTATCCTAGTAAAGGTTTCATGTTCTTTTATACTTTGTAGGAATAATAAGGCTATCTTCTAGAAATGGAGTGTTGGGTAGAAGATCTCTATAAACTTACCAGTTTTAAATAAACCACTAAACTAAGGTAGTCCAAAATAAGATTGTACACAAAGTGTGAACTTTGAGGTAATTTGTAGGGGTGATTGTGGACATACTGCCAACCTAAGGCAATTTAGACCAAGCCCAAGATGCCACCCTGAAGTGGACATGGTATTTTTAATGTTGCTAGAAGGATGGAAGAGATGCTCGAGATAGTAAAAGCTATGAAGATCTAGATGAATTCTTTTGAAAAAGATCATAGAACAAACCCTAAACCTAGATATGATGAAAGTGATGAAGAATAAGAAGCTAGCCCTTCTGAGTAGAGTGAAAGCAAAGAGGAAGATAAGGAAGAAATAAATTTTGAAATATAGATTGAAAGTATTGGTAAGAAAACTAGAGTAGATGTTCCTAATTATTCTAGTAGCCTAAATCTTGATGAATTGGTAGATTGGATAATTGGTTTAGAAGAACATTTTGAATATGAAGAAATTGATGACCTAGATAGGGTGAAATTTTCTAAGACTAAGTTGAAGGGTCATGTTGCCATTTAGTGGAAGTAAGTATAGCTAGAAAGAAATATAAAGGGTAAGCCTAGTGTATGGAAGTGAGATAGGATGGTGAAGAAAATCAAATCCAAGTTCATTCCTATAAATTATCAATTAGAGTTGCTAGAGGAACTACACAGTCTAAGGAAAAGGATATGAATGTGAAGGATTACATTGAAGAATAATATAGACTAATAATCCATTTAGGACACCATGATAAGGGAGAAGAGAAATTGGCTAGATACATGAATGGATTGAGAGAGTCAATACAAGAAGACTTGAGTATGTTGATGTAAGGTACGCAACCCATCACTATAACACAGTAATAAATAAACATCCCAATTTAAATTAATATAAAAATAGAAAAGATACATCTTCAATATATATGCAAAAAATGTCAAATTACATCTTTAAAAGTACACGTGCCTAAACTAGGAGTTAGCACAATAAATCATGATATATAATGATACAACTTTGGCTCTCATGCCAAATAGTCAATTATTTACAATAATAATGTACATATACAAGAATTAAACAAGTAATGATAAATGAATAAAATCATTGTCATCGGCTACCACTAACCCACACGGTCATCCGTAAGCTGGAGACAGAAACATGGCCCAGGTGCTTTTCTACCCAACCACAGAGCTTTACACTTCTCCAAAATCCTTCCTAACATGAAGGATACCCGACCCTGCACGAAGTGCCTAGCAACCTGGAAACAATAGGCAGGAGGGAAAACCTGATGCAACCTAATATCTACATGCATTTCTAACTAGAATGTGCATTATCCTACTATCAAGATGTGGCAGAGAAACATATCAATATAAACTAGGCAATTAATTATCTATTTCAATGATAACACAACTTTGGCCAAAGCACTTATGCATATACCAGAAAATCCCAAAAAAAAGGATCAACCTTCTTTGTTAGCCCACATTTGACACCCTATCCCAGAAGGTAAACCCAACACACTTATATAAAAATAAACTAATTTCTTACAAAACAATTTAGGAGACACATGCATTTGCCCAATAATCAGTTACTATTACTTTCTTGCAAAAATTAACGTGAATAAAATTTTATAGCAAGTACAATATCTATAATGATCTATGCATATTATACTTCTAACAAAGAGCTCCATGCATGATTTATTTCAATTATCAATACCATCTTTACTCATGTTTTCCTGACCACTTCTTACTGTTGGCAATAGGGATAAAGAGAATTCAGTCATATAATAGAAGATGTTAGTATTGTTCATGATGTATGTGTGTGTGTGTGTGTGTGTGTACACACATAACCCACATTGCATGCACAATTATTTCAAAAATAAATGCTAGATCTATGAATTCATACCCGCATGCAAGATTAGATTTATAATGCTGTCATGTTTAAAATTTGTGATAAGGAAATGATAAGAATAATATTTTCTATCAGTTTTAGATTAATATTTGCTGAGTTAAAAATAAACAAAAACACCATTAAGTGAAGAATTCATTCTCTAAATTTTGGCAAACAATACAAATAGAATAAACTTAAGTCATGATTGTTGAAGGCATTAATAGATAGGTCATGTTAAATTATTCACATATACACAAGATTTGAAAACATAATGGACTAGTCTAGAACTATGGTTATCCAGTCGAACACATTTAGAGAAGGTTGCAATACACTGGTGTCAAGGTGAGGTTGCCAATAACAGTCCTATAGGTGATCACTAAACTGCTACAGGAGCCCAACTAACTACTACAGGAATCTAGTTTGCAGCTACATGAATCTAGTTTACAGTCGTCTGTGTTTAAAAGACTTCCAAACGGCAAGGCGTTGTTAAGGGAGACTAATCTAGTCCTAAGTTAATCATTTGAGAGCATTAACATCTACTAGAATTGTTATAAAGTGGTAACTCATAAAACTATTAACAATGCTATAGGAAATAGTTGTGGCTATAGGAATACAGATTGCAGCTACAAGAATATGGAGGAAGAAGGCCGCCAAGATAAAACAAAGGCCAAAGACATAGTATACAGGCTGATAAGAATTAAAACGTACAACAAAACTTGCAATTTTCATAATAGATCAGAAAAATGTAATTGGGTATCCACGCTCTCCTTAGTAGGTTGATCTCCTGCCTTCTCGTTGTCGATGATTCCTCTTCTCTCTCTCTATACTTTTCTTTTTTCTTGCTCTCTCCTAAAATTGGTGTTCCATTTTTAGTTAAGCTTTTCTTTTCTTTCAAACTGTAGTAAACTTATGTTTCATGCATGGAGAGGAGGATGTGTGGCCGCCCAAGTACCTTCTAACATTAATTTGTATTTCCAAACTTCCTTACTACTACAATTACACTATTTTTAATATTGCATGTGTATATATTTATATTGAGTTTATCTAAGATATTGTATCATGCATGAGTATATATATATTATTTAAATTATATATCTGTATATATAGACATATAATTAATTAATGATAAATCTATTTGAAATCCACCTATATAGTTTTATTAAATCAAAAGACGAAAATAAAGCATGTGATTACATGGCGAATCCATGGAATTGATAAGAACGTGCTTAGAAAAATTACATAATTAACTAATCTTCAAACATCAACCACAACCAATATTCAATGTAAAATGCACAATCAAGACTATGTATCCATGTTGCAAATGCATAAAGAAGTCATCCGTTAATGTAATATGAATGATGCAATATGTATGAAACTAAGTGAGTGTGTGCATGCATCGGGTTTTCAGTCAATGTCAACTCTTGCTTGGTGGCTAGGACGCTTCAACCTCAACCATGTTCTCATCTTCGACATGTTCTGCACTCAGTCACACTCAGATTCTCATCAATAGGTTATTCATATAATCATAGCCGAAACACGAGCAAGATATACATCCATAATCATAACATAATAATCCATCATTATATCAACTTTTGAATTTATGCAATTTTAAAATTAACAACAATTACCTTCACGCACATGAAATTACCCAATAGTAAAACAATCATAAGGTAATGTCCAATAGTCTTATCAATTATACTAAATTATAAATGAAATAAAAAAGTCAAGATGTTACAGTTGAATATCAAAACAATAGAAGACACATATTAGATGGCCTTAATTGTAGAAAAGAAACTAAGCAAAAGATTTGGAGAATGGTAGAGCCAATAGAGAGGTAGAGAAGGAAGGTTTTAGGAAGATAGGTCTCATCATCGTGATACGAGGCCATATGTGGAGGACCCTAAAGTTAGTAGCCCTGGCAACAAGTGATATACCACACCACATTCTATACAAACAAAATTTTCCTAACCCTACTTTTTTTCATTTTCCTAGACAATTAAAGAAAGTTTGTGTTTTTGCTTATTCCATTTATGAGACAAACTCTACTCATTGCACATTTTTCTTCGTTTTGTATGTTTAGATGGAGCCCCAATGCTAAGGATGATTAGACATAAAGATATCCAGGTGGGTCCATGTATCCTTTTTATGTTTGAATATTTATTTTACATGCACTTTTGTGAGTTCTCATTTACTTTGAAATACATCTACATACTAGGATTCACATGCACCTCAAACTAGAGGCAAAATGTAAAAGTGAAATTTGCATACCCATGTTGATTCTCATTTAGTTTGGGTCCATTTTGAAAGAATGTATAAGTACGATTACATAGTGACTTGTGGTACACTTTTGGGCTATTCATACTCACTCACACACATTCCCAACTATCATAAGAGGAGAATCATCTAGTTTGGGCCCATTTTGAAAGAATGTATAAATACGATTACATAGTGACTTGTGGTACACTTTTGGGCTATTCATACTCACTCACACACATTCCCAACTATCATAAGAGAAGAATCATCAACTCTAATTTTCAAACACCTTAAATCCCAATGACAAGTTAAAATCATATGGCAAACCAATTCTTCTAATTACCATACCCAATTGTTATATATTTAATTTAAGTTAATTTGTATCCCATTTGTGTGCTTTTATTTAATTAACCTAGATTAAATTTAGGGAAAGTATATTTGAAAGAATTCATATATGTTCAAAAGTAAACAATTTGTTTATTATTTGTAACTTTGGATGCTCTAAATAGCAAACAACCTGACGAATTATTATTAAAAACATAATGAAAAACATCACATGATTCACACGTGACTAGAGCCCAACCCCTCTATGATGATGTTTGGTATATCTAACCTTTTAAATACACGAAACAAACTTTTAGTTGTGAGCAAATTATGAGATCTGTCAAAGATCTTAAGCCATTATTCTTTATTCTTTATAGCGTCCCCAGTCCCGCGCCCCCTGGGCCAGGGCCCAGCTATCAGCACTGATAATTAGACATAGAAAAAAGCAAGCACTAACATCTGAAATATTATCATTTTGGTAAAAGATGATCATGACTCATGATCCTCTTGCAAAGTACACTGCCCAATGATCAATATAAAGAAAAAAAAATAAAATTGCACTGCCCAATAAAGCCGTGAGTACAATGATTACAGCTTTGAAACTTGTTAAACAAAACTACGAGTCAAAATGCAAAGTAAGATACCAATATTGCCTTCAGATCTTCAATTATCACATCATAGGTGTTTAATCAATTGGAAAGTCCTACAGCAGGTGGGCATACAGAAGTCCATTCCAGGTATCTGGAACACCTGGTAAACACCAATGACTACAATCTGCAAACCTATCTGGATCCTTCCTCTGCTCTGCATTGAGGTTGCTAGTGTACACTGAAGGATGCCCATCCTTTCTGAACTGAGACAGCCTTGTAGTGTCCAGAAAAACCACAGGAAATCTGGTCCTCTTAAGAACTTGCTTGAGTATGGGCACTTGAGATGGCACTGGGGGCCTATATCCTCTTATCTTCACTGGCTCCCTTTCATTGTAGCATCTGTGTCCATTTGCTTCATTCCATTCACTGGGACTGCACTTCAACCCAGATTAATTTAACAACAATAAACTATTGGTATGCTGCATCTCTTGTCAATATACATCTAAAATCATGAACTGACATAACTAGCCACCACTTATGATTTTAGTGTTGTACACACAGGCTACAGATAAAAGGTCTACATCTAACTTTGTTATCAATATACCTTAAAAAAGTAAGTGGGCTTTTGTTAACTAAATGATTCAATAGTTAAAGGTGAACTTTTAAAATGATTTTAGTGTTGTACACACAGGCTACAGATAAAAGTCTATATCTAACTTCGTTATAGATATACCTAAAAAAAAGGAAGTGGTCTTTTGTTAACAAAATGATTCAATAGTTAAAGTTAAATTTTTCTATTTTAAAATGAAATATTTTTGTGAGTGAATAATATAATTAATAAAATAATAAACTCTCTTAATTAAAAGCAGAAGGTTATAGGTTCAAACTTACCTTTTTCGTCAGTCAAATAATTCAAAGTGTCTAATCCTTGAGCAGAGCTAAAAATGTGGTCTAAAATGTATTTCTACAACTAAAAAATCCCCATGCCCTCAGACATAGCTGATACAAAAATGAACAAAGCTTTGTCTACCCAGTTAATGTTATGGTGCACCATAAAATCTTTAGTCACAGACATGGCTGAAGGAAGAGACTTTGTCTGCCCAGCTATGTTAAGGTGGTTTTTTATTGGTTTTATCCATTTTATTTATATCACAATGTAAATTCAATGATATTCATTTTGCACTGTTTTGTAATAACTAACCTGTAATGTTTAGGGGACATGCCACGAAAGAATACTCTAGATCTTCTAGAGTCTATGTTTGACGATATCCAGTTTGCCCATGTAGTCATTCCCTTTCGGTAAGCCAGCATTGGGTCCATGTCACTATACATTCTTTTGCCCTCCATTATTAAGTCCCATCTGTTCAGTCATATAACACAAGTTTTTATTATGAATAAATCAGACATGTATACAAACAAAGTTTAGGGCATAAAGGAATAATGATAGTGATTCCCTACGATTTTTCACTGCCAGTATGAGTCCACCAGTGGGCAGATTCAAAGATTAGAATATCAACCCCCCTCCAGTAGACTCCCTTGTTAACAATGGCATCCAGATTAAGAATTCTTTTTCCCTGATTATTGACTTCTAGATCAACCAAAAATGGAGCCCAGAAAAACTCTATAGAAGCCTTGTAATCCTGCAAGAGAAGCTTGCGTAAGTAATGATTAGAAACTGCAATGCACATCCAAGTTTACATCCACAAAAGAATTATAGTTTTTTTGAGTAATAAAGAAAATTAGAAAATTTGATTGAGTCAGTTTGAAAATGTAACTCAAATGTTATAGAACATTATAAAAAGTATTAATAGTTTACATATCCAGGGATATATTTTTTCTAAATGAAACCTAAGCTGCTCAATGCAATTAGAGAAATAGATAACATGGCAGTAAACCCACTAACGAAGTACTACATTAATGATTAAACCCGCCATACAAGTACTCCATATATCATATATGTTTTAGAGAGCAATATAAAATAGTGATGAAAGTTTAAAATATTTTGATCTAAAAGGCCGTCAAACTTTCTTACAGAAATGGTGTAAGCTGCCATATAGGCTGAAAAGAATATTGTTTGAAATCTATTCTATTCTACACAGTTCTAAAGAAAAAGCAAGTGATAGAAAGAGTCCATTCTATTAATGCTTCTTCTCACAAGGGCAAACAAAAGCAAGACACAAACAAAATAGCAGATTACCAGGGCTTTGAAAGTCGTAAGAGGAGATCCATAAGCCACATATTTCTTGTTGTTTGGAATAACTGCATTAAGGAGGCAGACCATGGACTCCCACTGGTTTCTGCTTGTGGAGTCCCCTACAAACATTAATCTCTTTCCCCTCAGCCTCTCCAGCAAATGAAAGGCATTGAATCTGAAAATAACAAGCACATTCATGGGACTTTAAATCTCTTCACTATTATACATGCAATTATAAGTGGTCATTATATTTTTTTAGGATTGAAAACAGAATATCCAAAGCACTAGAAAAATGAAAAAAGAGATGAACCCACTAATAGTTCTTCTACTTACCTTGGAATGGTACAGCCATGTGGCTTCCATCTCCATTTCTCATAGTCAGAATCTGGTCTCCCATTGAGTCTACAGTTTGCTTGACCACCAATGTAAGGGCATTTGATAGCAGCATAAAGAGGATAAGAGGCATCATGGACCCAACTTCCTTTGAATATATTGCATTGCCTTGCAGCCTCTATATAATCCAATCTTTCATTTTCAATCAGCCTTGAATTATTTAGCAGGACTTTGTCTTCATCTATTTTCCTACTATGAATGCCACCATAGTCAACATAAATGCTTCTAGACACATTCAGAGATACTGCATTACTTTCAGTATTACCATTTCTTGAATGTACTTGAAAATCCTCAGTCTTCTTTGAGATAACAAAGGAATTATTATCTCCAAGGAGGCATAGGAATAAGCTTAAAATCTCACAAATCTTGGTTAGTGATCTCTTTCTGCCATGGAACTCCATCAATGCTGTCATCTCGAAACTTCACACATTTAACCGAAGAGCAATGGCCAGTTTAAATAGATTGAAGAAGCTACTAAGGAGGGAAGAAAAAGCAGTAACAGAGTTACTCGATTGGTGGCCATATTGAATATTTTATTCAAATCCGAAGTACTAGCTGAGAGGTGTGATTGACAAAAATATATTGTCGGGTTGATATGTCTTATTCACAGTAGAAAGTAGCAGACACATGCGAAATTCGAATATAAGAAAAACAGTTGGCCTAAAAAGGAGATAAAGGACCTTTTAGTGTCAGGGTTTATTATCAGAAATCATGATGTTTCTTTGGCATCTTGTGTTGGTGTGCCCAACATTAGGACCATGATTTTTGGGATGGGTAACCCAAAGGAGATGTGGGGATATCTTGCTTGAATCAAGCAAGAAATGATTTTGTTTTATAATGATTGAGTTTGAGGGAATTTTCATAGCTGTGTGGAGCGTATGAGACAAATATTTATTACTTTAAATAAAAAGATTAATATTACACATATTAAAAAAAGTGAGTGGAAAAAGTCATACCCCAAAGTCTATACAAAGCATAGCTTTAATTGATAAATTTGAAGAGACGAGAGAAAAGAGACAAGGTTGTTCATTGGCAAGAGCTAAACCACTAGTATGGGGTGCATCACAATCATCCAACTTTCCCTGAACACTAGTAAGGTCTAGGTTGTCAAGAACAAGCTCCCAGATAGTAATCACACCCTCTTCATTTTCTTCTTCAATAGAGGGTTGAGTGTCATGAATAGGGGAAATGGCCAAAGAAAGACTGACTAACTTTCCAGAGTCTGGCCATCCTGAGGCCCCACATCACGAGGCTTAGAAGACGCTGAAGGCAAGAGGGACGATTGAGACCAACCACAAGCAGTTTGGTCCTTGGTTCTTCTTGGAGGGGACTGGGAAGCATGTGAATGAGAGTTGTGACCACCACATGAATTCTGACTATGTCCACATCGACATCTATGGGGAGAGGAGTGACCCTTACTAGAGGGCGAAGTCGGTGGCACTATAGCAAGCATACATGAGGCATTACCCCAATGATCTAAAAGCACTTGTAAATGAGTCAATTCAAGTGCAACTTTATTTGCTTGCACCTAAATCTACATAGCATTAGAAAAAATCATGTAGCCTTAACATAAAGCAAGAAGTGAATATCAACAGAACAACTAGAGAAATAGTACAATTTATCTTTCCAAATGCTAAAAAGGATTTTCAGCCTAAAAACATGTCAAATTAGGGTGAACTCAACAAGGATTCCAGGCCAATTTTCCAAAAGAATCATATGCCATGAAAAAGGTTCAAGCATAAAAGGCCTAAAGATATTATGAATCCAAATCCGAGCAACTTGGGCCCTTGTATAAAACTAAAATAAGTGCTTGAGTGTAATGAAATAACTAGAACAGGAGAAGAATATAATAGGAAATATGTTGTAAATGCTTTATAGTAATATGTCACTTTGAAGGGGCAAACTTCCAAAAGTCTTCAATAAGAACATAATTCATAATATGATCCTTAACGACTACTCACTACCTCCTCTATATAGGCATCATTAGAATATTCTAGTGTCCTAATCCCAATGAGGCTAACTTAGCATATTATAATTATACTTATGGACTCATAATAGACTCAATTAAGGATTATGCAACCCATAGTAGGTTATTACATATCTCAGTACATGGTACAAGATAATGGTGTAGCATTAAGAGTCTCTTGTTGTTTGCAAAATGGACAACGGGGAATAACAAAGCTTGACTAAGTTAACTTGGTAAGAATAGAAAGACCTTGGTAGAGAATATACCAAGCAAAATGGGCAAGTTTTGGCTCAAGGATAGCTGACCAAATAGTCTAAAATTTGCAATTCCAAGAGCCCATAGAATATTGCAATAACCATTTATGATTCAATTTTGAAACCACATAAAGGTAAGGAGAAAGCCAAGTATATCATTTGCAAGGTCTGTTATTATGAAATATTGTATCTATATACCATTTCTAATCTTTCCACTGAGGTTTGAAGCTTTTCACCTCAATTTTATGAAACATATTAGGAGGAATGGACTCAAGAATACTCTAGAATGGCTCAAGGTCCTAAATAGAAAGCATATACTTTAATTTCGCTTCTAGCCAAGTCAAAATGCTCTTGGTAGACTTACAGAAAAAATTATGCAAGGTCTTGATTCCTCTATGGTAGAATTCAAGGCATGCACCCAAGGTGTCTTAGAAAGGGGTTGATCCTAGCAAAACATAATAGGAGACCACCAAATAGAATGTTGATTTAAAATATAAATCTACTTTTGCAGAATTCATTTCCATCCCATAAAAGTCATGGTTTGATCTGGCTTCCAAAGCTTTCCATATGCTTTTGATGGCAAATATTACTTGTATTTGGATTGGATCCTTCATTATGAGAAGAGTATGAAAACCAAGCCCCTTCCAAGCTTGAGGCCCATCAAATACCCCTACAAAATGTTGGTATGTGGTGACTGGTCATGTTGTAGGGCTGCAGGTACCTGCAACAAGTTAAATTTTGGTGACTTTGGCAGCCACATTTTGACCCCAAATTAATTAATGGGGGAGTGCAGGGGGCAGCATGGGGCTACTAGGGGTAGCAATCGTTGCCCCTGAAGCAAAAATTGCCCATAATTTAATAAAGGAGTTGGATGTTTCCCCTAGTCGAGGGCTCAGGGGCAGCAACCCCAAAGCAAAAATTGCCCATAATTTAATAAAGGAGTTGGTTGTTAGTTTTGTAAACTGACATTGTAAATCGCCAATCATGAAGCTTCTCAAAAACTTGTTAAATAAGTGGCTGTGGAATATGAAAGGTCAAGAGAAATAAGGCAGTGTGAGTGCATTGATATAGCACATAGCATCAGATTATGCTACAATGTTGTAATTCATTTTTCGCCGGATAATAATAAAATAGTGGATAGTTGTTTCTCTGTGGATGTAGCCCACATTGGGTGAACCACATTAAATCTGTGTTGTGTAAATTCTTATTATTTGTGTTTAAATCTACATTATAATTTTGGTATAGCTTGATTGCTCCGATCTACCAAATCCTAACACAAAAATATAATGTTCAATCAAGAATTTCCAAAATTCATTTCCTTCTAAGGCTCAAATAATCCATTTAGCACATAGAGCTTTACCTTGTCATTTGATAAAAATCAAGTCAAGCCCACCAAATTCTTGAGGGAGCCAACAAAACTTTTCAAGCTACTCTATGATATCCTTTGCCTTGGTCAAAGGAAGCCCAAAAGAAATCCCTTAGGAGTTTTTCAAGCTTGAAATATGAGACTTTAGAAGGCACCCAACAAGAGGAGTAATAGCCATGTGTAGGAATAAGAAATTTAGAACACACCTAAACTTTTCCTGCTATAGAAAGAGGAAAGAGAAGCCTAAAAAGAAAGTGATTCTTAGGAATCTAAACACTTCCCCATGATCAATCCACTTCCACCCATAGGAATTGAGCCAATTGGGTTTGGTTGAGAAGGATTGCCTATAGCATTAAGTTTTCTACCATTATATACTCAACCTTGAAGTTTTGCAAAAAATATCTAGGCATTAAAGAGCCTTAATGATGTTACTTTTGTCCTCTAAGAGAGTGAGAAAGGAGTTGTCAACAAAATAGCCATTGATCAACTAGGTTGTAGAGTTAGGAAAAGTAATACCTTTAACTAAGTTTTATGAAACAACATTATTATACAAATCCTTTTGCAGCAAGCACATACAAAGCAAGAGCCAAGGAGCAACCCTAGTGGATTGAGCAAAAAACTCAAGAGCTTCACATTGATTTCCATTAATGGTAATTCAATAAAAATCAGCAATAAAGAGCATTTGAACAAAGCGCACAAATTGAGGACCAAATCCTAGAGCTTGGAGCATAGCAAGGATGAAAGGCCACTCAATATGGTCATCCAGGCTTTGGAAAAATCAATCATCATGAAGTCAACTTGTTGTTGAGAACACTTGGCCCATTCCATTCCTTCCCACACAATAATGATATTATCAAGAATGTACATTGCACACAGTTAAATCCTGAAGTATCTAACTACAAGAATGTACATGGATTTGATGAAACCAGTTTGTTTAGGATGAACAATTAAAGGAAGCATATGTCATAGCTTGAGAGTGAGAGCTTTAGTAACAATTTATAGGAGACATTGAGTAGTGATTGGTTTCCAATATTAAATGTCTTATAGATATCTAGATTTAGGTCTCAATTTGATGTTTTCTTTGCTAATAATGTTTAAAGAATTGGAATGAAAAGATTCAAGACAAACTTTGTGGAGATTTTTACCAACCAAATACCATAATGATTTATATATTCATAGGAGAAGCCATCACATTATAGAGCCTTATCATTGGCCTTGGAGAAAAGAACTTCACAAGGATCCTCTAGAGTAAGGAGTTGTTCACAAAAAGTACACTAAGATAGTGTAACCTGACAAGGTTCTACACTCAAACATTGTTGTAAAGTAGTGGCTCATTTAGGAGTATCCTCCCAACCTTTGAAAACTTGCTCATAATAGTGCACAAAAGCCTAAATGATAGCAATAAGCTCTGTCAATAGGTGTTGGCCTTCCATGATTCTTTTAATAGCACATGAGAAGTGTGACAAAGGTGTAGGAAATGGGAATTCCTTAGAAACGTTTTTGTCAATTTTAAGCTAGTAAACACATGCTCTAATTTGATCTCCTTTGAACTTTAGGGCAAGGCACCTACTTAAGAATAAGATTTAACAAGGAACCCATTTTACTAGGACTAATAAGTGTTTTATATTACTTTAAATAATTCAAATTGTTTTGAGTGATTTCTTTTTAAGGATTAATAAGTGTTTTATATTACATTAAATAAAAATATTAATATTACACATTAAAAAATGGGTGGAAAAGTCATACCCCAAAGCCTATACAAAGCATAGCTTTAATTGATAAATCGAAAAAGACAAGAGACAAGAGATACACAATAAGTTTATTAAGCTTGACAAGAGCTAAATCACCAATAAGAGGTAGATAATGATCATCCAACTTTTCCTAAACACCAACAAGGTCTAGGTTGTCAAGAATAGGCTCCTAGCTAGTAATCACACCCTCTTTGAATTTTCTTCTTCAGTAGGGGGTTGAGTGTCATGAATAGGGGAAATGTCCAAAGCAAGACCAACTAACTTTCTAGAGTCTGGCCATCTAGAGGGCCCATGATCACAAGCCTTAAAAGATGCCGAAGGTGAGTGAGACGGTTGAAACAAACCATGAGTAGTTCAATCCTGTTGGGAAATAAGTGTTGTACACCTTGCATAATATTGTATTATTTTATTCATGTAAAATAAATATTTATTTGTGGTGCATCTTAATTGATGTGTTTAACCACATTAGATATTTATTTGGAGGCCACTTGTAAAAGTTGTATGTAACATTGGGATATTATTTGTATTATTTAATTGTTGGGAAAATGTAGTACCAATATTAAATAAGGGGGTCAATGGTTTTGTGTATCCATGGTTTTAGAACACATGGTTTTACCCAATACTACTTCTTGTATTTGTCTGACCTTGGTCTATAAAAGCAAGCACATGGTCATTAGTTAGGTTGGCTAGCTATTTCATTGTAGGTGGATTGGAGATTTGTGAAAGGCTGTCATTGTATTGAGCTCTCTTGTAAGTGCATATTGTGAAGCATGGCATGGGATGTGTGGATTCATGCTTGGACACATGGAGGATGCATTGGAGGTGCTTGATGGTTCAAAGGTATTCATGGAGACTCATGGCATGTAGTGTAATATCTTAAATTACTGAATGATACATATGAGTGTGGATGCTTTTAGAGGTTGGATTTTTCCTTCTTAAGGGTTCTCCCAAGGTATATCTTGTGTTTGTCATTTGATCTTTGCATTATGGCTATTTACTGCATCATTTTCTCCTTATGGGTTATGTGGAATTGGTTTAATTTGACCTACAAATTCCTAACAAGTCCTTGGTTCTTTTGGACGGGGTTGGGAAGCATGTGATTGAGAGTTGTGTCCACCATGGGCATTTTGACTACATTGACATCAACGTCCATAGGGAGGGGAGTGACCCTTACTAGAGGGTGAAGTTGGTGGTACTCTAGCAAGCATACATATGACATTACCCCAATGATCTAAAAGCACTTGTAAATAAGTTACTTCAAGTGCAACTTTATTTTCTTGCACCTAAATCTACATAGAATTATAAAAAATCATGTAGCCTTAGCATAAAGCAAGAAGTGAATATCAACAAAATGACCAAAGAAAATAGTACAATTTATCTTTCCATATGCTTAAAATAATATTCACTTTGAAAACATGTCAAATTTGGGTGAACTTAGCAAGAATTCTAGGCCAATCTCCCAAAAGAGTCATATGCCATGAAAAAGGTTCAAGCATAAAAGGCCTAGAGATATTATGAATCCAAATCCAAGCAACCTAGGCCCTTGTATAAAACCAAAATAGGTTCTTGAGTGTAATGAAATAACTTGCACAAGAGAAGAATATAATAGGAAATATGTTGTAAGTACTTTATAATAATATGCCACTTCAAAGGGGCAAACTTCTAAAAGTCTTCAATAAGAACATAATTCATAATATGATCCTTAACAACTACTCACTACCTCCTATATATAGGCATCATTAGAATATTCTATTGTCCTAATCCCAATGAGGTTGATTTAGCATATTATAATTATACTTATGGACTCATAATAGACTCAATTAAGGATCATGTGGCCCATAGTAGGTTATCACATATCCAAATACATGCTATAGGATAAGGGTGTAGCATCGAGAGTCTCTTGTTGTTTCTAGAATGGACAATGAGGATTAACAATGCCCAACTAAGTTAACTTAGTAAGAATGGAAAGACCTTAGTAGAGAATATACCAAGAAAAATGGGCAAGTTTTGGCTCAAGGATAGCTAACCAAATAGTCTAAAATTTGCAAGGCCAATAGCCCATAGAATATTGCAATAACCATTTGTGATTCAATTTTGAAACCACATGAAGGTGAGGATAAAGCCAAGTATATCTTAAATTGTAAGCTCTATAATTATGAAATGGTATATCTAGATACCATTTCCAATCTTTCCTGTGAGGTTTGAAGCTTCTCACCTAAGTTTTATGAATCGTATTAGGAGGAATGGACTCAAGAATAGTCTAGAATGGCTCAAAATCTTAATTCAAAAGCATATACTTCAATTTGGCATTTGACCAAGTTAAAATGCTCCTGGTAGACTTAGAGAAAAGATCATGCAAGGTCTTGGTTCCTTTGTGTTAGAATTCAAGGCATGCACCCTAGGTGCCTTAGGAAGAGGTCAACCCTAGCAAGAAATAATACGAGACCACCAAATAGAATGTTTATTTAGAATGGAAATCTACCTTTGTAGAAGTCATTTCCATCCCACATAAGTCATGGCTTGATCTATCTTCCTAATCTTTCCATATGCTTTTGATGACAAATCTACCTTGTATTTGGATAGGACCCTTCGTTAAGAGAATATTATGAAAACCAAGCCCCTTCCAAGCTTGAGGCCCATTAGGTACCCCTACAAAAATGTAATGTCTAATCAAGGCTTTCCAAAATTCATTTCCTTGTAAGGCTCAAATTATCCATTTAGCACATAGAGCTATACTTTGTCATTTGATATAAACCAAGCCAAGCCCACTAGATTCATGAAGGAGTAACAATACTTTCAAGATACTCTATGAAATCCTTTGCCTTGGTTGGAGGAAGCCCAAAAAAGTCCCTTAGGAGTTCTTTAAGCTTCAAATATGAGACTTTGGAAGGTGTTGGCACCCAATTTTTCTATTTCATATTTGCAAAATTATGGTGTATAGCCCGTCCTTTAAAAAAGAATCCTCTAAGTGCTTGTAGGGCCTCGCTTTACAAACTATTTCAAATCCAAGGTCGGGTGGCAGTTTGTTTTGAGTCTATGATGGTCCATCAATGTCAAACACAAGTGTTGCCACATGTAGTCATTTTGCATCATTTTGAGCTGTCAGTTTTGATAGCTCCAAAATGATGTGTCATTAAGACAAGTGCTCGGTCATTCTTGACGGGGCTGGGTTACTTAAGAGACCCAAAGAAAGGAAAGAGAGCCACAAGACCATTGATTTAAAGTGATACGATGATGCAACATGTCATAACCACGTACCATTTAAAAGTGTCATTTCTATCATGGTCTCACTAATGGGACATTGGTGGTGAGAAAATTGAATCACCCCAGGCGGACCCCTCCTACACTTCATGTTAGCCTAGTGTTTTAGCGCCTTCCATGTTGTCACATATTAGCCCCACACACTTCTAAAAGGATCAACACTGGCACCGTTTCCTAATTGCACTATTGGTTAGTGAAAATGATTCCACAAGCTAGTAGGGCCCATTTAAGTGAGACCTAGTGCAAGGAAGAAGGTGAGAGGCTCCACATGTCACAACCTCGCTACTCCTCAGTGAGGCAAGCCTGATACTCTCTAGGCATTGCACCTTGCTTCCACATGGTAGTGGGGACTCTATGACACATCAACGGGGCCCAAGCCACCCGATCATGAGCCCAAAGCATACAATGGTCTATGTATTATGAAGGACCTTTCAAGGCCAATGAGGGAAATGATGTGATGGTATCTAGGACAAATGAGTCAGCAAGCCTTCGAGGCTTATAAGGAGGACATGAGGGCATCTCATGAGCATGATGATTTGTCTCAGTGGTGTGGTGATGCATCAGATGGTCATTGGGCCTCATTATATCTATCAAGTGAATCTGATTGCCTTGAGCATCTCTCCGAGGTGCTTTGAATGCAAAGTGATAGAATAAGCAGTAGGTTGGTGCGTTTTTAAATGTGAAAACATAAAAGGGTGGTTGGGATAGGAATTTCGAACCCAAACTCAGCTGTGTGATTCAATGCTGAGGTTATTGAGGCAATTGGGGTAGGTGACTCCCACTAAGGAAGTTGAGGAACATTATGTCATGCCCACTTTTTACGAGTGGCCATGACACGAGAAAACACATGTCATGCCACATTACCCATGTGGTCATGACATGAACCACCAAAACTTTTTTTTTCTACGCCTAAATCCCCATCGCACAAGGCGGGGAAGAAAGACAAGGCGTGGATGAAACATCCCAGACGCCTTGTCAGATACATCAACCAAGGGGATAACATCATTAAGTGATCAAAATGACAACTAAGCAAGAAGAAGAATATAAACATTCATTCAACCAAAGATGCGTTCAAAACATCCATACGTAAATGAGATACAAACTGGTTCATTCTATCATGACTTATCAATACGAGAAGGTTCAAGCATACAAAAACAAAAGAGGGTATTCTAGACAATGCTTTTATTACAATACTATAACATAGCATGGCCACATAATGACAATACAAAGATACCCACATTCATTATAACCAAATTGACATAATTATAGACATACATAATAATTGATTTCCCTTCTTTCTTTGCAATATAGAAGTATACCCTACATCTACTGACAAACTAATATAGTTACAAGGAGGATAACTCCCTAAAACATTGAAGAGTTGCACACCGAAAATTAATACAAGAGAGATAATTAACCCTTGATTATTTCCTTTACAACAAGAGAAAACTTTACATCAATTGTTCTCATATGCAATCAGTAGGCTAAAATAAACGATAATTGCATAAATTAATTTTTCATACGTTAATAAAATGAAATGCACATTAATTACTTCCCCCAAGTATCAAGAGGTGAATATACATCAATTACTTCCCCAATAGGTAAAGATATGAATAAATATGATAATCATTTCTTGAATACATCAAAAAGATAAATATGTGTTAGTTATTTTTCTGAAACATCAAAGGAAATAAAGACAATAATCTCTTTTACCTTACATCAATAGAGATAAGTGAACAATAATTAATTTCTTGAGTACATCAATTTATGGAGAAAGACCAAGACTTCTGCCATGCCTTCAATCGAGATCGCCAAACTAAGACCAATGGGGGTTGTTGCCCACCTCCCAACCATATTGCCATCGTCGAGCACAATGGATGTCCATTGTTCCCTAGGCAACCCCTGAGCTACAGAGAGGAGATCATGGGACCACTGCAGACATGGCCAACTCACACAACGAGGGACGCAACAATACACTAGGTTTATTCACATAGTACACAACCTAAAAACACATGCTCACCCAACCCATCTCCAAGGGGATAATCGATAGGACTAGAAGCACTTGAAGAACAATAAACACATGAAGCACAGTTTCAATAAAAATTAACCATAAGGACACCCATGGCCCTAACAAGCAGGAGAAGGGAAGAATAAAAAGAAAAACAAAGAATCACCACTACTTTAAATTCCATTCATAGCCATTTTCTATTCATAGATACAATCATTAGTTTTGATGCAGCCGAAAATAGATGCAACTTCAACCATTAATGCATGAGCCACATTATTTTCACTAAAAGGAACAATCATAGAAAAACTAGCTATGACATCATGTTAAGTATCACACATAATATGACCAAGATAACAAAGATATATAATATAACACACCCCCCCCTCCCCTTGCATATTAATGAAAGGTAAAACATTATTCTTCTTCTAAGAGTAGATAGCACCATAAATGAGATACAACATCATCATGTTGAATAAACAAAAAAATGTACCTATTTAAAATAATCAGCATATAATAATCTACTTAAACATGGGAAATATGGACACATAAAAAGTCCATGTGGGACACTAAAATTTACCTATAATAGCCAAGTAAAAATCAAAACGATATTCAATCATTATAAAATGAAGCCCCCCTTTCAAGGCCAATGGAACTCTACTTATATAGGAAGATAGGAAAAGAATAATGACAATCGGGTGACGGGAACCATTAGGTTTGGATGCTCAAGGATGAAGTTTCAACTCAAATAAAAATTGAACATCCACATGTACTCAAATGGACATCTTCTTGGCCCTACGACTAGGACTAACTAAATATGTATGCACAGACACCATCCTAGTCAATCATTTGGTGATTACGAATAATTTTGGCAAGTATGTTGTGCTCTGTCCTACCTAGACATTCTCTAGAAAATAGTTTTGTTATCCAAGCAACAATGGGAGGAGTTTAGTTTATTGCTAATAGATGGGCAGCCAAGGAACAAGTTCGGTATTCTTGCTTTTAGTTATACTTGGTTTCTTCCAGATCTGGGTTAAGAAAAAAAATATCAAAGTCCAAAACAGCTTCAAGCATTTATGGAGACAAAAATGATCCTATTAAATATATATGGGTTATTCTAAATGAAGAAAAGAAAATGAGACAAGGACCCGCACACAAAAATGCCACAGAAAAGATTAGTATCAAGGAATAAAATAAAAGAAAAATACCATCACAAAGTAGTAGAGGCTTACTTCTTGTACCTTTTCACAGGAACGTAAATCATTGAATGTGAGCTATGAACTATTCTTCATGGAGAGCGAGAGAGAATCTTTACATATTGACCTGAATTGCCTCTTTTTCGAGCCTGTCCTTATTTGCAGCAACCCAATGGTTGTACTTCTTCAAGAAGAGCTCAAAGCGAGGAAAGGATGGGTTGGAATCATCCAAAGGATTCTCCAAGGGTCATGGGTCAACTCGGACAGACTCCAACTTATGAGCTTCTCTGATGAAAGCGAGCTCCTAAGCATCGACTTGCAAATCGGGGGGGAGACCTCTAGGGCTTCTGCCGTTTGCAGCCCCTTCATGTCGTCGTCTCAAGTGTCTTCAATGGCCTTAATGGCAAAGTCTGCCTCCGAAGTGAGAACATGTTCCCATGGCACCCACCCACGCACAACCCAATCCTCCTTTATGCATCATATTCGCTTCGCTTCTTTTTCAGCCGCCTCTGCTGCTCGTTCATCCTCCATTAACACCTTCACCCATCTTAAAACTATGCCCTTTGCCGACTTTGGCAAATAAAAAGAGCTTATTTTTCTTGAATAATGTATTTTTTGCTCATTTCTTCTCTTTGATTTGGATTTGTTAATCCTATCAAAAGCTCCTCACGCTGAGCATTGCAAGAGTGGCAGTTGAAGGTGAAAGTGAGCGTGAGCATGAATTGTATACATGGCCGCTGACATTCTTTGTTCATGAGATTAACACCATGCTCTATTTCATTACTACCTTGTACATCAGTGCTGTTCTTCCACTGTTCTTTTTTTTTTTTGACCTCCCCGTTTGGTCAAAAACCCCCAACCATCATTCCATTGGTTCTTGGATCTTTGAACACTTGGCATTGATATTTTGTTACGTGGTTCTATGACGAGACTATGACATCCCTCTAAACCCATATGTGAACCTTGTGAAGTTAATTCCTATAATGTGGATGAATGAAAATGTGTGTTTTGTGTAAGCTCTACATTTAAGGTATCTGTATAGGGGTTGATGTTTTCTATAGGAACATGCATTATGATGTATGAAATCCTCTATGCATGTGTGATAATGATTGATGAACATGGAATTCTTCATGTTGAGTTTTGATCTATAGAGATGTTTTGTGAAAAGAATCTAGTCTTCATGGCATTTAGTAACCATGCTTTATATTCTTGTGATTTCTTTATGGTATATGTTATCTTCCATACTTACCTCAGTTGGTGCAAAGAAGTTCAAGAAAGTGCTGCTAACCTCCACTTGATGACTTCTAGGAGTAAGTCATATCCTAGGGGGGTAGTATGTAAGGCCTGCACTTGTCCTCGCTAGTATGTACTAATTCATTTTATAGTCTAGAGTAAATGATAAGATGAGTTGATAATTATATGATGTAATTATATGGTAGATATGAACCTAGCTAGATTTTGCATCCTCATTGGTCATTACATGTTGCTTTGGCTATGATCTCCATTTGGTGGATTTAATGGTTGTCTGAGTGTGCAGGATATTCTTTTACAGGTATTGGCCAATGGGTGGATGTGGAGGAGGAGACATGGAATCATTAACTGTTTGACTATTCCACCTCACCTAGCCAGTGGTCATGTATCTACCTTGTTCTCATGTGGTATGTCAGTCACCTAAACCTCTCCATTTGGTTGTGAGTCGAAGGTTGTACCGGTGTCCACCCTATTTCCTCTTATTTGGATCGCTTTTGATTTTTGGAATCCATGTGGTGTGTGTAAACCCATTAGTGTTGTGTTCCACCTTTGTGTGGGTGTGTATTCTCGTTTGAATGCCCCTCAACTTCTTGGATGTCTTGTCAGCTTGCTAGGTATTGTTGCAAGTAACCTTCATGTTTGAAGCAAAGGTAGAGTTGGATGTATAACCCTTTGTAGGAGGGCCTTGCAAGTTATTTTAATGAGAGGTTGAATAGTTGTCGACCCTTGTGATGTGACCCCATGCATCTAAATGTTATGTTATGACCTATCATAATGCTTGCTTAGTTATGTTGCAATTATGCTTGTGCCTGTGTAGAGAAGTCGAATTAGTGTAGCTTCTCTCGTAGTAGGGTTCTTGCATTTTTATTGTTGGTTTCGCAACTGACTTCGTGGGTTATAAGTTAGTTTGGTTGTATGTTATGAATAGAATAGTTTAATCTACTGTTGAGTCAATTTTTGTTTTGAAATGCTTGTTCTCCATTTATCCTGGAGATGCTCTTACATTAGCGTGCCATGCTTATCTTGGTTAGTCAACCCTTCTTGCCAAGAATTTTCTCTTTAATGACAATTATCTATTCATTGGAGTCCTTAAATACTATGACATATTTAGTATAAGTATATATATATATATATGTATGTATGTATGTATGTTAATCATAATCCTATTTAACCTTGGTCAGTTTTCTATAATCTCTCCTTTCATAGGTTTATTGATATAATTGCTTAGTGTTTCATTATGAACACAGACTACTCGACTATAATGAGTGACCAGATATGCTTGTTTTGAGGTGAGATAGGAGTTGAATTTACATTTTATTTTGATTCAGTGTAGCACTACTGCCTATGGAGTTATATAGGAATGGTTTTAATATACTTGCAAGAGATTTATTATGGCTTATTTATAAGTAGAGTTTTGAAATGCTATTGTTAGTAACGGTTGGTTGAATGCCTGAAAATTTTGATTTTACATATATATATATATATATATATATATATATATATATATTTATGTATGTGTACATGTAACATACATGCATATACGCACAAGTATATGTGTAAACAATTTTAATTTACATTATATATTTCCTTTGATGTTAAAAGAATTAGTGAGAGTTATAATTAATCAGGGGTTTTTTTTAAAGTTTTGGTATCAGTACAGACACACCGGAACTTCAATAAAGTAAAATGGTAGTTTTGTTTGGACGATCAGATAGACAGAATGTTGAAGTATGCAACAGTATCAGAAGATACTTATTTTTATCTGATTAGATGGCTATCATTTGGGCAAGAGAGGAAGAGGGAGAAAAGAGGGACGACCCTCTTTGGTTGGAGGGGGGCACCTTCCCTGAAGGAAAGCATTGAAGGGTATGTAGAAGCCTCTGCAGTTAGACAGTAAAAATGACAAATCAAACTAGTGGAGTGACTTCTTACATAGAACTTCAACTTTAGAATGAGGTGGTGGGGAGATTGTAGCGTGTGGGGAGTAAGGTTATCAGATTGATAGAGAAGATGATAGGGGGGAACGATGGATGGATGGTCGGGGGTTTTTGACCAAATGGGGAGGTAAAAAAAAAAGAACAGTGGAGGAACAACACTGATGTATGAGGCAGTAACGAAATAGAGCGTGGTATTAATCTCATGAACAAAGAATGCCAGCAGCCATGTATACAATTCATTCTCACACTCACTTTCACCTTCAGCTACCACTCTCACAATGCTCAGCGCAAGGAGCTTTAGATAGGATTAACAAATCCAAATTAAAGAGAAGAAATGAGTGAACCGTGCATTATTCAAGAAAAATAAGCTCTTTTTATTTGCCGAAGTCGGCAAAGGGCATCGTTTTAAGATAGGTGAAGGCATTGAGGAGGAACGAGTAGTGGAGGTGGCTGAAAAAGAAGCAGAGTGAATATGAGGCATAAAGGAGGACTGGGTTGTGTGCGGGTGGGTGCCATGGGAACATGTTCTCACTCCGGAGGTAGACTTCACCATTAAGGCCATTGAAAACACTCAACGACGATGACATGAAGGGGTTGCAAATGGCAGAAGCTTTGGAGGCCTCCCCCCCAATTGGCAAGTCGATGTTCAGGAACTCGCTTTCATCAGAGAAACTCATAAGTTGGAGTCTATCTGAGTTGACCCATGCACCTTGGAGAATCCTTTGGATGATTCCAACCCGTCCTTTCCTCTCTTTGAGCTCTTCTTGAAGCAGTACAACCATTGGGTTGCTGCAAATATGGATAGGCTTGAAAAAGAGGCAGTTCAGGTTAGTATGTAAAGACTCTTTCTCGCTCTCCATGAAGAATAGTTCATAGCTCACATTCAACAATTTACGTTCCTACGAAAAGGTACAGGAAGTAAGCCTCTACTATATGGTATTTTTCTTTTGTTTTATTCCTTGAGACTAGTCTTTTCTGTGGCATTTTTGTGTGCAGGTCCTTGTCTCATTTTCTTTTCTTCATTTATCATAACCCATATGTATTTAATAAGATCATTGTTGTCTCCATAAATGCTTGAAGTTGTTTTGGACTTTGATATGTTTTTCTTAACCTAGATATGGAAGAAACTGAGTATAACCAAAAGCAAGAATGTCAGACTTGTTCCTTGGCTGCCCATCTATTAGCAATAAATCGACCTCCTCCCATTATTGCTTGGATAACAAAACTATTTTCTAGAGAATGTCTGGGTAGGGCAGAGCACAACATACTTGCCAAAATTATTCGTAATCACCAAATGATTGACTAGGATAGGGTTTGTGCATACATATTTAGTTAGTCCTAGTCGTAGGGCTAAGAAGCCGCCCATTTAAGTACATGTGGATGCTCAATTTTTATTTGAGTTGAAACTTCATCCTTGAGCATCCAAACCTAATGGTTCTCGTCGCCCGATTGCCGTTATTCTTTTCCTGTCTTCTTATATAAGTAGAGTTCCATTGGCCTTGAAAGGGGAACTTTATTTTATAATGATTGAATATCGTTTTGATTTTTACTTGGCTATTTTAGGTAAATTTTAGTGTCCCACAAGGACTTTTATGTGCCCATATTTCCCATGTTTAAGTAGATTATTATATGCTAATTATTTTAAAGGGGTGGTTGGGGTAGGAATTTCCAACCCAAACTCAGATGTGTGATTCAATGCTGAAGTTATTGAGGCAATTGGGGTAGGTGACTCCCACTAAGGAAGTTGAGGAACATTCAATGTAGATTAGGGTGTGGCTCTAGCTTATAAAAAACAAAGTTGTATTGATTTGAAGGGGTTGGTCTCTATTGTTTCCTCCAGACACCAAGTGTGTAGAACAAAGCAGAATATTTTCGGGGGTTTCTTGCAGTTTCCAGTTTGGTTTTTCAAGGTGCAGTTATCAAAAGTGTTTGAGAATTTCAATGTTAAATCTGCATCAATCATCGGATTTCTCCATTCTTGTATGTATTTCTTTTAGGAATCACCTAAGTCGGAGCTAGGGATTCCCTTTGCCATGTTTAATGGCATGAATGTAATAAATTTGATTTCATGAATGTGACAGTTCTTAAAAAATTGCAATAATTGTAATGATCATTTCAATATTATATATGGATGAATGCATTATATGGAGGGATTAGTAAGTATGTCTAGTTCGATATCAATTTCACGTACCTAGGAAAACATATTTTCTTTTATTTCTATTATTCCTTTGTTGAACTTGGGGATTCTATAGCCCCTTGGATAAGCACTAGTCTAAGAAATACTTGATCATGGACACTCATTCAAAATCAAAACAACCATCTCAAGTGTGAAGTAATTTATAGATTTGTATGCATTTTTAGTTGTGTTTCATTTAGGGAATCATCTTTACCAAAGCAAGCAAGTTTCATCCTTTCTGACTAAATGTGCATACCCATATCATGCATAGTTGCACTGATGATTCTGTCAACTTAAAAGAGGTCATTTGATGTAGTGATTTATTGTCTAAACCAATGATAGCTTTAGGTTTTAGAACAACATCTTGTGTATCACTGCTTTTGTTATTCTTTTGCATACATTTTGTACTGTGATCAATCCCTGCTAAGAGATACCTCTAGGAACACCCTCCTTGGTTTAGTTGAACCAAAAGTGAAGAGGAGACTACCCAATACTATAGTTGGCCTTTAACCATCCTCAACCTATTAATGATCCCCTGTTCTACTTTCTTGATGGCATCCCATGGACTAGAAGATAAGAGCATACTTTAGGATTTTGGGCCTACAGTTTTTGGTCTCAATAGAAGGCACCTAATAAGAGGAATAACAGACATGTGTAGAAATAAGAAATTTAGAACACACCTAAACTTTACCTGCTATAAAAAGAGGAAAGAGAAGCCTAAAAATAAAAGTGCTACTTAGGAATCTAAACACTTCCCCATGATCAATCCACTTCCACCATAGGAATTGAGGCAATTGGGTTTAGTTGAGAAGGATTTCCTATTGCTTTAAATGGATTTCCTATTGCATTAAGTTTTCAACCACCGTGTACTCAACCTTGAAGCTTTGCATAAATTATCTAGGCATTGAAGAGCTTAAATGATGTTACTTTTGTCCTCCAAGAGAGTGAGAAAGGAGTTGTCAAAAAAATGGCCATTGATCAACTAGGTTGTATAGTTAGGAAAAGTAATACCTTTAACCAGTTTTGTGGAACAACATTAGCCAAAATATATACAAATCCTTTTGTAGCAAGCACATACAAAGTAAGAGCCAAGGAGAAACCCTGGTAGATTAAGAAAAAACCCAAAATTTTCAAACTGATGACGATTAATGGTAAAGCAATAAAAATCATCAATAAAGAGCATTTGAACAAAGTGCACAAATTAAGGACCAAATCCTAGAGCTTGGAGCATAGCAAGGATGGAAGGCCACTCAATGTGGTCATCTAGGATTTGGAAAAATCAATCTTGATGAAGTCAACTTGTTGTTGAGAATGCTTGGCCTATTCCATTCCTTCCCACACAAAAATGATATTATCAAGAATGTGCATGGATTTTATGAAGCCAATTTGTTGAAGATGAACAATTAAAGGAAGCATATGTCATAGCTTGAGAGTGAGAGATTTAGTAATTGTTGTCTTATTTTTCCCAAGCCAAAATAACCCAAAAAATTCCATCTTCTTCCACCAAAAATATTCAATTTGAGAAAGCCTAAATGGAAGAGGCCCCCTTTTCAAAATTCCTAAAAATTCTAAGTATTTGCCTTTACTTTTTTCCTTAGTCGGCAAATTCAGGTTTGGCAAACCTTCAATTTATCGATCGACCAATTCACTGATTGGTCGATTCACCGACTAAAGGGACCAAAGCCAAAAAATTTCTCCTAAGGCAAAGAAGGAAACAAAGAAGGATTTTATTAGTGAAATGTTTGGTTCATAGACTCACCATTTCACCAACTTTCGAGTTCACCGATCGAAGAAATCCCTGACAAGAGGTCAAGGCAAAAGGTGCAAGCAAAAGTGGTGAAGGGTTACCTTAGTCGACAAAGTTGAAGTTCAAGGAATTCGCCAATTAAGTAAGAATAGACAAGCAAGAAGCAGCTAAGTAAAATAAAATGATGTTAATTGAAGGAAAGAAAAGATAAAGAGTTTGCCTTTATTGGTAAAACTAAAGGTTCACGAACCTGATAGTTCACCGATTAGAAAATTCACCAACAAAGGAACCAAATGGAGGAGCTAAAGGGTAGAAAGACAAATAAATTAGAAGTCGATCACTCGGTCAGCAAGTTTGCGAAATGCCAAAATTGTTGACAGGTTCATGGTTTTCCAATTTCGTCGATAGGGCGACAGATTGACAAGACGATGGTTCACCAAATGAAGACTTCACTAACTAAAGGGAGAAAAGGTAAGATCAACTAAGTGGTCGGTAGAGTAAAGGTTCGTGAAATAGATGGTTTTCTACCAGTAGGTTTTGTTGACAGAGGAAGCTTCGACAAAAGAAGAAAGAGGTCGATGACCAAGGTGAAAAAAGCAAAGATATGGATGGTTCATGAAAGGAGGGTTTCGTTGACCAAGGCACACTGGAAGAAGATAAGGATAAAGACAAGGAAAGAGAAGGAGAAATTAGAAAATTGGCAAAATTGCAAACTCACTAATCAGTTTGTGATTTCTAAAGTTTACCGATAAGGTGATTTATTGACTAAAGACCCAAAAGGAAAAAAACAAGAGGACTCGGTGGTTCGCCAAATGAAGATTTCATCAGCCAAAGGGGAATAAGAGAAGGAAAGTGAAGAAAGCAAAGGAAAAAGGAGTTCGCTAGAGGCTAAATTCACCAATAAAGGGAAATTCAAATATGCCAAAGGAAAAATTAAAAAGGATAAACACTTTTAAAATGTTGTAAAAACTTGTAAGGCACGTTTTCCTAAGATCACACCACTGTTGCAGAATGAATTAAATACCTGAAAGGCAATGTTGTAGATTAGTCAAATTTAGGTAGTTGAAATAGTTAAATACTTCAATGTGCCAGTACAAACAAGGAACAAAATGAATTTGCAAGTACCATGGAAGGATTTCAGACCTTCCCTCTTCAATGCCCCTAACACCCATGCATGTAGGCAATCTTCTTCTATATCTTTTGCAAACCTGTCAAGGGATGGCCATCGTCCAACCTTGCAAGATTTCCTGATGGGGCCATGAGATGAATCAAATGTAATGTGGGTGCCTGGGCAAAGTGGTTGACCAAAATTTAGTGCATGTAGTTGCGCAACGATTGGAAAAGTTATATACATAAAAAAAGATGTAATTGTTGTTAGTTGTTTTTCTTGGTCGCTACATGAGTAGGGGAATTCATTGCAATTTCAGACCTTGTAATGCATTACAAGAACCAGTTAGATCTGATACATTATGCTTGAAGCTGAGCCTTTGATGTCTTTGATTGTGGTTCACCCATGAATGTAACTGGTTATTTTTTGTCTATCTCTTCTACAGTGAATTCTTCTTCTTTGTAATGGCTATTTAGCCTCTATGATCAATATAATCACTGATATTTTGCCTCTCTTTATGATTATACTTTGTGTTTACTTGAAAAATGTAGGCTTATTCTATATGGATAAAATGGTCCCTCTTGTGGTTACAATTTTCTATTCTAAACCTTTGTTAAAGTTGTAAGTCTTTGTGAATCCATATCATTATTTGAGATCATTACTGTGTTATATCAATCCCAACTAACACTCTAAATTTGGTGCATCACCCCCTTTAAATTTTTGTTTCTTCTTTCTCTTTTCCATGTGAGCATTAGCATTATATTTAGGCATCATTTTCTAGACCTTAAGTAGAAAGAGGAACCAGCCGTCTATGGAGGTTTGGTCTCAATTGCAAGGTCCCACACCTTGAGACCAATCCCATGTTTCACTAAATTTGTTGGAACTACCAAAAGCTTCAACAACAGGGTACAAATTTAGGTGAGAATAGTTTTTGGAATGCTCGGTGGGACTCTTTGTTCTGACTATGAGATGAACTAAGAAATTAGGTGTTGTTCTTAGCTCATTTGATGTTGTGGAAGCACTCAACAAGCACCTGGTGACTCTATTACAAGCACCTGGTGACTCTATTGGTCCAGTACTTGAACCAGTTCAACATTTCATGCCTGGAGTGCAGACCAAAGCTTCTTTAGGTAATTTCCATAGAGCTATCTTTTACTGATTCAAGAAGAAGTAGATTATTGGTGCAAGAGCACCTAGAAAATCATGTTTTCTTTTGTAATAAGGTCTATTGACCAATGCATTTTCATTTCAGTTTGTATCTAGGTTCATTTTGTAAGTCCCAAGTGACTTAGGGGACATTTGCCAATTGTAATTGCATAATGCTAAAATAGCAATAATGCCAAAAATAGGCAGTAGTGTTTCCTAGCCGCTTGGATTGATCTCCTAGCCGCTTGGAGTCAGTTTGGTACTACTGTTTGGTACTACTCTGGGCAAGTTTATAAACCCAAAGGATTGAACCAAATGAAGATATCATTCTTTTTTCATTGTAATTAGATCGAAGAGGAGATTGAATGTAACCGTACATCTTTAAGGAGAAATCAAACTATTTTCTATGTTGTCAATTTGTTTTCCATTCTCTATAAATACGAATTGCATAGTTGTAGGTTTTCTTTCCATTCTGTGTTTTCCCATTGTTGCAAAATGTTGATGTGAAGCATTCCACTAGTGAGATTTCTGTTGAAATTAGTGGAATGGCTTCATTGTACCATATTCGTTTGTTTTCTGTTTTGTTTTCCTGTTCGGTTACACAGAGGGTTCAGACAGTGCGAGGTGCACAGTAGATCACCTAGCATCTCCATGTGCTAGGGTTTGGTGAAGACAGATTGTGCAAGGACGTATAGGAGCATCAGCGTAGAAAACCCTACCATGGCCGATAGTAGTTGTTATGCCGATGACGGTTGTATCAGTGTATCGGTGAAGTTAATCTTACCGTGGCTGATGAGAAGAGTCTGGGCGACAAATATGGTCTGAAAGTATATCGGAGTGATCAGTGTGTATCAATAGAGTGGCTCTCAAGCTCGCTGATAGTGAAGGTCATACTAACGGCTGAAGTATATCGGTGTATCGGAAGAATGGTTATTGAGGCTGCCGATGGTAAATGGTCTTGCCGATAGCAAATTCAAAGGGTTTGACGGGGTCAAAGGGATCTAAAAGTTGATAAGTGTAGGTTTTCACTATGTGCTCTGCATCATTTTGGTATAAGAGCCAACGAAAGGTCTGGAGAAGTGTTGGCATTATCTGTGAATGTTTATGTCAGATAGAGAAAGCAAAGAAGGGGCTAGTGATATGCTTCCAAAGGGAATGACCACCAAAGTGGTCAAGAAATTCAAGATGGAGGAGATGATCAAGACTGGAGTCAAGGAAGCACTCCAGGCTGAGTTAAAGACCTTAGGAAAAGGCAGGAAATTAGACAAGGAGTTCAATGAAGAAGACGGATATGGGGAAGAGGAAACAACCCCAGAACATACAAGTATATTTGTACACCAGAAATAATTTCTAGAGGCCATAAAATCACTCAGTAAGGAGTTGTCTGAATCAAGAATGGAGATTCTAATGTTCAGCGGAAAGATGGACGCAGAAGAAATCATCGAATGGATTGAGGCTTTAAACAATTACTTCGAGTACAAGGAGGTACCAGAGAATAGAAGAGTCAAGTTTACAAAGATGAAATTGAAGGGTGCTACACTCACGTGGTGGAACTACACCCAGGGGGAAAGGGTGAAGAGTGGCAAGAGCATGATCTCATCCTGGAGTCAGATGGTAGAGAGGATCAAGGCTCAGTTCCTACTAGCGGATTATGAAGTGCAGATATATAGAAAAATGCAGAACCTCAGGCAGAAGGATATGGATGTATCCACCTATACTGAGGAATTTCATAAATTGTCTCTAAGGTGTGGACATGCTAAGAATGAGAAAGGAAGAGTTACCAGGTACATTAATGGCCTGAAGTATAGTATACAAGATGAGATTACCATCTTGACACTAGAAATCATGGACAAGTGTTTCCAAGTGACACTGAGAGTAGAAGAGAAATTGAAAAGAAAAGGAGAACAACATAATAGAGGCAGAGGTGGAAGGAATTTTAGAGGAGAAATAGCTTTGGTGGAAGAAATCAGTTCCAGAAGACTCAAGGGGAGTCCAGTCAACAAGAACACAGTGGAGAATCTGGTTCTAGAGAGGGTTTCAGAGGAAGGAGACCCAATGGGAGAGGCAGATTTGGTGGACCAGGCAGAGGTCCTAACATCTTCATGGGAAGATGTTATAATTGTAACCAAATTGGGCACACAACAGGCAGGTGCATGGAGAAAGCCTCAAGCTCTCATGGTGGAGAGAGAAGGAGCCAGCTGGTTCAAGAGGAAGATTGTCAATGTGAACTCACCTATGGGAAGCACAGCTCCAGGACAAGATGGAGAGAGTCTCATGATGAGAAGAACAATGTTGAAGGTACCACAGAACAAGGAACTACCCCAGAGGAAGACACTGTTCAGAACTTTTTGTAAAGTTTCTGACAAAAGGTGTAAGGTAATTGTTGATTCTGGCTCAACTGAAAATTTAGTCTCAGTAGAAAAGGTAGAGAAACTAACTTTGAAAAGATTGCCACATGTTAGTCCATACAAAGTGTCATGGCTAAACAAAGGGCAGCAAGTCTTGGTTGATGAACAAGCTTGGGTAGAATTTTAGATAGGGGAATATGGGGATAAACTTTTGTGTGATATAATTCCCGTGGATGCATGCCATTTACTGTTAGGTAGACCTTGGCAGTATGATGTACAAGCCCAGCATGATGGTAAGTCAAATTCCTTTGTGATCACTAAGAATGGTAGACAATATAAGATAGATCCTTTACTAGAAGAGGGTGTAGACAAGAATGTAGGCTCAAGTATCATGTTAATGAGTGGGAAAGAGTTTCTCCATACTCTAAAAGAAGAGGGAACCCAGGGGTATGCTCTAATTTTGAAACCTAAAGACAATTGTTATATCCTAAAGACAATTTATAGATTTATCCATTCTTATATATGTTGTGTTCTTTTTCTATCTTATCCCTCTCTACTATCCTTCCTACTCTCTCTTTCTATGTATCATCCTTTTAATTTAGTACTCTCTTATTTCTAATTGCCTTTGTGTTTATTTGATTTGATCTAATATTTCTACTTATGCATTTACTTACTTTTTCTTTCTTCTTTTTATCTATCTGCTTACTTTCCATATATGGAACTCCTCCCATTCTCTCTCCTATACTACTTATTGTATGACTTGTAACCTTATCTGCTACATGTCTTATCTATATACATATATCCTTCGATTCTCTTTTCTTGCATTTAGTAATTCTATCATACGTATCATCTGTTTCTTGTTACACCTCTACTCACCTTATTTCTACACATCTTAGGTTTTACTTTCTATTGTTTATTTTTATTTACTTTATATTTTTTCTCATCTATCTAGTCACCGTGGTCAACATACTTTCCTTTATCTAACTTATCTATTATTTGTTTATGCATTTTATTTCCTTTTTCTGCTTCTTTTTCCTTTATTGGTCTATCTCCCCTCATGTTAAACTCCGTGCCAATACTCCCCTCTCTCTTTATAAGCAACCATATCTGCAATTACAACTTACTTATTCTCTTCTCTTCATCCTGATGATGGATCACGGAGTGTGATCCGAAACATCGATCTAAAAAAAAGCTATACACAGTCTAATCCAGAAGCACACATTACTAACCTAAAGACAATTCTGACTTGTCTAAAAACAACAAGGAAAATGTCCCTAAGGAAGTGCAGGAATTGTTAAACAAATATAAGGGTATCATGGTGGAGAATATGCCTAATGTACTACCCCCTGTGAGAGACATAAGTCATTAGATTAACTTCATCCTAGGATCCACATTGCCAAATAAACCAGCTTATAAAATGACACCTAATCAGAATGAGGAGATTGCTAAACAAGTACAAGAACTGTTGGATAAAGGCCTGGTGAGGAAAAGTCTTAGTTCATGTGCTGTACCCACAGTTTTAGCTCCCAAGAAGGATGGAAAATGGAGGTTATGTACTGATTCGAGAGCCATAAATAAGATCACCATTAGATATAGGTTTCCAATGCCCAGAATAGAGGACCTCATGGATTGTTTGGGAGGAGCTCAGTATTTTTCTAAAATTGATCTCAAGAGTGGATACCATCAGATTAGGATTAGATAAGGGGATGAATGGAAGATAGCCTTTAAGACTAATGAAGGTCTTTATGAGTGGCCGGTGATGCCATTTGGTCTATCCAATGCTCCTAGTACTCTCATACATCTAATGAATGAGGTATTGAAAGATTTTATTGGTAAATTTGTTGTTGTCTATCTTGACGATATTCTGGTTTTCAGTAGGACAAAAAAAGAACATTTGCATCATTTGGAACAGGTGTTGAAGAAGCTGCATGAGGAGAAACTAATGATCAATATGGAGAAGAGTGTCTTCATGAAGGAATAACTCACATACCTTGGATTTGTGATATCCTAGGGCAGTTTGAAAATGGATCTAGAGAAGGTAAATGCTATTATGTCTTGGCCAGCACCTAAAATAGTAAGTGATATAAGGAGTTTTCATGGGTTAGCAACTTTTTATAGGAAATTCATAAGAGGATTCAGTCATATTTGTGCACCCATTCTAGATACCATAAAAGGAGGACAAAAATGTAAGTTGGTTTGGAATAGAGCAGCTGATGAGTCTTTTGAGATTCTCAAGCAGAAAATAGCAGAGAAACCCATTTTGGTTTTCCCTAATTTTAATAAGTTGTTTACTGTGGAATGTGATGCTAGTAACCTTGTCATTGGTGCTGTCTTGAGTCAGGAAGTCAAATCTATTGCTTTCTTTAGTGAAAAGCTGAATGATGCTAAACGAAAGTATTCCACATATGATCTAGAGTTGTATGCAATGGTCCAAGCATTGAAAAAATGGAGACATTATCTCTTGCCCAAGGAATTCATTATTTATACTGACAATCATGCTTTGAGTTCTTTGAATTCACAGGAGAAACTAAATCACAGGCATATGAAGTGGGTCAAACAACTCCAGGTGTATACTTTTTCCATCAAACATAAGAAGGGACAAGCCAACAAGGTGGCAGATGCTCTGAGCAGAAGAGTGTGCACTACGCAGGAAATCCAGTTGCAAAGTGTGGGAGTGGATTCCCTCAAGAATATGTTCCAGGATGATGAGGACCTCAAGGAGATATATGCAGTTTGTTCACAATTTTTAGATTCCTATCATTCTAATTTTTCTAAATTTTTGCTACAGCAGGGGTTACTATTTAAAGGCAACCAGTTGTGTGTGCCTAAGTGTTCCATGAGGGAGAACATCATAAAAGAGAAACATTGTAGTAGTCTTGGAGGTCATTTTGGACTGGACGAGACATTGGAGCAAGTGAGAAGGTTTTACTTCTAGCCTAAGATGCAAATAGATGTCAGAAAATTTGTAGACAGTTGTCACATTTGCCAGAGAGCCAAAGGGACTTCATCCAATGCCAGTCTCTATCAACCACTTCCAATTCCTCAAAGGCCATGGGAGTGTATAAGTATGGATTTTGTTTTGGGTCTTCCCCGGACTTAAAGAGGTTTCGACAGTGTATTTGTTGTCGTTGATAGATTTAGTAAAATGGCTCATTTTGTGCCATGCACATGTACCAATGATGCTTCACACATTGCTGGTCTGTTCTTTTAGGAGATAGTTCAAATTCATGGTTTGCCATTGAATATTGTCACTAACAAAGATCCCAAGTTTGTGGGACATTTTTGGCGTACATTGTGGAAGAAATTGGGCACTCAATTATCTTTCACGTCAGCCTATCACCCTCAGACGAATGGACAAACTGAGGTCGTGAATAGATCACTGGGTAATCTTTTGAGATGTTTGACCAAACAACATGGAGAAGCATGGGATATGATCATCCCACAAGAAGAGTTTGCATATAATGATTCTGTTAATAGGAGCATAGGAAAGAGTCCTTTTGAAGTTGTATATGGACTTCATCCTAGGGGAATTTTGGAGCTCAGGGATCTCCAGAACATGGAGAAAAGAAGTGCACAAGGAGAAGATTTTGCATTCAGCATGAAGGATATCCATGATGTTGTAAGGGAAACTATCCAGAAGAACACATGGAAATACAAAGAGAGAGCTGATTAGAAGAAAAGGGATGTCCAATACAAAGTTGGGGATCTAGTAATGGCATATCTGAAGAAGGAAAGACTTTCGAAGGGGCAACCCACAAAGCTTCTTACGAAGAAGATAGGTCCATGCAAGATTGTACACAAATTTGGGCCTAATGCATACGAAATTGAACTTCCTCCAGGTTTAGCAATATCACCCATTTTCAATGTGTTAGAACAGTTTCCATTCAGGGGAGATAATGATACAGATTCAGAAGTGACAGGAGCAGGGGATGCAGAATGGATTTTTGATCTTCGTACAACTAGAATGTATTTTGGACACCAAAGTTCAGAAGAAGACCAGACATAAAACCTACAAGTAGTATCTGGTCAAATGGCATGGTTTGCCTGATGAGGATGCTACCTGGATGAGTGAGGAAGACATCATCAAGCATGGGGTTACTATTTTAGACTTGGTTCCTTAAGGGACTTGAGTTCTTTTCAGCCCCAAAAGTATGGTGCAGGAGCACCTAGAAAATCACGTTTTCTTTTGTAATAAGGTCTATTGACCAATGCATTTTCATTTTAGTTTGTGTCTAGGTTCATTTTGTAAGTCCCAAGTGACTTAGGGGATATTTGTCAATTGTAATCGCATAATGCTAAAAATAGCAATAATGCCAAAAATAGGCAGTAGTGTTTCCTAGCCGCTTGGAGTTAGTTTGGTACTACTCTGGGCGAGTTTATAAACCTAGAGGATAGAACCAAATGAAGATATCATTCTTTTTTCATTGTAATCATATCGAAGAGGAGATTGAATGTAACTGTGCATCTTTAAGGAGAAATAGAACTATTTTATGTGCTGTCAATTTGTTTTCCATTCTTTGTAAATATGAATTGCATAGTTGTACGTTTCCTTTCCATTCTATGTTTTCCCATTGTTACAAAATGTCGATTTGAAGCATTCCACTGGTGAGATTTCTGTCGAAATTAGTGGAATGGCTTCATTGTACCATATTCATTTGTTTTTTGTTTTGTTTTCCTGTTCAATGGCGTGAAGGGTTCAGACGGTGCGAGGTACACAATAGATTGCCTAGAATCTCCATGTGCTAGGGTTTGGTGAAGGAAGACTATGCAACGGTGTATAGGAGCATCAGCGTAGAAAACCCTACCGTGGCTAATAGTAGTTGTTATGTCGACGAAGGTTGTATTGGTGTAACGACGAAGTTAATCTTACCGTGGCTGATGAGAAGAGTCTAGGTGACAAATATGGTCCGAAAGTATATCGGAGTGATCAATGTGTATCGGCGGAGTGGCTCTCAAGCTCGCCGATAGTGAAGGTCATATTGACGGTTGAACTATATTGACGTATCAGAAGAATGGTTATTGAGGCTGCCAATGGTAAATGGTCTTGTCGATAGCGAATTCAAAGGGTTCAACAGGGTCAAAGGGATCTAAAAGTTGATAAGTGTAGGTTTCCATTGTGTGCTCTGCATCAATTATCTAGGTCCCTTGTGAGAGAGAATAGGAGTGTTGTTCCATCTCCTTCAAGAGCTCAACCCACTCCCCTCCAATTAGATTTCAGTATTCTAGGAGAAGCTTACATATACCCATAATCAGTTTGAATATCCCCAACATGGAAAGAAACCTTCCTTTTGTCACCTTCAATGGGTGAAGCCCTCTCAACCTAGCACAATATGATGATATCCCTACCTTAGCTATGAAAGCAATGCCATTTTTTAATGGTGAAAACTCTACCACACCTGCCGAACATATCCAAGATATTGCTAGTGTGTGTTTTGTCCATAATGTCACAACAAACAATGTTGCTGTGAGACTTCTTTCTTCCTCCTTCAAACGAAAAGCACTCTAGTGGTATAGAGGTCTACCATCTAATTCCATCCATAACTGGGATAACTTGGGAATAAGACTTTGCCAACACTTTGAAGATAAGAGTGACCACCTGTCTCTGATGGAGCAATTAGCAACATTCAAAAGGGCTCCGCATGAATTCATGGTGGACTTCAACTATAGATTTTGGAAGACATGGGATAGGATTCCATTGTTGGTGAAGCCCTATCCTAATATTGCCTTTATATATTATTTGAGGTCATTAAAAAGTGATATTGCTGTAATGATTCAATCTATGAGAGGGACCGTGTTACAGGTGCATATGCCATAGCAATAAGGGCAGAGAATTATCTGATTCAAGTTGGGAGGATCACTCCAAGGTTCCCAATGCCCTTATTTCTAGACATGTTGAGCATTCAGCTTGTTGTGGCACCAATACCTATGACAATTAGCCTTGTCACTTCTTTGATTATGTCTGTAATTAAAAAAGTAGATGGGCAAGATGATCTGATTAGAAAACTGACCAATAAAGTAATAGCAATGGAGAGACAACTGGCCCAATCCAATAGATCGTATCAGTCCTCTAATCAGACATATTAGCATAACAGACCGTCATATCAAGGTAATGTGCAAAGATAGAATCAACCTAGTTATATCAGGCCCCTAAATACTATTAATCCCTACGCTACAAACACCTATGGACCTCTTGTGCCCATACATAACAACATGGCTTAGGACAACGATTGGTCTATCCATGCAATCAACCCCATGATCAGAATTTGTGCCAAAGCGTACAGTTTAGTCAAGCTTTCATAATGTAAAGCCAATCAGTCCTCTCAGAACAACAAGTCAGTTCTAGCCAAGAGATGGTGGGAGGGCAGGAACAAATACAAAATAATTCTACCTTGATGAATTGGACACATGATGATTTCTATGGTGTTAATCAAGGTACAAGTCCAATATCATTGAACACAAGAGTCAAAAGAAGAGCCACTGAGGATGCATCAGTCCCTATAGTTGGCCAAATTTCTACCTCTCGTGCATCCCCAGTGGCCACAAGCAAAGGTGCAGCGGGAAAAATCCCTTCACCATAGACTAATCAGGCTACTAATAAAATAAATCTAATATTGGAACAACAGACCCAAGCTATTCAACAGGCAAAAGTTGACTCTATTGTTGCAGGGACTTCCCAGAAGGTTAGCCATACTCCCTTCAACATAGGTGATTAGATGAAAAAGACTAACCTAAGCGTTACTATGTGGTATGCCATGTTGATTCCATCACAAAGGGATTTGTTACAAGAGGCTTTAACAAGCTTTAGTAAACTTGTAGGAACAACGAAGGAAAAAATTGCCGCTCCAAAAAACCTATGCCAATAAAAAGAGGAGGCAAGCACAAGTAAATTTAGTAAGCCCCCTCCTTTCTATGTTTTCCTAATCATTGGTGAAAAATTGTTACATAATGGCATGATAGATTCTAGGGTGGTTAGCTCAGTGATGCCTAAGGAAACAACTAATAGGTTGGGCATTAAGTATGAACCTGTAACAAAGGGGGTTGTGCAATTCGATGGCATTGTTGTTAATACATTTGGGATAGTTAAGGATTTGAAGCTTACCCTACATGCATGCCTTGGCTACTCTGTTTTGTAAGATATTTCAGTCATTGACCTCCCTACATATTTTGGTATATGCCTATATAGAGATTTCACTACTAAAATAGGTAGGTACCTATCTTCTGATTGGTCCTGTTGTGATGTTCACAACACACCCCATTTTACTCCTTAGCAAAATGAGGACCCCTGCTGTGGCTATTGCTTTTGCTTGTGTGTGTTGTTCTGCTTGGTGGTAAAGGGAAAAGGAGAGTGAAAGTACAAACCTTGTTGAAAATAGAAAATAAATTGCATTAAGTACCAAGTCAGAGTATGGGTGAATTCCTTGTTGAAAATGAATAGGGGTTGCTTTTTGAACCATATTAAAATTCCCTATATTTTGCAAGTTATGTCTGTTTTTGGTAAATGCACTCTGGAATGGTTTGTCTATTTGTATATACAAAGTTATTTGTATGTACAGGTCACCCATATACAAAGTCCTTTGTATATCAGGTCATTGTATGTTGATATACAAGGCTGTTTGTATATTGGGTTTATATACATTCTTTACTTGTATGCAATTCCGCTATGTTCAATTCATATATACAAGTCATGGACCTGAAAAGTTATAAAATGGGATAAAACCATCGTATGCTTTGTGTGTTGTATGTATCCTACATACAAAGCTGAGATACAAAGTCACATACATTGCATTATACATTGGGCGGAACTGAAAGGTTATTAAAGTTGGTTAAGTCGTTGTATGTTTCGTGCCTTGTATGTATGTTCCGATACATGCATTTCATTATACATACAAGTAGCGGAACTCAAAATAGATTAAAGTTCGGTTAATACAATGTATCTTTACTTAATGTATATCTGATATACATTGCGCATATAAATGTCCTGGAACTAGCAGTGAAGTAAGCTGTGGTTTAGGAAAGGGTTGAAGTCCGAGTCACATACAAAAGAGCGTTGTATGCATCACATGGTCTTCGGTATGACTTTTGCTATCGGCGGAGTTTGGTTTGGTCTATTTAATGGTCGATGTTTTGCTGATGGAATTGTTATCGATGTAACTATTGGCTATCGGCTAAGCTTTAAAGTGTCTCCCCGACCGTTGTGGTTTCGCTGATAAAATGGTGACCGGCCTAACTTGGGCTATCAATTTTTGATGGAGTTTTTACTCCGATGGTTCTGGTTACGCCGATGGGCAATATACAAATGAACAAGATGCAAGTTAAAAGTGCAAGCCGGATTTGAAGGGAAATTTAAATACAGTTAATTCGTTGTATGATTTAATGCTTGTATGTTCACAGTATACAAGCCGATATATAAAGGGATTGAGCATGCGATATACAAGGAAAAAGGTGGGAAAGCAAAGCGATAGGATTTTTGAAGCTTTTTTGGAGCCTGATGTATATTTTTGGTCAACGGTGGTTGACATGACCATTTTTTGATGTTGTATATGCATTTGGATGTGTGATTTTCATGGATTCATGACCCGATATCTATGTTTGCATTTCAGCCTGATTTAATGTAATTTTTATCTTCCTGCTAGTTTATTAAATGATGATGCTTAACTTCTGTCTGTTGGCTACAAGTACGTAGGTTTATTGGTGAAAAGCCATCGTGGTTAAGAAGATAAAGTGAAGCAGTCGTCGGCCAGAAAGACGCGATCGATGTGAAATCCATTAATCGACTTGATTGCGAGAGTCTTGCCGATGACAGGGAAATGCAAGCCGATGGGAATTACATCGGCCAGAAAGATGAGATCGATATGAAATCATGGGATCGACCCGACAGAGGGAAGTCACGCTGATGATGAAGATATACAAGGGGCTTAAAGGTACCAACACTACAACTGAAGATCAAGTTGATGGCGCATTGACTGCTGCAATTAAGGCCAACCTAACATTCTGACCAGGCAGTGAATTGGATCACAAAAGATCATAAAAACAATACGAGGAGTAGGGGCTTTCAATGTTAAGGAGATTGCAGGTGGAAACATTATTGTTAGAGCAGTGCTCAATATGGGTATGCTGATCAAGTTTTTGGCGGTATTTGTTTTCCACCGGTGGATGCTGCACTTGAGGTGTGGACCGTTGATTAGCTAGGGTTTTTTGGGGATTGTATTGGGGATAACCAGAGATATACTGAGCCCCTTTACTCTGCAAAAAAAAAAGGAGGCCAATCATAAAAAATCAGACCAAGCCAACTTCATGTAGGAGATCAGATTACTGAGACTAATGGGGACTAAATTGTTCAAATGTCAAGGTTCTTTCCTCAGATCATTGTAAATGTACCTATTCTAAAGCATACTAAATGGAGATGAAGCTTTAGATTACATCCTGATTGTAAACTTTACGTAATCTTCAAGTTGATTTCTAGATATGTAATGGTGAATCCTGTGTTCAAATAGAAGCGCTTTCATTTTATTGCATGTTGTCAACTTTTCCTTTGAAGATTTGCACTGGATCATGCGGATTTGTGGAATGTCCTGGTGAAGTATGATTCTAGTTTTCTTCTCTTCATTGCTATATCGAAACATGTATGTGGATCAGTGATCTCAGTCAAGTAATTTTGGGAATCTCATTCTCTAACCTTTTTTTTTAATTTTTTAATTTCATTGAATCACTTCCATAACTACGAACCATGATAAATAATAAGCAGAACAGAGAAATATGTTGATATCTCGTAGATAATTGAATACCATTAGCATATTTGAATTAAATGCATGTAGAGTTGAAAGTATCATGCAAAGAATTACAACTAATGGTAGAAATCATGCAAATATCAAACTGTAGGCACATTATTTGAGTAAATTCATAGTGCAGAGGTAGAATTGTTGGAGACTTATGTAGAGCAGACATAAAGGACAACATATTTGGAATAATACTGATGAACTTTGTAGAAATTACTGAAGAACGTAAGGCCCCTAAATGATTAATAACAACACACACATCAACCACTGAGTAACGTCAGTAGATTATGAACTAGTCAACGGAGACTTGGGATCATTAATTCTTTGAATTCATCATATCTTTCAAGATAAATAAGGGTTGTTGTGTAACTTTTATTTGTGTGTTTGTGTGTGACTAACATCACCATCAACAGAACTAGTGCTAGAAGGAGGGCCTTAACAAGGAATATGTGGATTTCTGCAAATGTTGTATAAACATTTCATCATCTATGTTGAATATCTACAATTATCTCTTATCTGAGAGGTTTTGGCTATATCTTTGCAAAGATCTAGCCAAAGCTTCAACGATTTGTTTGATTTTTTGAGCTTTCAAGTTTTATTCTGAGATATGATAGATCTCGTTAAAATTGCAAAAATCCTAAAAATTGAAAATAGGGTCTCATTTTGATGGATGCATATGAGGACAATTTCCAAGTTAATATTCCTTTATTTCAGGAAACTTTGAATAGGCAGCTTTATCCTTACAGTTTATCTAACTTTGGTTTATCCAGTTGTTGCAGGATACACCAGACTGTAAAGCATAGTGAAATTAATTGTCTAACTTTTCTTACAAGGTTGGATTTATATTTGAAAGGACTAATATTTTTTTTAGATGTGACCAGGGCTGAAGTCTGGTAGGAAAATGAAGAAATTCTGGAACAGCAAGAAGAGACAACACCCGTAGTCAAGAGTTGTCTAGAAAATACAATAGCAGAATCTGTTCTAGAAGGAAATGATAGTAAAACATCTTTCCTTGCGTCATTTTATGGTGACATTGATAGGAGTTCTTCAAAAGGGGAGTGCTGGTATAAATCTGTCAAAATTTGTAGAGAAGAAACCACTTGTCAGGATAAAGTCTTTGATTCTGATCCTAATACTTTTGATAAGGATAGTGAAACATCTTTCCTTGAGTCATTTTACGGTGAGAATAGGCATTCTCTACTTAATAATATGGATGAGGCAGAGTGCAGGTACGAGTCTTTTGAAAATCATAGAGAAGAAAGTGCTTCTTGTTTCACGTCATCAGAAAATCAACAAGAAAGGTTTGATGAGGGGGAAGATAAATGTGAAATTGATCTTGATACACTAGACAAATATATTGAATTATTAAATGCTTGTCAGGATGATGTTTCTGGATTTGAATTTAGCAGTTTCGATAGAGATGAGTTGATAAAGAGGTGTAAATGGGTAGTAGAACAATTTAAACACACCATTGTTGATGAAGTTCCTATTATAGAAACTAATGGAGTCATAGAAAAGGAAATAAATGTTAATTTACTACCTAACTTATTTAAATTGAATGATCAAATGCAAGAATGTTGCAGGTCAATGGAACCAGATGCTCTACTGGATGGTAGAAGTGAAATACTTGATGAACAATTCAAGAAAGTTGAAGATTCAGAAAATTTTGGAGTTGTGCATGATCAGATACCAGTCCAATGTCATTTTGAAAATAAAACAGGGGAGTATTCCTATCAGTCAAAAGTTGTCTCACCTTTACCTTCAAATGATTTAGAAATGATAAATTTCTGTATATTAGATTATGATGATGAAGATACTCGTTTAGATGTTGATGTGCAGAGAATTGAAGAGAACATTGAGACGTTTCCTGAACTTGAGGATAAACTAAACATCCAGAATGAAGGAACAAAGCTGGATAAGGATGAAGAAATAATCCATCAAGAGCCATACATCCTTCAATTCGAAGTGAGACCAGACAGTGAGCCAAGCAATAAAAATGTAGAGTCAAATGGAAGACCAGCTGTCAACAAACAAGCATGTCCTACAGAGCTAGAAATACACCAGGTTGTATTTTTCCCTTCCACAGTGAATAATGTTGAATACTATTTTGATTATGGAAATTCAAGAGATAAGACATGTATATGGATTAACCATGAACATGATGAGCTTCCTCAGTTGCTAATCATAAAGAGTTATTCTGTTAAACATAGTGAATTTAGAATACAAGAATATTTTTCAGAATACAAAGATGAATTTGCTAGGATCAGAACCATAACTAATGCCCTGATGCTTTTACACAATCTAAGGAAATATGCAAATACAGGTGTCTTTGGGTCTTTTCCTGGGTTTTGTTTGCCTTGTAGTGTCTTGTACAGTGTGGTAGAGTAGTTGTTTTGTTTCTTTTCTTTGCTTTCTTGTCTTGCTTTCTGTTGTTTCCTTTCGTAGGTTAGTTGTTTGTACAGTCCATTTGTTTTGTTTGCTTTGTTGTGTTTCCTCAGCAAGGATGTTTATTTTGATTTAGAGTATGGAGCAGACTGACAACCATTGAAAACAATGAAAAATTTAGATCATTCAGGTTAATTATTTGAAATTTATGCATAACTTGTTGTGACTGTCATGAATGTAGAAAGTTGTTTGACTTGTGAAATTTTGTATTCAATAACTATGGGTTGAGTATTCAAGGAATGTTTCTCACAATGACACACCTAAAATCCTTGGGTTTGTTGAACATACCAATATAGATATTAGGTGAAAAAACAGAGGTCACCCTTGCTACCATTACAATTCTCAGCTTAATTTCAACAAGTATTCATTCCTTGCATCATGAAGTTATAATTGCAATATGTTATGAAATATCTATTAAATATAAACTAAATAAAATAATAAAATGGATTTTACTGAAAATCCAGGTTAATCCATCTAAGTAACTATATCGGGGCTATAGACGCTTGCTGGCAGTCGGGCTCTATTTAGGAGAATTGTAACGATAACCTTGTCGGGGCTATGGATGCCTACTGGCAGCAAGGCTCTATTCGGTCGGTTATGAGGGAATGACATCAACCATGTAGGATAATATTAGTCACTAGTTTGTTCAACTAATTTTCAAGATGAGGATAATTAATCACGTGCACCCACTTAAATTGAATTGGAAAATTCGTGCACCTTATTGAATACATGGAGTCTCAAGTTAGATAATGATTTGCAGAAAAGATAGTTGGAAGTTATGAATTTATTTCACTTACTTTTCTTTGATAGTTTTTGAATTTGATTGTTTTGTTTGGTTGCTAGTTGTTGTGATGTTCACAACACGCCCCATTTTACTCCTTAGCAAAATGAGGACCCCTACTGTCGCTGTTGCTTTTGCTTGTGTGTGTGTTGTTCTGCTTGGTGGTAAAGGGAAAAGGAGAGTGAAAGTACAAACCTTGTTGAAAATAGAAAATAAATTGCATTAAGTACCAGGTTAGAGTATGGGTGAATTCCTTGTTGAAAATGAATAGGGGTTGCTTTTTGAACCATATTAAAATTCCCTGTATTTTGCAAGTTATGTCTGTTTTTGGTAAATGCACTCTAGAATGGTTTGTCTATTTGTATATACAAAGCTGTTTGTATGTACAGGTTGCCCATATACAAAGTCCTTTGTATATCGGGTCATTATATATGATATACAAGGCTGTTTGTATATCAGGTTTATATACATTCTTTACTTGTATGCATTTTTGCTATGTTCAATTCATACATACAAGCCATGGACCTGAAAAGTTATAAAATGGGATAAAACTGTCGTATGCTTTGTGCGTTGTATGCATCCTACATACAAATCCGAGATACAAAGTCACATACATTGCATTATATATTGGGCGGAACCAAAAGGTTATTAAAGTTGGTTAAGTCGTTGTATGTTTCGTGCCTTGTAAGTATGTTCCGATACATGCATTTCATTATACATACAAGTAGCCAAACTCAAAACAGATTAAAGTTCAGTTAATACAATGTATCTTTATTTAATGTATATTCGATATACATTGCGCATATACATGTCCCGGAACCAACAGTGAAGTAAGCTGTGGTTTATGAAAGGGTAAAAGTCTGAGTCACATACAAAAGAGTGTTGTATGCATCGCATGGTCTTCGGTATGACTTTTGCTATCGGCGGAGTTTGGTTTGGTCTGTCCGATGGTCGGTGTTTTTCTGATGGAATTGTTATCAATGTAACTATTGGCTATCAGCTAAGATTTAAAGTGTCTCCCCAACCGTTGTGGTTTCACCGATCAAATGGTGACCGGCCTAACTTGGGTTATCAGTTTTCGATGGATTTTTTACTCCGATGGTTCTAGTTACGCCGATGGGAGATATACAAATGAACAAGATGCAAGTTAAAAGTGCAAGTCAGATTTGAAGGGAAATTTAAATACGGTTAATTCGTTGTATGATTTAATGCTTGTATGTTCACAGTATACAAGCCGATATACAAAGGGATTGAGCATGCAATATACAAGGAAAAAGGTAGGAAAGCAAAGCGATAGGATTTTTGAAGCTGTTTTGGAGCCTGATGCATGTTTTTGGTCAACGGTGGTTGACCTGACCATTTTTTGACGTTGTATATATATAGATTTTCATGGATTCATGACCCGATATCTGTGTTTGCATTTCAGCCTGATTTAATGTAATTTTTATCTTCCTTCTAGTTTATTAAATGATGATGCTTAACTTCTATTTGTTGGCTACAGGTACCCAGGTTTATTGGTGAAAAGCCGTCGCGGTTAAGAAGATAAAGTGAAGCAGTCATCGGCCAGAAAGACACAATCGATGTGAAATCCATTCATCGACTCGACTGCGAGAGTCTTGCCAATGACAGGGAAATGCAAGTTGATGGGAATTACATCGGCCAGAAAGATGAGATCGGTATGAAATCATGGGATCGACCTGACAGAGGGAAGTCACGCTGATGATGAAGATATACAAGGGGTTTAAAGGTGCCAACACTACAACTGAAGACCGAGTTGATGGCACATTGACTGCTACAATTAAGGCCAACCTAACATTCTGACCAGGTGGCGGATTGGATCACAAAAGATCGCAAACATAGTAGGAGGAGTAGGGGCTTTCAATGTTAAGGAGATTGTAGGTGGAAACATTATTGTTAGAGCGGCGCTCGGTATGGGTATGTTGCTCAGGTTTTTGGTAAGATTTGTTTTCCACCGGTGGATGCTGTACTTGAGGTGTAGACCGTTGATTAGCTAGGGTTTTTTGGGGATTGTATTGGGGATAACCAAAGATATATACTGAGCCCCTTTACTCTGCAAAAAAAAAAGGAGGTCAATCATAAAAAATCGGACCAAGCCAATTTCATGTAGGAGATCAGATTACTGAGACTAATGGGGACTAAATTGTTGAAATGTCAAGGTTCTTTCCTCAGATCATTGTAAATTTACCTGTTCTAAAACATACTGAATGGAGATGAAGCTTCAGATTACATCCTGATTGTAAACTTTACGTAATCTTCAAGTTGATTTCTGGATATGTAATGGTGAATCCTGTGTTCAAATAGAAGCACTTTCATTTTATTGCATGTTGTCAACTTTTCCTTTGAAGATTTGCACTGGATGTGCGGATTTGTGGAATGTCCTGGTGAAGTATGATTCTAGTTTTCTTCTCTTCATTGCTGTATCAGAACATGTATGTGGATCAGTGATCTCAGTCAAGTAATTTTGGGAATCTCATTCTCTAACCTTTTTTCTCATTTTTTAATTTCATTGAATCACTTCCATAACTGTGAACCATGATAAATAATAAGCAGAACAGAGAAATATGCTGACATCTCGTAGATAACTGAATACCATTAGCATATTTGAACTAAATGCATGTAGAGTTGAAAATATCATGCAAAGAATTACAACTAATGGTAGAAATCATGCAAATATCAAACTGTAGGCATATTATTTGAGTAAATTCATAGTGCATAGGTAGAATTGTTGGAGACTTATGTAGAGCAGACATAAAGGACAACATATTTGGAAGAATACTGATGAACTTTGTAGAAATTACTAAAGAACGTAAGGCCCCCGAATGATTAACAGAAACACACATATCAACCACTGAGTAACATCAATAGATTATGAACTAATCAACGGAGACTTGGGATCATGAATTCTTTGAATTCATTGTATCTTTCAAGATAAATAAGGGTTGTGTAACTTTTATTTGTGTGTTTATGTGTGACTAACATCACCATCAACATGCCCCACATGTTATTTAGAACTAGGTATGGCACTAAGGTGACCATTAAGGCTGAACCAATATCCAATGATCACATAGAGCCTTATTCTCCTACACCTTTGAACATGAACTGCACAATCCATGATCCATAAGAGGAGAATAACAATATCCATGAGGCCACCACACCCATGGAAGAAATCCCTAATATAATGCTTGATGAATGGGCAAATTATTTTCAATTTGATACTCCTGATCATATAGAAGACACAAGGCTGGGTTCTTATTGCATCCATGAAGAAGATGCCATCATCCCTAACCTTGAAAATTCAACAGAAGATCCAAGTGGGATATGGCAATTATATTTTTATGGCTCCAAAAGTAAAAATGGAGCAAGTGTTGGGGTTGTGCTGATTTCACCCCAAAAGGAAAATTATTTCTCTACTTTTAGATTATAGTTCAGTTGTACCGATAATGTGGCTGAGTATGAAGCTTTAATTTAGGGTGTGTAGCTGGCACAAAAGAGGGGAATAAAAATTTCACAAGCATTTGGTAACAGTGAGCTTGTTGTTCACCAAATCATATCAAAAAGTGCTTCAAGGAATTGTTGCACTTGTGTTTTCTTTGATGTCAATAGTGTGAGATTCAAGTATGTTGTCAGTGGTGTTAGAATGTAGAGGGTCAGAAGTGAAGTGAACAAGAGGTAGTGTTAAAAGAAGTCTATGGAAATGTAATCAGAGAAGAAGACGAAAGAAGATAGATCAGAGAAGTTGTGATGAGAAGGGTAAGGTAATGAATGTCATCAATATCTCCTGAAGTTGTATACACAAAGAGTGTGCTAACATGAAGATTCTTGCTTTGAGAAAAAAGTTTGTTGTTGTATGAAGTTGAGAATGAATTCTCTAATGTGGTAAATATTGCATTCATCATTTCTTGAGAAAAGCATTGCTTTAGTTTTGAAAGAAAGATGCAAGTTATCCAAGGCACTGAGGTTTGCATAGAATAAGTTGAGGAGAATGCTCCACATTTCTCCACATTTGAAGGTACAACCTTTGAAAGGAAGCAAGGTATACGGAAATGCTTCCTACACTGATCTACTAAGGAGACATTTATACAAATTTTAACTTTTATAGTTTAGGTTATTTGATGCACATTAACATAAAGGTAATAACAACATCCAAATGCGAAGACAAAACTCACAACACAAGATATACGTGGGGAAAACCCTTTCAAGTAAAAAACTCCACACTCGAAAACTTGCACAATGTATTGTCAAATCAAAAGATGATTACAACACACTTGCAATGCAAGTTCTTTCAGGAATACACAATGTCGATTCCCATTCACATCTCATGACCTTCACATTCTCTAGTCGCTTATTTATCAAGCTTTTTGGCGGTTATCCAATGTTGGTTTATCCATGTTGGCCAATAACAAAATAACTACCAATGCCTTTATTAAATATAGGGAATTTTTTGCTTCGGGGGCTAGCAACCCCTGCTAGGGGTATTGCCCCCAGACCCCTACCATGGGCTTTACCCCCAAACCCTTGCTAGGGGGATAAGCCCCTAGGCCCCGTAGGAGGGGCTCTAACCCCCCTACACTCCCTCATTAATTACTTTGGGGGGAAACCATAGCTGATAAAGTCACCAAAATTTATTCTATTGCATGTACACAAGGTGCCAACACATGGCAAAACTATGCCAAGTCAACATGGGATCCTACAACATAGTGCTAAATAAATAAATACAACATTAGGAACTTGCAAAGTTTGAGACACTTTAATTCCCAACATTCTCCCACTTGTCGAACACCTTTCAAGATCCAATAGAATGATAGGATTTAACTAGGGGCCGAGAGGCCCATAGACTCTGAACACCATTTGAACTTCTCCATGCTTACAAGTTTTGTGAAGGCATTTGCAACATTCATCAAAGTGTCAACTTTGTCCAAATTCACCTTCCCATCCTCTACCATGTCATGAACAAAATGGCCAAACATATGGCACTCTAACTGTCAGGAAAAATGGTAATCTTCCTTGCATCAAACCCAACATCAGAACACAATTTATTAAGCCAAATGGCTTCTTTACAAGCATGAGTTGCTTATATGTACTCTACTTCAATAGTGGACAAAGCAACCACAAGTTGCCACTTACTCATCCAACTAATAGCACCACCAAACATAGTTAACACAAGCACTGGTGGATCTCCTGCTGTCAATGTCACCTGCCCAATCTAAATCAACAAATCCTTGAATACAAAGTGAATGTCAATCCCTTGTAGGATAACCATGGTAACATAAGGAATACTCAAAAGTACCCTACAAATATCTGAACACTCTCTTCACTGCATCCTATTATACCCATCCAGGATTATCCATAAATCAACTAAGGAATCCCACTGCTTGGGCAATGTCTGGTCTTGTACAGACCATAGAATACATCAAGCTGCCAACTACACTAGCATAAAGAACTCTTCTCATATCCTCCATCTCTAAATGAGACTTTAGACAATCTATAGTAGATAACTTTGTCCCCATCATAACAGGAACAGTCAATGGTCTACAATATGCCATGCTAAATCTCTCCAACACAATGTTCACATACTTATGCTATCCGAACCAAAGTTTTCTGTTAGCTCTATCTCTTCTAATTTCCATTCCTAGAATGTACCTGACTGCCCCTAGATCTTTCATCTCAAAATGTGTTGACAACTGAGACTTCAAATCAAAAATCAAACTTTTACCATTCCCAATGAACAACATATTATCAACATATAATGCAATAATGAGAATGTGATCATTATCTATTTTATAATAAACACAATCATTTGATTTCGATCTCAAAAATCCCAAATTCAACACAAAGACATCAAATTTATGGTACCACATCCTAGGAGATTGCTTCAAACCATACAAAGACTTTTTCAACTTGCAAACTAGATTTTCTTTACCTTTTACCATGTAGTTCTTTGGATGTGACATATAGATTTCTTCCTCCAAGTCACCATGAAGGAAAGTTGTCTTCACATTCATCTGTTCAACTTCTAAATCATACGCTACAACAAGTGATAACAAGAATCTAATAGATGTCATCTTTGCAATTGGAGAGAAAATCTCATCATAATCTATTCCCTCAACCTGGAAATAACCCTTCGCGACCAACTTTGCCTTATACTTCTCAACACTACCATCTGAACAAAATTTCTTCTTGAACACCCATTTGCATCCAACAAGTTTACGTCCATCAGGCAAGGGCACTAGATCCCAAGTATTATTTTTCTCCAAGGAAGCCATCTCTTCTTCTATGGCCTCTTTCTAGGAATCTGCATCACTCATACCCATAGCCTCACTTACAGTCCTAGGCTCATCAGTGTTAGAAATCAAAGAAAAAATACAACTAAAATCATGCAATGAATAAACAAACCTGTTAGGTTTCTGACTTATCCACGTGGACCTCCAAAAAGGTTGAGGTTGAGGTTCATCTTCTTCTAAACTTTCAGAGCTACCAAAGTTCTCCTCATCATCAGGTCCAACAAATGTCTTCGGTTCAACTTTCTCAGGGGTGGAAGGAAGCTAAACTACATCCTCTTTCTCTTTGTCTTTCTTTGGTTGTAAAACAATAGAAGAAGGATTGAGCTCTCTCAAGATCACACTTCTACTATATAGAAATCTCTCAACCACTAGATCCCAAAGCTTGTACCCTTTCACACCGATGCCATAACCGATGAGGATACACTTCACAACCTTGTCCTCTAACTTAGACCTCTTCTCCTTAGGCACATGTGCATATGCCTCACAGCCGAATACTCAAATGTGTCTCAATGAAGGCTTTTTACCAGACCACACCTCCATAGGTGTCTTATCAACAAGTGTCGATGTAGGAGACCTATTAACCAGGTAACAAGCGATAGAAATAGCTTTAGCCCAAAACTTTTACTCAAGGCCAGCTCCACTTAGCATACTCCTTACCCTCTCCATCAACATTTTTCTAGGACTTGTAAAATTCACTTGATTATACCTAGTTTTGTCAAACCCTAATTCTAAAATCCATAAAAAAGAGTCTAAGTCTTTTTGAAATTTATTCCCTAAAATACTAAAATCCTTTAATAAAACCTTCATCTAAGTTGTTTTCCATCATATATGTGTTATATCCTTGTATATCTATCTTTACTTATGTTTTGGTTTAGTACCATATCCCCATGGAGCTAGAAAGCATGTTCTAAGGGTCCCTTGTAGGAGTGCAGGAGCTTGTGGTATGATATAACTTGTCACCACACTACCACAATGAAGGATAAGAATAGTTGCGGGCTGGTGGTAAACAACAAGCCTAATATCTAAAGTTTGCTGTGACCCTGCCGCATAGAAGTCATAACCTTAACGGTAGTTTTTCAGGCCAGCAGTAACAAAGCATAGGCTCCCACCATCCCGCAATAGGAATGCCGCATTATTTAATGAAGGCATGGGACAACGGTAAGTGGTTAACTTAACACTAAAGGTCTCTGTGGCCCCACAAGAAGGATGATAATGACTAAATATGGATTGCGATAGTGTGGTAAGAACTAAAACTTGGGGTTTTATGTCTCGCTGCCCCGCAAAGGTCTTCATTTACTATGACAGGATTGTAATATCATTCGCATTGACTATGAATATGAAACAAATCTTGTCAAATATCCTCAACCATTATATCTTTCTAGATCAATGGTGTATATTTGAAATCATATCAATGCATTGATCTTTGTATCTCAGCACGAAGTTGATATTAATGGCAAAATGATTGATGCGGGGATTGATAAAATGTAAAATTTCACTCCATTTTGATCATTCAAAAAAGTTCATAGTGCTCAGAGATGACAAATTTGAAGCTTGGTGTGTGTACTTTGCAATTGATTCTTGATCGGTTAAGTGCATTTCACCTATTTTTCTGTCAAAGTTGATGCACTGCTTTGTCTAGTCTTGCTTTCAAGTAGCTCAGTGAAACAAACCATTTTCAAAAAACCCTAGTTCAATAGATACTATATAATGCCGCCTAAAAAGAATGAATCTATGGGTAAGAAAGGGGAGCCTTTGGCTCCAACGGAGAAAAAGAGACCATTGCAATAGTCCATTCTAGACATTTTTCCAAAATCTATAGATAAGGGATATAAGAAAACATTCAAGGATGAAGCACATAACTACAAAGATGCCCTAATCCCTATCTTAGGTTGGAGCTTGTTCTGGTACTTCTATGAGAAAAAGATGCTCAGGGCCCTGTCTCAAACCCATGGACCCTTGATTTAGTAAGGCTAGTGGTTCCAAATGTTTTTGTAGATGTGGAACTCATTAGAGTGCTAGCACAACATTATCATGCAGCTACAAGAACTGTGAGATTACCAGATGGGTCACCCTTGGTAACACTGACTAGAGCTGCCATCATTGAATGCTTCATGTTGAACAAACAAGCTCTCACAAAAGTTGACATTCAGAATAGTGAGGAGGATTACACTAAGCTGAGGAAGACTCATCAGAGTGATGAGATTCCAATGTACATGAGAAAAGAAGCAAATAATAAAAGAATACCTATTCCCACATCTTCTGTTGAGCCATTTTTAGTGGATGATTTCATTGTGTAATTCAAGAAGACATATTTTGCTCTATGTCAAGTATTGGGAATAGATACTCGAGATAGAATGTCAGTTGGCCTAATGATGATGGCCACGAGGATTCAAAATCCTGAAGTTAACACTGAATATGACTTTGCTTCTCTCATTAAGAAAAAACTACATTATGGATTCCTCCAGGTGAGAGAGGACAAGGCACCTATCACCTTCAGATATTATTCTTTGTTGTGTCACATGATTTTGTACCAAAATAGGAAAAGGTGGACCAAGAGAATGGATATCAACATGCTTGATCAAAGGAGTAAGAGGTTGCTAGTTTAGTGTTGGTGCTACACTTGGCAGAATAATGGCTACCCTTGGGAATGTTTCACCAAGGCTATCAATTGAAATTAGAGAATTGTTAAGACCTCACGCATTGAATCCTGAGAAGGGGCATATGCACAATTTCAGTGACTGGTTCTATTTTCTAGATCATACTGTGATGAGGATCTATGGATGCACCTAGCCTCCCCACATTTTGCCTACATTTGTTCCTTCTAGATTGGCATTTTTGGAGTTCATATGGTAAATGTTGTGGATGGAGAGGGATGTAATGAAAAAACAAAAGAAAGGGATGTTTTTACCTAATTTGACTGTGTTTGAAGAATTATCTATTGGTTCTGACACTCTGGAAGAATTGCAAGCCTATTTGAAGGCAAGGTATTCACTAAAATCTAAAATAGAGAGGGTCCGTGACCCTGAAGGCCACATGAATTTTGTGAGACAAGTAATTCTTACCAAGACTGGGATATCCCATGAGGTGAACTATGAAGAAGATGTGATTAGATACTACCTCACTCCTCAAGAGGTATATGAAAGAAAAAGAAAATGGGAAATCTTGATGAGAATAGAAGAAGAGAAGAAAAAGGACCCTAGTTTCTTGGGATTTTTTGTAGAAGAAATCAATCCATTGAAGAGAATTGATCTGGTAATTGATAATTTTGAGAGGTTGTATGGTAAGGCAGAGAGCCAACCTATAAAGGATGCCAAACTTCTTGTGATGAAATCAAAGGGGATTGTGATTGTTGAGCCTGCTCTTGATGCAATGTCAGTAGAAGAACCCTCATCTTTAGAGCAACCAAGGTAAAAAAAGCATAAGATTGATAATATTCCTCCTCTAGTGCCTTATGAGATGACATAAGGGGTAGGGGATACTGATGAAGTTGCCAGTATATTGAGGCATATGGGTGAGGATGTAGAAGTTGATCATCCCCTTGCTAGACAAGAGACTGAAGCCCACAAGCCTGAGGCCAGAATGGATATGCAAATACAAGTAGAACCAGAGATGCATGAGGATGAAAGGATAGTGGCTTCTCTTAGGTTCATGAATGATGATGAATTCATAAAAATTCCTGAGTTCAAAGACATTTGGATAAAGATGAAGATGAAAGAGTTTGAAGAAGAGGTTCAAATAAATAAATTGGGAATAGATGAATCCCAACATGATCAAATTGTTGCTCAAACATTCAAGTAAATTAAAATTGATGAGATAAATGTTGGCACACAAGAGGCTAGTCAAATGGTTTTGAAAAGTAACATGTTAATCATTCTTCAAATGGAATTGAAAAAGATATTTCTACTGGATCAATTGAGGAATCAAGATGATCCTATGTTGGTTGAGGAATTTTATTTTGAAGGTGTAAGTGGCATGGGATACAATCCTAAGACACACGCTTTGGCACTATGGGCTAAGTAGAAAAATACACAAAAGCCAAGGTTATTGGATGTGATCCAGGAGATGAGAGGAAATGCAATGGTCAAAACATTAAAGGACACATCAACATTGGAAGAAGCCACTTTGACTATGCACTCAACTATGTTCACCCATGCAGTTGTAAAAAATATGGATCTCAAAATGATTGAGTATGAAAAAAGTCAAATATAAATGAATGAAGAGGTGAACAAATTGTACTTGGAGAATGTCAAATTGAGACAACAATTAAAAGGAATTGGTCATCCTCAAAGTAAGGCAATTGTGCCTTATCAACCTCCTGTGTCTCAAGAAGTTGGTGTTAATACTATATCTGTTGATTAGATGAATGCTTTGAAACATAATTTGGAAAAGGAGATTGATGAACTAAAGAAAAAAAATGATGCCACAAAGAGGGAAATGAGATTTAATATTTTTTATGTTTTTGAAAAGGTTCTTGAACACAGAGTCAAATTAGTGTTGGATAAAATTGAAGATGTACATGGTTGTTATAATGCTCATGGTTGTTATAATGCTTTGACTCAAGCATTGGAGTAGATGAATACTCATGTTCCTATTTTAGAACCTTTGTCAAAAAAGTGGTAACCTATTCATCATACTCTGATAACTCTGTGCAAGGTTTTGCAAATGAATCTAGATGCCCTTGCTGCTTTGAAGCCAACCAAAAAAATGGTCAAAATGGTCATGATGAAATTTAGTATGTGTCAGTAGAAAGCCAAAAAATAAAAGCCAAGATAGAATCCTTTAACACTTTCAAGCATCAGTTCGTCCCAGGAATTCTTGGTGAAAATAACTAGCTAAAAATTTTTCAAGTGGAAAAAAGAGTGTGATCAAATGGTTTCTCATATTATTGGTCATTTGCAAAAGGATGAAGAAATAAGTGTTCATAGTTTCAATGTTATCCTATATAGGATAATTGCACTAGATGCAGGGTATGCCAAATTCATCACAGATGTCAGAGTTGTTAGATTTAGAGCAAACAACTGAGAGGGGGGGTGAATCAGTTGTACAAAACTTTCTTCCAATTAAACACTTAACTTCACTTTGTAATTCAGCAGCATAATAATAAATCAATCATGGAAACATAATGCAATGAATCAAGAGTAGAAACACATTAACACATGAGACACCAAGATTTTGACGTGAAAAACCTAGTTAAGGGAAAAACCACGGGGTGATTAACCCAAGATTGTATTATCTATTAGAAGACTATAAAGAACAAATGGCACATGCCAATTAGGGCTCACTGTCCGAGCACACTGCTCACAAGAGGCCAACTGCCTACAAGAGACACACTGTCTACAAAGAAATAAATATCACATACTTGAACTGGAGAATAGCATCTTCACCATGCTTGAATCAGTTCCATTTAAGCCTAATACTTCTGCTCTGCCTTTCACTCTCCTCCTTGCTACCACACACTCATCTCCACAAGGACACAATTGAAATGACTTCGCAATCCCTTATTTGTACAAGACATCAACCTATGAATGATCATCTAAGTCAGCAAACATCAACAAGAACATCTACAGGATGTGTAACTCATCTGGTCGACCAATCTCAAGAACACCATCATCCAGAAGTTATTCCTCAATTGCGAGCTCTGACTTCAATGTAGACCACCAACATGAACTGGACACGATCCAAAGACCTCCACAAGCTTTCTTGAATCACCAAGAACATCTAAACTTCATCTGCTTACTGAATTCCTTCTCCCCTTCATCTGGAACCTCAAGAACATAGTCTATCATTACTGTCATAAAGGAATAGATGCTTGCAGACCTTCAAACCATGAACCAATTGACTTGATACTTCACAAAGACTTCCTCAACACTCCCTCAAATCCGCAGAACTGGATACTGCATTTCCGATCTCACTAGACCTATCTGTATCACTCTGTCACCACTGAACATCTGCCAGAACTGGTTTTACTTGAGCGGCCACAACTTCTTCTGATCTTCATGCGGACCTCTGAAATCTCTACTGGACCACCTTAAGACACATATCTACAAACCCTTTAAACCGCATCCTTTGATCCTCATCCTATCTTGGACTTTTACCTTACTGTCATCACTATTCTTCATTGTTCCTGATTGAGACTAATTTTCTCAATATCCTTAGCACACAGCTCATCCAATCCTTATCATTAATGCAACAGGAGTATGTTGACATTAGTGACAACACTAGTTAGGCCCATACTTGCAACAAGAGTACTGTTAAATAAGAGATGGAAAGATCATTTGGCAAATGTGATTTAAATTCAAGAATACAAGTGGTCAAGTGACTACATAATCTATCAATGGGAGAAGGAATATTTGTCTCCCCCAGAGGATTGATCAGGTCAAAAATTGGCGAAGCAATTGGACCTCATGCATCACGGCTCTGCTGAAGTGGTCAACCCCTAATTGACTTTCAAGAAGCTTTGGATATACTCCAGTTCTTTTTCATGTTTTCTTTCATAAAATGTATTTGTATTCTTATTAAGACAAGAAAAAATAATCAATGTAAAATTGTAATATGAAAGGGCGGGAAATTGAAAAGCCATTTTGGAATGTAAATGGCCTGAAGCTTGTTGCTTCCTTTGTGCCTATAAGGAGGAAACCAAGACCGGTTTGAGGGGTTATGGGAATTGGATTTTGGAAAAGAAGACATTGTAAAGGCCCATTTTCTAAAGCATAGTAATGGAAAGACTGCATTAATCTAGTGCCTGAATTCTGGTGTCAATTGTTTGTTGAATTTATTGGTAAAATTTTATCTTGTTGTCTCCAATTTAGTTTTTCCTTGTTATTTAGATCAGTATATCAAGTGTATGTCTGATTTATCAAAACATATTCCTATTTTATGTGGTTTATTTACTGGGTTTCTTCAAGTAAGAACTAAATTCCTTCAAGTAAATCACAGTAACATGGAGAATTCATTTAGATCAATAAGAAGAACCAGATAATTGATATCTTTGCACATTTATGATAGTCATAAACACTATAGTGCTAAACAATTTGAATTGTACCCAGAAGGAAGACACATATTCATTTGTATTTTTGACTCTTGAAGTAATCTATTTTAGACATTTATGACAATTTGAATTAGATTGAAAAGGATGATTTAATTGACAAAATTATATGAAATTTATAATCTGCTTAATCATTACTAATCAATCTTTGAGGGGTTAACATTTAACATGGTGACAAAGAGGTACACCCACCTAGGCATAGAAGAGCCTAAAGTGCAGGGAATTCCAACCATCTTGGTTGATTCCATTTGTTGGCCAAATCATTTGTTGAACCTAATCATAAAGCTTGGCATACTTTTAGGGTTTGGCAATCTACAGATTTGGGAACCAACATGTTCTGTTCATCATCTCTACAACTCCATTTTACTGAGGGGTCTATGGAGTTGTCTTGTGCCTCTCAATCTCATGTTATTTACAGAACTTGTCAAAATTTACTGAACAAAACTCACCACCATTATCAGTCCTCAAACACTTAATCTTTCTATCTGTTGATGCTTAAAATTGTATAGGTTCTAACACCAACATGGGAAGTTTCAAGAATGGGGGACTTGTTACTTGAAACAACCTCTAGATTTTAAAGAAGTTGGCTCTTCTAATTTGAATGGGGTTTTGAGTAAAAGGAAGAGGAAGAAACAAGATTACAGATACAATAAGCAAAATCTAACACTATTGCGATGTGCCCAAATAAATTGTGTTTCCTTAACTAGCACAATGAACAGGTTCTTAAGATTCAACTATATTAAAGAGAAAATGTTGCATGATCAATATAAACAGATTCTAAATGAACCAAAAGATCAAAGGCTAAACTCATAAGAATTTGCAAAGACAGATAATATCAGCAACGACACATAATAGAGTTCCTTTCATTAATATTCCAACAAATACAAGAGGCATAGCAACATGCACAGGTATATCAACCTTCTTATCAGAAATAACAAAATTAATACAGTCTGATCACAACAAAGTCTAAATTCTCTACTTAATTTCTGATATCTCTTATCAAAAACTCAATGCTTTATATCAATTACAATTACTACATATATAGCCACAAACTTGGCCCAAGATCACCTGTAACCACCCAAATCTTTAATGACAAAATAGAACTAGAGATAATGGGAAGTCCTCAACTGTTAAGATCTTTTGAATCTGCAACTGTTTCATCTCGTGTGCTTATTGGCTGAGGAACAAAATACGTGGCACTTCAACTATATTTATGTTAAGACACATGGCGACACCCGCGAGCTCATGAAACTTCAAAAATGTGACATGCAGCACTACTCGCTTTACTGATAACTTCTTTACCTTCAAAATGAAACACACATAAAAGTGCCACTTGTCCCCATCCACTAGATCCTGGAACTGATACGTGTCTCTCTCCGTTGCACACTTAAAACTTTATCTTTACACCCGAGCAACTCGTCAGTATGACATTTGGCATTCTCCGCTTGACTTAAAACTGAGACACAATTATACATGGGACCCACTGTACATGCCGCTCCACTATTTACATAGAGAAATAAAATTGGGACACGTGGCACCCTCCGAATGAAGCAATATTAGATATGCGGCAGCATCCTCTCAAATCAATAGCTTATGAAAAAGAATCCAAAGGAAATGCACGGAGATTGACACTTGTCGTGCTCCGATGCAACTAAAAATCATAACGCCTCAACCCAAGAGCATCAAAATAAAAGAAGTTCCCCCCTCTGCTTTCACCACGTGGCACTCTCTGTAGCAAGCAAGAAACTATCTTTAACTGTGGCCCACCATATATATGATGGTAGTAACAAGCCTCAAATAAAAGAAGACACACACGACAACATCCGCTAAAAGCTCAAAATGACACACGATAGTACCCGCTAGCAAGGAGCACAATTTTTTTTTTAGAAACTGCTTCTGGTATCAACATGTGGTGAACTCCATTGAGAGCATGAAACTTAAGAAAAGGAGGCCCGGAACTACCACATGGCACACTCCCCTGAAAGTAACTGAAAAGAAAGAAACATGCGGCAACATCCACTGAAAACTATTGCTCCAAAAGGAAATGACACATGGCTCAATCCATGCACGAGAAACAACACATAGCCATAAATATATATAGTTACTGGAAATATTGAAACAATATATCTAAAACAAAATGTAGAGTTTTAGCTCTACAGTTCATGGTGATCACTAGGACTTCTGAGCCTGCTTAGAAAGAACTCCAAAAAGAGAAACAAAAAGGTGATGCTATAGTCAATGAGAACTTTAATCATAAATTCTATAATGTAGTATGGTACACAGACCACTTTGAATCTGATAGCCCTTGTCTGCTCTACAAATCTTGAAAAGAAAAATTTGAATTGATAATATCTTTATGGGAAAATGACTAAAATTTGGACCACATCTTTCAATTGAAACTCTAGCTGAGCCATTGGTACCAACATAGCTTTGACCTCTCCCACAGTAGATGAATCACTCAAACCCTGGAAAATAGTTTGATCATTCTATTTTGTCAAAAGCAGAGCCTTTATTTCATCTATCATTAATACTGTGTTATTGTTAGGGAAAGGTGAAGGCAGGCCTAATTGCACCAGATCTTCAATATGCTTCATATTTTTCACTCCCTATTTCACTATATCCAGAGCTCTTTACAATTCGTTGTAGCATAATTATAGCTCAAAACTTCATTCACCTTCTTAGCAGCAATCATTTTGTCATTAATACCAGTTGCAGATCGTGCTAATGAAACAATAGATAATGTGGCCTATACAGAAGATTCCACCTTTTCACACAATTGTTCAGCATTCAATAAAAAAGTCAGAGATGGCTTGAGCTATATAATCTCCTCAGAGATTCTTTTCCACACTGAAACATATAACTCCTTTACCAAATTCAAAACTCCTACATTTTATGGTCTATTGCTAACTCAATTGTTAGTTGTTTTGTCTTCTGTTGCTCAGCCATGTACAGTGCTTGAGCTACACTATTTGCATTCTATTCCTTCAATAGTATTTGTTGCAATTGTGTTTCTTTTGACAATTTATCTTGATATCTTTTATCTACAGTAGCCTTCTCCTGCCTTAATGTAGCAACAACTTTCTCCTGTGCCAACTCTGTCTTTAAGGCTGCAACTTGAGCCTGTATTGTTTGATGAATCTGTAGAAAAATAGTTGACTACAACTCTTTATTCAAATTATCAATTTCATTTATCTTGGATTGTATCTCCCAAGTCAAATTGTTGCTATTAACTTTTTCCTATGCCAACTCAGCTTCAACTTTCTATAGCATTTTGGACACTTTCAGGTAATCAGTGGCAACTGTTGTAGCAGTTTCATTCATTAACTCTACCCGGTATTGTGGCCTAAATAGAGACATGTCCATAGCCATTGCATTCATTACATAATCTTGTGGTTGCATCTATTCATTTGGATTGACAACATTAGGAGATAGATGTGTGACAGTCAAAGACTGTTGAATGGGGTCAAATAGTGACTTCGTATGAGCCACAGCAGGGCTTTTGTTCTCTTTCTTCCTTTCCTTGTCCATCCTGGCTTTTCTTGCTGTATCTGATTAGGCTTGGAAAGTGGAAGGGGATGCAATATATCCTCCAGCAAATGGGCAACCTTGTGGTAAGCCATAAGGAATGATAGTTATCTATTGGCTAGGGCTAAATTGAGGTGAGGCCCGCTTGGGCACAGATGGGGAAAACAATGGTAAGGTTATGGCATGTGAAGACATGGTCGATGCACTGGCAATTGGGGTAAAAGTTTGTGAAGGCACAACAAAAGTGGTAGGAGACATGGAAACTTGGGTGCTTGGGGATGCCACTCCTAAATAAGAAGGAATAGAGATAGGAGAGAAGAGGGAAGAAGTACTTGAGCTACAGATGAAATGATTGGAGCTTGTTGTTGTTGGGGCATGGATGCTTCTTCTTCTTCTTCCTCCAATAGAATTAACCTCCTTATCTTTCAAGGTCTACCTAATGCCTCCTCCAAGTCTTCTTCTAGATCTTCTTCTTCAACATTAATTATTGGTTGTTGCAAAGGAGCCATTCTGGAACCCCCATATGTTGAAGCTATATGGGTCCCAAGAGAAGACGATGACACAATTTCTTTTTGTTTCTCCAGAGTACTGAGAGATGGGGGCCATGAAGCTCTTGGTTCTGCAGATGATGCTGGGCTCAATTCTTGAATTACTTGGACCTCCTCTGTTTCCTCCTCTGCTTCCTGGGACCCTCTTGGAATTCTGCTTGTATATAGGCTTGAGACTGGAGATGGATGCCATTCATTCCAAATTGACTCCCATGTCTCATCTGTCTCTACATTTCCAAATGTGTGAGTCAATTCAGAGATCTCTTGCCTATATTTCCAATAAGACTCAATCTTCTCTGTACTCCAGTCTTTCCCTCTTAATGTTTTTCTCAAGATTGGGGTCATTTTTATTTTAGGGTAAAATTCCCTCTCTTTCACATAGAAAGTTTCCCAGGACCTGGGCCCCTCATATGCCAAGTCACTTAATTCTACATAGAAAGCTAGGTCATCCTCCTTTAGGGATCTTCTGTCATCCCAGAATGGGTACCCCTCATGAACAACCTTTGTAGAAACTTTGTTGTTGATTATCCAAGAAGCCAGGAAGCTATCTGGATCATATCTCCATTTATCTTCTATAATTACGAAACCATAGGCTGCCAACTTCCTTAGCAAGAGATTCTCAGTCCCTCTAACCTTAATTGTTACTTTATCCCTTGTCCAGGGAATATCATACATCTTCTTTTTCTTCTTCTTGTGTCCATAATCATTATCTATAATAGACATTTGACAGGCTACTTCTAAAAATGTGACCCTAGGGGTCAAGACTTTAGGCAATAATATAGGTTCTCTACTAAAACCATGGACTCTAATTATAGTAGTGTGAGCCCCAAACAAATAATCACAAGGTATTGGATGATTTGTTAGAAAACCCCTAAGACTCTGTGTCATCCTGTTTTCTACGGGCTTAGGGCTTAAATGACTAAAAGCAGGAGCAACAAAACATTCTAAAAATTCATAAGGATCTGAGGTATCAAATAGCACATGGGTCCATACAGACACATGTATGGTTCTATTACTAGCAGACTCTAGGTCATACATATTCAAAGACATGTATTGTTTGAAAAGACCAGGATTTTGATACAACATTAAATGAAACAGATATGCGGAATACTTGAAAACATGTTTCTGGTTGAAATTTGTGAGTTGGTCAATCATGGATGCTACGATTTTCTCTGAAAAGTCTAGTTGATATTCCTGGGACTTATTCGCAGTCTTTAACCTAAAAATGAGTGCAAGCTGCCAATCGTGAACTATAGAATCCTCATTCTAACCAAAGATAAATGCCAGCATGGCGAGGGCTTCTTGAACGTTGGAGTTGAATTGGGCACAGCTAGTGGGCAATGCAGGTAACTATGTATTATCTTCACCCAGATGCATTTTAGCATTCATAAACTTCACCTTATTATTCATGTTTGCCTGTGTGCCCTGCAATTTAGAAATATTAGGGAAAGTGGTTGTTCTATCATACTACAAAGCTAACATATCCCTAATTGCCTTAGGAGTAATTTGAATCATAAAAGGGCCACGCTGAATAGAATTGGATGGTGGGGAAATAATTCTACACATAAGTCGATCAACTCAGGGCACAGGTGAACATTAGGAACTAGAAACTGTGCCAACTGGGACATCCACATCCTCATCCCAAAGGTTTCCCACTGTCCTTTTGCTGTGTGGATGAGGCATCTCTGATGAGCTCCCTCCCAGAGACTCTTGGTATTTTTTTGCATGTGTGTATCGAAAATGCCATCAGCATAGTCTTTTACTTGAGTTGGGTCTACACTCACCCCTGTTTCTGGGATCCTTGTCCTCGAATAAATTTTCCTTGGCTGTGCAGGTGTAGAAGCATAGGATTTGCTATTCATTAGCTTATCAGATTCTTCAAAGATCCCTAACCCCTCCTATGGTGATTGTGTCTCTGACATTTCTATATCTATTGTGAAACTTGGGAGCTCTTAACACAGAAGATAAGAAAATTGCACTTAGCTGGGAATATTTGCGGGACATAGAGCTTGGACACAACAACAATTAGGAATACATAATGACAATAGCAAATGCAACTATTGAAGGGACTAACACTTAGCTTAGTGGGGCATTATGAAACAATAAATGACACATCATGTCATATTAATGGCATTTATGCCAAGAGATGGTTAGTGTGTCTTTTGATATCTGTATTGGATGAAGATTTAGACCTGTACTAAGAGTGGTGATCTTCTAAAAAGATGAGCACTTTCTTGAAATTAAGGAACTGTTGAACAACCTTAGTAAATACAACTAATAATGAAAAGGAACCTCTGTGCTACTGACACATGTTCTTGGAATACTTATTTAAAGGGAAAAGCGAGAAAGCAAGGCAAAAGTAGGAAATGAAATTAAAAGCACCTAACTAACTATGATACAGAGTGAGTCTCAGACTTAGGTAAAATGTTTCAGAAAGATCCCATTTACCAGAATCTCCTCAAGTTCTCCATCCATAGTCTCCAACTCAAATGAATTTTGTTTCTTACAAGAATGAATCTTAAAAGGACCTGTCCATAATGATTTAAATTTGTTGTGTTGGCCCAGTTTGGCAACTCTTTCATTCCACTTCCACACCAAAGACCCAACTTCAAAATATGGATTGGAAGATTTCTTGTCAAACCAATTCTTAACCATCTACTAATGCTTCATTACTGATTCATGTGCCTTTTCTCTCTTTTCTTGAACTTCCAACAACTCGGCGAGTTTGACTTGCATTGAGCCATTTTCCTCAATTTCCATCTGCTTCAACAACTATAAGGAAGGAATCTCTATACTTAGTGGCATCATTGCTGGTTTTCCATAAACCAACTCATAGGGAGACATTTTAGTTAATTGCTTTGGTGTGATTCTATTAGCCCATAGTGCTATGTTAAGTAACTCGTGCCACTCTCTTTGATAATTAGTTCCTATTCTTTTTATGAGTCTGATGAGGTTCTTATTGGTGGATTCTACCAAACCATTGCCTTGTGGATAGTAATTAGAAGAGGTTTTTAGGTATATCTCATTTCTTAAAGTAAACTCAGATAGTCTAGTCCCTAAAAATGCCTTAGCATTGTCTGATATGATGGTACGGGGAGGATCAAACTGAGAAGTTATACTTTCTAAAAATTCTAGGAATACTTTTTCAATAGCTTCCTTGAGTGATACTGCTTCACTCGACCTTGTAAAGTAATCTATTGTAGTAAGAATCCACTTGTATCCCATATTTGACATTGGATTGATCATGCCAATAAAATCTAAACCCCATTGAGCAAAAGGTTCATCTACTACTATGGGACTTAAAGGCATTGTTGCATTTCTCCTCTTTCCAGTATAGAACTGGCAAGCTTAACATTCTTTAACCATCTGATAGCAGTCTACAAACAAAGTAGGCTAGAAATAACCATCTTGTGTCACTTTAATTGCATTAGTCTTTGTTGAAAAATGACCTCAGAAGGTTCCATGATGAAACTCATGTAATACTCTTTGAGCCTCATCCTTCTCTATACACCTTAAGAGTATTCCATCAATATTCTTTCTAAATAAGACTTGATCAATTAATACAAAATGAACTCCTTGTTGCCTATAGTACCTTTTCTTATCAAGAGAGAGTTCATTTGGGAACACACCAGTCTTCATAAACTGTATTCTATCTCTTGCCCAAGAGTCTTGGTCAATCTCTTGGAGTCTCAACATCTTTTCATTTTCTGCTTCTTCTAACACTAATTTTTCTATGTCTTGGGTCATATATTGACATAGTCCTTTGCCTCTAACCAATTTGTAGGCCTTATTTCCACATCATATTGTAAGATTTTGGTTATCCAATTGGCCCATTTTTCAGTGATCTCACCCTCCATGATATATTCCCTTACACTAGGGTGGGCTACTAATATCATAATCTTATTCCCTATTACGAAGTGTCTAAATTTCTTAAGGGCTTTTACCATAGCATAGGCTTGTTTCTCAACAAAATTATATCTTGATTCATACTCCCTTAGTGTTCTAGAGAAGAAAGCTATTGGGTGTTCCCCTTCCTCCTTGTCATCTTTCTGAGTAAAAACAACGACAACACTGTATTCACCTCCATACACATACATTATAAAATACTTAGAGAAATCTAGGTTTCTCAATACTGGCACCATCAAAATGGCTCTCTTGACCTCTTCAAAAGCCTACCTCCCTTCTGTTGTCCATTTGAAAACCAAATATTTCTTTAGCAACAGAGTAATGGGCCTGATTAACCCTGGAAAATTAGATATAAAGCAGCTGACAAAATTAATCTTTCCTAAAAAGGACTGAATTGCTTTTTTGTTAACTGGAAAAGATAGATTCATGATGGTGGTGACTCACTCTAGATCAATGTAAATCCCATCCTTTGAAACTATATGTCCCAAAAGTTTTCCTTGAGGCACAACGAAGATACATTTCTTAGGATTTAAGGAGATCCGAAACTCCTGACATTTTTAGAAAATTGCCTCTAGGTGCCCAAAATGATCTTTGGCATCCTTGGAAAATATGGTCAGATCATCCAGATAAACCAAAATAATCTTATTTATAAGTTCCCTAAATGCTACATCCATGGCACGCTGAAAAGTAGCCCCAGCATTTGAAAGACCAAAAGGCATCTTGGCATATGCAAATGTTCCCCACTTTGTAGTGAATGTTGTCTTGTGTTGGTCTTCATCTGCCAAACAAATCTAAATATACCCTAAGAAATCATCAAGCAAATAAAACCTCTCTAACCCTGCCACAGTTTGCAAAATCTGTTCCATATTAGGCAGGAGATAATGGTCTTTCAATGATGCTTTATTTAGGTCTCTGAAATCTACACCGAGTCTTATGTCACCATTCTTTTTCTTCACAGGTACTAAATTAGACACCTAGGTTGAATGCTTAATTGGAAATATGATCTTTGATTCTAGAATCTTTTGTAGTTCATCTACCATTAGTGGCTCAATTCTAAGATTTACTAGTCTTTGCTTTTGCCATACTTGTTTTGATCCTTCAGTAAGCTCTATGGTATGTTGAATGATGCCCCTATTATAGCCATGAAGATCTTCATAGGTCCAAGCAATCACCCTATCATACTTGTTACACAAAGAGATCAGCTTGTCTTTTTCCTCTTGGGTAGTAGCATTGCCTATCTTTAACTTCCTTCCTTCACTAACCTGAATTTCAGAATAATCATCTTTACTTGCCTTAAACTTTCTTTTGTCTAAGCTTACATCTTTAGGGTCAAATAAGTTCTCTAGAGTGATTAATCTTTTGGGGAGCTTATTCAACTTTAGCTGAATAATTTGATCATCATAAGCCTCTTCAATCTTGGGCTTTAATTGATTAGCAAATTCTCCTGACTATTGCAGAAACAAGAGTACTTGAAGATCATTATCAAAAACCTGCCAATTCTGATCATTGTCTGGAATTGTTGGTCTTACTATAACTTTAACTAACTCATTATTAACAAGTAGGTCACTTGCTAGGTCAAATTGAGAACCAATTTGTGCTATTTTGTTTGCTTCTGTGTTTTGAATTCTAGGGACAACCTCAATGTTGAAAGCGTTGAAACCATCTATCAAATCCCAGATTTTATGATGGTAGGATCTCATTCTTACATTCTTTGCTACTTCTTTCTCCCTAATTTGTTTTACTACTAACTCTGAGTCTCCTTTAACTACCAAATTCTTGATTCCTCTCTTCTTGGCCAACATGAGTCCATGCACTAAAGATTCATACTCAACATCATTATTAGTGCACGCAAACTGAAAGCATATAGCTCTTAGAATCTTCTCACCATTTGGGGCAGTGAGGCAAATACCCACTCTGGCACCATTTTTGCTCCTAGCCCCATCAAAATTTAAAGTCTAGATTTTGAGAGTTTCTTTCAGGTTCTTCCTTTTCAGATACTTCTTTTCTTATAACATTTGGAATTTCTTGGCCTTCTTCAAAAATTACATAAGTGCCCAAACTAGTAGAGTCATAGTTTCCATAAGGATCACTTTGCATCATGATCATTAATTAACTATTTTCCTCTTCTTGTTGGTCATGTTCAGTCTAATCCACTAGTTCTTCAACAAGGACTCTCTCCTCCTTGTTCATCATGGCGTGGGATGCTTCAATCCTTGGGGTTGGTTCATCAGTAATATGTTCCTTAGACAAAGGCTTAGACAATACCTTCATCTTTGTCCCATACTTGGTTCTTAAGATTAGGTTTGACCAATCTAGTGACATGTATTCTCCTATCTTGGCTGTGAAATCTCTAGATAGGCATAAACCAAAGACAGGGGGAATATCTATGACTACCACATCCTATTTGACAGTTATATTGGGGTAGGTATATAGCTGCAATGGGAGTTGTTTGATCCTTCCTATAGTTTGGACATAATCCCATCTAATTACATGACTCCTCTAGTAAGTGGCTCATATTTTATCTTTAAAGCGTCTGCTCTTTGTTTTGGCATAACTGTAGTACTAGCTTCAGAATCTATCATTGAGTTGTGCAACAATTTATTTCCCACTATTAAAGTTAGATAAAATGGATCTGGCTTAGATTTACCTACCTCTAGCATAGTGTTCAACAGAGTTGTTGTCTACAACTGTGTGGTGTCTTTATGTGGAGCCTTTCCTTTATCAGCACCTCCTTCCTTAGTACTGGTAGATTTAGAGCCCACCTGGCTTTGTAGTGCTTCTTGCAATAGTATCTTTTGCTCAAGAATAGCCAGCATATCCCAGATTGACACATGTGCTGGGGTCTTTTTTAGCCTCTCTACCACATTCATAGGTCCCAGTGTTTGTGTCTTTGGGTAGTAAGGATACCTTGCTCTTTCTAGCATTTGGTCAGAGACTGCTTGATTCTATATTGGCCGTGGCACTTCTTGCCTAGAAACTGGACTATAATGGTTATGGAAAGGAGGAACTCCAGCAGTCTCATTATTTGTGGCTTTAGGCTGTTCCACCATTCTTCTCTTTGATCTAGTATAATAATTTGACTATACTAAGGGTTTCTTGGTAGTGGATACTTCATTTAAGAACATTGAATCTTCATCTTCAATCCATGAAAATAAAGCATGCTCAAGGGCAATTTCTTCTTGTTGTTGAATATACATCCCCTACATCTGAGCCACCATTACTGCATTCTGGACACCAGGTGACTAATATGGAGGAGCATTAGACATCATGACTTGCCCTTCTACCCTTCTTTGTTCTGCTATTTTTTGTTGTAGGTTGCCTCTAGGACAATCTCTAGGCATATGGGCATTGTTACAAGGGAAGAACCAAGCATTGGTATCGTTTGCAAAATTATTTTGTTCTGGGACTATTTCTCTATTAGGATTATGAGGGACAGTCTATAAAGGTGTGGGAACCATGACCAATTGGTTTGAAGACTGAGGGTTATTTAGTCTTTGAGGACCTTGATACTAATTCGATTGATATGGGGGTCTATTTCCTTGGAAACCTTGATAGGCAGGCTTTGGATAAGAAGTTTGTTGCCTTTTAATATTAATAATCTCATTTGAGAAGGTCCTAAGAATGTTCTTCATATCATCCATTTTAGATGGAGGGGTAGAAGGTGCTGGCATAGTAGATTGTTGGGCTGTTGGGAAGGTATACATAGACATAGGTGTAGCTGTAGGATTAGAGACCTCCTGTGGCAAGGGAATTGAAATATCTGGGAACATAGGCATGGGAGGCCTTGGAGGCAACTTTCTAGCATCTATTAGATTATTCTCAACCTTAACAACCAACTCATATGTTTCTAGCAGAGTCTGACCTCCCAAAGACTGAATCATTACTGATATATCAAAATTGAAATCTTTGAGGTAGAATACAATTTCCATACCTAATGGTGGCCTTGCTATAGCAGAAATTCTATCCCAGGTCTTTTGAAACCTTGTGTTGAAATTAGTTATAGCTTCTTGTGGTGCCCTCTTTATGGTGATTAATTGTTGCAGCAGGGAAGATTTATTAGCCCTCTCACTAAATATTTCAAAGAAAGCATCACCAAGATGATCCTAGGTAGATATTGTTTTTGGGGTCAAAGATCTATACCAGTCCAGTGCCTTCCCCTTGAAAGAAGTTGCTAACAATTTGATTGCTACATTCTGTACAATAATGACATGCACTGCACACACATTTGACACATCTTGAAGATGCTCTCCTGGTGCCTTGAAATATTCTCTACTGAATTTAGGTAAAGCCTTCAAAGCATTAGCTAGAATTGGATCCCAAGTAGCTGGTGGTATTGGAAGAATAAGAGGACTGCCAGTGTTCCAATTTGCATAGTTCCTTGGGGCTACAAGTGGTCCCATATTTACTCCTTGTGTTACTGCAATTTGATTCACTCTTCTTCTTGGAGTAGTAACTAATGGTGGCAATAGAATACCTAGATTAGCAGTAGACTAAGCTCTTGTTGTAGGTCCATAGCTTTGACTCCTTGTCGCTCTATGGTTCATACGATCTTGATCAAGACTTCAAGAAAGGTCCCACCGGGCGTGCCAAAAACTATTGATGCTTAAAATTGTGCAGGTTCTAACACCAACATGGGAAGTTTCAAGAATGGGGGACTTGCTACTTGAAACAACCTCTAGATTTTAAAGAAGCTGGCTCTTCCAATTGAAATGGGGTTTTGAGTAAAGGGAAGAGGAAGAAATAAGATTATAGATACAATAAGCAAAATCTAACACTATGGCAATGCACCTGAATAAATTGTGTTTCCTTAACTAGCACAATGAATAGGTTCTTAAGATTCAACTATATTAAAGAGCAAATGCTACATGATCAATATAAGTAGATTATAAATAAACCAAAAGATCAAAGGCTGAACTCATAAGAATTTGCAAAGACACATATAATATCAGCAACGACACAGAATAGAGTTCCTTTCATTAATATTCCAACAAATACAAGAGGCACAACAACATGCATAGGTATATCAACCTTCTTATCATAAATAACAAAATTAAGGCAAATGATACAGTCTGATCACAACAAAGTCTCTGAATTCTCTACTTAATTTGTGATATCTCTTATCAAAAACTCAATCCTTTCTATTAATTACAATTATTACATATATAGCCACAAACTTGGCCCAAGATCACTTCTAACCACCCAAATCTTCAACAGCAAAATAGAACTGGAGCTAACTGGAAGTCCTCGACCATTAAGATCTTCTAAATTTGCAACTGTTTCATCCCATGTGCTCATTGGATGAGGAACAAAATATATGGCACTTCAACTATATTTCTGTTAAGACACATGGAGACACCCACGGGCTCATGAAAATTCAAAAATGTGACACACGGCACTACCTGCTTTACTGATAACTCCTTTACCTTCAAAATGAAACACACATAAAAGTGCCACTTGTCGCCATCTGCTAGATCCTGGAACTGATATGTGTCTCTCTCCATTGCACACTTAAAACTTTATCTTTATACCCGAGCAACTCATCACTGACATTTGGCACTCTCTGCTTGACTTAAAACTAAGACACAATTATACATGGGACCCACTATAGATGCCGCTCCACTATCTACACAGAGAAATAAAACTGGGAAACATGACGCCCTCTGAATGAAGTAATATTAGACATGTGGTAGCATCCACTCAAAGAAATAGCTTATGAAAAAGACTCTGAAGGAAATGTGCAGAGACTGACACTTGTCGCGCTCCAATGCAATTGAAAATCATAATGCCTCAACCCAAGAGCATCAAAATGAAAGAAGTTCCCTCCTCCACTTTTACCATGTGGCACTCTTCATAGGAAGCAAGAAACTGTGTCTTTAACTGTGGCCCACCATATAATGCTGGTACTAACAAGCCTCAAATAAAAGAAGACACACATGGCAACATCCGTTGAAAGCTCAAAATGACACACAGCAGCACTTGCTAGCAAGGAGCACAAAAAGAAACTTTTAGAAACTGCTTCCGGTATCAACACATGGCAAACAACGCTGAGAGAATGAAACTTAAGAAAAGAAGGTCCGGAACTACCACATGGCACACTCCTCTGAAAGCAACTAAAAAGAAAGTAACACATGGCAACATCTACTGAAAACTATTGCTCCAAAAGGAAATGACACATGGCGTGATCTGCGCATGAGAAACAACACATAGCCACAAATATATATAGTTACTAGAAATATTGAAACAATATATCTGAAACAAAATGTAGAGTTTTAGCTCTACACTATCCTTTTGATTCTCTACAAGAGCTTTGAACTCTTTGAATCTACTAAAGACTTCAGTTTTGCTTCTAAGAAAATACACCCATGTCCTACTGTAATCATCAATGAATGAAACAAAGTAAACAAATTTTGAAATCAAAGGAACATTAATTGGACCAAACACATTAGAATGAATCAAGTCCAACACCTTAGAAGATTTGTGAGAACTGGAATAAAATTGAACATGGTTTTGTTTACCAAAGATGCAATGTTCACAAAAATTGAACTCAAGATTACAATCATTCATACTTTCAATGAGGTTTTTATTTTTTAGGGTCCTCAAACCCTTTTCACTAATGTGACCAAGCCTTTGGTACCATAACATTGTCTTCTCAGCTATAAGTTTCATCTCCATAGAATGTGCACCCTTAGGTACCCAGAAAGCATGACCATCAAAAGTAGATACAAGAATCCTCTTCATTGCTAGTTCTAATGGTGAGGATGAAGATTCTGAAGTTTTCTTCTTTGAAATAGAGGTACTATTGCACTGCACCACATATGCATCAAGCTAAAACATCTTGCATCCTCCATTTGAGAAAACAACCTGCACACCCATATCATTCAACTTACTTACAGATAATAGGTTCCATGCCAAACCAAGGATATGCAAAACACCATTGATCCCCTTCACTCATCCATTAGGGAATCGAATCAAGACTCTTCCATGGCCAACAATCTTCAGGTGAGAGTCATCACCCAAGTAAACCTTCCCACCATCATATTCTTCATACTTTGAAAACCAACCCCGATGAGAGGTCATGTAAAAAGATGCACGGGTAAAAGCACAAACTTGTGTCACACTTTTATAAAGGAAACAACCAACACTAATCTAACTTTTTAACTTGAATCAATACAAAGTGATGTATATGTTCTAAATTTTAAAATGATGTAAACTAATAAAAAATAGATTTTTTAGTGTATTTTATATTTTTATTTTTTAAAAAAATTTAAGAAATTATTTAAATGTAGTATTTTATAAAATTGACACTATAATTTAGTTGTTGATAAAATGCTGAAAAATAAGGTTGAATGGGACATCACACTTTATATAGCAAATTTCATTTATTTTCCTTCTATATTTTTTTGTGTATTCATAGCTCAAAACTTTAGTGCATGGATTATTTTCTTCCCCAATTTGATAAATATATATTTTAAAATAAATCTTGGAAGTTTTGTGTAATGAAAACACAACTATTTCGATGGGACATCAACTTTTGTCTTCATTATTTATCCAAAATAGGAAAAAAATTATGTCATCTTGACAAGGAATCTCTCCTCTAGTGCATCATATATATTTTTTAATTTTTTTATAAACTTTAATATTTTCTCTTGAGAGGACAATCGACACCATATTTTGGTGCTGATGACCTACATTTGGTATAAAAAAAATATAAACACTAATTGAAATGTTTAAAAAATTATATTTTTACAAAGTAGATTGATTGATCTACAAAAGGGCATTTTTTAGATTCTTTTAATATGATTATTTGCACGAGTAGGAGTTGTTAGAGCATCAAGTTTTTTAAATAATTTCATTTTTTGGTAAATGAGCACAAAGTGATGCTACATATGTTTTTAGTGGATGCTTCCAATTAAAAAAGTTGTGTCCTAGATCTAATTTAGCTAGAATGAATCTAGATAGAACATAATTTTCACCAAAATTAACTTTTAGTTGGAAATACTTAAATTCATTTATGCTAATAAGTTGGCCCAAAGTGTGACACAACTTTGAACTTTTACCCGCACCAAAGTCAATAAGCCATACATCATCGGATGCATGTGTTGCCAAGGCAGCGACAAACGCTTCTCCTTCATCTTGAGAGGACTTGTTAGAATATGAATCATAGTTCTTCTTTTTCCTCTTCTCCTCCTTGCACTCCTTGCGGAAGTGACCAGGTTTTTCGCAGTTCCAACATAGAGTTGTGGGCTTTCCAAGAGACTTGGATCTCCCAAAGGATTTGGATCTTCATTTTTCTTCTTTCTTCTTATCCTTTTTCTTCCCTTTCTCTTTAGATCTACCACGAACTACAAGAGCCTCCTTAGTCGACTCAAAAGATTTTCTTTGCATCTCTTCAGACAACAATGAATAAACCACTTCATCCATCTTGAATGTGTTAGTGGTACTCCCAATGGCCATAACAAAGTGGTCCCATGAATCTGGTAAGGAATATAGTAATGTCATACACTGATCCTCCTCCTACATCTTCACACCAACAGAGGCCAACTGGGAAACAAGCATATTGAATGTATTCAGGTGATCAACGATAGATCCTCCATCTTCCATCCTTAGAGAATACAATTTATTTCACAGGAATATCTTGTTCACCAAGTATTTAGCCTGATAAACATCTCCAAGTTTCTTCAAAATATCTTTTACAGTCTTTTCTTCATGGATATTTAGGATTCAGAAGTATTGAATTAGCCAAAAAGAGTCTTATCAAACCCTTAGCCTTCCAATCCATCAAATCCCAATCTTCTTGTTTCATGCCTGATGGCATGGTTCTGGATACTACGAGCTATAGATCTCTATCCACCAATAAGTCCTCCATCTTGAGTTTCCACAACTCAAAGTTGCCTTCATTAAACTTCTCTATATCAAACCTCCCAGATAATCTTGCCATCTCTTTCCTGCAACAAAGATTTCAAAATCCTCTACACAAGCTCCCAATGAAATGAATATTATCTCAAAAAATCCTCTACTCAACAACTAGAGCCAAATGTGATCAGGCTCTAATAACAACTAAAAGGAAGCAAGGTATGTGGAAACGCTTCCTACACCGATCTACTGAGGAAATATTATGCAAATTTTAACTTTTACAGTTATATGTTATTAGATGCACATTAACAGAAAGGTAATAACAACATCCAAATGCAAATACAAAACTCAAAAGATGATTACAACACACTTGCAATGTACAAGTTTTTTTAGGAGTACACAATGTTGATTCTCATTCGCATCCCATGACCTTTCAGATTTTCCAGCCACTTATTTATCAAGCCTTTTGGTGGTTATCCAATGTTGGTTTATCCATGTCAGCCAATAACAAAATAACTATCGACGCCTTTATTAAATATAAGGCATTTTTTGCTTCAAGGGCATTGCTCCTAGACCCCTACCATGGGTTCGCCCCTAGGCCCCCGCTAGGGGAATAAGCCCCCCAGCCCCACAGGAGGGGCTCTACCCCTTGCACTCCCCCATTAATTACTTTGGGGGGAAACTGTGACTAACAAAGGAACCAAAATTTATCCTGCTACATGTATACAATGTTTCGACACATGGCAAAACTATGCCAAGTCAACATGGGATCCTACAACATAATACTGAATAAATAAATACAACATTAGGAACTTCCAAAGGTTGAGACACCTGAATTCCCAATAGCCTTGTGGTTTGGGAGTTTGTCAGAGACGTGTGAATATTGTATGTTCTTGATTTCAAATCTTGATGATTAATGGAGAAGATTCTAGAGCTCACGAAGTGAAGACAATTGTTCAGAATTGATGAAGTCAGGATGCCTCTTGGAAATGTTTTGCATTTCTCTTCCTTTGAAGTTGAGGTCCTATGGTTTGAAGGATGATCATGGATAGTTCAAAAGATGATAATATTCAAATTTTAGTTGCCAAGTTGTACTGCAAAGGTTCTCCGGGGTCAACAAAACAAAGACATATCTTGCTGTTGACTAGGGTTGTCTGGAGGAGAAAGTAGAAGCCATCACATTTCACCGTAGTTTATCTTTTGGCTCTAATGTTTGGAGGATGAGTTAAGATATTTAGGTAGATGATTCAATTCAGGTTTTAGGTGCTGAAGTGCACCACAAATTGGTTTTTCAATGCTCTATCTCAAGACTGTCTTCAATGTTCATTGGTGATATCAGGCTCAGCTTCTATTTGTTTGCACCAGAAAGAAAACATATATTCCAAAAGAAGGATTGATTGAGATTTTTTTTGTGAGTGTTATATTTCTTGGGTGATGATCTAGATGATGTTAATTGATTGGACTTTGGTATTGCTTTAGGTCTAGAGCTACTAGGCAGAAGGATGAGTGTTTTTTGGGCTGACTTCATGTGTTTTGATGTTCCTACCAAATGATTTGAATTGTGCACCAGCTTGGAAGAATGTGATAATGAAGAATAGGTCTTGGTTATCACTTGGCTTGAACCACATTGTTTTCTACATCTTTTGGATGCTGACTTGATGTGGCCTTGCATGTTTCATGTATACATGTTCCATCTTGATCGACATGGGAGAAAGATTGTGTAAGTTGCCTGTGAGGGGAAAATGTGGATTAATCAAATGAATAACATAACCCAATACACTAATGAAATCTAAAGATAAAAGATATATTTAAAGTAAAACAGAGAAAATACTTACACCTTTTACCTTGCGTCTTCCATTATTCACCTATATGTTCTTGATCTTGATAGTAATGAAGCCTTCAGAAGCGTGTGCTCCCTTGCTTGTTGAAGGTGACAAGAATAGAATGGCTAAGACACTTTGTGTGATTGAAGATGAGATTCAACACACTAATGAGATGGATGATAGTATGATATGAAGTGGTAGTAGTTGTGACAAAGGCGCGCTTGTGTTTCTGCAGCATAAGTTTGCTCAAACGATGGATGATGAAATGAAGAGATAGACGGTTGTATTTATAGAGATGTGTGAGAGAAGATCAATGGTTGAGAAGAAATAAGAAGATCAATAGAGGAGAATGGTTGAGGAACGTGTGCGAATAGAAGAAGGACATGTGTCATTCAAAAAGAAGCTTTGTTGAGTTAAATGCTTTCTTGATGAGGATGAGTTTCATTTTTCATAAATTAGAATTTATTTTTCTAATTTAAGAGCAAAGTTGCTTTTGCTTTTGTAACTCAACTTTTGTTTTTGTATGACAAGAGGAATTTTATTTTGAGAAGATAAGAAAGATTTTTGAGAAGATAAGAAAGCATAATTAAATAAATAAATTTATTTAATTACTTGTAGAAGATTTGGAAGATAAGCAAGCAAATTAAATAAATAAATTTATTTAATTTATTTTTAGAAGATTTGGAAGATAAGAAAGCAAATTAAATAAATTTATTTATTTAATTTATTTTTAGAAGATTTGGAAGATAAGAAAGCAAATTAAATAAATAAATTTTTTTAATTTACTTGCACATAATTTTGGAAGAATAAATAAAATATTTAAATATATTTTATTTTGTGGAGATTTAATTTAAATAAATTTCCATTTTATTTAAATTTAGAAGAATGGATGATTTAATTAAATAATTATTTTAGAGAATAAAGTTGATATAAATAAAATTTATTAAATAAATGTAATTTATTTAATTAAATGGGAGAAAGTGAATCAAAAATAAATTAATTTATTTATTTATTGATAGAGGAATGTGAAGATGAAATAAATATTAAAAATATTTATTTAAGTAGAGTCATGTCATTTTTAGGTGTATACATTTTGCCCCTCTTTGATGCAATGTGTTTTATCATGTTGTTTCAAAGAATAAGATTGTCTAAAAATGATACATGCCCCAGTCTGCCCCTAGTACAAGTTTAATGACAGGATGCCCCCTCGGGAGATTGGACGGGAAGAAGGTAGAAGGCGTGAGACAGACAATCTCACGATGAGATAGTTTGACAGGAGAAGAAATGGTTGGATGCAGAAGAAAGAGATGAATGATACGTGATGCAAGATAAAATGATAACACACACAAGAAAGTAAGCAAGTATGCACAAATGATACAAGAACAAACAAGGTATTGCCCCTGTCGAGCAGTAAACCAAGGATATAGATCAATGATGTTTGGTTTCAGGAATGAAACATGTCGTATAAGACTCTGGGTCTGGTTTCAACAATGCAACATCCTATCTAAGACATTTGATATGATAACAATATATGACAGTGTTGTCATGGTGGGGAATGATATATCCTTAGAGCAACACGAAGGATAGTTATGACTGATTGATATGGTTTACGACAAGATTAGGATCAAGACTGCTGATTGTGATTGGATCATTTGACAATATTGACTTGACTTGATTGGTATGGATTTAAGGATAGACTTACATTTTGATCACTGCTCGGATTGATAGCTAGAACTGTTGATGAGAGATATGAAGACAGATAGAAATTTGATCGATAGAAGAATGACTCGATAGAAGAAATCACAAGCTTTTATTTGTAAACATTGATTCTCTGCATAGAATTTTATTGCGTGGGATATGGATATGAAATGCAATTGGATACGCTATGGATATGGATATGGATATGAACTGCAATTGGATACAGTATGGATATGGCTATGGATGTTTGTCATCTTGATATTGCGAGTATTTTGAAGTGCTTTATTTCATCATTAGGCTTTATTATGTTGTAAGAAAATACAAGCATCTAGGTATAATTAAACCGAGATGACTTGAGTATTACTTACATGGATTTTGATATAGCAAGTTAATACAAGCATCTAGTCAAAATTGAATCTAGATGCCCTGAGTATCTCTTGCATTTCAACAAGGATTGCCCCTTTTCATGTTCAGACCTCCGAAGTCCTCGATGATCTTTTGTTGATCATGTCGTTAGACAGAAGTCATCTCATTACTAAAGTTTGATCTATAAACAACAGACCAAGAAAAAGATTATGCCCCCATCATAGCATCTCTAGATTTTGGCATCCTTGAGTAGCATAGGAAGACATAATGACAAAAATCCAAGACTTTGTAAGTTAACCTATTCACAAAACATTCTTACATTAGATGTGTCTTTTTTCCATAATTGATATAGAATGAGCTTTGAGTGTTTTGATATGGTGCGCTGCTTTGTTTAGGACAGGTTGATGTTCTGCATAAAGACTTTTGTTTGGAAGCAGGCTTTTCTGCATGTGCTTTGCCTAACGAAAGGTGTGGACAGGGATGGATAGAGGAACAAATGATAAGACATGGGATGGACGGGAAGCAGAACCTCAGGGGCACATTGATAAAGGCATTGCCTACGTGATGACGCAGAGGCAACATAGTTCATGGACGTGGACCATGGACTGAAGATACGGATCGGATGAGACACGATATGAAACATATTTGAATCAGATAGGGATCAGACATGGAACAGATATGGATCGGATATGGATAAGATATAGAATAGATAACACTTATGATAGAGGCTATGCTAGGCTGACACTGTGGACAAGATACTAGATAAGAATTTTGGATAGCCTTAATGCTAGATATTGATGACAAGGGAAACACCACAGATAGGCAGATGGATGGGTGATAAGGAATGAAATGCACATGGAAGAGGGCAAGGATGTGATCACCAAGGGCTAAGTCGCATAGGAATAAAATGCCCCATTGTAGGTAGAGTACTTAGGATTTTTTATGACAATGCTTAAGATGAAGGAGGAGGATGAGAGGATAATGGAGGATTTGTGTGGTTTGGAGGGATAAGGTATGTCAAAAGCCATTGAAAAATATTTGTCAACATTGTGCCCCCAATCTTTATCAAGATCAAAGAAATAGAGGAATGGAAGATCGGGATGGATAGACTTGATAGTATAGATGTGTAATGGATAGAGGACCATATGATGAGGAAGATATGTAGGATAGTAGTGGAAGGGAGGGGAGATGGAGTTATATGAGAGTGTTGTGGAATGGAAGGGAACCATGATCAACAGTTGCACATATTATGATAAACAATGAATCTTATGATAGGCAGGTGGTGTGGCAAGCAATGGAGATTTTTGCTTTGTAGATGAATGATATAGGCCTTTAGGGACCCACATAGACTTAGTATTTTTCTTATTTTTGCTTGTCATGTGGGATGGAAGGATTTGATACTTTTGGATGGAATGTGATTTTTTGATGGAAAAGGAGAAAGTGGATGGTTGGGATTTGTGAGAGGTGGATGCCTCATTTGACTTGAGGGATTTGTGCTTAGGTACCCAAACCATTTTGCTTTTAGACTTTGCTTGTGAAGGTATGAGTTTGGGTGTATGTAGCTTGTGTGCAGCTTTGGAGGTAATTGCTTGTTGCTTAGGGACCCACACCTTTTTTAGTTTGGCATTGAGGTGTGTGGGTGTATGCAGTTTTTGAGATGGATAATTCTTTGATTCTTGGATTTTGTATCCTAGGTCATGAGGACTCTTAGGATTTTTGATTTTATAGGTAAACGCATCCATATTTGTGCTTTTGAATCCCCTGGGGATGGCGGAAGTGAGGTTTGTGGAAGCCCTTTGTTTAGACAACATGTGCATTGGTTGGTCATGATTGGGATTGTTGGAAGATTCATAGATGGGCGAATAAGGTGCTGGAAGAAGTGGTGGTAAAAAGCATGGAGGAATATTAGGAGTTGGAAGTAGCGGAGGTAGATTGGATGGTGGAAGGTGTATGGTCACATGCTCTTGACAATTGTAGGATGATAGAGGTGGAATGGCCACATATGTTTTAGGGATATGATAGGGTTTGTGATGGAAAGTGGTGGACATAGGAGGAGTGAAGGAAGTACAAACATCTTGAGATTGTTCATCTTGGGGTATGTATCCAAGGCCATATGAGGGTGGAGGAACATTGACATGGACGGGCTCCAAAATACCTTGTTCATGAAGGCCTAAGCCTTTACCTTGATAGTTCATATTCTGGAGTATGCGGTGGACCATGGGATTATGTACAGGTGCATTAGTAGCGAGTTCCTTATTGGATGAGGAAGGCGAGATAGTGGATAATGGTTGTAGGTGTTCTAAGAAAGAACATTCATGCATGAAGGTAGTAAGCCCAAGGATATAAGATGACGGATTTGTAGCTTGGTCAATAATGGATTGTGAAGGATCATTTGGTTCTTGATCATCATTATGCTCTTTAGGGTCCAAGTTATTGGGTTGATAATCCATGTGCACTTGGGAGGCAAGTGTCTCATCAGAGGAAGCGGAAGTTGTTGGATCATGAATGGGATTAGATGGAAGAGGGATAGAAGTAATGGAGGTTTCTTGCTCATGGATGGGTATGGGATCAAGTTGTTCAAGGACATCTTCTTCACAGGGAATATCTTGATCATAGATTAGATAAAGGTTATGGATGGGTTGGAGTTGGATTTCCTTCTCATGTATAGGATCAAGTTTCTCATGGATAGCTTCTTCATCAAAGATAGTATCTTGATCATAGAAAAGATAAAGGTTATGCATGGGTTGGAGTTGGATCTCTTGTTCATGTATAGTTGTTGGGAGATGGATAGGATCAAGTGGCTTATGGAGAGGTCCATTATTATGGATATCATCTTGATCATGGAAAAGATACATGTTATTGATAGGTTGCATGAAAGTGATTTGATCTTGACTTAGATTAGGGCTTAATGTTTCCACATGCTCTAAGGTGTGCTCTTGACATAGCTCTTGGTCTTCTTGAATGGAAGCAGATAGCTCTTGGATAGATTCTTGGTTAACAACATGGATGTTTGACAGACCTTGACTTTGGTTCATAGTAGGAGGTTCTTCGATAAGCTCAAGGGGTTGCGGATGACATGAAGGGGTTGTAGGATTTGACATGGCATTGGAAGAATCTTTGGTAAGGTCAAGGACCAGAATTTGGGGACATGGTTGACTCTCTGCTAGTAGCCCTTGGATCACATCATTGGTAGGTGTATGGATAGGTGAATGAGGGGATTTAGCTTTCTCCCTAGCTTTTCTCTGGTTGTATAAATTTGGAAAAACTCTTTTCTAGAAATCATCTGAGGATTCCCTAGTTGTTGGTTTAGAGCTTGGGGAACTCGATGGCGATGTTGGCATAGGATTGGTATGTTTTGGAATATGTGTCTTAGAAGGTGGCAAAGGAGGACTAGTAGGAGTGGTATATGATTTCCCCCTTGAGGTGGTGGTTGCCTTGTCAATAGTACCATTAAGACGGGAAAAGAAGGTATGATTTTGGGACGAAGCATAGCTAGTACTGGCATGTTCAGGTTGCAAGATTGCCATTTCTTGTTGTAAGACTTGGACTTGTTGAGCAATTGCTATACAATCTTGGGGCGAGGGACCTAATTTTATTTGCAATTGTAGATATTGGAGTTTTTGACCAATATATTCTAATTTGTTTGCCATTGACACAAGATTGAAAAAAACTTACTGGTTTGGATGAGCAACAACAAATGCACTGTAACAGAGTGCAAAAATGCCACAAGTCGGATCAAATGCGCTAGTCTGGTATTTTTCAAAAGCATTGCAACAGAGTTTATATGCATTGAAAGTTGGATCAAATGTGCTACAGGTCGTGGTAAATGGATAATTCTAGTTTTTGGTTTGAATTTTGTAGAATTTTGGAACGTTTTTCAAGATTTTTCTTATTTTTGGTTTGAAAACTTGGTGTTTTTGAAATTTGATGTTCAATTATGGAAAAAACATAGCAAACACATAGAAGTTTTCATAATTTTATCATTTGTTATTTTTTTTGTATAGGACAATATTTGTACACCCTAGGCTAGATAGGACAATATTTGTTGAATCCTCTAGCTGTGTAAATTCAAAGCATGTAGCTCCAGGATCTGGTAGCACTGGCTCCCCTCCACAGCACTCACTTCTCATGCATACCAGATCTGGGTTTCCTTAGGCTCGTACCCCCACCAAACCATAGGATTGTCCCTGCTACCTCTACTAAGAATCACATGAATCAAGGCCGCTTCAAGGGCTCCACCCTTTGTGTCAACAAATAGGGGTTTTTGGTATACTACACAATTGGTTCGTAGTCAAGGCAACCGTTCGAGTGGTTACACGTGCAGCGGCACTACTCTCTGTTATGGAGTCTCCCAGCCTCAAAAGGGCTACGCCTTAGAGGGTTTTGGGGGAGGTTGGCCATCAGATTAACACAATAGTACTCATTGCAGGAGGTTTTCACCTCAAGCACATTTATTTGAAGTGGATTGGTAGGGCTTGGCTTTAGCCTATTTCCACTCAGGGTCGTTCCCACTTGGACAGGCATGCATCCAAGGGTAGGCCCCTCTAAAGGTTAAACAAATGGATTAACAAGTCTGGCATTCTGGTCACCCAGTTAAGGGGAGAGCATAAGCCTATTGTCATTCATAGTCATAGAATACACTGATTAATCCAAACCTAGTTAAAAGTAGAAAAACTAAATGGGCTATTCTACTTGTGCACCCACACAGTTGTTAACTTTGAAGTGTTTAACACATAGCAATGTTTATTCCCGTTTGTTGAGATAGCAATGATCTAATGTAGGAAAGAAATCAACAATGGAAAGATAGCAGTGGTTCAATTACTTTCCATCCTAGTTAGAGACTATGTGGAATTTGCATGCGTATATTTTTTTGTTACTTTTTCCCTTAGTCTAAATGAACTAATCAATGCAGCTAAAATGATATAATCTAGCATCTAATCCTGCAAAACAAATGTTAGCTTAAACATAAAAATCAGATGAAACCCTAGAACAACAGTGCAGAATAGAAGCGCCACTATGCAATCTGAATTCGTAGAAATAGAACTTGCATGCGCCATTATACAAAAGCGCTGCAATGAGGTGCAAATGCATTAAACTACCAAATGCGTCGTTACACAATACAAAAGCGTCGTAATCAAAAGTATATGCGCTGTAAATACAAAAGCGCCAGAAAATGGATCGTATGCGCCGTATTATGGGATCAATGTGCGGATGATTGCAGGTGCCGAAATAGAATGTAGATGCATCAGTTTGGAAGATATATGCACCAGAAGTATGTAAGTGTCATGATAGGAGATAAAAGCATCATTTGAGAGGATAAATGCACCGAATGCACCTGTCAAAAACCTGTACGGAACCTGCATCTCAAAAACTTAGATTTTGATTAGATAAATGGGCAAGGGCCCCATGGTGGGCGCCAATATGTGGGGAAAATGTGGATTAATCAAATGAATAACATAACCCAATACACTAATGAAATCTAAAGATAAAAGATATATTTAAAGTAAAACAGAGAAAATACTTACACCTTTTACCTTGCATCTTCCATTATTCGCCTATCTATTCTTGATCTTGATAGTAATGAAGCCCTCAGAAGCGTGTGCTCCCTTGCTTGTTGAAGGTGACAAGAATAGAATGGCTAAGACACTTTGTGTGATTGAAGATGAGCTTCAACACACTAATGAGATGGATGATAGTATGATATGAAGTGGTAGTAGTTGTGCCAAAGGCGTGCTTCTGTTTCTGTAGCATAAGTTTGCTCAAACGATGGATGATGAAATGAAGAGATAGATGGTTGTATTTATAGAGATGTGTGAGAGAAGATCAATGGTTGAGAAGAAATAAGATCAACGGAGGAGAATGGTTGAGGAACGTGCACGGATAGAAGGACATGTGTCATTCAAAAAGAAGCTTTGTTGAGTTAAATGCTTTCTTGATGAGGATGAGTTTTGTTTTTCTTAAATTAGAATTTATTTTTCTAATTTAAGAGAAAAGTTGCTTTCACTTTTGTAACTCAGCTTTTGCTTTTGTATGACAAGAGGAATTTTATTTTTAGAAGATAAGAAATCAAAATTAAATAATAAATTTATTTAATTACTTGTAGAAGATTTGGAAGATAAGAAATCAAATTAAATAAATAAATTTATTTAATTTATTTTTAGAAGATTTGGAAGATAAGAAAGCAAATTAAATAAATAAATTTATTTAATTTATTTTTAGAAGATTTGGAAGATAAGAAAAGCAAATTAAATAAATAAATTTATTTAATTTACTTGCACATGATTTTGGAAGAATAAATAAAATATTTAAATATATTTTATTTTGTGGAGATTTAATTTAAATAAATTTGCATTTTATTTAAATATAGAAGAATGGATGATTTAATTAAATAATTAAAATTATTTAATTATTTTAGAAGAATAAAGTTGATATAGATGAAATTAATTAAATAAATGTAATTTATTTAATTAAATGGGAGAAAGTGAATCAAATAAATAAATTTATTTATTTATTTATTGATAGAGGAATGTGAAGATGAAATAAGTATTAAAAATATTTATTTAAGTAGAGTCATGTCATTTTTAGGTGTATACATTGCCGAAGGTATAAATGAAAGATCTCTTTTGTTGAGGTTTGTAAGAGTGTGTGGGAGGATGTGAGGATGTTTATACAAAGGTGAAAGTGAGTGAGTAATTGTGAGAGAGTGAATTGAAGTTAGAAGTGTTCATTGTGCAGAAGAAGTGAAGAATTGATGTATATAAGTGTTGTAGAGGTGATTGATCGGTGAAATCTGTAAGTGTAATGTTTTAGAGGTTATAGAACTTGCAAGTGTTGCATTGTAATTCAGGGAATGTGTCCTCCCTTGGGTTGGAGCCCTAAAACTTGTTGTAATCTATTTTATCATTATTTGTGAGGTTGGATTTGGACAGTAGATCCTTGCAGCTTGCTCACTGTGGTTTCTTCCTTCTAGGGTTTTCCATGTAAATCCAGTGTTATGGTTGTGTCTTCATGTGTTCTTTGATGTGCTTAATTTGCTATTTCAAGATAGTAAAATATTTTGATTGATAAAGTTGATTTGGATTAAGTTTTATGGGTAAGTGCAAGAAGTTGGGGGGCCAAAAAGGTGTCTTAAGTGGCCACTTTTTTTCTAAAATCAATAAATACTAGCCTTGGATGAGAAATTGAGCATAGTTACACTCAAAATTTTGAGATGCAACCAAAACAATGTTTGTAATGTTTCGAGTCTACTTTTTAAACTACTATTTTCTTTTGAAAATGGTATCGATTAAGGGGTTCAAAAGAGGGAGCCATAGAAATTGGTGTTGTTTCTGTCAAAAAACATACAATAGCATGTTTTGTGGCTCCCTCAAAAGGTTAACTTTTTTTTGGTATTTTAAAATTGCTTTAGTGAGAAATTAGCTAACAACATGTAGTTTATGCCTAATTTTTCTAATAATTTTTTGATGAATATTTGATTTTTTTCTAATTTTCAAAGTGGACACATCCTAAAAAATAGAATTTTGGCCGTGCTACCCCTATAAATTTTGAAAACTAATTGAAAATCATTTTTTCTTTTTTTTTAATATGTGTAGAATGGAGTCTAGTTTCTAAATATGTATTTTTTTTGAAATTTCAATGAATGGTTAATTTACAATGAAAAAAAGACCAAACAATGGTTTTTGCCCAAAAATGGACACACAAACAAAATAAATTAAAGATGAAAGGCTTAACATTGTCAAAATGTGAAAAACATTACATCATTAAATAGCTAAGAGAAATCTTAACATTACCCAGGTGTTTGATTTGTTTCACCTTGAAACACGTGCAAATCTGAGGGTTCGCATGAACAAAATTATGTGAAATCTTCTAGAATTTGCAAAAACACATCTGTGGATGTTGAAAAGGCACTCCAAACCTTTGGGTTAGAAATCCAAAGTAAATCCCAAGCCCAAGGCTTGGGATTCCCATAGCACAATATAAAGCGAGCATGTTATAATGCGCTCACATTATGTTGTGCTTTTTTTTGCCTTTTTGCATATTTTCCGGTGTTTTCCCAATTCGACACAACGCCAACGCATTATAACGCACTCGCGTTATGTCTTCCTTTGAATGAGATATGTTCAACTTCATAAGTATATTTAATGGATGTTTATATCTATTCTTGTAGGTATGTATGCATGCTTGTATGTATGTACATGTATGCATGCTTGTATGTGTGCATCTTTGTATGTACGTATGTACGTACGTATGTATATATGTTTGTATGTATGCATGTATGTATGTATGTATGTAAGTGTTTTGGGTTTAGTGTATATAGGGACCTGATCCTGTATAGTTTTGAGGGTTGAGGGATTAGGGATTAAGTAATAGGTAGAGGGTAGAGGGTAGAGATTAGAGGGTTGAGGGTTAATATTTAGGTTGTTGAGTGTATAAGATTAAGTGTGTAAGGCATGGGGATTAGGGTTTAGGGTTTACAATATGGATTGAGGGTATATAAGGCATAGGGTGACTTGGGTTGAGAGCACATATGGTTTAGGTTTAATTTAAGTATAGGGCTAAGGCACAATATTTGAGGTTTAGGATATAAGGGTGAGGTTAAATATGGTCTAGGGATGAGGGTTTGAGGGTGTAGGCTTTAGGGTTTAAGGTATAGGGTTGATGATTGAGGGATTAGGGCTTAAGTATATTGTTGAGGGTTTAGGGTTGAGGGTTTAGGGATAGGTTTTAGGGTTTAGGTTTAAGGGTTAAGGGATAGGGTTTAAGGTTTAGGGGTAAGGGATTAGGGTTTAAGGTATAGTGTCTTGGGTTAAGGGTTTAGGAATAGGGATAGCATTTAGGGTTTAGGGATGAGGGATTAGGGTTGAGGGTTGAGAGATTAAGGTTTAAGGTATAACTTGTTGAGGGTTAAGTGTTTAGGGATAGGGTTTAGGGTTTAGGGTTGAGGGATTAGGGTTTAGAGTTGAGGGATTAGGGTTTAAGGAATAGTGTTGAGGGTTGAGGGTTTAGGGATAGGGTTTAGGGTTGATGGATTAGGGTTTAAGGAATAGTGTTGAGGGTTTAGGAATAGGGTTTAGGGTTGAGGGATTAGGGTTTAGGGTTGATGGATTAGGGTTTAATGTTGAGAGTTGAGGGTTGAGGGTTGAGGGTTGAGGGTTGAGGGTTGAGGGTTTAGGGATAGGATTGATGGTCAAGGGATTAGGGTTAAAGTAGAGTGTTGAGGGTAGAGGGTTGAAGGTTTAACGATTGAGGGTTGAGGCTTTAGGGCTGAGGGTTAAGGGATTGGGGTTTAAGATATAGTGTTGAGTGTTGAGGGTTTAGGGATAGGTTTTAGGGTTTAAGTTTTAAGGGTTAAGGGTTGAGGGATAGGGTTTAGGGTTTAGGGATAAGGGATTAGGGTTTAAGGTATAGTGTCAAGGGTTGAGGGTTTAGGAATAGGGATAGCGTTTAGGGTTTAGGGATGAGGGATTAGGGTTGAGGGTTGAGGGATTAGGGTTGAGGGTTGAGGGATTAGGGTTTAAGGTATAGTGTTAAGGGTTAAGGGTTTAGTGATAGGGTTTAGGGTTGAGGGTTGAGGGATTATGTTTTAGGGTTGATGGATTAGGGTTTAAGGTATAGTGTTGAGGGTTTAGGGTTGACGGATTAGTGTTTAATGTCGAGGTTAGGGTTAGAGTGTCAAGGGTAAAGGGATTAGGGATAGTGTTTAGGGTTAAAGGTTTAAGGATTGAGGGTTGAGGCTTTAGGGATGAGGGTTTAAGGCTTAAGATATAGTGTCGAGTGTTGACGGTGTAGGGATAGGGTTTAAGTTTTAAGGGTTAAGGGTTGGGGATAGGGATTAGGGTTTAAGGTATAGTGTTGAGGGTTGATGGTATAGGGATAGGGTTTAGGTTTGAGGGATTAGGGTTTAGGGTTGATGAATTAGGGTTTAATGTTGAGAGTTGAGGGTTGAGGGTTTAGGGATAGGGTTGATGGTCAAGGGATTAGGATTAAAGTAGAGTGTCGAGTGTAGAGGGATTAGGGATAGGGTTTAGGGTTGAAGGTTTAAGGATTTAGGGTTGAGGCTTTAGGGATGAGGGTTAAGGGATTAGGGTCTAAGGTATAGTGTCGAGTGTCGAGGGTGTAGGGTTAGGTTTTAGGGTTCAAGTTTTAAGGGTTAAGGGTTGAGGGATAGTATCAAGCCCATTGAGGGTTTAGGAATAGGGATAGTGTCTAGGGTTTAGGGATGAGGGATCAAGGTTGAGGGTTGATGGATTAGGGTTGAGGGTTGATAGATTAGGGCTTAGGGATAGGGTTTAAGGTTGAGGGATTAGGGTTTAAGGTATAGTGTTGAGGGTTTAGGGATAGGGTTTAGGGTTGAGGGATTAGAGTTAAGGGTTGATGGATTAGGGTTTGACATTGAGGGTTGAGGGTTGAGGTTTTAGGGTTGAGGGTTTAGGGATAGGGTTGAGGGTCGAGGGATTATAGTTAAGGGTTGAGGGTTTAGGGTTTGATGTTGAGGGTTGAGGGTTGAGGGATTAGGGTTAAAGTAGAGTGTCGAGGGTATAAGGATTAGGGATAGGGTTGGAGGGTTTAGGGATAAGGGATTAGGGTTTAAGGTATAGTATCAAGCCCATTGAGGGTTTAGGAATAGGGATAGTGTTTAGGGTTTAGGGATGAGGGATTAGGGTTGAGGGTTGATGGATTAGGGTTGAGGGTTGATGTATTAGGTCTTAGGGATGGGGTTTAGGGTTGAGGGATTAGGGTATAAGGTATAGTGTTGAGGGTTTAGGGATAGGGTTTAGGGTTGAGGGATTAGAGTTAAGGGTTGAGGGATTAGGGTTTGACATTGAGGGTTGAGGGTTGAGGTTTTAGGGTTGAGGGTTTAGGGATAGGGTTGAGGGTTGAGGGATTAGAGTTAAGGGTTGAGGGATTAGGGTTTGACATTAAGGGTTGAGTGTTGAGGTTCAAGGGTTGAGGGTTTAGGGATAGGGTTGAGGGTCGAGGGATTAGGGTTAAAGTAGAGTGTCAAGGGTATAAGGATTAGGGATAGGGTTGGAGGGTTTAGGGATAAGGGATTAGGGTTTAAGGTATAGTATTGATCTCATTGAGGGTTTAGGAATAGGGATAGCATTTAGGGTTTAGGGATGAGGGATTAGAGTTGAGGGTTGAGGGATTAGGGTTTAGGGTTGAGGGATTAGAGTGAAGGGTTGAGGGATTAGGATTTGATATTGAGGGTTGAGGGTTGAGGTTTTAGGGTTTAGGGTTTAGGGATAGGGTTGAAGGTTGAGGGATTAGAGTTAAGGGTTGAGGGATTAGGGTTTGACATTGAGGGTTGAGTGTTGAGGTTCAAGGGTTGAGGGTTTAGGGATAGGGTTGAGGGTCAAGGGATTAGGGTTAAAGTAGAGTGTCGAGGGTATAAGGATTAGGGATAGGATTGGAGGGTTTAGGGATAAGGGATTAGGGTTTAAGGTATAGTATTGAGCCCATTGAGGGTTGAGGCTTTAGGGTTTAGGGATAAGGTTTAGGGTTTAGGGTTGAGGGATTAGAGTGAAGGGTTGAGGGATTAGAGTGAAGTGTTGAGGGATTAGGATTTGATGTTGAGGGTTAAGGGTTGAGGTTTTAGGGTTTAGGGTTTGGGGATAGGGTTGAGGGTCGAGGGATTAGAGTTAAGGGTTAAGGGTTGAGGTTCGAGGTTCGAGGGTTTAGGGATAGGGTTGAGGGTTGAGGGATTAGGGTTAAAGTAGAGTGCCAAGGGTATAAAGATTAGGGATAGGGTTGGAGGGTTTAGGGATAAGGGATTAGGGTTTAAGGTATAGTATCAAGCCCGTTTAGGGTTTAGGAATAGGGATAGCTAGCTTTAGGGTTTAGGATTAAGTGAGACCTAGATGGCTAAGGATGGATGGAGAGGTAGACAAGGAGCGACTGAGAGATATAGAGAGGGGAGAGGTAAAGAGGTGAGGGGGAGAGATAAGTGAGATATAGAACATGAGCTAATGGAACTAGAGGTGAGATATTGTAAAGGTGCTATCAAAGGTGAGATAGGCACAAATATTTATGGATCAATCTATAGCAGGATAAAACGTGAATGCATTATAATGTGCTTGCATTTTGTCCTGCTAGAGAAATGGTAAAAAAGTGTTGACCCCCGTGATCCAAGCCCACATGCTCTGTTTTCATGCTGATTATGTGTGTGTTCTGACAAAAAAGAAGTGCTTTCATGTTGTTAGGAAGTTCACATGCACATTTTACACATTCTACCACCTTTGCATGATCTTTCCACCACCTTTTCTGCTTTGCCAACTTGAGAAGGAGGAAATAACATAGTTTTCACACCAAATTTGATATATATCTATTCAAGTTTCAATTTTTGTAGTGCTACAATGTTAATTGTGATTCAATTTTAGGAATTTAACATTATAGATTGGTTAATAGTATTGTTGTTACTAATTATATTTGAGTGTTATTCAATTTAACATTGAAAAGGAAGCAAGTGGTGAAAAACTCAAATTGTTGAGGAGTTTGATGCAAGAAGAAAAAAACACTACATAATTGAGTACTCTCTCCATTCGAATCTCCATTTTTTAGGTATGTCAAGTCTTTACATGCATGTTCTTTACAATTTCCTTAATTCTATTTGAATTACTTTTTCATGCTTTATCATACATGTTTAAAATAGACACATTCCCAATCAAGAAAGCAGCTTACAATCTCACATGATGCCATGTATATTTTCTACACTTGGGATCTTTAATAATTATGTGTAATAAATAGACATTAACATACCTTGATGTCAAACTATACAAGAATAAATCCTTAGAACGTAATAAAAATACAATCCCACTATTATCTTGTCATATTAACAAGTTAAAATACAAATGAATAGGTGCTAAGATCATACAAGTATGCACATGACATGATGATTTGTATGCACATATCTTGGGCTAAGACATTCCTTATGCACCTATTCATGATGATTTGTACATGCACATGACACAACAATATTTCAAAATTTTGTAATTGTCCTTTGTTAGCACATGATGGTGGTTACCTTGATCGACTATATACGATTCAATACCCTAAATTACAGAGATTAGTCTAATGATTTTTATGACAATCATAGGTATGTGATGTAGAGGTAGGGTTTAATTCAATCCAAAGGGATCATACCAATAGTTTCTTCAAATTTCATAAGCTTTCCTCTCAAGCAATCTCCCTATACAAAGGCACAAAGAAGGTCTTCAATACTTCAAAACCTAACAAGGCTACTAGAGGTCTTCTTACCCCTCGGGAACTTAGACATAACCATTCTAAACCCTTATTCAAGTCTACACTCTTCAATTGTTGTCTATTCCTTCACAAGCCACCCAAATCCTAGTATCCCTAGTACCAACAAAACACCTTCTCAATTCCAAATCCTAGTAGCCCTAGTAACAACAAACATGTCAAATTGGGTCTACCTCAACCTTTTCAAGCATGAAGTCCCATGTACTCTTCACTTGTAGCCTCAATAGGTGACTCTCCTTTAACATTATCCTCATCTAGGACTGAAGTGAACTTTGTACCATAATGCTTTGTATGGCTGCAATAATTTGCTTTGTATGCTTTGTACCTATTTTGGTTGAGTGACATTTACTCTTTTACATGGTGTGTTGCAAGTATGAGGTGAGCCAGTGTTGTCATTGATGTCAACATACTCATATTGCATTGACAAGAAGGATTGGATGAGCTGTGTGTTGAGGATATTGAGAAAATTAGCCTCAGTCAGGAACAGTGAAGAACAGTGATGAGAAGAAGGCAAATGTATTGTATAGGTTGAGAACCGGAGGATGCAGATTAAAGGGTTTGCAGATATGAGTCTTGAGATGTTTCAGTTAAGTTTTCAGAGGTCCGCATGAAGACCTGAAGAAGTTATGGCTGTCTGTGTGGAACCGGTTCCGGCAAGTGCTCAGAGGTGACAGAGGATCATAGAAAGGTCCGGTGAGGTCCGGAATTGTATAATCCTAATCTGCGGATTGGAAAGAATATTTGGGATGTCCTTGTGATGTGCCATCTCGAGTTGTGTATGATTTGGAGGTCCGGAAGTACCTCTTGCATTATGACAATGGCAACAGACAGTGTTCTTGAAGTTCCGGATAAGGAGGATAAGAGATTTCAGTAAGTAAAGGAAATGCGGACGTACCTGGTCATTCAGGCAGGCTTGTGAAGGTTCTTGGATCATGTTGAGGTTGTGTTGTTGGTCCGCATTGATAGTAGATCCCAGAATTGAAGATATTCTTCCGGATGAAGTTCTTGCTCTGTTTAGCCGACTGGATGAGTTGTTCATCCCGAGAATGTTCTTGTGGTGGCCGACCGAATGTGTTATTCATCTTGCAGATACTCTTATGGTTGTTTGCCGACTTAGATGTTTGTTCCTAAGTCGATGTCTTGTATAAATAACGGTTTGTGAGTTCATTTCGAAGTGTGGATTGTGTGGATGAGTGTGGCATAGAGAAGAGAAGTGCGAAAGGCAGAGCAGAGGTTTTTGGGCTTAAATGGAACTGATCCAGACATGGTAGAGATGTCATTCTCCAGTTCAAGATTGTGATTCTTATCACTTTGTAGACAGTGTTTCTCCTTGTAGGCAGTGGGCCTCTTTGTGAGCAGTGTGCTCGGGCAGTGAGCCCTAATTGGCAAGTGCCATTCTTTTTCTTATTCTTCTAACAGAGAATAATCCTTGGGTTAATCACCCCGTGGTTTTTCCCTTAACCGGGTTTTCCACGTCAAAATCTTGGTGTTCAATGTGTTGATGTTTATTTGCTATTGTGTTTATGTATTATGCTTCATGGATGATTAATTGATATGCTGTTAACTAACAACGAAGAATCAAGTGTTTGAAAGAACAAGAAGTTTTATACAACTGATTCACCCCCCCCTCTCAGTTGTATGCCTTAAATCCAACAATTGGTATTAGAGCAAGGTTCCTCTGAAAGAAGCTTAACCGCTTGAGGAGATCTAGGATGTCGTCATACAAAAAGGATAGTCCGAAGTTCGATGGAACCAATTTCACTCTCTGGAAGGGTCGCATGAAATGTCACCTGGAATGTATGGGAAAAGCATACTTGGCCATGGTTTCAAAACCATATGTACCTCCACAAGGTGGTCCGACAACTCTGAATGAAATCACAGAAGCTGAAAACAATCTGCGGACCAAGGAAGCTCTTCTAAGTGCATTGAATGACTCAGATCTCTCAAATGTTATTGACCTACCAACTGCATATGAGATCCTGACTAAACTGGAACTTCTGTATGAAGGAGATGAGTTTGTCAAGAGTGCAAGGTTGCAAAGTCTGAAAGGGAAATTCGAAAGATTGAAGATGAGAGATGATGAAAACATCACTACTTTTATGCCAAGAGTGAATGAACTAGTGTGTGGAATTAGAAATGCTGGTGGAACTCTGGATGAAAATGAGATTGTTTGCAAAATCCTTAGATCCCTTCCTGCTGCCTACAAAATCAAGGTTGCTACAATTGATGAATTCAGAGCCCACACAACTGTCACAAGAGAACAATTGGCTGGCAAGCTAGCTGCATTTGAAATGACCGAGTTTGGAGATGATCCTCCCAAGACTGAATCTGCCTTCAAAACCAGTGCCTATGTGAAAGGCAAACAGAGAGTTGATCTGGGAGAAAACTCTTCAAGGAAGATGACATGGTATGATCAAGCAAGAAGAGACATGGAAGAAGAAGAAGCAGAAATAGCTCAACTTGAAGCCCTCATTGCAAAAAGACTACCAAGAGGATCCGGTAAGTATGAAGGAAAACTACCCTTTAAGTGCTTCAACTGCAATAAGATTGGTCATTTTGCTTCAAGATGTCCGGAAAGATCTGCAAGGTCTAATACTAACAGACAAAGGTTTCAAAAGAATTGCTATTATGTTCATGAAGAAGATGACAATGAAGGAGTAACAGATGATGAATCAGAACTAGGAAGCAAATCCGGAAATGAGTGGGTGTTTATTGCCATCAAGGAAGAAGATTCAATACTCTCTGAATCTGTCAATCACAAAGTTGTTGAAAAAGCTTTGGCTGCTCAAGTGGAAGAAAAGGATGATTGGGTTATTGACAGTGGATGTTCTCACCATATGACTGGTGACAAGAATAAGTTCTTGAATTTGGAAAGGTATGAAGGAGGAATGGTAAAGTTTGGTGACAATTCTGCTGGCAGAATCAGAGGCAGGGGAACTATTTCCTTTGATGGAAAGAGCAAAATAGGTAATGTACTATATGTTTAAGGATTGAAGCACAATCTTCTCAGTGTTGGTCAGTTAGTAGACAAAGGCTATGATCTTCGGTTTAAGAATGGAAAATGTAGAATCTTTACAAGCTCCGGAACTGAAATTGCATCCGGTACTCAGACAAAAGGTAATATCTTTCATCTGGTTGGTTCAAATAAAAGTTGTTTGTTTGTTCAAATTGATCAGAGTTGGTTATGGCATAGAAGAATGTGTCATGTAAATTTTGATAACATCATCAAGATAAGCAATACTCAGGCTGTAAGAGATCTTCTAAAATTGATGAAACCTACAAATAGTTTGTGCAAAGAATGTCAGCTAGGTAAACAAAGCAGAGTCTCTTTCAAAAGCAAAGATCAGTCTTCTACCAGATTGTTGGAATTAGTACATACTAATCTCTGTGGTTCGACAAGAATCAAGAGTCTGCAAGGTGATAGATATTTCATGTTGTTAATTGATGACCATTCCCGGATGATGTGGGTTACCTTTCTAAAAGAAAAATCAGAAGCATTTGAGAAGTTCAAAATCTTCAAAGCTATGGTAGAGAATCAAACCGGATTGAAACTAAAGTGTCTAAGGTCTGATAGAGGTGGTGAATTTACGTCTGGTGAGTTCATTGACTTTTGTGAGAAGCAGGGTATAAGGAGACAATTGTCTGCTCCTAGGACTCCACAACAGAATGGAGTAGTTGAAAGAAAGAACCGGACCATCCAGGAAGCTGCCAGGACAATGATGTTGGAAGCAAATGTTCCTCAGATGTTCTGGAAAGAAGCTATCAGCACTGTAGTCCACACTCTAAATCGAGTTCAAATCAGAAACAATACCGGTAAGACCCCCTACGAACTCTGGTTTGGCATCACTCCTACTGTGAAATATTTCAGAGTATTTGGTAGCAAGTGTTATATCAAAAGAGATGAAGATCTAGGAAAGTTTGATGCTAGAAGTGATGAAGGAATTTTCTTGGGTTACTCCACTCAAAGCAAAGCATACCGGTGTTACAATAAGAGACTGAGGAAGATGATAGAAAGCACTAATGTGAAAGTTGATGAAGGAATTGAGAAGCCCTCAAGATTTTATGAATTTGATGAAGATGACCAAGACGGTGTTCAGATTCAAGGAACTCAATCCTCTCTGGTAAGACAGAGTCAGCCTGATCCGGTAAATCAGGAAGAAGAGATAGGTTTGAATGAGCCTGATCAAGAAGCAGCAGTGCAGGATACTCCCAAAATTCCAAGGTATGTAACACTAAACCACTCTGAAGATCAGATCATAGGTGACAGAAGCAAAGGTGTGCAAACTAGAAGGAATGTTGCTCAAAATCAGGATGAATGTTGTCTGATTTCAAAGATTGAACCTAAAACAGTAAATGAAGCCTGCAATGATAAAAACTGGACTAAAGCAATGAAAGATGAATTAATGCAAATTGAGAAAAATCATACTTGGGATCTTGTTCCCAGACCTAGAGACAGGAATGTGATTGGAACCAAATGGGTCTTCCGGAACAAACTGAATGAAGCTGGTGAAGTTATTAGAAACAAAGCTAGATTGGTCTGCAAAGGCTACTCTCAAATAAAAGGAATTGATTTTGAAGAGACCTTTGCTCCGGTGGCAAGAATTGAAGCAGTCAGATTATTTCTTGCATTTGCTGCCTTCAAAGACTTCAAGGTATATCAGATGGATGTCAAGTCTGCTTTCCTAAATGGTGATCTGGAAGAAGAAGTTTACATTGAACAACCGGATGGATTTCAATTGTCTGATAATGATGATATGGTCTGCAAGTTGAAGAAAGCATTGTATGGACTAAAGCAAGCCCCAAGAGCATGGTATGAAAGGTTGGATAAGCATCTTGTGCAGATTGGATTCAACAAAGGTACTGCTGACAGTAACTTATATTTCAAAATTGATCATGAAAACATTTTGATTGTTGAAGTGTTTGTAGATGATATCATTTTTGGAGGAAGAGATAGTATGTGCAAAATTTTTGCAAATCAGATGAAATGTGAGTTTGAAATGTCTATGCTTGGTGAAATGAATTTCTTCTTGGGTCTGCAAATTACTCAAACAAAGAAAGGAATCTTCATTTCTCAGACCAAATATGTGAAAGAATTGTTAAGGAAATTTGGTATGGAAGATTCAAAACCAATGAACACTCCCATGGCAACCGGATGTAAGTTGAGCAAAGATGATGACTCTCCAAAGGCAGATCAGACAATGTATAAATCAATGATTGGTGGATTGTTGTATCTCACTCAGACCAGACCAGATATAATGCAGGCTGTTGGTCTTGTGGCAAGATTCCAGGCTGATCCTAGAGAATCTCATGTTATGGCAATCAAAAGAATTTTTAGGTACTTGAAAGGAACAGTTGAGTATGGTCTATGGTACCCTAGAGATCCAGATTTCTCTCTTCATGCTTACACAGATGCAGATTGGGCAGGAGATGTAGATGATCGAAAGAGCACCAGTGGTAGAGCATTCTTTTTGGGGAAGAGATTGGTTTCTTGGCTAAGCAAGAAACAAGATGCAATATCTATGTCTACAACTGAAGCAGAATACATTGCAGCAGCAAGTAGTTGTACTCAAATCCTATGGATGAAGCAGATGCTAAGAGATATTAAAATTGAATATGCGAAGCCTATCATAATTTTCTGTGATAATTCAAGTGCAATTAATATTTCCAAGAATCTGATATTACACTCTAAGACTAAGCACATATCTATCAAGTTTCACTTCTTGAGAGAACAAGTGAACAAGGAAGAAGTCAGGTTGGAGTATGTTCCCTCCAAGGATCAGATTGCAGATATCTTTACTAAACCTCTTCCCAAGGAATCTTTTGAATATCTCCGGGAGAAGTTAGGGGTCATGGCCCCTCCAATGATGAACTAGGATGCACTGATGTGCATCAGTCCAGTGGATATCACAGTCATATCTTGTGATCCGGATTGATGCTGGGGAGCTGCTACTAAGGGGGAGTAGCTGGTATGATTCTGATGTGTTAAAATTGCAAGTATGAGCCCTTTGCCATTGATGTCAAAGGGGGAGAGAAGACATGTGAAAAACAAGTGGTTGATGATCAAAGGGGGAGCAGTAAAGGAAGAGAAGACATGTGAAAAGTTGTTGTTGATAGGGGGAGTTGTGATAGAAAGGAGAAGTTCTTGTCTTGATGGTTTTTCACATCATATGTTGCCATCAATGACAAAGGGGGAGATTGTTGCAAGTATGAGGTGAGCCAGTGTTGTCATTGATGTCAACATACTCATATTGCATTGACAAGAAGGATTGGATGAGCTGTGTGCTGAGGATATTGAGAAAATTAGCCTCAGTCAGGAACAGTGAAGAACAGTGATGAGAAGAAGGCAAATGTATTGTATAGGTTGAGAACCGGAGGATGTGGATTAAAGGGTTTGCAGATATGAGTCTTGAGATGTTTCAGTTAAGTTTTCAGAGGTCTGCATGAAGACCTGAAGAAGTTATGGCTGTCTGTGTGGAACCGGTTCCGGCAAGTGCTCAGAGGTGACAGAGGATCACAGAAAGGTCCGGTGAGGTCCGGAATTGTATAATCCTAATCTGCGGATTGGAAAGAATATTTGGGATGTCCTTGTGATGTGCCATCTCGAGTTGTGTATGATTTGGAGGTCCGGAAGTACCTCTTGCATTATGACAATGGCAACAGACAGTGTTCTTGAAGTTCCAGATAAGGAGGATAAGAGATTTCAGTAAGTAAAGGAAATGCGGACGTACCTGGTCATTCAGGCAGGCTTGTGAAGGTTCTTGGATCATGTTGAGGTTGTGTTGTTGGTCCACATTGATAGTAGATCCCGGAATTGAAGATATTCTTCCAGATGAAGTTCTTGCTCTGTTTAGCCGACCGGATGAGTTGTTCATCCTGAGAATGTTCTTGTGGTGGCCGACCAGATGTGTTATTCATCTTGCGGATACTCTTATGGTTGTTTGCCGACTTAGATGTTTGTTCCTAAGTCGATGTCTTGTATAAATAACGGTTTGTGAGTTCATTTCGAAGTGTGGATTGTGTGGATGAGTGTGGCATAGCGAAGAGAAGTGCGAAAGGCAGAGCAGAGGTTTTTGGGCTTAAATGGAACTGATCCAGACATGGTAGAGATGTCATTCTCCAGTTTAAGATTGTGATTCTTATCACTTTGTAGACAGTGTGTCTCCTTGTAGGCAGTGGGCCTCTTTGTGAGCAGTGTGCTCGGGCAGTGAGCCCTAATTGGCAAGTGCCATTCTTTTTCTTATTCTTCTAATAGAGAATAATCCTTGGGTTAATCACCCCGTGGTTTTTCCCTTAACCGGGTTTTCCACATCAAAATCTTGGTGTTCAATGTGTTGATGTTTATTTGCTCTTGTGTTTATGTATTATGCTTCATGGATGATTAATTGATATGCTGTTAACTAACAACGAAGAATCAAGTGTTTGAAAGAACAAGAAGTTTTATACAACTGATTCACCCCCCCCTCTCAGTTGTATGCCTTAAATCCAACATGGTGATTGTATGTACATTTATTATGAAGGGTTGAATGATATATATTTTAGTTATTTGTATGGATTCATTTCTTAGGAACTAATATTGGTCTCTTTATCATGCTACAGACAAATTCTCTATCATGCCGAGGAAATAATCAAGAATTAAACCAACATAGGAAGAGATAGAAGCTAAGAATGCAAAGAAAGTAGTGGCTATGAGGGAACTTCGTGAGAAGAGTAAATTGGACATGATAAATGAAGACATGCCAATTGAAGAGGAACCACAACCATCATAAAGAGATATGGTATTGGCGGCACAAAGAGAATGAATGCAAAAACTTCGTGCTATGAGAGATTTGAATACCATAGTTGGAGACACGTCCTCTAGTGCAAGTCAACATGTAGGGACATCATCTACCACATCTCAAATTGAAAGTACATAATCACTCACATGTGATGAAGGAGGTACACCATCATTCCCACCTCAACCTCAAGGTATGTCATCTATTCCATCTTTGATCGAAGGTATGCCATCTAGCCCATCTCATTTAAATATTGATGAAATTCCTAATGTTGAGATGAATTTACCTAACTTAACACCACCTAGAATTTTGCATAGAAAGCCAAAGTTTTTGATTGATATTGATGAGAATATTTTGCAGCCAATGGAAGGTAAGATTCCAAAGCACACTTGTAGAAGATATGCTCATGAGATTTAGAGATTGTTCTTTGAAAAGTTAAATGAGACTGCAAGATGTCAACTATTTGTTGAAATGATGCGAAGTATAAAGTATAGGTCCATCATGAAGATTCTTGGGTTGAGAACATCAGAGGCTTCAAGTGAAAAATCTATTGTCAAGAATCTAATGAGTGTGTATAAGAGTGTGCATAACATCTCATACACAAAAGATAGTAATGCAACACGGCGTGTGATTACATTGACTATAGTAAGTAGTCAAACGAGGAAAGCTCGTCTCATTAGAAAGATGAGTCAAGAATTGATAATTAATAGCAAAACTTTATCAAGAGCCATTGGAAGACACCAAAGAATTGAGGACACTAATGCCAATGAATTATGGGCGTTCTCGGGGAGACTACCATGAAATGATAAACCGATTGTTGAAGCAATGAGATCGCTAATTGAAGACTTTTGGAAGAATTACATAAGGGTATCTCCAAATCAAAGGGATGTGGTAAGAAGGAGAATCAGTAGTTGAAACCGTGAGCCACATCTAAAGCATTTTTTGGATGAGACTCAAACACAATTTTATGGTAAATTTCTAAAGAAGTATCATCAAATTAAAAAATTTCAAAGATATTTTGAAATGCTAAAACCTTTCTATGTCAAGATAAATCACACATGCACTAGTTGTTATAGATTACATATTGAATTTTCTAACCATTTTGATGTTTATAGGTCTATATGTTTAGATTTGCATACTAACAATGTTTTGCAGGGTTGTCATATGTGCCCCACCAACATCTTCAAGAGACTTCATATCAAGAATTTCATGTGAAAGAGAGGAAGGTCAAATATTCTACAAGAAATTATGCTTGGATGGCACATGTTATAGTTGCGGTGGCTTGCAATTTTTGCCAATATGTGAACATATGGAAATAACACTTGCAGTTGGAAACGAACTAGTAGAGTTTAGAAAGTATAAAATAGTGGCATACAATACAAAAGATGGTAAAGAAGCAAAGAGGTGTGAATTGGTTATTGAAAAGATTCCAGTGTATCAGTTTATGCCTATATTTCATGACAGCATAGTGTATGAGTATGCAAGGCATGCCCATAGAGCTCGATGGTTGGACTTGCAATTTAAGTTATGTAAGGACACATTTCTAGTTGGTAGCATTGTTTCAATCATCAACTTTGTAGAGAACTATAGTCTACAGCCATAGCGTGAGGTGCAATCACAATATTACAAATCCACACGGGTTTCTATATTTATGCACATCGTATTCATTCATGTGAATTATAGTATAGAGGATAACAGAAAGATCATAAGGGAGTGTAATTTCTATATCAAGGATGATCGCACACATTCTACGGAGTTCATGCAAGGTTGCTTTCAGGTGTTCTATAATGATTTGGCTAGAAGGGGCATATCATTTAGTCAGCATATCATATGGTCAGATAACTGTGCGTCACAATTCAAGACCTCGCAAAATTTCTATTGGCTGAGCAGGAGGCATAATTTTACAGGTATTCAACATATGTGAAACTTTTGTGAGGTTAGGCATGGAAAGGGGGAGCATGATGGTACAGGAGCATGTATCAAAAGATCCATAACACAAGAGGAGTTAAAGTATAAAGACAATGCAAAGTTGACAGATGCAAAATTGATCATCAAGTGGTGTAATGCTTCCATGGGTCCAGGTAATGAAGGTAAGTCTTCAGTTCGTAGATTTTTTTGGTTGATAGATGATACTAACATTGCACCATATGAGGACTGTTCTACACTGACATGATCAAGTGAGATGCACTCTTTCATAAGCTCAATTGCAGGTTCATGGAGTATCCATACGTGAAAGATGTCATGCTTTTCTTCTTCCTATACAATTCAATCCTAGGATGAGTGCAAGTCAAAGGAGTGGGTTGATGAATGACAGTTAAGTTATCTTAGCCCACTTGACACGTATCGACCCCTGATGGCATTGGAACTAACACAAATGGAATCACCAGTTGACTTTGACCACATATCAGATCTAGTTCAACCAGGTAATATATCTATTTGCATAGTTTTGGAAATTCCTAATGTCATATTACTTTGTAGTGTTTTTGTAATGTTGACTAATTTTATCTAATTTGCTACACATATCAATGTAGGGCATGTTTATGCAGTTATTGCAGATGAAGATAACGAAGAGAGAACAGATTATTACTTATGTCATTGTGTTGAGGCCAAAAATAAATTAGAGGTCCCAGTTATAGATGGAGAAAACATCGAATACTCTATAGACTTAGTGGTTATTACTAGAACATGGCTTAGAAGGTACCCACATAAGAATGTTAATGTTTGGCTGTTTCAGGACTTTGACACGCATAAGAAGATTCTTTATTACTCGAACCTTGTTGTGGCATCCAATGTTCATTTGATATAGTATCGGGGTAGACCTTTGAATAAAACCTTGTGGAAGGTGCGTGAGTCTGACCATGAAGCAATACTTGACACAATAAAGAGTAGAGTAGACCCAGATGGTTCATTGGATTAATTTGTAAGTATTCACATTGATTTTGTAAAGTCATCTTACATTGAGTTGTAAGTATGCACATTAATTTGTAAGGTTTGTCTTTTTTTATTTGCTGTTGCATTTTTACACATATATGTTGATAACTGAGAGGGGGGGTGAATCAGTTATCCTAATTAATTCTTCTTCTGAACTTTCTTATTAATCAATGTAGCATTAATTCAAACAAGCAAACACAACCATGAAATGGAAATACACATGACACAATATTTTTGACGTGGAAACCCTGTTAAGGGAGAAAACCATGGGGTGATTAACCCAAGATTGTATTCTCTGTTAGAAGAATAGAAAAACAAAATGGCACTTGCCAATTAGGGCTCACTGCCCGAGCACACTACTCACAAGAGGCATACTGCCTACAAGAGACTCACTATCTACAAAAAGAATGTTATACAATACTTGAACTGAGTGGGAGCATCTACAAATGCTGGAGTTCAGTTCCAGTTAAGCTCAGTACACTGATCTGCTGCACTTCATCTTTCCTCTTCTCTTTTGCTGCTTTCCTCTCACATACCGGACCTTCCTTACTGCTTCTACTCTACTCTTCTACTTTTATTTGCACATTACTAACAATAGCAACAACCCTCACAACTAAATCCATTGTGTATATATATCCACACAAGTAATTTCATCACCTTTCTAGTCGGCACTCGGAATAGTTAATCTTTTCACTAATTCTGATCTGTCAGCTGAATCCTTGCACATCAAGTAATGTGGATCAAGTATATACTTGTAGAAATCATTAATCATGTTAGCCAAAAATGATTCATGCCTTCATAACCTTTACCACCATCAGTAACACATCCAGAAAGTAGTCTGATGTTCTGTCAGTTGGTTCTTCCTCTGTTCGCACTGTCACTCAGGAATCTGGTACTCAACTATTCATATCTTTTTCCTCATCTATCACCGGAGGCTAAATCCTTGGAATATACCACTCAAGGTAGTCCTCTTGACTTTCCCAAATTTGCACTTCACCAAGATACTTCCTCTGAGAGATCCGGACCTGTCTGTCAGACCTTGCCACATGCTCTGTTCTTGTTTATCGGACCACAACAATCTTCATTCTGACTTTCGGTAGAGACACACCATGTCTTGCGGATGTGTGGGAAGAATTTTATTGCCATAAATGACAACAATCATGAAACCATATAGTGTCTCTTGCCAACAATCTCCCCCTTTGGCATTGATGGCAACACTTGGTGAAAAATGACTAAGTGTTTACACTATGCTCCCCCTTGGCTGATGCTCTGTTTTTATATATATTTTTTAGAGCTCCCCCTTAGTTGGATTCCTCATTTTTCACTGCTCCTCACTCCCCCTTTGACATCAATGGCAAAGGGTAGGGTCTGCATATCAAAATTTCAAAAAAAATTTTACTATACTTAGCTGCATAAGTATATACATATGGAATACTTACATATACTGCAGTATGTTTGCAAAAGTTGTTTTCAGTTGGATGAGTTCTGCAACCCAACTATGCTTCATTCTATCCAAAATTGAAATGTGACCACTCAACAAAAATGCAAAAGCTTCTGCCCTCTTAAGATCTGTCGGATCATTGGTTTGGGTGGTAGTCTGAGCATCATTTATGGCCTCATGCATGGCCTCTAACTTAGGGATAATAATCCTTCTAAGTTCACCCATCTGGTTAATTATGTTCTTCCTTTCCTTCTCAAAATTATTTATTGCATTTGTGATTGCAATAGTTTGACACTCTTGATTTACTATGGAGGAAGAGAGAGGATCAAAACTTTGAGACAAACTTAGTAGTTTATCCTCTTGCTCTTTTATTTTCTTCTCAACTTCTACTGTTGCTTTGGACCAAGAAATACAAAATTTGTATACTTCACCGCCATCCTTAAGAGCATTTTCTAAGCTCTTTATCCCAATATTCATGTTTCTCCTATCATTAATGATCAAACCCTATACCTTAGAGAACCTTTTGTCCAAAAACTCCTTCCGGACCTTTTCTTCAGCTGACTTCTCTAGAGAATCAAAATGTGTACTTACATTGCTGACTAGGGTCTTGAGATTACCGGAAGAGGAGGCTATGGGATCCTTTTGGAAAGATGGCATGATCTTTTCCATCACTCTGGATGCTACCTCCAAAAGCTCACAGTCTTCCATGTGAGATTTCAGTAGTTTCTCTTTGACCTTCTCATTTGCAAATGAGGCTATTTTCATTGTTTGCACCGGTGACAGAGAGTCAAAATCTAATGGTCCTTTTAGTAGGTCTGGTTCATCAATTTCTATAGTTGCTTTTGTCAAGAATTCTTGGACAGTTTGTGCAGTGTCTCTTGCTGGAGATAGATATTTCTTCTCTTCTGTAATCTTGGAGCTGTCCTTTGGAGTTTTCTCTCCTTCTACATTCTCACCACTAGCAGTTGTGGTCTTCTCTATTGAAGTCTTCTCTCCTTCTGCAACCTTAGCACTGTCATCTTCTTTTTCTTTCACCTCTGCTTCTTTCTCCTATAATTTTTCTTCTCCTTTAGATCTGGAGACTGTAGGGGAAACCGAAGGAGAAATGTTGGTTTGTTCAGGGCCCACCTCTTCTATCATTTTCTCAGTAGTTTCTTTTGCAACACTTGTGGTTGAGGGATCAGTACCCAAGTCCTCTATAATAGGAAGATTAAATTTTTTGAAGGTTTCTCAGAGAATCTCTTCAGTGTCCTTGGCTACCTTGTCTGTCTCACCAAGCATGAGCTGATTCATCCTTGCTTTGCTCCAGAACTCATCCTTGCAATCCTTGAATACCATATTCATTGTCTTGGGATCGATTGAAGGATATAGCTAAATAGCTATTTGTTCCCGGATCTCAAGGTCTTTTGCCATGGCATTGGTCTTTCTCATTTCCAACTCCTTTTCTAGGCTCTTAGGAGTTAGAGAGATAATTTCAATAAAAGCTTTATTGTAAATGTTCAAAAACTTAACTGTAGCTTCCTCTAGAATCTTTTTATCTGCTTCATTATATTCATCATAGAATTCTGTTAAGGGTTGCAGGTTCCCATCCACTATGACTACTTTCACTACATCATCTAAGGAGAGAGTGGATTTTTCAACAAATTCCTCTTCCTTCTCTTCCTTGTCTTGTCCTGTGGAAGGTTTACCGGATTCTTTCTTCTTCTGCTTCTTTATTTCCTTTACCCCCTCATCTGATTCAGTTTCCTCTTCATCTATTTGACTTGCATAAGCCCTTGTGGCTTTTGTTTTAGACCTTTTCTCTCCTTTGCCGGATGTCTGAACTTCCGGTTTTGATGTTTTTAAGCTTTTGGAAGTGACAGGTACAGATCTCTTTGATGATCTGGTCTAGGTTGAGGTTTCTACCAGAGCACTTTTCTTGCTTCCCTTTTCTGCCTCTTTCTTTTCTGCCTCAGCCTTTTATCTCTTTTCCCTGTGGGCATCAAGTGCCTCCTTTGAGATGCCAAGACCTTGGGCAATATGTTCTTCTTCTTTTCTCACCTTCCTTTTCATCTTTGGTTCTCTGAGTTGCACATGAATCTTTACACTCAGCTCCTCAAAGGTTCCAAACCTTTCTGCCTTTGGATCCTTTGGCTGACTTAGCATGTGTTGAACATGCACCTCCACAATCTGTTCATCCACTTCATACCCCATGGGCATGATCCAGACTGTCCTTGGTTCTACTGCCTCCATTAGGCACTGATCAGTCTCTACCATAAAGCAAACTGTGTCTTTATATTTCTCAACAAGAGACTGGGGAATCCTTTCTCTTGCTTGCATTATGTTCTGAAAGTTCTTGAAGTATCCCCACATGGCTATATTTCTTGCTTTAGCATCTCCAAGCCCATGTAAATAGTCTCTTCTCTGAATTGCAACCGGTCTGTCATTCTGCCACACCCAGCCATTGGATCCGGGAAGCTCATTCATGTAATAAAAGAATAGGCAAAGTAACAAGCCACCATACTTGAAGGAGTTCTTCTTATCCTTCTTGATCTTTTGTAGATTTTCCAATAGTTGGCTGAGAAGAAGTTCACACAGATCATAGTCAGCATTGTCTTTTAGCATTTGATAGGCTATGTAAACTATAGTTCCCGGTACTAAATTTTCCCTACTAGAGTGATAAATCTTGTAACCAATTATTATGGAAGCAAATTTGACATCCGGTTCAATGATGTCTTCAATTGTCATAGCTCTCTTGTCAAATTTTGATCCGGTTGCATCACTTACTGTCTGATTCTTGACAGACTTGAGAATAGGTATTCCACCGGATGAGTGTAGACTAGTTACTGCCTTAATTGCATCTTTGGTGATCTTAAATGGTATATTCAACCATAGGAAATTATCATGCACTCTACTCAATACATACTGGACCCATTCATCTTCTTCAAAATAGGGGAAATGAATGCACTGTGCAAAATGCTTATCCCGGATGGCTTTATACTGAGGTTTAATCTCAAAAGAGTCATCTAACAACTGTTTGTGATAGATATCTACTAACTTTGATTGCCCAAATTCTTCAATACTCGCATGTATGTAAACCCTAATATCTTCGGTGTGCAAAACGCCATGCGGAACACTAGAGAAGGCTCCTAGGGGATCTACCTCCAAGGATTTGTATGGATGTTTCTTGAATGTGGGGCGAGGTCTATCAGAGATCTTTACTATATTCGGAGTAGTCATTTTTCAAAAGATTTGCAATGAGATATTGAAAACAGAAACTACCTTATGCGCCTTCAGTTACACGGAGTTGGCCGGATTGATTTCTGGATGTAATGACTTCTGCAAATGATTTTCGATGAACTTGAGGAATTTTGTTGCAGAGCTCCACCTTTCATTTCTTCTTGTATGCAAAATGAATAAGTGGTTAATGAGAAAACCCTTATATTGCTCTGCAAACCCTAATATCAAGTGCAATAAATGCTCGACCTACATTATTCCAGTTTGCCTTATTCGGATGACTTGAAGAACTGGATCAACCCTGATCTTTAAACATCTTGTGGATCTTCCAAATCTTAACCACAATTTGTTTGGATGCTACCCTTATGAACCCTTCAGTCTGCAACTCTTCTTGTGCCTGTTCCGGCACCAATTGACTGGCTGGGGTAACAAGGTTCTCTTTGTGTCTCCCCCTGAGCCAGAGCTCACTTTTTAATTTCTGGAAGGAATATCAGCACCAGAGTCTGGTGCGGATCTAACCTCTATATTCTCTATAGTTTTCTTCACCCAAATCTTGCTCATCTCACTTTTAACTTCATCCGCATTCACCTTTTGTTTATCCTTATCTTGATTCTGATTATGATATACCGGACCTCTTTTGTCCTGATTCTTGCTTCTACAGAATTTTGCACTATGACTGGACCTATTGCAGATTTGGAAAACAACATTTCTTTGCATATTTGACTGATATCCTCTTGATCTGCATTGATTAGCCATATGACCTACTCTATTGCATGCAAAGCATCTACCATTGAATGATTTGTTCATTTGCATATTTCTGCATTCATGAGACTTATGACCATACCTTTTGCAGTTAAAATATTGTCTGGAGAAGGATGAATTAGTCTGATTCATTCTCTTTCTACACTGATTAGCTTTGTGACCAAAGTGATTGCAGCTGTGGCAGTATCCATTGAAGGATGGATATCTTTGAGCATTGGGCTGTCTTACCGAAGGTCTTCTAGGCCTGTTCCTTGGATTTTCTGGTCCAAAATTCTTCTGACCGGATCCAGAGCTTTCTCCTTTCTCATATCCCAAGCCACACTTGTCATCTACCTTCTTTTGACTTCCAAGAAGAACTTCAAGTTGAGCAGAACTTATCTTGAATTTCTCTTTATATTCATTTGTTTGTTGAAGATCCCTTTTGAGAGAGACAATTTGATCCTCAAGTTTTTCTTCATTAACTTTAGCATCTTCAAGATCAGATTCAAGATGTCTGATAATTCTATCCATCTGGTGGCAATCTTCTGATTTCTCCTTAAGAGATTGTCTTAGATTGTCTTCAGTTTTTCTTTTCTCTTCAATTTCTTGGGTAAACTTTATAACTCCTAATTCCATTTCATGTCTTACCATAATGATTTCTTTTGATAACTTTTCACATAACTTGGTTTTCTCAATCAGCGCTTCATTTGCATTATTTGTTTCACTTTGTCTTGCCAATTGTTGAAGTAGTTCCTTTCTCTTTTTCATAGAGAGACTTAATTTGTCTTTTAGTTCTCTCATGAAATCATCAGCCTATTTGAGTCTTTCCTTTAATTCATTGACTTCAGAGTTTGACTGTTCAAGATCTTCAAGGGTAGTCTTAAGTTTCTCCCTTAAACCATATGCATCCATTTGGATTCCCAGATCTTCCTCGAGCTGTTAGACTCTGTTAGGAGGAACTAGGCTCTGATACCAATTGTTGATAACTCAGAGGCGGGGTGAATCAGTTATCCTAATTAATTCTTCTTCTGAACTTTCTTATTAATCAATGCAGCATTAATTCAAACAAGCAAACACAACCATGAAATGGAAATACACATGACACAATATTTTTGACGTGGAAACCCTGTTAAGGGAGAAAACCACGGGGTGATTAACCCAAGATTGTATTCTTTGTTAGAAGAATAGAAAAATAAAATGGCACTTGCCAATTAGGGCTCACTACTCGAGCACACTGCTCACAAGAGGCATACTACCTACAAGAGACTCACTGTCTACAAAAAGAATGTTATACAATACTTGAACTAATTGGGAGCATCTACAAATGTTGGAGTTCAGTTCTGGTTAAGCTCAGTACACTGATCTGCTGCACTTCATCTTTCCTCTTCTCTTTTACTGCTTTCCTCTCACATACCAGACCTTCCTTACTACTTCTACTTTGCTCTTCTACTTTTATTCGCACATTACCAACAATAGGAACAACCCTCACAACTAAATCCATTGTGTATATATATCCACACAAGTAATTTCATCACCTTTCTAGTCGGCACCCAGAATAGTCAATCTTTTTACTAATTTTGATCTGTCGGCTGAATCCTTGCACATCAAGTAATGTGGATCAAGTATATACTTGTAGAAATCATTAATCATGTTGGCCAAACATGATTCATGCCTTCATAACCTTTACCACCATTAGTAACACATCCAGAAAGTAGTCTGATGTTCTGTCAGTCAGTTCTTCCTCTGTTCGCACTATCACTCAGGAATCTGGTACTCAACTATTCATATCTTTTTCCTCATCTATCACTGGAGGCTAAATCCTTGGAATATACCACTCAAGGTAGTCCTCTTGACTTTCCCAAATCCGCACTTCACCAAGATACTTCCTCTGAGAGATCCGGACCTATCTGTCAGACCTTGCCACATGCTCTATTCTTGTTTACCAGACCACAACAATCTTCATTCTAACTTCCGATAGAGACACACCATGTCTTGCGAATGTGTGGGAAGAACTTTGTTGCCATCAATGACAACAATCATGAAAACATATAGTGTCTCTTGCCAACAATATACACATTTTTACATCATGTTATGCTTCATGGGGTTAGACCTATGTGATGGATGAAGTTGATCCTGAGAATAATATATAAAATCTAGGTAATGTATAAAATATAGTTGTCTTTCTACAATAACCTCTCTCAGGTTTTTATATCTCTAACGTGTTTACCTGTGGTGAAAGGTTTTTTGCTGCCCCAAAAATTGTCAGGAGGTAGTGTAAAATTGCAAAGGGGTGTAACTTTCATCCCACTCCTAATGCGACCAAAATGACTATTCCAACACATTTGGATGGGTACATTTACACTAGGCATGGTCCTATTTTTCACCTAAACATGTCGAAACAGTTCGAGCTACATTGTACCGACGATATCCCTAAAGAGTCCAAAGTGCAAAAAGGCAGCAATCTTTGACAAGATGTTACTCAAAAACTAAGTCACTTAGAAATATTTTGTCTGAAGAAACATGGTCATGTAGGGTTCCTCTACAATAACCTCTCTTAGTTTTTTATATCTCTGAGGCGTTTGCCCATGCTGAAAGGTTTTCTACTACCCCAAAAATCGTCAGAAGGAGGTAGTGTAAAGTTGCAAAGGGGTGTAACTTTCATCCTGGTCTTGATGCAACCAAACTGACTATTCCATCACATCCAGATGGATACATTTACACTATGCATGGTCTTTTTTTTCACCCAAACATGGCGAAACAGTCCAAGCTACATTGTACCGACGATATCCCTGAAGAGTCCAAAGTGCAAAAAGGCAACAGTCTTTGATGAGATGTTACTTGAAAAATGTGTCACTTAGAAACATTCCATCTAAGGCAACGTAATCACATAGAGTCCCTCTACAATAACCTCTCTCAATTTTTATATCTCTGAGGTGTTTGCCCATGGTGAAAGGTTTACTGCTGCCCTAAAAATCATCAGAAGGAGGTAGTGTAAAGTTGCAAAGGGGTGTAACTTTCATCCTACTCCTGATGCGACCAAATTGACTATTCCAACGCATCTAGATGGGTACATTTATGCTAGGCATGGTCCTTTTTTTCACCCAAACATGTCAAAACAGTTCGAGCTATATTGTACTAATGATATCCCTGAAGAGTCCAAAGTGCAAAAAGGCAACAATCTTTGACGAAATGTTACTTGAAAATTGTGTCATTGAGAAATATTTTATCTAAGGAAACACAATCAAATAGAGTCCCTCTACAATAACCTCTCTCAGTTTTTTATATCTCTGAGACATTTGCTCATGGTGAAAGGTTTTTTGCTGCCCCAAAAATTGTCAGAAGGAGGTAGTGTAAAGTTGCAAAGGGGTGTAACTTTCATCATGCTCCTGATGTAACCAAACTGACTATTCCAACACATCCAGATGGGTACATTTATGCTAGGCATGGTCTTATTTTTCACCCAAACATGTCGAAACAGTCCGAGCTACATTGTACCGACGATATCCCTGAAGAGTCCAAAGTGCAAAAAAGTAGCAATCTTTGATGAGATGTTACTCAAAAATTCTCTCATGTAGAAACATTCCATTTGAGGAAACGTGATCATGTAGGGTTCCTCTATAATAAACTCTCTCCATTTTTATATCTCTGAGGCATTTGCCCGTGTGAAAGGTTTTCTGTTGCCCCAAAAATCATCAGAAGGAGGTAGTGTAAAGTTGCAAAGGGGTGTAACTTTAGTCCTACTCTTGATGCAATCAAATTGACTATTCTAATACATCTATATGGGTACATTTACACTACGCATGGTCCTTCTTTTCACCCAAACATGCCGAAACAGTCTGAGCTACATTGTACTGACGATATCCCTGAAGAGTCCAAAGTGCAAAAAACTAACAATCTTTGACGAGATGTTACTTAAAAATTGTGTCACTTAGAAACATTTCATCTAAGGCAACATGATCATGTAGAGTCCTTCTATAATAACCTCTCTCAGTTTTTTATATCTCTAATGTGTTTGCCCGTGGTGAAAGGTTTTCTACTACCCCAAAAATCGTCAGAAGGAGGTAGTGTAAAGTTGCAAAGGGGTGTAACTTTCATCCTTCTCCTGATGTGACCAAACTGACTATTCGAATGCATTTAGATGGGTACATTTATACTAGGCATAGTCCTATTTTTCACCCAAACATGTTGAAACAGTCTGAGCTACATTGTACCAACGATATCCTTGAAGAGTCTAAAGTGCAAAAATGCAACAATATTTGACGAGATGTTACTCAAAAACTGTGTCACTTAGAAACATTTCATCTGAGGAGATGAGATCACATAGAGTCCCTCTACAATAACCTCTCTCAGTTTTTTATATCTCTAAGGCATTTGCCCGTGGTGAAAGGTTTTTTGCTGCCCCAAAAATGTTCAAAAGGAGGTAGTGTAAAGTTGCAAAGGGGTGTAAGTTTTGTCCTGCTCCTAATGCGACCAAACCGACAGTTCCAACACATCGGAATGGGTAGATTTAGGCTAGGCATGGTCCTTTTTTGTACCCAAACATGCTGAAATAGTCTGAGCTACATTGTACCGGTGATATCCCTGAAGAGTCCAAAGTGCAAAAAGGCAGCAATCTTTGACTAGCTGTTACTCAGAAACCATGTCACTTAGATACACTTTGTCTCAGCAAACACGATAATGTAGGGTCCCTCTACAATAACCTCTTAGTTTTTTATATCTTTGAGGCATTTGCTCATGGTGAAAGGTTTTCTGCTGCCCCAAAAATTGTTAGAAGGAGGTAGTGTAAAGTTGCAAAGGGGTGTAACTTTTGTCCTACTCTTGATGTGACCAAACTGATAATTCCAACACATTAGGATGGGTATGTTTAGGTTAGGCATGGTCTTTTTTTGCACCCAAACATGCCGAAACAGTTCGAGCTACATTGTACTGGTGGTATCCCTGAAGAGTCCAAAGTGTAAAAGGTAGTAATCTTTGACGAGCTGTAACTCAAAAACTTTGTCACTTAGATACATTTCGTCTAAGGCAATGTGATAATGTAGGATCCCTCTATAATAACCTCTCTTAGTTTTTTATATCTGTAAGGCATTTTCCTGTGGTGAAAGTTTTTCTGCTGCCCCAAAAATTGTCAGAAGGAGGCAGTGTAAAGTTGCAAAGGGGTGTAACTTTTGTTCTTCTCCTCATGTGGCCAAACTAACAGTTCCAATGCGTTTGGATGGGTATGTTTAGGCTAGGCATGGTCCTATTTTGCACCCAAAACATGTCGAAACAGTCTAAGCTACATTGTACCAGTGATATCCCTGAAGAGTTCAAAGTGCAAAAAGGTAGCAATCTTTAACGAGTTGTTACTCAGAAACTGTGTCACTTAGATACATTCTTTCTAAGGAAACGTGATCATGTAGGTCCCTTTACAATAACCTCTCTCAGTTTTTTATATCTCTAAGGCGTTTGCCCATGGTGAAAGGTTTTTTACTGCCCCAAAAATCATCAAAAGGAGGTAGTGTAAAGTTGCAAAGGGGTGTAACTTTTGTTCTTCTCCTCGTGCGGCCAAACCAATAATTCCAACTCATCTAGATGGGTATGTTTAGGCTAGGCATGGTCATGTTTCACACCCAAACATGCCGAAACAATCCAAGCGACAAACACTAACTAGTCTTCAATCTTCAAACACTACAAATACCATGATATCCTACATAAAGCTATCTTTTAGCCTTTTATAAAGGCATGCCCATCAAATTCAACCGCACAGTGATGATTGTTTGTATTCTAAATTCCTTTTAAATACTGACCTTCCAATCCTTTTTCCTGCCCTCATATCAATTAAATATGACTTTCAATTATGATATGGTGCTCAAGCTTATGAGATTTTACTAGAGATGCCGGTTGAGTTAGGTTGAAGGGTTGGTGAACTAATGACTTAAAGACCCTTTAGTAGGTTGATTTAAGTGATAGTAACTTCTGATTATAAGTCAATATTAAATTAAAACAAAAGTGTACTTTACACATGACAGGCAATTGAGGGTTTTAAAGTCTTAAGAAAAGTAGATTCTTTTTAGGGTTTAATGCCCAATATGCAAACCCTAACTATCAATAAGATTATGATTATGAAAGCTTCTGTCTTCTCTAACTTCTTATTGCATGAACAAAACCACATCCACCATGAATATGAACGTTGCATCGTATCAACCTTCCAAGATAGACCTTATCATGAAAACCATATTCACAACAAAACCTTGCATGAACAAAACCACATCCACCGTGAACATGAACCTTGCATCATATGAACCATGTTTGTCTTGTGCAACATCAACATGAATTGAGAGACCTTATCATGAAAACCATATTCACAACATCATGCACCTCATGACCATCACCTACCTTGAATCACTGTATCACCATATCAACATCATGGCATCAACCTTGACATCAATGACAAACAACCTTGACCCTTTGACTTCAATGATAACCTTGAACCTTGATTGTTGATGACTTATGGAAGCCTATAGCCCCAATGTTATGTTGCATACTAAAATTAGGTAAGACTTAATGTAATCTCATAACCTCACCTTATATGCAAGAGGAATGACATTTAATAACCATAATGGTCATCAGGTGCTCATAAGCATATGATTTTGACTATCTTATTCAAAACAACAAACATACTCTTTGCATCCCAATATGGTATAATAATAAGAAATTAAGAAATATTTTCAATATAGCAACTAATAAAGAATACAGATCAACATACTCATTTGAATATTTTCAATTGAGCAACTCATAAAGAATATGAATATTTTCTATTCAACATGATGATTCATTTTTATTTTAAATACAACTTTTATCTTTTAGTTCCAAAATGAGGTTTAGGTGATACTTGAATAACAATAGCTAGCTTATTGGATCAACAAACATCCTATGTAATACATTTGGACTTTAAATATTTGAAGTAACCATCTACAAATATCCATTCAAATGTGGATTTATAATCCAAATATGGATGCCATCAATAAAAAAAAAATTGTATTAACCAAATATCCATATAGGCATACATCAATATCTATCAAAGTATAACATATATACAAAATAGCCATATAGGCATACAATGTCTCCTACATGCAATACAAAATATATATCCACAAATGCCATATAGGCATACAACAAAGGACCCCAATAAGTATTCATTCCCCTCTAATTGGTGAAGGAAATAGATCGTGGGCAGCCTTTGATATTCGAGAGGATGGAGACGTGTATGAGGGCGGTCTACTATGAATCTGAGGGTGCTCCTATTTAGTTCTTCGAGGACCTGTAGCTGTTACAATAAAAAAGTATAGACATTAATATATAGAAATTACATGTTATAAAAAATGAAATATTTAACAAAATAATCACTTACTGCTACCATATAATCTACCTCCTCATTTGTCTTAGTAGCAGGATTAGGTTGTGGTGATGTCATGTCCTATAGAAACCATCCAAATAGAAATTAAACTTAAAATCAATAATCATTTGATTTTTCAAAAATAAACAACTATAACAATGAATGTAAATTAAAATTTACTAATCTGCCTCATACCCCCATCAATGGCATGGAGCTATGAATCGCAGTGGACACACCATGCTCTATTGCCCTATGAACTTCAGGAGATGTTTCAGCATCCTGCATCATCTAAAAATAAAACAAAATTATTCAATTATGAAACTAGAATAGTGATGCAGGTCATGGTTCCTAACATACACACATGTTCACCTAAACATGGAAGTACACATAATAAATCACACTATGATATTCATTATCAACAATGCATCACTATGATACAACTAGACACATAATACACATAATTACAATGAAGATTTTGCTCTCTTGGTGATATACTATAGCTCTTTCTTATAGATGTAGGGATGGAAGAAATTGAGCTAATAGGATTGACATAAGTTTGTAGAGGAAAGGGTTAGTGTAGATTTGAAGATTTTGGTTAGGGGTGACTTGTTGCCCCCATAATTAATACCTAAAACCTAGATGATGTTCGAGTCAATCATATGCTATATAAGATGTCATAGGTTGATGCCCCTCTCTGGTTTCATGTCCTGGGGTCTAATTGGTGGTAATTGGATGAGATTATTACAGAGAGTTTGTCAAAGAATAGTGTGGAGGGGATCAACAAGCTTTGGTAGACATGTATGGAAAATGTGGTAGCATAGACAAGGCAATGAGCTATTTGAAAAGATGACTCAAAGAAAAGTGGTCTCATGGTGATGTCCTTGTCTATGCATCTACTTCTCATGGCATTCCATGAGAGCACATTTCTTTGAGCCATTTTTTCAAATTTAACTATATTATAATTGAAAATTTGTCATCTATCAACATCAAGCTATTAGTTATGTAATGTTTAATAATGCTTTGAGTTTGAAAGATGTGCAATGCAATGTAATCAATTATATGAATATAAAATACAAAAATCTAATAAGTACAATTCATTAGTTAAACTATTTATTTTATTACCTCAGTGAAGCTTTGAACTACACCACCACTAGTAGGTGTTGCTGTGAAATCTCCAAGATTAACCTATTCAACATCCAAAATCAGATATTAGAATACCATTCATATAACAATGCTATTCACATGTAATATTTATAATTGTTTACTAGTTACATACCCCGACAGTAGATGTCATAGTGTAAAATGCAGGTGGAGTATTACTAAGAACTGCATCAATGCTATGACCCTAAAATTTCATCAAAATCATCAAACTAAATTAGTTAATCTTGCATTTCAAAAATAAATTTTAATAAATTAAATTCAATGAACTTGCTAATATTTACCTAAGTATCAAGGCCGAAAGTCTCACTTAGGAGGGTATTTGTCATCACCATCTACTCAACTGCAAATGTAGCCTATGCACTTGTGTCCTGACTATCCATGGGGTCATAACCATAGGTTGACTTGCAAGTCTGACAAGTATGGGGTGGGACCCTACTCCTTGCACTATCTCCCAACCCACATTGTGCTGCAGGACTGGCATGCTCTATGATGCTCTGGGTTAAGGCACTAATGGACTGAAGTGTATTGACCTCAAAACTCTCCTTCACAATGGAAGGGATAGACACATGCTCATGGGCTGGTCTGCTGATTACTCATCTCACTGGCCACTGTGGATCAACACGTGCCCCTGATCTATCTTGTGCTAAGCCCCCACCTGTACCCTGGAAGTCCTGCATATCAAAATAGTTTGGCACTTTATTGAGGACAAACTCACAGTAGAGTTTCCTCAAAAAATATTGCGGGACCTCATTATTATCACATGGAGGATGGTCAAAAACCATCCACCACCTTTGCCCAAAATTGTCCCTTATCGCTTGGTTGTTGCACCAATGGATAGGGAATTTCTTGCATGTAATGGGTGGAGGTTGATTTGTTTGTGGCTTTGTGAAAATAGAACACAAGTCCAATTTTGTAATTTGTAACTTTTTCACATCTTCATATGATAGCTTGTCTGCATAATACTCTCTAAACTCTCTCCTCTTATCTGACCAACTAGATATTTGCTTGCTAATTGAGTCTACATTTGATAACATAGATTCAAGAGATTGAGCAAGCATGGACCTATGCAAGGTTGAAGTTGAAGGATCTTTCAACCTTGCAATTATGTCTTCAATTTCTTTTTTATTGTTTTCAATTTGTCCCATTAGATTTTCTTGTGTTGCAGGGGCATGTCGAGGAATGGATGGAGGAGTTTATTGTTTGGGTTGTTCTTCAGCAGGTATTTCCTCTTTAGGATTTTGTGGATTTTGAGGAGGAGGAGGAGGTGCATTAACATTTCCTAACAATTAAAGAAATTTACATCAAAAATCAACTCAAACCTACCTATTTAGAAATAAATTCAAACAAAACAAAAATAAAACTCACTTCTATTAGGTCTCAAAAATGCAGGTTGCTAATCCTAAGAGGATGCCAAGCTCTATGCTTAGATTTGCAACGTTTTTGAGCTAACTTGACGAAATCAACCTTTAGGGTTTGATGATTTCCTACACTTTAGGTCCTGCTACACCTAGGTGGGTAAACCTTGGAGATTAAAATAGATTGAATGCAACTATTTTGACTAAGTAAATGGATCTACCTATAGAGGCAAATGGTGTAGACTAGATGAGAGCTTGTTGACTAATTCTAATATCTAATGTATGGTTGGTATAAATTGTATAAGCAATATCAAGGTGAATTTTTATGACTGTGCTTAACTAAATAAAGGATTTTAAATAATGGATTGGAATAAGACTAATGCCTTGTTGGGTAAATAGAGTCAAATGGAAGACTGAGACTAGTGGCTTATAGTGGGTAACAATTCTAATTGTTTGGCACAATAGTTTAGTTTATAACTTGTATAAACGTGCAAGGAGATGACTAACAAACTCTTCTTAATAATCCAACTAATACAATCAGATTTCTTGTTATTCACTAGAAGGTAATTTAATCCTTTCTTGAAGGAACCAATTGAATGAAATATGCAAGATAACAGATAATATCAACTTGGAGACAGAATGGCAATCCTAATTATATGATTCTTCTTAGTAATCTAAACTAACACTTCCAAGTTACTATGACTGATCAGAAGGATTTTAATTCCTCTAATGGAAACCAATTAATTCAATCACACAGATACAACAAATGTGTATTGACAAATTAACTATATACTTGATATATTAATTTGAATAACAAGGAAATATTGAACTAGAGACAACCATACAATTGAGTAGTTTCAACAAACAATTGATGCCAGAATAAAACCACAGAATCAAAGAACTTCAATTTACTTCTTCAATAATATGCTTGCTACATGGTCTTTGAGAAACATTGTAAACTTTATGTATTATATTCTACTGCTCTTGTAATTCAACATCATATGTTTGAACTTATATAGAAATGCTTGTGAAGAGACATAACTCTTCAAGAAGTCTTTTGGGAATTAACAAGATTAACATAACAACCATAAAACAACAATGCTTAGGCCCTATTCAACCACAAGTATAGTTGAGCAATGTGGTCTAAGTACTCCTGGCTATGATGTGAATCAGTAAATTCAATTGCGTTCCTTTTGATCACATCCATCGTAACCATCATCTCCAAATGCTTGCAGGCTTCCCTGGATGCAGAATCTTTGTCCTTAAGAGCTCCTAAAGCTTCATGCAATATTGCTTGACAGTCTCTACTCCATTCCTCTTTGCTCTTTAATTCTTTATCACTCTTGAACAACTTGGACACTCTTATTTTTGAAGCTTCAACACATTCTTTGGCATCATTCTTAAGTTGGTCATAATACTTCTGATGCTGCTCGATCAATTCTTTTGCATTGGAGGCACCTGTAATGTCAGAAGTATCTTTACTTTGTGTCTCATTTAGTTTCTTTTGCAGCCTTTTGTCAAGCCTCTCATGCTCTTAGATTGCTTTAAAATTTTGAGAATAATTATCCCAACATTGATTCATCCAATGCATCATGTTGGTATACCTGTTCTAGAGTACTGTGGCAAGCGTATCAATCTAAATTTGAGCTATCTGGTTGATAGATGGTGATTGGACACTCTGTGAGATTTCACCTTGAGTTAATCTCTTTACTAATCCCCCGAAGGTGCTCTTAATAACATCTTTCAAATAGTCATTTTCTTTGGTCAATCTCTCACGGCTCAGCTTGTATGCATCCCTTTCTTTGATTAACATATGGGTGTGTGCTTTATTCAACTTTGCAACATTAATGCCAATGTCTGTAGTGATCAAGGGGTTAGTCTCCCCTGCCTTCAAGGTCATGACATGGCCAAAAGTTTTCTCAGTGTCTCTAATGGTTGTCTTTTTATGGGTAGGATACAAGGCCCATATCATTAATGAATTTTCATCATTATTATATTTGGTGCCCATATATACTTCAGTGACACCTTATGGAGTGAGCTTGTATTTATCATCTGTATTATGCAAAAAACTATCAAATACTAGAGCAAAATTCATAGCAAGGCCATGAAAGATCATCACCCCTGCTTCTTTGAGCAGTTGTCTACCCTTACTAGGGGTCATATCTTGTAATTCATTATCCATTGTTGCTTTCAACATATCAAGTAATTGTCTCTCATTATTGGCAGAGACATCAGCAACTGACTCTCTGATTTCTTTCCCCTTGCATTTATATAAAAATGATTTGAATTCTTTAGAATGAATAAATTTATCATCAGAAATAAAATAATCATATGCTATTTGTCTTGGGTCTTCATCAACAGACCCCTCCTCATCATGTGCTTTAACATGAGACTGATATTGTTGCATCTTTCATTTGGACATTCTTGTTATCTGTTGATGTGGCTCCTCTTGTTCTACGGGTTCTTCATCACCAGAAGATAACACCTCAATCTCTGCAAGTTGTTTCCTTTTCTCATCTAAGTCCCTGTTGTATTTCTCAACCACCAATTCTACTTCAATCTCTTCCAAATTTCTGATGACATCATCATGTGGATAGGGGACATGTGTGTATCCACTGAGGTTCTATTTTCTCTGAGCAAGGTCAATAAAACCCTCAGGATCAAACCCTTTCCTTACCTCAACACACCTCATATTGTAGTGCATTAGTTTATCCATCATGAGACTATAACCCTTTTTGGATATCATAGTGAAATCCCCAAAACACAGAGTACTAGGCATAAAAGATTGTTTGTCATGTAAGCTCAAATGCACCACATTAGAACAATACATTTGCCTAACTATTTCTAAGTAGGCAATTCTGTTAGGGATAGTCTTAGGCAAGATAAAGGGGGTATCCTCAAAATAGTACCAGTCTCCCCAGTTGTGAGTAACAGTAGGAGGACCACCAAAATCTTTTGGTCTAAGGAACCTCTTTATTTCATTTGAGATTGAATACTCACAGGGATGACTAAAATATCTTTATAACACTTTCACACAATATTCTTCAAATTGTACATAGCTAGAATGGGCATATCTACTATCCTATATTCTGGTCCACATCTGTATGGGTGACTTCTACCCCCTCTGGTCTACTGGAACAACTTTGAATTCATTTGGCCATAACCCCACTTCCTAGCCATAATAGAGAACCATGTGCATGAGAAGTGAGTAATGTTCAAAGGAAATTGATGGTGCATTGTTCTTTATTCCAGCCAAACCAGAGTCAATTCTATTAAAAATATAGGTAGCATAATCAAATTGTCTGGAATTGTGGCACTGAATGTTAATAGATATGACCATCAGAGGAATTGTCATGAAGTCAGGGACTTCTGATCCTAGGACCTGACCCACAGAGTAGTAAGTATATTGTATGTAGGGTTCAAATAATGATACATGAAAAGGAGGGCCATCATCCTCACTGAGAGGCACCATTTATCCCTCTGCCCTGGGACTGTGAACAGGAAACCTCCATCCATTATAAGTAGTATCCATTCTCCAGTACTCCTTTTCCAAATCCTCATAAACAATGGGGACAGTACATACATCATCCAAGTCAAAAACTTCACAAATGGCATTCTTTGACAAGTGTCTAATAGGCTCTCCTTGTGGGTTGCATATAGCCTTAAGACTTGGGTTATACTGTTTAGCAAGAAGTTGGAGGAGTTCAACATTTAGAAATACATCAGGAACAACTAATTTACCCAAATTCAAATGCCATGGGTTTGATACTAGAAAATTCCTAATTCTTCTATTGTAATGGAATTTGAAAAGCTAGCCTCTAATTGGAGTCCAAACATTCCCAAGGTATTTGCACTTGTCTTCTAGTTTCTCCACTTCTGCCCTAAGTTGTGCAGACCTTCAGGCTTTGGGAGTTGATCCTAGTAGTTGATTGGTTCAATTTTCTCTCTTTTGTTTTCTCTTCAGGGGTGTTGTCAATTTTCTATTTTTTAGGTTTACTTGTATCACCCTATGATTTTCTACCCTTTCCTTTCCTCGGAGTTTCCATTTTAATTTTGGACAACAAATTCGAATTGTAAGCTACTACACAAGTTAATATATGGGTACATGTTATCAGAGGCTCTAATCAAATTCCCCTATTTTCTGCTTCAAGTCTCCGCTTGTAGGCTCTTCTCAGACAATTCTCTCAAATTTAATTGCAATGATTTGAAATGGTATCTTAGAGGATTTCTTCTTCGTCTGCAATTAATTGTTTGAGCATTTCAATATTCTTGATCGTTGTGAAATGTCACATCATCATAACTTCTCTCATCGGCATGATTTTCATAATGTCAAGGCAATTTTAATATCTTCTTATGGCATGAATGTTTATTCATGGATCAATCATTGTAACCCTTCAATTGTCTCCTTGACATCATATTTCATTTGTGAATTTGTATCAACAAGATATCTCCAATCTTTACCTAATGTGGAAGTGGGCATGGTTTCCATCGGCATGACTTTCTTCATCGCTGTGTGAATAACATTCTTCCCTGATCTCCTAAGTGTCACCAATATGAGTATCAGTGAGAGTCTCGTCAATGAACGTGACCACTGTTGTAATTAGGATAAGTTATGACATCAAGATAACATATTTTGAGTTACCCGATCGTGGTTGTTTCCCTGACAGTCCTTTATATCCCAGATTGGAGAGACCTTCACAATATGTCACCGACATTGTTGTGAGTATTGCTTTGGCTAGACTTGTAAGCTTTGTTCTGATTTATTTACTTTCGCCGATGGTTCTTATTTTCCACACATATCGGTGTAAGCTATGCCAAAGCACTTTTCTTTAATCGGTGAGATGTTAGAGTATCAAAAACTCCTTAATTTTTCATTCCGATGCTTATCTCCTACTGATGACTACTAATTTCCTCCGTTCCATTGGATGATCGGTGAGAGTCCCACCAAACTCCTGCATTGGTATGACTTACACTATCGGGAGGGTTTTTAAAGTATTCTCTGATAGTCTTTCATTATACCGATCGGCGTGACCATGCGTTTTCTCTCTCATGAAAGGTCATCAGTGCCACTTTCTCCATCAGTGTCTTCCAAAACATTCTCCCTGATCCTTATTCTCATGCCGATAGCCATTTCAACTAGTTTCTCATGGATTGGTATAACTAACATGAGGTCTTGCTGATATTAGTAAATTTGAACCCTCTTATTATTATGATTTTGGGCATAATGTTTTATGATTTAGTCAGATATGGGTGAGTAAGAATACAAGAAAAATTTTAAATTTTCCTGCCCCAACAACTCCTTTGGCCTGCTCAACGTCGTGGCGGCATTTTGGGGATGAATCGGTGAGATTTTGGTGTCGAATTAGGTCTTCAAAAATGTGAGCATGCTCCTTAGGGTTTGCAGGTCGTGGCTGTAGAGAAAAAAAGAAATCAAATGAGAAAAAATGCTCTTTATATATATATAATTAAACATAATGCACTCGCGTTATAATGCAAGCGCGTTATGGTTTGGTTTTACTGAGCCTTAGGCTTGTCATTACCAAACCATAATGCGAGCGCGTTATAACGTGCTCGCGTTATCTTAATTTTTTTTGAAAAAAATTTGGCCACTTTTTGGCCCCCCAACTTTTTGCACTTACCCTTATAATATACCAATTCACCCCCTCACTATATTAGTGTGTTCTAACAATTGGTATCACAGTTGAGTTGCTTGCTACAACCTAACCACTAGAGGTAGATTTTGGGAAGAACACATGGCTCAGAAGGAGAACTTTTCAAAATCTCTAATGTTTGATGGAAGTAACTATGACTTTTGGAAGGTAAGAATGGAAGCCTATCTTATCTCGCTAGGGTATGATGTCTGGAGAGCTATAATGATTACTTACTCTGAACACAATCATCCTATATTAGATCCGGATGAGAAGAGGGCCTATGAAAACAATGGTAAGCCAAAAATGCCATTCTAAGTGGGTTGAATAGCTCAAAGTTATTCAAGGTTGTGCGATGCAAAAAAACATAAGAGATATGGAATAAACTCAAAGATCTTTATGAAGGAAATGACACTATAAAGGAAGCAAGACTGTAATCATACAAAATAATGTTTGAAAACTTAAGGATGAAAGAAGAGGAGAATATTACTCCCTATCTGCATTGAGTAGATGAAACAGTTAATGGAATCAGGAGTATGGGTGAAGACATTGTAGAATCATTGATTGTGAAGAAAGTCCTAAGAACTCTCACTCCCATATATGATATAAAAGTTTCTGTAATTGAAGAAGCCAAAGAGATGAAGAAAATCACCATGGAAGAATTTTTTGGGTATCTCACAAACTATGAGATGAGAAATGAAGTCAATCCTCCTTATCAAAAAGAAGTTGCCTTTAAAGTTGTGAAGAATGAACATCTGATGTTGGCTTTGAGGTTGAAGAAGAAGCAAACTTTGTAAGAAAGTTACAGAGAGGATCAAGGAAGTATAAAGGTAAGTTACCCTTAAAATGTTTTAAATGTGGAAGAATTGGTCATTATGCTTCTAAATGCACTTTTGGAGACAATGAAAATAATAGCAAAGGATTCAAGAGAAACAATTTCAAAAGAAACCTCCTTTCAAAAGAAGAATATAGTTTTAGAGAAGTAGATCACTACTCATCAGATGAGGAAAAAGAAGAATCTCTATTCATGGTTACGGTGATCCTAAATAGTTCAAACAAGACCTTAGATGAAGAAGACTGTGAAGTTGATTTTGAAGGAGAACTTGTTTATGCTCTTGAAGACCTAGAAGATGCAAGAAAAGAGAATAAAAAACAAAAGGATGTGATTGAAGAAAATACAAAGGAATGCACGAGACTTAAGAAAGAAATATTTGCACTCAAAAGTAATTTGGAAAAGACAAACCTTGAAGATTTGGATGATGCTAAAAGTGCAGACCTCTTGCCTCAAGGAAGAAGATTCATCCCTTTCAACAAGTTCAATCATGCTTTCTTTGGTTATTGCTTTATCTATTGTAAATATAGTCATAAATCTATAGACTGCAAATCTAAATTGAATAGAAGGAATTTTGTTAGTAGAAACCCTCTAGGTTCTATGGATCTTAAGATGGTATGTCAAATTTGCAACAAATCTGGGCATATAGCAAGATATTGCAGAAGTGGTTTAACTGAATCAAAAACTCAGCAAGCAGAGGAAAGTGATTCTTAAAGCATATAGGAGATGAGTAGGGGAATTGAAATATCAATTATTGTCCAAATAATATTTCATTCTCAGGAGAAAACTAATCTTTGGGTGATAGATAGTGGTTGTACAAATCACATGATAGGCAACAAGAGCAAATTCATCAATCTTGGCAAGTGGAATGGAGGTTCAGTCAGGTTTGGAGATAACTCAACTATAAAAATCACTGGAAAGGGTACTATTAGTATTGATGGTAAGTCTCAAACACATGATTTTCTTTATGTTGAAGGTCTCAAGCATAATCTCCTAAGTGTAAGCCAGATGTGTAGCAAATTAAGGATATAATCTTACATTCAATGATCAAGGATGTCAAATCAGAAGAGTAAAAACTGGACAATTAGTTACTGAAGGCTTCAAGATAGAAGGAAACCTATATAATATAAAGGGAATTAAAGAAAAGATTTGTCATCTAGGTTAATTAGATGAATCTTGGTTATCGCATAAGAGAATGGGGCACATCAACTTTCATAATCTAGTGAAGATTAGTTCCTTGCAACTAGTTAGAGCCATGCCAAAGATCATCAAGCCTACAAAAACTATATGTAAGGAATGTCAAATTGGGAACCAGACAAGGATAAGTTTCAAATCCAAGGAATATTCTACTACTGGACCATTAGAGCTAGTTCATACTGACTTATGTGGACCTACTAGGACAAAAAGTCTACAAGGTGAAAGGTATTTCATGCTGCTCATTGATGATTTTTCTAGGATGACATGGGTTACATTCTTGAATGAAAAATTAGAAGCTCTTAGTAGGTTCAAGATTTTTAAGTGTATGGTTGAAAATGAAATAAATGCTAAAATCAAATGCTTAAGGTCTGATAGAGGTGGTGAGTTTACATCAAATGATTTTGTAGAAATCTGTGAAGAACATGGAATAAAGAGGCACTACTTTGCTGCAAGGACTCCTCAGAAAAATGGTGTTGTAGAAAGAAAAAATAGAACTATTCAAGAGATGGCCAAAACTTTGTGGACTGAAGCTAAGTTGCCTGATGTATATTGGAAGGAAGCAATTCACACCGCAGTCTATATTCTTAATAGAGGACAACTTAGAATACACATTTCCAAGATACCCTATGAGCTTTGGAATGGAAGACCTACAATAGTCAAGTATTTCAAAGTTGTTGGAAGCAAGTGCTACACCATAAGAGATGAAGAAGGTCTGGGAAAGTTTGATTCAAGAGTAGATGAAGGTATTTTCTTTGGGTACTCAACTACCAGAAAAGCCTACAAATGCTACAATAAAAGACTAAGGAAGATAGTTGAGAGTGCAAATGTAACATGGATGAAGAATCACATCAAAATTTAGTTGAGCAAGAGGACTGTTGGTTAGGTGAACCTGCATACATAGAGGAAGTTGTAGAAGTTGAAGAAAAGGAAGAAAATCTAGAGAAGACTGCTAAGACTCCATCCAAATATGTTCAGAAAAATCATTTAGAAAATTAGATCATTGGAGACAAGAACGAAGGAGTTCAGACAAGAAGAAGATTTGCAAGAACAAATGAACAAGTAAACTTTGCTTTACTATCAAGAATAGAACCTAAAAACTTTAATGAAGCTAGCAAGGATGAAGGATGGATACAAGCCATGGAAGAAGAATTAAATCAGATAGAGAAGAATCAGAGTTGGGAGTTGGTACCAAGGCCTATAGAGAATAATGTGATAGGAACAAAATGGGTTTTCAGGAATGAGTTAAATGAAGATGGAGAAGTGGTCAGGAACAAAGCAAGGTTGGCTTGCAAAGGATATTCACAAGTTGAAGGTGTTGACTATGAGGAGACATTTGCTCCAGTGGCAAGATTGGAAGCAATCAGAATGGTTCTTGTTTTTGCAATACACAAGGGATTCAAGGTCTATTAGATGGATGTTAAATCTACCTTCCTGAATGGTGACTTGGAAGAAGAAGTCTACATAGAGAAATTGGATGGCTTTTAGTTATCAGAAGATCCAAACATGGTGTATAGACTCAAGAAAGCTTTGTATGGTCTCAAAAAAGCCCCTAGGGCTTGGTATGCAAGGTTGGACAAGTACTTACTTTAGCAGAGTTTCAAGAAAAGTACTGTAGATAGTAATCTTTACATCAAAATAGAAAATGAACAAATTCTAATTGTTGTTATGTATGTTGATGATACAATCTTTTGTGGATATGATGAGATGTGTAAGGAGTTTACACAAGAGATGCAGAAAGAGTTTTAAATGTCTATATTAGGAGAGTTATCATTCTTTCTTAGACTTCAAATTTCTTAATCAAATGAGGACATATTTATCTCTTAAGCAAAGTATGTTAAGGAAATGCTGAAAAAGTTTAGAATGGAAGATTACAAACTTGTGAGTACTCTTATGGAAATCGGTTTGTCACTTGAGTAAAGATGATGAGTCACTAGAATTTGATCAAACTCAATACAGATCTATGATTGGGGGCCTACTATACCTAATAGCATCAAGTCCTGACATTATGTAAGTTGTGTGTTTGATTGCGAGATTTCAAGCTGATCCCAAGGAAACACATGTGAAGGAAGTCAAGAGAATATTTAGATATTTGAAGAGCACTTTGAAACATGGATTTTGGAATCAAAAGGGCAATGATTTTTCCCTGAGTGCCTATATTGATGCAAATTAGGTTGGCAGTGTTGATGATAGGAGAAGTACCAATGAAGGAGCTTTCTTTTTAGGAGACAGACTAGTCTCATGGATTAGCAAGAAGTAGAATTTAGTGTCCTTATCAACTACAGAGGTAGAATATATAGTTGCAAAATCCTGTTGTACTCAAGTGTTGTGGATGAAGCAAACATTGAAGGATATCAAGATTGTATATGATGAGCTTATTCTAATTCTTTGTGATAATACAAGTGCTATCAATATTTCAAAGAATCCAGTGATGCATTCGAGTACCAAACACATATCTATTAGGTATCACTTTTTAAGAGAGAAGGTTGTAGATCAAAAAGTAAAACTAGAGTATGTACCTACAAAGGATCAAGTTGCAGACATCTTCACCAAGGTACTTTCTAAGGATACTTTTGAGTATCTTAGACAAAAGTTAGGGGTTGTTTCCCCTCCTTCTAACTAGATGCAAAGATGGTGCATTTGTTCAGGGGGAGAAATTCATTATACATTTTTATCCCTGGATTGATGATGGCTACCTCTTAGGGGGAGTAGGTAGGAAAGAGGTTTTGAAGGATAACAAGATTTGATCAGTCAAGAGGAGCTAACAAGTGAGGAGCAGTGAAAGAAAAATCAAGAAGAATGTAGATAGGGGAGCTAAAGGAAGACCAGTTCAAAGGAAGGCCACTAGCCTTTTGCCCTTGATGTCAAAGGGGGTGAAAATTGCATAATTGGTCAAGTGTTGCCATTAATGCCAAAGGGGGTGATTGTTGCACTTGTGTTGTCATTGATGTCAACATTGTGAGATTCATGTGTGTTGTTAGTAGTGCTAGAATGTAGAGGGCTAGAAGTGAAGTGAACAAGAGGTAATGTTAAAAGAAGTCTGTGGAAATGTAATTAGAGAAGAAGACAAAAGAAGATAGATCAGAGAAGTTGTGATGAGAAGGGTAAGGTAATGAATGTCATCAATATATCTTGAAGTTGTATAGACAAAGAGTGTGCTAACATGAAGATTCTTGCTTTGAGAAAAGAACTTTTTGTTGTTGTATGAAGTTGAGAATGAAGTCTCTAATGTGGTAAATATTGCATTCATCATTTCCTGAGGAAAAGCATTTCTTTAGTTTTGAAAGAAAGATGCAAGTTATACAAGGCACCAAGGTTTGCATAGAATAAGCTTGGGAGAATTCTCTGAATTCCTCTGCATTTGAAGGTATGGCCTTGCAGTTTGGGAGTTTTTCAAAGACATGTGAATATTGTATGTTCTTGATTTCAGAGCTTGATGATTAATGCAAAATATTCAAGAGCTCACAGAGTGAAGACAATTGTTCATAATTGATGAAGTCAGGATGCATCTAGGAAATGCTCTACATTTCTCTGCCTTTGAAGTTGAGGTCCTGTGGTTTGAAGGATGATCATGGATAGTTGAAAAGATGATAATATTAAAATTTAAACTACCAGGATGTACCGCAAAGGTTCTCCAGGGCCAGCAGAACAAAGACATATCTTCCTGCTGACTAGGGATGTTTGCAGGAGAAAGTAGAAGCCACCACATTTCACCACAGTTTATCTTTTGGCTTTGATGTTTGGAGGATGAGTTTAGATCTTTAGGTGGTTAAGTGCACTGCAAGTTGGTTGTTCAATTCTCTATCTCAAGACTATTTGTTCAGTATTCATTGGTGATATAAGGCTCAATTTCTATTTGTTTGCACTAGAAAGAAAACATATATTCTAGAAGAAGGATTAATTGAGAAGGTTTGTGTGAGTCTTATATTGCTTGGGTGATGATCTGTATGATGTTAATTGATTCCTCTGGTACTACTTTAGGTCTCGAGCTACTGGGCAGAAGGATGAGTGTTTGTTGGGTTAACTTCATGTGTTTTGATGTTCCCACCAGATGATTTGAAGTGTGCACCATCTTGGAAGAATGTGATAATGAAGAATAGGTCTTGATTATCACTTGGCTTAAACTGCATTTTTTTTCTAGATCTATTGGATGTTGACTTGATGTGACTTTGCATGTTTCATGTATACACATTTCATCTTGACCAACATGGGAGAAAGATTTTGTAATTTGTGGAAGATATAAATGAAAGATCTTGTTTGTTGATGTTTGTAAGAGTGTGTGTGAGGATGCGAGGATGCTTATACAAATGTGAAAGTGAGTAAGTAATTGTGAGAGAGTGAATTGAATTTATAAGTGTTCATTGTGTAGAAGAAGTAAAGAATTGATGTTTATAAGTGTTGCGGAGGTGATTGATCAGTTAAATTTGTAAGTGTAATGTTTCAGAGGTTGTAGACCTTACAAGTGTTGCATTGTAATTCAGGGAGTGTGTCCCCCCTTGGGTTGGAGCCCTAAAACTTGTTGTAATCTATTTTATCATTATTGTGAGGCTAGATTTGGATAGTAGATCCAAGCAACTTGCTCATCATGGTTTTTCCCTTCTAGGTTTTTCCATGTAAATCTAGTGTTATGGTTGTGTCTTCATGTGTTGTGCTTTGATGTACTTAATTTGCTGGTTCAAGATAGCAAAAGATTTTGATTGATAAAGTTGATTTGGATTAAGTTGTATAATATACTAATTCAACCCCCATCTTAGTATATTAGTGTGTTCTAACAATGACTTGTTGAAGTCATATAAACATAGAGTCTAGGATCTGATTGAAGACTTTGATGCCTTCAATATGTAGGCAATGCCTAGAGGAAGAAACACAAACACTGATAGGCTAGCTATAGTTGGTGCCCAGTTTGACATTCCCAAGAATGTCAAACATGACTTAGATCAGCATGTAAAAAAATTTGTGTGGCCTGTTGTGCCTAATAATGTATCTAGCTGGCAGGTATTTGAGAATGACCAACAAATTGTCAGTTTCTTGCAAGATGAGTCAGAGTTTGCTACTAATAATCAAACAATACTGTAAGAACAATATGGTGACTAGGTGATCCAGTTGAGGAAAAATAAATTGCCTAGGGGATTGGTCACTTTGGAAAACATATTTGGTGATGATGATCAACCAAGAAGGGAGAAAATGAACATGATAGTCAAACAAGAAGACTATGAAGAGGTGGAAGTTACACAGGGCAGATTTCTAAAACATGGCAAGGTATGTGATCAAGTTGAAAGGAAAGGCTTTGTTGACCTTTGTAATGAATTTGATGATTTAATTGCTTAGGATTATAGGGATCTAAAACATTTTGAAGTTGGTTTAATTTAACATACCATTGATTTAGATCCCAATGCAAAACCCGTCCACCAAAAATAAAGGCCAGTCAATCCCAAAATAGAACCATTAATGAATAAGGAGTTTTCCAAACTCATAGAGGCTAGAATTATTTACCCAATGAAACATTCCTCTTGGGTGGCTAACCTTGTTCCAATTAGGAAAAATAATGGAGAAATCAAACTATGTGTGGACTTTAGAGACCTAAACAAGGCCTCCCTTAAAGACCACTATCCACTCCCCTCAATGGAGCAAATCTTACAAACAGTGACATGAGCTGAAAGGTTTTCACTCCTAGATGGCTACTCAGGGTACAATCAAATTCTTATAAAAGAATCAGATCAGTATAAGACAACCTTCACCACCAAATGGGGTACCTTGGCTTATTAGAAAATGCCATTTGGGTTGACTAATTCTGGGGCAACCTTCCAAAGAGAAATGGATTTGGCCTTTAAAGGCATGAACAATGATATTATTTTAGTGTATCTTGATGATTTGACTGTATATTCTAAGCATGCAGCTAACCATTTAGGTCATTTGAGAAAAGTCTTTGAGAGATGCAAGGAATATGGCATATCATTAAATCCAAAAAAGTGTGTGTTTGTTGTTCCAGAAGGTAAACTATTGGGACATGTAGTCTCAAAAGAAGGACTTGCCATTGACACCAAAAGAACAAGTTTCATTTTGTCTCTTCCCCTCCCTAGTCACAAGAAAGGCCTGCAAAGCTTCCTAGGCAAGATCAATTTCATGAGGAGGTTCATACCTAATTTTTCTTCAATAGAAAAATCTCTCACCTCCATGCTAAAGAAAAATGCCACTTTCACGTGGTCAAAAGAAGCAGGGATAGTTTTGAAGTTGTCATATGGGCCATTGCACAGGCTCCTACATTGGTAAACCCTAAATATGAAAAATATTTCATCCTTTATGCTTTTGGAGGCAAGGAGGACATATCAATGGTCTTGATGCAGCAAAATATAGAAAACATGGAGCAGCCAATCACTTTCTTCAGCCAACCCCTCAAGGAATATGAGCTTAGGTATGATTTTGTTGAGAAACAGGTGTTTGATTTGGTGAAGGCACTCAAAAAGTTTAGGTACATGCTTTCAAACAACAAGATACAATTAATGGTAAATCACCCAGGCATGAAGGAGTTTCTGTTGAGCGGAGATGTTAGCAAGAAGAGAGCTAGGTGGATCATGAAAGTAATGGAGTATGATGTAAACACCAACATCACCAAGATGGTAAGAGGTAAAGGACTATGCGAGCAAATGAAAACAAACATCAGAGATGGAAATGACACAGTGTATGCCCTTGAACAAGTCTAGCCAACTAATTTTCATGCTTTAAATGACTAGTATCATGACATGGCTACCTTTCTATAGTCAGGTAAATGTCCAGACAAACTAGATCAAGCTAAAAGAAGGTATTTTAGACTCCAGTCCATTCCCTATGTTCTTGTTGATGGTGTCTTGTTTAGGAAAGACATCAATGGAGTTCTCCTTAGATGTATTGCACAAAATCAAACCTCAAGGGTGTTAGAAGAGTTTCATAATGGCCCTATTGGTGGCCATTTTTTGCCAGGGACAACTGCTATTAAAATCATGAGGGTATGTTATTACTAGCCTAACCTATTTAGAGATACCCATAGATGAATAAGGAGCTGCAAGGAAATTGCATTATTTGTAGGCAAACAAAATTTGGTCTTCCCTTGCACCCAATTCAGACTGATCAGCCATATGCCCAATGGGGTTTGGACTTCATTGGAATGATCAATCCACCTTCCAATGCTAAGCATAAGTAGATTTTGACAACCACTGATTATTTCACAAGGTAGACAGAGGCAGTTGCATTGAAGGATGCCACAAAGGCCTCCATTTTAGAGTTCCTTGAGGATATAGTTACCAAATTTGGTGTTCCATTCACCATTATTTTTAACAATGCCAAGGCATTTGTAGGCACAAAAATTAGTGAATGGGTTCTTAACTATGAAATTTACTTGAAGACATCTTCCAACTACTACCCTTAAGGGAATGGCCTGGCTGAGTCTACAAACAAAAAACTGATCAAAATTATCAAAAGGACAGTGGATGACAATCAGAGGACTTGGTGTTCCAAGTTGAAAATAGCTCTCTGGGATGACAGGATCACTCCCAAGAGGGATATTAGTAATTCACCCTTCAAGTTGGTTTATGGAAAGGAAGCAAGGCTTCCACTATCACTTGATTTGCCTTCTCTTGCACTTGCACAACATCTAGAGCTGCTGGAAAATGATGCCATGATAGTGAGGTTTGTTGAGCTGATGGAGATTGAAGAGAAAAGAGATGTTGCCATGAAAACCCTTGAAGCCCACCAAGATCAGGTCAAGAGGACCTCTGACAAAAATTAGTTGACAAAGTCTTTCAAGAGGGAGATTTAGTGCTAAAGTGGGATGAGGACAGAGCTAAGGCTGTGAGATATTCCAAATTTAATGCCTTATAGAGTGACCCATATATCATCACAAGTTGCAAGCAAGCCAATGCCTTCCAAATCTTTAAGCTAACTGGTGAATCACTTCCAATCCCTATGAATGGGATTCATCTCAAACCATACTTCTAAGTTTAGTTTTCAAATTCTTGTAACTAACTAGAGTAGGTATTATTTCTATTTTAGGTTTCCCTATCATTAGGAGATTGTTTGCCTTGTTTGTTTGTGTTTGTTTTCTAGAGGCAGTTTTTAATTCTGTATGATCTTGTTGATACAGTTCCCTTTTGACCCTGTGACCAATGGATTGTATAAGGCCACTGGATTCCCTATGTTTAGTAGGCAAACACCCTGCATAGTCACCAAAATGTTAGAAATGAAAGCAACACTACTTCAATGGAAATATGATTCAAGATAAATTTCAGCAATCTTAAGTGTGCATTAACAATGGAGATTGTAACAAAACATAAAACCCACTACAGAAAAGATGTCAAACATAAAGAACTCAACACAATAACATAGTGTTTACATGGAGAAAACCCTTGTGGGTAAAAAACTCCACCAAGAAAGAGGCACAAGTTTGTATTAATCTCAACAAGATTGTACAATACATCAACTACACAACTCTCTCCACAAGTCTTCAATCTGACAACATTCTGGCAACACCTGAGTACCTAAAATCTATATTGTAGCAAAAAATACATGGCAAATACTTATAGAAACATTTTCCAACTCATCCTAGGTGTTCACCTTCTCTCCCCTAAGATTCTCCAACCTGTAAACATTAATTACCATCTTACAAGCATCTTACACTTGTCCAAAAACAACCATGCAAAAGGTTGGGTGCCCAAGACTAAATTTGGCCTCTTACAACATCTTATGATGTGTCATAACCATCATAGATTCCACAAAAGAGTATCTCTCCAAGATAGGAACCTTGGGCTAAATATAGCAAATATACAACTAACATATCTGTCATATGCGTCATAGAATCACATAATCTTATGACAACTTGCAGCTGTCATAGATTCACTTACCAAACATTATGATAGTTGTCATACATGCCAAAAATAGTAGATTCCTCAAGGGAGAATGCCTACCATCATTTACTTTGAGATTTTACATTTTCCAACCATAAATGTCACTCTGTAACTGTTGCCGGTAACTCTGAAATTACAACTGTCAATAAGACTACCTCATTCCCTTATGGGTAATTACAAATAACAAACAATAAATGGAATAAAATATAATTTTGGAATTTACAAGGTTAATGACACCTTATTCCAACATTCTCCCACTTGATATTATACATTGTAAATCAACCCATAGGAAATCAAATGAAATAATCAGGCACTAGAAACAAGGCCCATGACCTCTCTGCAGCGTATGAAATTATCTGTGCTCACAGGTTTGGTCAATGAATCTACAACATTCTCTTGAGTATTTATCTTCTTCAGCTCAATCTCTCCATTTGCAACCAACTCTCAAATAAAGTGATACTGAACATCAACATACTTAGTCTGAGCATGATACATGGGATTCTTGGCCAAACATATAGCACTCTAGCTATCACAACCAATCTGAATGATTTTGCAATCAAAACCAATACCTGTACACAATCTCCTCAACCAAACTACCTCCTTAGAGACATGAGTAGCATCCATATACTCTACTTCTGTGGTGGACAAAGCAATTGTGTGCTGCCTCTTACTCATCCAACTCACTGCACCTCCAAACAGAGTAAACACATAGCCACTAGTGTGTTGGAAACAAGGCAGATAACTGAGAGGGGGGTGAATTAGTTATCTTAAATTTCTTAGCTTTCTTTTCTTCTTTAATAATAGTGCAATATCAAAACATATAAGCATAAATGAACATGAAAGAATAAATGAAATCAACACACATAACACAAGGATTTTTATGTGGAAAACCCTATTAAGGGAAAAACCACGGGGTGACTAACCCAAGATTGTATTCTCTGTTAAAAGAATAAGAAGTACAAAATGGCACTTGCCAATTAGGGCTCACTGGTCGAGCACACTACTCACAAGAGGCTCACTACCTACAAGAGACTCACTGTCTACAAGGTATATAGAAAGTAACCAGGTATTTGAACTGATCAGGGGAATCCACATATGCTGAGGTTCAATTCTGGTTAGGCTCAATATACTGATCTACTGCACTTCATTCTTCCTTTGCTTAGTGCTGCGGTTTTGTCACATACCAGATTTGAATAGCTGCTTCCACACTGCTCTCTACTTTTCTTTAGACACTTTATCACACCACACACACCTTCACATCAAAATCCATCTGGTATATATATCCAGACAAAGGATTTCAACATCTTTCTAGTCGGCATCTAGAATACTCAAGATTTTCCCAAACTCTGGTCTATCGGCTGAATCCATGCTTACTAAGTGATGCATATCAAAAAGATAGTTATAGGAGTCATCAATCATGCCGGCCAATCATGAAGAATCCCTCAAGAACTTGATCACCATCAATTTCTCTTCCGGATTAAGGTCTGATGCTCTGCCGGTCAGTTCTTCCTTAGTCTACTCTGCCAAACAGGAACCCAACACTTAGGTGCTCATATCTTTTCACTCTTTCATCACCGGAGGCTCAATCTCTAGAATGTAGCAGTCATGGTACTCCTCTTGACTTTCCCAAGTCTACACTTTGCTAAGATACTTCCTCTGAGAGATCCAGACCTGATTGTCAGACCTTGCTGCATGCTCTGTTCTTGCTCACCGGACCAAAACACTCTTTAGTCTGACTTCGGGTAAAGACCTATTATGTGCTACGGATGTGTGGGATAAACTTTGTTGCCATCAATGACAATAATAATGAAGCCACACAATGTCTTTTGCCAACAATCTCCCCCTTTGGCATTGATGGCAAACTTAGTGAAAAATGACTAAGTGTCATAGTACACTCCCCCTTGGCTGATGCTCTATCTTATGTACACTTTTCTAGAGCTCCCCCTTAGCTAGATTCCACATTTTTCACTGCTCCTCACTCTCCCTTTGACATCAATGGCAAAGGGTGGAATCCGCACACCAAAATTTGCAAAATTTAACCTATACATAGCCGCATAAGTGTATATACAAGTTATACTTACATATACTTAAGTATACCCGCAAAAGTGGTTTTCAACTGGACAAATTATGTTTCCCAACTCTACTTCATCCTGTCCAAAATTGAGATGTGACCACTTAACAAAAATGCAAAAGCTTCTGCCCTCTTTAAGTCTATCGGATCACTGGTCCGGGCTATAGTCTAAGCATCAGTTAGGGCTTCATGCATTGCCTCTAACTTAGGGATAATTATCCCTCTTAGTTCACTCATTCTACTTATTCTATTTTTCTTCTCCTTCTCAAGCCTCTTTATCTCATTTATAATGGCAATAGTCTGGCACTCTTGATTCATTATGGATGAGGTGAAAGGATCAAAACTCTAGGATAAACTTGATAGTTTGCCCTCTTGCTCTTCCACCTTCTTTGCAATGTCTGTTGTTGCTGTGGACCAAGATAAACAAAATTTGTATAATTCTCTGCCATCTTTAAGAGTATTTTCTAGGCTCTTTATTCCAATATTCAGATTTCTCCTATCATTTGCTATTAGCCCCTGAACTTCAGAGAATCTCTTACCCAAAAACTCTTTCTGGACTTTCTCTTCTGCTGATTTCTCCAAAGAATCAAAATGTGTGCTAACAGAATTAACAAGAGATTTCAGATTACCGGATGAGGAGGCTGAAAGATCCTTTTGGAAGGATGGCATGATTTTCTCTAGCACACTAGATGCAATCTCTATTAGCTCACAATCTTCCATGTGAGACTTCAGAAGCTTTTCTTTTGCTTTAGCTTGAGCAAAAGATGCTACCTTCATTGTCTAGACCAGAGAGAGGGAGTCAAAATTGAGTGGTCCATGAAACAGTTCTGGTTCATCTATCTCCATTAATTCCTTGGTCAAGAAATTATTCACTGCTTCTGCAGTGTCTCTTGCCAGAGACTTCTTTTCTTTTGCATCCTTAGAGCTATCATCAGAGATCTTCTCTGTTTGTTCTTCTTCTCTCCCTTTTTCCCTTCTTCTGGACTTGCTTTCTCCTCTTGTCTTACTTCTCCTTCAGTTCTGGAGTCTGTCAGGGGATTCAAAAGAGAGATATTTACTTCTTCATGGACTTCCTCTTCTGGAACAGAGGAATCCAGGTCCTTAGTCTTCTCCTCACATATCTCCTTTGACTCTTCTGCAATTTTCTCAGTAGGATCTTCCTTTAATACACTTAATCCTTCAATATCCATGGCAGTAGGTTCATCACTTATGTCTTCTATAATAGGAAGATTAAATATTTTATATGCATTCCAGAGGATGTCTTCAGTCTCTTTTGCCACTTGATCAGTCTCTCTGAGCATAAGCTTGTTCATTTTGGCTTTGCTCCGGAACTCATCCTTGCAATCCTTGAAGATCATGTTCATTTGTTTTAGAGTGATGGAAGGATAGAGATGAACAACTATCTGTTCCCAAATCTCCATATCCTTTTCCTTAGCATTGTCTTTTCTGAGTTCAAGTACTTTTTCTAAACTCTTGGGGATTAGAGAGATGATTTCAATGAATGCTTTATTATAGATATTCAAGTACTTGACTGTGGCTTCCTCCAATATTATTTTGTTAGTGTCATTATACTCATCATAGAATCCAGTTATGGGCTGCAGATTCCCATCTACAGCGACTGCTTTGATGACATCATCAATAGAAAGAGTAGGCCTTTCAACAAATTCTTCTGCTTCTTCTTTGTTCTTGCCGGTAGAGAATTCCACAGATGTTTTCCTTTTCTTCTTCATTTTATTAACCTCCTCATCTGTCTCTGTCTCTTCATCATCCTTTTGACTCATATAGGATCTTGTAGCCTTGGTTTTTATTCTCTTTTCTCCCTTTTCAGATGTCGTTGCTTCTAGTTTGGAAGATTTTGAGCTCTTAGAGGTGGTAGGTACAGGACTCTTTGAGGATCTAGTCTGGGAGGGGGCTTGCACCGGATCACTTTCTTTTTCTTCATCTTATCTCTCTTTCTCTGCTCTTTCTAGTTTCTCTCTATTTGCATCGACTACTTCTTTTGAAATGCCATATCTTTTGGTAACTTCCTCTACTTCTCTTCTCACTTTTCTTTTCATCTCCGATTGTCTTAGCTCAACATGAATTTTCACACTCAATTCTTCAAAGGTTCCAAACCTTTCTGCCTCAGGATCCTTAGGCTGACTTAGTAGGTGTCAGACATGTAGTTCCAAGATTTTCTTATCCACCTCATAGTCCATTGGCATAATCTAGACTATTCTGGGCTCCACTGCCTCCATTAGGCATTGATCAGTGTCTACCATAAAACAAACTGTATCTTTATATTTTTCAACTATTGTCTGTGGGATTCTTTCTCTAGCCTGCATCATACCTTGGAAATTCTTGAAATATCCCTAGAGAGTTGTGCTTTGAGCCTTGGCATCACCAAGCCCATACATATAATCTCTCATTTGTATGGCAATTGGTCTATCATTTTGCCATACCCAACCACTGGATCTGGGTAGCTCATTCATATAGTAAAAGAAGAGACAAAGTATCAAGCCACCATACTTAAATAAATTCTTCTTATCCTTGTTTATTTTCTACAAATTCTCTAACAGTTGGTTTAGGAGAAGCTCACAAAGATCATAATCAACATTTTCCCTTAGCATCTGATAAGCAGTGTATATTGCTATTCCAGATACAGAATTCTCCCTGCTAGAGTGATATATTTTATAATTGATTATCATAGAAGCAAATTTGATATCCAGATCTATGATATCCTCAATTGTCATTGCTCTTTTATCAAATTTTGATCTGGTAGCCTCACTTACAATTTAGTTTTTGATTGATTTGAGAGAAGGCAACCCACTAGATGAGTGCAAACCAGTTATTGCCCTAATTGCATCCTTTGTTATCTTGAAGGGCTTCAACAACCACACGAAGTTATCATGTATTCTACTAAGAACATACCAGACCCATTCATCTTCTATAAAATAGGGGAAATAGATGCAATGTCCAAAATGCTTATCCCGAATGGCCTTATATTGAGGTTAAAGTTCAAATGATTCATCTATTAATTCCTTGTGATAGATATCCATCAGCTTGGATTCCCCAAATTCCTTAATGTTGGTGTGAATGTATACCCTAACATCTTCTACGTGCAGAACCCCATGCGGAATGCTAGAGAATGTGCCTAGGGGATCAACTTCTAGGGATTTGTAAGGATGTTTCTTAAACTTAGGGCATGGCCTATCAGTGATCTTAACAACATTTGGAGTAGCCATCTTTCAAAAGATTCAGAGAGAGATATTCAAGAGCGGAAATACCTTTTTACACTTTTAGGGTTCACGATAGGAGCTGAAAAGATCGCTGGTTGAATTGAATTCTGTGGTTGATCCTTGAGAGGGTTGAAGCAATCTTGTTACAAAGATCTTTCTTTCTTCTTCTTGAATGCAAATGTGCAAATGATGAACAAAAGAACCCTTTTATTTATATGCAAACCCTAATTCCATTTTACAATAAATGCACAACTTAAGTCATTCTGGTTGCCTTGTTCTCCTTGTTCTGAGAGAGATCTTTCCGGATCACCAAGATGCACTTAGAATGATAACTTACAATGTATCTTCCTTCCTTGAATCATCCTATTTATCCGCAGATCAAGGTATTTCAATTTTGAATCATACCGGATCTAACTGTGAAAATCCTGCTTTTACCAGATAACTATTAAACCAGATCAATCTTGAATGATTAGCCTCTTCAAAACTCCTTGTGGATCTTTTATATTTTTACCAATGGTTATTTAGATATCTCTTTAAGAACTATCCAATCCGCAACACTCCATGTGCCAATTTTAGGCACCAATTGACTGGCTGGGGGAAATTGTTTTCTTTTGTGACTTCCCCTAAGCCAGAGCTCATCTATTTAGTTTCCAGAAGGAATATCAGTGCCAGATTTTGGTGCAGATCCATCCCCAACATTTTCTATACTTCTCTTCACCCAAATCTTGTTCATTTCCCTTTGAATTTCATCTCCATTCATTTTTCCTTTTCCTTTCTCTTGATTTTGATTATGATGCACCAGACCCTTTTTGTCCCGATTCTTACTTCTGCAGAATTTGGCAATATGTCTGGATCTATTGCAATTGTAGCAAACAATATTTCTTTGCATATTTGACTAGTATCCTCTTGATCTGCATTGATTAGCCATATGTCCCATTCTATTGCATGCAAAGCATCTACCATTGAATGAATTGTTTATTTGCACATTTCTACATTCATGAGATTTGTGACCATACCTTTTGCAGTTAAAACACTGTTTAGAGAAGGATGAGTTAGTCTAATTTATTCTTCTTCTACACTAATTTACTTTATGACCAAAGTTATTGCAATTGTAGCAGTATCCATTGAAGGATGGATATCTTTGAGCATTTAGTTGCCTTACCAGAGGTCTTCTAGGTCTGTTCCTTAGATTTCCTGATCTAGAGTTCTTCTGACCAGATCCAGAGCTTTCACCTTTCTCATACCCCAAGCCATGCTTGTCATCTACCCTCTTTTGGCTTTCAAGAAGAACTTCAAGTTGAAAAGAGCTTATCTTGAGTTTCTCTTTGTATTCATTTGCAGTTTGAAGATCCCTTTTAAGAGTGTCTATCTAATTCTCAAGTTGTTCTTCATTATCTCTAGCTTCTTCAAGATCAGATTCTAGATGCCTGATTATTCTATCCATTTTGTGGTAGCCTTCTGACTTCTCCTTGAGAGATTGTTTTAGATTATCTTCAATTTTTCTTTTCTCTTCAATTTCTTGGGTGAATTTCATAACCCCTGATTCCATTTCATGTCTTACCATAATGACCTATTTTGATAGCTTCTCACATAACTTGTTTTTCTCATTCAGATCTTCATTAGTATCATTGGCTTCACTTTGATTTGCTAATTGCTGAAGCAGTTCCTTTCTCTTTTTCATAGAGATACTCAGTTTTTCTTTTAGTTCATTTATGAAATCATCTGCTTGTTTGAGTCTTTCCCTCAGGTTATTGACTTCAGAGTGAGATTGCTCAAGATCATCTAGGGCAGACTGAAGTTGTTCCCTCATACCATACATATCCATTGAGATTCCCAGATCGTCCTCAAGTTGTTAGGCTCTGTTTAGAGGAAATTAGCTCTGATACCAATTGTTGGAAACAAGGCAGATAACTGAGAGGGGGGTGAATCAGTTATCTTAAATTTCTTAACTTTCTTTTCTTCTTTAATAATAGTGCAGTATCAAAACATATAGGCATAAATGAACATGAGAGCATAAATGAAATCAACACACATAACACAAGGATTTTTATGTGGAAAACCATGTTAAGGGAAAAACCACGGGGTGACTAACCCAAGATTGTATTCTCTGTTAAAAGAATAAGAAGTACAAAATGGCACTTTCCAATTAGGGCTCACTACCCAAGCACATTGCTCACAAGAGGCTCACTGCCTACAAGAGATTCACTATCTACAAGGTATATAGAGAGTAACCAGGTATTTGAACTAATCAGGGGCATCCACATATGCTGAGGTTCAATTCTGGTTAGGCTTTATATACTAATTTGTTGCACTTCATTCTTCCACTGCTTAGTGTTGTTGTTCTATCACATACCAGATTTGTATAGATGCTTCCACACTGCTCTCTAATTTTCTTCGCACACTTTATCACACTACACACAACTTCACATCAAAATCCATTTGGTATATATATCTGCACAAAGGATTTCAACATCTTTCTAGTCAGCATCTGGAATACTCAAGATTTTCCCAAACTCTGGTCTATCGGATGAATCCATGCTTACTAAGTGATGCGTATCAAAAAGATAGTTATAGGAGTCATCAATCATGTTGGCCAACCATGAATGATCCCTCAAGAAACTTGATCACCATCAATTTCTCATCTGGATTAAGGTCTGATGCTTTGCCGGTCAGTTCTACCTCAGTCTACTCTGCCAAATAGGAACCCAACACTTAGGTGCTCATATCTTTTCACTCTTTCATCACCGGAGGCTCAATCTCTGGAATGTAGTACTCATGGTACTCCTCTTGACTTCCCCAAGTTTGTACTTTGCTGAGATACTTCCTCTGAGAGATCCAGACCTGATTGTCGGACCTTGCTGCATGCTCTGTTCTTGCTCATCAGACCAAAACACTCTTCAGTCTGACTTCTGGTAAAGACCTATTATGTGCTATGGATGTTTGGGATAAACTTTGTTTCCATCAATGAAAACAATGATGAAGCCACACAATGTCTCTTGCCAACATAGTGGACCTTCGACTATCCAAGTCACCTACCCAATCTGCATCAACAAAACCCTGTATGTCCAAAGATTTATTAGCAATATTAGTACTAGAATAAACTAAACAATGATCAGGAGTACCTGCAAGATATTTAAACACCCTCTTCACATAGTTCCAATGCTGTCTACCAGAGTTAGACATAAATCTACTCAAAACTCCCACTGCTTGGGCAATATCTGGTCTAGTGCAAACCATTGCATACATCAAACTCCCTACAGCACTAGCATATGACACATTAGACATATCCTCAAGATCATACTAAATCTTTGGACACATATCTAATGAAATCTTAGTACCAATGGGTAAAGGAACTCTAACTAGGTTACAGTCCCACAAACTAAACCTCTGCAAAATAGTATTCACATACTTACTTTGTGACAACCAAAGCTTTATGTTAACTCTATCCCTCCTGATCTTCGTTCCCAAAATATACCTTGCAGCACCAAGATCCTTCATCTCAAATGCACCTAAAAGTTGGGCTTTAAGCTCACTGATCATACCCTTAGTATTGCTGAAAAACATGTCATCAACATACAAAGCAATAACCAATATAGAATCATCAACACAATAAATGTAAACACAGTGATCCTCCTTTCTTCTAACAAAACCCATTTTTAAAACAAATGAGCCAAACTTTTGATACCACATTCTGGGGGACTGTTTTGGACCATAAAGAGATCTCTTTAACCTGCACACTCAATGTTCTTTTCCTTTTACCTCAAAACCTATAGGTTGTTACATATAAATTTCTTCTTCAAGATCTCCATGCAAGAACATAGTCTTAACATCCATTTGCTCAATTTCCCAATCATAAGCTACAACAATGGATAAGAGAAATCTAATAGAAGTCAATTTAGCAACAGGAGAGAATATCTCACCAAAATCAACTCCCTCTCTCTGGGAGTAGCCCTTGGCCACCAGTCTAGCCTTGTCTTCTCCAATGACCTGTCTGCTCCAAACTTCTTCTTGAAGACCCACTTACATCCTATGGCCTTTCTTCCTTTGGGAAAATGAACAAGATCCCAAGTGTTACAAGAGTCTAAAGCCATCATCTCCCCATGCATGAATAATTGCCAAGACTCACTATCATCTATAGAAATAGCTTCCCTGTAGGATCTAGATTCATCGTTAGTGCTCAATAAAGCATATACACAACAGAAATATGGTGGGCTCTACCTGTCAACTAGATTTTGTTGTCTTGTGGATCTCCTCAAGGGTGGAGTAAGAGACTCTACTTGTTCTTCTACATGATCATCTACACCAACTTCTTCTGTCATAATAGATTCATCTTCATCAGAACTACTTGAATCTTCTTCTTCTTCTTTACCCCCCAATCCATCATTCTATTCTTCCTGAGGTGCATCTTACTACTCTAAATCAAAGTGCACTTTCTTTACCTTTTCTTCTTTTTCTTTTGTTTGCTCAGGTTCAGAAATAGCTCTAAGTTCCCTGAAAATAACATCTTTAGAAAGGATAATCTTGCAGGTTAGTGGATTCCAAAGCTTATAACCTTTCACATTATCACCATATCCAATGAATGTACACTTTTCATCTTTTGGATCCAACTTAGATTGCTTTTCCTTAGGCACATGAACAAAAGCCTCATAGCCAAAAATCTTAAATGTGAAACAGAAGGTTTCTTCCCTGTCCACACTTCATAAGGTGTCTAATCAAGAGCCTTACAAGGAGATCTATTTATCAAGTAGCAAGTAGTACACACAACTTCTGCCCAAAATCATTTGTCCAACTGTGCATCACTAAGCATACTTTTGGATCTTTCCATAATTGTTTGGTTCGTCCTTTCTGGAACACCATTCTACTGTGGTGTATACGGAGTTGTCTTTTGTCTGATTATACTTGCATGCTTGCAAAACTCATCAATTTCCTTAGAGCAATATTCCCCTCCAATGTTAGATCTTAATATTTTTATCTTTAAACCTGATTGGTTCTCTACCAAGACTTTGAATTCCTTAAACTTAGTGAAAACTTCATATTTATGTTTCATAAAATAAATGCATGTATATTTGTATACATCATCAATGAAGGTAACAAAATAATGAGAGTTTCCAATAGATTCATTATCCACAGGTCCAAACACATCCATATGAATAATCTCTAATTTCTCTTTTGCTCTATTGCTTCCTGAAGGAAATGATTTTTTGTTTTGTTTACCAAACACACAATGCTCACAGAAATCAAAGTGCTCATCATAATAGGAGAAACCATCCAACAAATTTTTATTCTTAATAGTTTTTAGTACATTATTACTTGTGTGGCACAATCTACGGTGCCACAACATACAAGTGTTTTTAGAAGCCTCAGAAATAGAAGATGCATTACAAACTATAGTGGCTTCAAGCTTAAACAAGTTCCCAAATCTCTTTCCTTTTGCTACCACCCATTTCCCTCTCACCAATCTATAGCCATGCTTGTCAAATGTCACATGCATTCCTAAATCATTCAACTTTAAAACTAAAATCAGATTTCTAGCTAATCCAAGAACATGCAAAACACCAGGGAAGGTTTTAATCCTCCCATCACTAAAACACAACAATACCTTTCCTTTCTCAACAATTAGATATGAAGAGTTGTCACAAAGGTAGATATTACCTCCATCATATTCTTCATATGTGGAGAATGATTCATTATGTGGGGTCATATGAAAGGAACATCCTGAGTCAACCAACCAGTTTTCATTAGAAACAACATTGCATGAAAAAAGTAAAACATCTTCACCTACATTCAAGGACTTATCAGAAACACTCTCCCACTATTTCTTGGGGTTTCTACATTGCTTCTCACATGTCCCCTTTTACCATAGTTCCAACACTTAACTCTGTTCTTTTTACCAAGAGTCTTAGACTAGCCCTTGGACTTGTCCTTAGCCCCTTTCTGATCTCCTTTAGGTTCACTTCCTTAGACCTTCCCCTGACACTGAGAGCATCCCCTGAACTATCCAAACTCTTCTTCCTCAATTCCTATGATAGTAGCACTGAAACAAGAGCATCCAACTTCAGATCTATGAGGTTAGTAGTGATAGCAAGGATAACATTGTCTCAAGACTCAGGTAAAGAACAAAGAAGTACGATACATTTATCTTCCTCACTAACTTCAACATCTACTGAATCAAGCTAACTCAACAACAAATTTAAAGAATTTAAATGCTTTGCAACTAATTCACCTTCTCGCATTTTCATGGAAAATAATTTTCTTTTTAAATAAAGTTTATTTACCATACTCTTGGCTTGGTAGATCTCACCCAACCAGTTCCACAATTTGTATGCGGTCTCTTCCTTTGCGACATTCAATAGGATAGAGTCTGAAAGACACAACCAGATGGTTCCCCATGCCTTCTTATCCAGTCTATCCCACTCATCTTGAGAGACATCATCAGGTTTCTTCTCTTTTTGAACAACCAACCATAGGTTTCTTTCTTCCAACAAATCTTCCATTTTCATCTTTCACAACTCATACCCCGTTTTGTTGAACTTTTCAATATCCAATCGAGAGGTTGATGCAATGGTGGATGCAGCCATAATAACAACACAAGATCTATAAAATAAACACAACCAAATCTCCCATTGTAGCTGCAGCTTCCACACTACCACCCAAGAGTCAAAGTTGGCCAGGCTCTAATACCAAATGTTAGAAATGAAAGCAACACTACTTCAATGGAAATCTTATTCAAGATAAATTTCAGCAATTTTAAGTGTACATTAACAATGGATATTGTAACAAAACATAAAACCCACTATAGAAAAGATGTCAAACATAAAGAACTCAAAAAAATGACACATTGTCTACATGGAGAAAACCCTTGTGGGTAAAAAACTCCATCAGGAAAGAGGCACAAGTTTGTAGTAATCTCAACAAGATTGTACAATATATCAACTACACAACTCTCTCCACAAGTCTTCAATCTGACAACATTCTAGCAGCACCTGAGTGCCTAAAATCTGTATTGCAATTACAAATACATGAAAAATACTTATAGAAACATTTTCCAACTAATCCTAGGTGTTTACCTTCTCTCTCCTAAGATTCTCCAACCTGTAAACATTAATTACCATCTTACAAGCATCTTACACTTGTCCAAAAACAACCATGCAAAAGGTTGGGTGCCCAAGACTAAATCTAGCCTCTTACAACATCTTATGATGCGTCATAACCATCATAGATTCCACAAAAGAGTATCTCTCCAAGATAGGAACCTTGGGCTAAATATAGCAAATATACAACTAACATATCTGTCATATGCATCATCGAATCACAGAATCTTATGACAACTTGCAGCTCTCATAGATTCACTTACCAAACATTATGATAGTTGTAATACATGCCAAAAATAGTAGATTCCTCAAGGGAGCACGCCTACCCTCATTTACTTTGATTTTTTACATTTGCCAACTATAAATGTCACTCCGAAACTACCACCGGTAACTCCAAAGTTACAACTGTCAATGAGACTACCTCATTCTGTTATGGGTAATTACAAATAATAAATAATAAATGGAATAAAATACAATATTGGAATTTACAAGGTTAATGGCACATTATTCCAACACAAAATGTTGTCTTATTTTGCCTAGGCCAAAATAGCCCAAAAACTCCCAACTTCTTCCATAAAAAATATCTAATCTAAGAAGGCCTAAATGGAAGAAGCCCCCCTTTCAAAATTCCTAAAAATTCTAAGTATTTTGCCTTTACTTTCTACCTTAGTTGGAAAATTCAGGTTTGGCAAACCTTTGGTTCACTGATAGGCTAGTTCACCGATTGGCCGGTTTGTTGACTAAAGGGACCAAGGCCAAAAAATTTCTCCTAAGGAAAAGAAGAAAAGAAGGCTTTTGTTGGTGAAATGTTTGGTTCATGGACTTGCCAATTCGCTGACCAGTGAGTTCAGCGATGGAAGAAATCCCCAATAGGAGGTCAAGGTAAAAGACACAGGCAAAAGTGGTGAAGGGTTGCCTTAGTCGACAAAGTTGAAGTTCGTAGAATTCATCAACTAAGGAAGAATGGAAAAGTGGGAAGCAGCTAAGTAAAAGAAAATGAAGTGTACCGAAGGAAAGAAAAGATAAAGAGTTTGCCTTTATCAATAAAACTAAAGGTTCACAAACCTGATAGTTCACTGATTAGCGAATTCAATGACAAAGGAACCAAAAGGAGGAGCCAAAGGGTAGAAAGACAAAGAAATTAGAAGCTGATCACTCGGTCGGTAAGTTCATGAAATGGAAAAATTGTTGATAGGTTCATGGTTTTCCAATTTCGTTGATAGAGTGACAGATCGACAAGGTGATGGTTTGCCAAATGAAGACTTTATTGACTAAAGGGAGAAAAGGTAAGATCAACTAAGTGGTTGGTAGGGTAAAGGTTCATGAAATAGATGGTTTGTCATTGGTAGGTTTTGCTAATGGAGGAAGCTCCAACCAAAGAAGAAAGAGGTTGATGGCCAAGGTGAAAAAAGCAAAGATATAGATGGTTCGTGAAAGGAGGATTTTGCTAACTAAGGCACAATAGAAGAAGATAAGGATCTCTCTAAGGAAAAGACAAGGGAAGAGAAGGAGAAATTAGGAAATTGACAAAATTGCAAACTCATCGACCAGTTCATGATTTCCAAAGTTCAACGATAAGGTGATTTTTCGTCTAAAGGCCCAAAAGGAGAAAACAAGAGGACCTGATGGTTCACCAAATGAAGATTTCACCGACCAAAGGGGATAAGAGAAGGAAAGTGAAGAAAGCCAAGGAAAATGGATTTCGCCAGAGGGAAAATTCATCAATAAAGGGAAATTCAAATATGCCATAGGTAGAATTAAAAGGATAAACACTTTTAAAGTGTTGTGAAAGCTTGTAGGGTACATTTTCCTAAGATCATACCATTGTTGTATAATGAATTAAATACCTAAAGGATAACATTGCAAATCAGTCACATTTAGGTAGTTGAAATAGTTAAATTCTTCAATGAGCCAGTATAAACAAGGGACAAAATCAATTCGCAGGTACCATGAAAGGATTTTAGACCTTCCCTCTTCATTGCACCTGACACCCATGCATGTAAGCAATCTTCTTGTATATCTTTTATAGACCTGTTAGGGCATGGCCACTGTCAAACGTTGCAAGATTTCCTGACAAGTCCATGAGATGAATTAAATGTAGGGTGGGTGCCTGGGCAAAGTGGTTGACCAAAATTTAGTGCCTGTAGCTGCACAGCGATTGGAAAAGTTATATATACATGAAAAATATGTAATTTTTGTTAGCTATTTTTTGGGCCACTACATGAGCAGGGGAGTTAGTTGTTGTTTCAGACCTTGTAATGCATTACAAGAACCAATCAGATCTGATACATTGTGCTTGAAGCCAATCCTTTAATGTCTCCGATTGTGGTTCACCCATGAATGTAACTAGTTATTTTGTGTCTATCTCTTCTGTATCAAATTATTTTTCTTTTGAAATGGCTATTTAGCCTCTATGATCAATATAATCACTAATGTTTTGCCTCTCTTTATGCTTCTACTCTATATTTACTTGAAAACTATAGGCTTATTTTGTGGATAAAATGGTCCCTCATGCAGTTATTATTTTCTATTCTGAACCTTTGTTAAAGTTGTAAGTTTGTGTGAATCCATATCAATATTTGCAATCATTACTATGTTATGTCAGTCCCAGATAACACTCTAAATCTGGTGCATCACCCCCTTTTAATTTTAGTTTCTTCTTCCCCTTTTCCTTGTGAGCATTAGCATTAGATTTAGCCATCATTCTCTAGACCTTAAGTCCAAAAAGAGGAACCAACCTTCTCTAGAGGTTTAGTCTCAATTGCAAGGTCCCACACCTTGAGACCAATCCCATCTTTCACTAAATTTTTTGGAACTACCAAAAGCTTCAACAATAGGGTGCAAATTCAGGTGACAATAGTAATGATTTATAGGAGACATTGAGTAGAGTGATTGTTCTCCAATAGTAAATGTCATCTAGATCTCTAGATTTAGGTATGAATTTGATGTTTCCTTTGCTAATAATGTTACCTAAATAATTGGAATGAAAAGCTTCAAGATAGACTTTGAGGAGACTTTTACCAACCAAATTCCATAAGGCTTTATAGAATTCACAGGCAAAGCCATCACAATATAGAGCCTTATCATTAGCCATGGAGAAAATAGCTTCATAGAGATCCTCTAGAGTAAGGATTTGTTCACAAAAAGTACACTAAGAGTGTGTAACTTGACAAGGTTCTAAACTCAAACATTGTTGTAAAGTAGTGGCTCATTTAGGAGTATTCTCTTGAGCCTTGAAAACCTACTCATAATGGTACACAAAATCATAAACGATAGCAAGAATCTCTATCAATAGGTGTTGGTCTTCCTTGATTCTTTTAATATAATGAGAAGTGTGACAAATGTGTAGGGAGTGGAAGAATCCCTTATAAACGTTTTTGCCAATTTTAAGCTAGTAAAACAATTCTCTAATTTGATCTCCTCTTGTAGAGTGATTCTCAACAATTTACTTTTGTTGATAGAGTTTGGCAACTCCTAGTCACAGAGTAAGAGCAAAGGATTTGGCTTCAAGAGTGGTGGTGGCATGGTAGATCTCCAAGGTGGTGGCCTCATAGGAGCATCCATGGAACAACACCTATTGGAACCCATAGATTCAAAGGAGAGTACTATTCCACTAGTAAATCTAGTTTATTTGATGACAAGGATGTGGTTCCAAAGTCTAGATATGTCAAATGTGGGCCAATGTGAGATAATATGTCAGCAAGAACATGCTTTGAAAAATTGTCTTTTTAGCATTGGGTTTAACAAACTACCATTCAATGCAAAACCATATGGGAAAGTGTTGGATCTAGGGCATACAACTGAGAGGGGGGGGGTGAATCAGTTGTATAAAACTTTTTCTTTCAAACACTTGATTCTTCGTTGTTAGTTAGCAGCATATCAATTAATCATCCATGAAAGCATAATACATAAACACAAGAGCAGATAAACATCAACACATTAAACACCAAGATTTTGACTTGGAAAACCCGGTTAAGGGAAAAACCACGGGGTGATTAACCCAAGAATTATTCTCTGTTAGAAGAATAAAGAAGAATGAATGGCACATGCTAATTAGGGCTCACTGCCCGAGCACACTGCTCACAAAGAGGCCCACTGCCTACAAGGAGACACACTGTCTACAAAGTGATAAAAATCACAGTCTTGAACTAGAGAATGACATCTCTACCATGTCCGGATCAGTTCCATTTAAGCCCAAAAACCTCTGCTCTGCCTTTCGCACTTCTCTTCGCTATGCCACACTTATCCACACAATCCACACTTTGAAATGAACTCACAAATCGTTATTTATACAAGACATCGACTTAGGAACAAACATCTAAGTCGGCAAACAACCATAAGAGTATCCGCAAGATGAATAACACATCCGGTCGCCACCACAAGAACATTCGCAGGATGAACAACTCATCCGGTCGGCTAAACAGAGCAAGAACTTCATTCGGAAGAATAACTTCAATTCCGGGCTCTACTATCAATGCGGATCAACAACACAACCTCAACACGATCCAGAAAACTTCACAAGCCTGCCTGAATGACTGGATACATCCGCACTTCTTTTACTTGCTAGAATCTCTTGTCTTCCTCATCCGGAACTTCAAGAACACAGTCTGTCGCCACTGTAGAAGGTACTTCCGGACCTTCAAATCATACATTATCAATGCGGACCAACAACACAACCTCAACATGATCCAAGAACCTTCACAAGCCTGCCTAAATGACCAGGTACGTCCGCATTTCCTTTACTTACCGAAATCTCTTATCCTCCTTATCCGGAACTTCAAGAACAATGTCTGTTGCCACTGTCATAATGCAAGAGGTACTTCCGGACCTCCAAATCATACACAACTTGAGATGGCACATCACAAGGACATCCCAAACACTCCTTCCAATCCGCAGATTAGGATAATACAATTCCGGACCTCACCGAACCTTTCTATGATCCTTTGTCACCCCTGAACACTTACCGGAACCGGTTCTGCACCGACAGTCACAACTCCTTCAGATCTCCATGCGGACCTCTGAAATCTTAACTGAAGCATCTCAAGACTCATATCTACAAACCCTTTAATCCGCATCCTCCGGTTCTCAACCTATACAATACATTTGCCTTCTTCTCATCACTGTTCTTCACTGTTCCTGACTGAGGCTAATTTTTTCAATATCCTCAGCACACAGCTCATCAAATCCTTCTTGTCAATGCAATATGAGTATGTTGACATCAATGACAACACTGGCTCACCTCATACTTGCAACAATCTCCCCCTTTGTCATTGATGGCAACATATGATGTGAAAAACCATTTAGACAAGAACTTCTCCTTTCTGTCACAGCTCCCCCTATCAACAACAACTTTTCACATGTCTTCTCTTCCTTTACTGCTCCCCCTTTGATCATTAACCACTTGTTTTTCACATGTCTTCTCTCCCCCTTTGACATCAATGGCAAAGGGCTCATACTTGCAATTCTAATACATCAGAATCATACCAGCTGCTCCCCCTTAGTAGCAGCTCCCCATCATCAATCCAGATTACAAGATATGACTGTGATATCCACCGGACTGATGCACATCAGTGCATCCTAGTTCATCACCGGAGGGGCCATGACCCCTAACTTCTCCCGAAGATATTCAAAAGAGTCCTTGGGAAGAGGTTTAGTAAAGATATCTGCAATCTGATCCTTGGAGGGAACATACTCCAATCTGACTTCTTCCTTGTTTACTTGTTCTCTCAAAAAGTGAAACTTGATAGATATGTGCTTAGTCTTAGAATGCAATACCGGATTCTTAGAAATATTAATTGCACTTGAATTATCACAGAAAATTGTGATAGGCTCCTCATATTCAACTTTAATGTCTCTTAGCATCTGCTTCATCCATAAGATTTGAGCGCAACTACCTGCTGCTGCAATGTATTCTACTTCAGTTGTAGACAGAGATATTGCATCTTGTTTCTTGCTTAACCAAGAAACCAATCTCTTCCCCAAAAAGAATGCTCCACCACTAGTGCTCTTCCGGTCATCCACATCTCCTGCCCAATCTGCATCTGTGTAAGCATGAAGAGAGAAATCCGGATCTCTAGGATACCATAGACCATACTCAACTGTTCCTTTCAAGTACCTAAAAATTCTTTTGATTGCCATAACATGAGATTCTCTAGGATCAGCCTCGAATCTTGCCACAAGACCAACAGCCTGCATTATATCTGGTCTAGTTTGAGTGAGATACAACAATCCACCAATCATTGATCTATACTTTGTCTGATCTGCCTTTGGAGAATCATCATCTTTGCTTAACTTACATCCGGTTGCCATAGGAGTGTTCATAGGCTTTGAGTCTTCCATACCAAATTTTCTTAACAATTCTTTCACATATTTGGTCTAAGAAATGAAGATCCCTTCTTTTGTTTGAGTAATTTGTAGACCCAAGAAGAAATTCATTTCACCAAGCATAGACATTTCAAACTCACTTTTCATCTGATTTGCAAAAGTTTTGCACATACTATCTCTTCCTCCAAAAATGATATCATCCACAAACACTTCAACAATCAAAATGTTTTCATGATCAATTTTGAAATATAAGTTATTGTCAGCAGTACCTTTGTTGAATCCAATCTGCACAAGATGCTTATCCAACCTTTCATACCATGCTCTTGGGGCTTGCTTCAATCCATACAAAGCTTTCTTCAACTTGTAGACCATATCATCATTATCAGACAATTGAAATCCATCCGGTTGTTCAATGTAGACTTCTTCTTCCAGATCACCATTTAGGAAGGCAGACTTGACATCCATCTGATATACCTTGAAGTCTTTGAAGGCAGCAAATGCAAGAAGTAATCTGACTGCTTCAATTCTTGCCACCGGAGCAAAAGTCTCTTCAAAGTCAATTCCTTCTATTTGAGAGTAGCCTTTGCAGACCAATCTAGCTTTGTTTCTGATTACTTCACCAGCTTCATTTAGTTTGTTCCGGAAGACCCACTTGGTTCCAATTACATTCCTGTCTCTAGGTCTGGGAACAAGATCCCAAGTATGATTTTTCTCAATTTGCATCAATTCATCTTCCATTGCTTTGGTCCAGTTTTCATCATTGCAGGCTTCATTTATTGTTTTAGGTTCAATCTTTGAAATCAGACAACATTCATCCTGATTTTGAGCAACATTCCTTCTAGTTTGTACACCTTTGCTTCTGTCACCTATGATCTGATCTTCAGAGTGGTTCAGTCTTACATACCTTGGAATTTTGGGAGTATCCTGCACTGCTGCTTCTTGATCAGGCTCATTCAAGCCTATCTCTTCTTCCTGATTTACCGGATCAGGCTGACTCTGTCTCACTGGAGAGGATTGAGGTCCTTGAACACTGTCTTGGTCATCTTCATCAAACTCATAAAATCTTGAAGGCTTCTCAATTCCTTCATCAACTTTCACATTGGTGCTTTCTATCATCTTCCTTAATCTCTTATTGTAACACCGGTATGCTTTGCTTTGAGTGGAGTATCCCAAGAAAATTCCTTCATCACTTCTAGCATCAAACTTTCCTAGATCTTCATCTCTTTTAATATAACACTTGCTACCAAATACTCTGAAATATTTCACAGTAGGAGTGATGCCAAACCAGAGTTCATAGGGGGTCTTACCGGTGTTGTTTCTGATTTGAACTCGATTGAGAGTGTAGACTGCAGTGCTGATAGCTTCCTTCCAAAACATTTGAGGAACATTTGCTTCCAACATCATTGTCCTGGCAGCTTCCTGGATAGTCCGGTTCTTTCTCTCAACTACTCCATTCTGCTGTGGAGTCCTAGGAGCAGACAACTGTCTCCTTATACCCTGCTTCTCACAAAAGTCAATGAACTCACCAGATGTAAATTCACCACCTCTATCAGACCTTAGACACTTTAGTTTCAATCCGGTTTGATTCTCTACCATAGCTTTGAAGATTTTGAACTTCTCAAATGCTTCTGATTTTTCTTTTAGAAAGGTAACCCACATCATCCGGGAATGATCATCAATTAGCAACATGAAATATCTATCACCTTGCAGACTCTTGATTCTTGTCGGACCACAGAGATCAGTATGTACTAATTCCAACAATCCGGTAGAAGACTGATCTTTGCTTTTGAAAGAGACTCTGCTTTGTTTACCTAGCTGACATTTTTTGCACAAACTATTTGTAGGTTTCATCAATTTTGGAAGATCTCTTACGGCCTGAGTATTGCTTATCTTGATGATGTTATCAAAATTTACATGACACATTCTTCTATGCCATAACCAACTCTGATCAATTTGAGCAAACAAACAACTTTTATTTGAACCAACCAGATGAAAGATATTACCTTTTGTCTGAGTACCGGATGCAATTTCAGTTCCGGAGCTTGTAAAGATTCTACATTTTCCATTCTTGAACCGGAGATCATAGCCTTTGTCCACTAACTGACCAACACTGAGAAGATTGTGCTTCAATCCTTCAACATATAGTATGTTACCTATTTTGCTCTTTCCATCAAAGGAAATAGTTCCCCTGCCTCTGATTCTGCCAGCAGAATTGTCACCAAACTTTACCATTCCTCCTTCATACCTTTCCAAATTCAAGAACTTATTCTTGTCACCAGTCATATGGTGAGAACATCCACTGTCAATAACCCAATCATCCTTTTCTTCCACTTGAGCAGCCAAAGCTTTTTCAACAACTTTGTGATTGACAGATTCAGAGAGTATTGAATCTTCTTCCTTGATGGCAATAAACACCCACTCATTTCCGGATTTGCTTCCTAGTTCTGAATCATCATCTGTTACTCCTTCATTATCATCTTCTTCATGAACATAATAGCAATTCTTTTGAAACCTTTGTCTGTTAGTATTAGACCTTACAGATCTTTCCAGACATCTTGAAGCAAAATGACCAATCTTATTGCAGTTGAAACACTTAAAGGGTAGTTTTCCTTCATACTTACCGGATCCTCTTGGCAGTCTCTTTGCAATGAGGGCTTCAAGTTGAGCTGTTTCTGCTTCTTCTTCTTCCATGTCTCTTCTTGCTTGATCATACCATGACATTTTCCTTGATGAGTTTTCTCCCGGATCAAATCTCTGTTTGCCTTTCACATAGGCACTGGCTTTGAAAGCAGATTTAGTCTTGGGAGGATCATCTCCAAACTCGGTCATTTCAAATGCAGCTAGTTTGCCAGCCAGTTGTTCTCTTGTGACAGTTGTGTGGGCTCTGAATTCATCAATGGCAGCAACCTTGATTTTGTAGGCAGCAGGAAGGGATCTTAGAATTTTGCAGACAATCTCATTTTCATCTAGAGTTCCACCAGCATTTCTGATTCCACATACCAGCTCATTCACTCTTGGCATAAAGGTAGTGATGTTTTCATCATCTCTCATCTTCAATCTTTCAAATTTCCCTTTCAGACTTTGCAACCTTGCACTTTTCACAAACTCATCTCCTTCATACAGAAGTTCCAGTTTAGTCAGGGTCTCATATGCAGTTGGTAGGTCAATAACATTTGAGAGATCTGAGTCATTCAATGCGCTTAGAAGAGCTTCCTTGGTCCGCAGATTGTTTTCCGCTTTTGTGATTTCATTCAGAGTTGTCGGGCCACCTTGTGGAGGTACATATGGTTTTGAGACCATAGCCAAGTATGCTTTTCCCATACATTCCAAGTGACACTTCATGCGACCTTTCCAGAGAGTGAAGTTGGTTCCATCGAACTTCGGACTATCCTTCTTGTATGACGACATCCTGGATCTCCTCAAGCGGTTAAGCTCCTTTCAGAGGAACTTGGCTCTGATACCAATTGTTGGATCTAGGGCATACAACTGAGAGGGGGGGTGAATCAGTTGTATAAAACTTTTTCTTTCAAACACTTGATTCTTCGTTGTTAGTTAGCAGCATATCAATTAATCATCCATGAAAGCATAATACATAAACACAAGAGCAGATAAACATCAACACATTGAACACCAAGATTTTAACGTGGAAAACCTGGTTAAGGGAAAAACCACGGGGTGATTAACCCAAGAATTATTCTCTGTTAGAAGAATAAAGAAGAATGAATGGCACATGCCAATTAGGGCTCACTGCCCGAGCACACTGCTCACAAAGAGGCCCACTGCCTACAAGGAGACACACTGTCTACAAAGTGATAAAAATCACAGTCTTGAACTGGAGAATGACATCTCTACCATGTCCGGATCAGTTCCATTTAAGCCCAAAAACCTCTGCTCTGCCTTTCGCACTTCTCTTCGCTATGCCACACTTATCCACACAATCCACACTTTGAAATGAACTCACAAATCGTTATTTATACAAGACATCGACTTAGGAACAAACATCTAAGTCGGCAAACAACCATAAGAGTATCCGCAAGATGAATAACACATCTGGTCGCCACCACAAGAACATTCGCAGGATGAACAACTCATCCGGTCGGCTAAACAGAGCAAGAACTTCATCCGGAAGAATAACTTCAATTCCGGGCTCTACTATCAATGCGGATCAACAACACAACCTCAACACGATCCAGAAAACTTCACAAGCCTGCCTAAATGACCGGATACATCCGCACTTCTTTTACTTGCTAGAATCTCTTGTCTTCCTCATCTGGAACTTCAAGAACACAGTCTGTCGCCACTGTAGAAGGTACTTCCGGACCTTCAAATCATACATTATCAATGCGGACCAACAACACAACCTCAACATGATCCAAGAACCTTCACAAGCCTACCTAAATGACTAGGTACGTTCGCATTTCCTTTACTTACCGAAATCTCTTATCCTCCTTATCCGGAACTTCAAGAACAATGTCTGTTGCCACTGTCATAATGCAAGAGGTACTTCCGGACCTCCAAATCATACACAACTTGAGATGGCACATCACAAGGACATCCCAAACACTCCTTCCAATCCGCAGATTAGGATAATACAATTCCAGACCTCACCGGACCTTTCTGTGATCCTTTGTCACCCCTGAACACTTGCCGGAACCAGTTCTGCACCGACAGTCACAACTCCTTCAGATCTCCATGCGGACCTCTGAAATCTTAACTGAAGCATCTCAAGACTCATATCTACAAACCCTTTAATCCGCATCCTCCGGTTCTCAACCTATACAATACATTTGCCTTCTTCTCATCACTGTTCTTCACTGTTCCTGACTGAGGCTAATTTTCTCAATATCCTCAGCACACAGCTCATCAAATCCTTCTTGTCAATGCAATATGAGTATGTTGACATCAATGACAACACTGGCTCACCTCATACTTGCAACAGAAAGTGGTTGGAAAAGCATCTTCTGGTAAAGGTTTAACTAGTAGTGAGAAATAACTAGAAAAGGAAAAGAAACATGGGGCTATTATCATTGCTCTATCAAGCCATTCACACACTCTATCAGATCCATCATCCAAATTTCTCTAGAACATATACCATGTAGGTTAGAGATTGGGGCTTTTTTATCTTGATTGTTTGGAGTTTTGGGTAGGGCTTGAGGCATAAAACTATAATTTTAAAGAGGTTTTTTTAAACGATGAAATCAACATATTCATGCCATTTTTCATTTACTTTTTTGTTTATATTGGTCGAATGTTTAAATGTAATAATATATTGTTAGGGGTGTACAAGAGTGTTAATCTTAACTCATAGCTATATTCCTATTTGCATCCATTTCAGCCTTATTTGAATTATTTTCCATACATTTGTCATTTACTCATTATTTCACCCTCATTCACACCTTTATACATTATCTCTCTTCCTCAAAATTATCATTTTACCCTAGGGTTCATTTCTAAACTTGGCTTAGAATTAACTTGGTTCTAAAGATGATGGAAATGTTAGAAGAGATTAAAACACAAGGAAAGCATGAAAGCAATGATTATACCTTAAATATTCAACACTCCATTCTCCTTGATAAGGTGGAGGAATGCATGCACCCAAGAAGCAATTCTTGGCTATACCCAATGCAAAATGATTGTGGATTTCTCTATTCTAACCAACACAAGTGAAGGTAAAGATTTGGCAATGAGATGAGAGGAATTTGGCTATGATTTTGACATAAATTGGATGCTTGAAGACTTATTTTTAAAATGCTTGGATATGGCTTGTATTTATAGATTTTTGGAGAATTTTTTTATCAATGGTGGAGGTTTGAAGTGGATATCCAAGGGTGGAGATTTCATAGTGAAATCAAGGGCTAGGGTTACATCATCAAATTTGGAGGGTTCACAATATTTTGCAATTTTACCTTGGGAAGGCTTTGCATTAATTAAGAAAATGACTTATGAATGAATTAAAAATTCATTTGTGTGGGAGAGGGTGTATTAAAAATTAGGTTTTATGGATGAATGGGATGAGAATTGGCACATGCATGGATTTGGAAAGGTGAGATGGAGACATGGCCTAAATTTGACAGTTGACCTTGCTTGTCAAGCAATTTTTTTATGACAGTTATCTATTCAATAGTGCCTTTAAAATACTATGGCATATCTTAATATAAGTTAATTATATAAAAATTAAATATATATATCATCATAATCCTATGTAATTTTTGACAGTTTGTCCAAAATCTCTCATTTCATATGATACATTCTTTTTAAAATTTCAATTGTATTTTACTGCAAAAATATCTAAATACAACTATACAACTGTCAAATTTAAGCCCTGGGTGGAGACATGTGTGAGCTTTATTATTTAAATAATGCTCTTGCATGAATGAGCAAATATGAGGTGGAGATACATGTGACTCCCCTTAATTAAAAAATGTTAATTTTTTAATTAGGTGTGGGAAGATGGGATAATGAGGGATTAAGCTAATTAATTACATGATTAACTTAATTAATATGGTTGTTGGAAATTAGGAGAGGGGTTAATTAGTGGCATAAATTAATTAAGGGTTCACTTAATTAATTTGGGTCTAGGGGCTAGGTAGGGTATGATAGCTAATTAAATAAATGATATTTATTTAATTAGCCTAGGTTTAATCATGGACTAGGTGGATTAATTAAATAAATGTATTTTATTTATTTAATTTAGGCTAGTGGTAAGGGATGGAATAATCAATTAAATAAATTGTGACATTTATTTAATTGATTATGAACAACATACTATGGTGAACTTGTTAAATTAATTAATTAAATTGATTTTATTAATTAATTAGGGAAGGGGATAAGATTCTAGCTTAATGACTAGCATGTTATGTTTGAGATGGGGTTTATGGTTAGAATTAAGAATAGGATACATTTTCTCCTTATGAAAACTAGGATCACTTAGTTGGATTTTTGAGTTAAATAATTGTTTGTTTGTCATTAAGGCTATCATGATGATTGGTGGTATGGAACACCAATTAGATTATGACAACCTTCCTACCTGAATTAATCCTTCAACCCCTTCCAAATAATTCTTTGTGTTTGATTAGAATTTGGGAGTGATTAAATTATAATGTTGGATGTTTCTAAAGGGGGAAATGAGGTATAAATACCCAATCTATTAGTCTAAAACCTATTGTTATGATTATTGATTAATGTTGTGCTTGAATGGCATTTTACTTATTTCTTTGATTATAATCTCATTTTTGTATAGAGAATGTGTTTTTGCTTTCCTTAGAATATAGTTCTAATATTGACAATATGTTTGCTTCTATAGTCAAAACATAGTATTGAATGCATCTAAATAGTTACCTAAATGTTCTCAAAATTTATTTATCTAGTGGATTAATGGTTAGCTTGTAGAATATGTAAACAAGAGATAGGTAATACGTGGAGTTTGGGATGTCAAAGTGTAATGGAGGAATTTTGCCTAGTTGTTGATTGAATTTAGATTACCATGAGTTAGGTCCTAAACCTAGAATCCTTGGAGTTATGATAACATTTTATAATTAAGTTCTCACTTGGCTAGTATCAATAGTGTTTATTATTTCTTGATAACAACAACATATAGCTATTACTTAAAACAAAGTTGTCGATAATGACTAACATGTTATGTTCAAGATTGGAATTAAGGTTAAAATTAACGATAGACATGTTCTATTACATGTATACCCTTAGTGTACTTTGAATGGGTCGTATTTTTCCTTCTATCATTTTATGGTACTTTGTTATATATACATAGGTTGTTACATGGACATGGTTAGAACCATCACTTAGATGTGAATTGATCCTTCTCACTATTTACATGGATAATGATTAGTGGGTTGAGATTATAACTAAGAGGTATAGATCAATAATTATTAGAATGTCCTTTCTGTTCATTTCTTATTATTGCATATGTAATGAAATTGATTAAAGTATAGTATTATGCTTGCATCTACTTTTTGAGTTAGTTATTAACCCTCCATAGGAATGGATGGTGTGTTTTATTTTCTTATAGGAAAGTAGTTCCAATTGTAGAAAGATGTTTAAACTATTGATGCATAATAACATATGTTAACTAAGCTTCATTATGTAAGATACTACCTTTTTATACATTGTCATAAGATTATAATTTCATATAAAGATGATAGTCAATTACTTATAATGCTTTCAAAGAATGTGCTTGTGGAAACTTATGCATAGTATCATGACAAGGAGGAGAATGGTTAGATTCTTTAGTTAAGTTGGTCATCGTTGTTATTATGACAACCTCTTAATTGTACCTTAATTAAGGGTTCACTTGTATTAGAAAATATATAATTGAAATATATGATGGTCTTTGATGTTAATGGTTCATTTTGGTTTGAATTGCATAGAATTTGTATAACACAATGGCAAAAGAATTGTATGTTATGGCTTCATATTTGGATTGTGGTACCTTGTTTGAGGAATGCATCTTAGATGTAGAATGTCCTTATGGATAGTAATGTTATCCTTAATGCTTGGTTATGATTTAATTATATGATATTTCTCTACTTTAGTAGGAATTGAGAGAGAATATGGTTGGGTGCCATTTATGAGAAATCAAATATTGTAGGTTGTTCTACCCACAAAAAGATGCTTTGGCCATATCTTGAAATCAATCATAAGAGTATTACTTTTGTTTGATATGAATTCTCTCATAAAATGTTTATCAATGGACTTGCACATTGGATATATGTTGCATGAGCATATAGGTTTGCTTATTTTTTAGTGATCCACTTGGTGCACTAGATTCCTTCATGCATGTTGGCTTCAATATGCTAGATCCTTTGTGAAGGGTCATGATTCTCTAGTTGGTAATAAGGCTAGGGAAGTTTGTTTCTTCATATTTGGGTGGTAAATCACATTGATGATACTCTCTCTCCACCAAGTTAAGGTTGGTCATGATTTTTTGTGTGATAATTTTGTTATGAGCCTTTGAGGCCTTGTTGATTATATGGACTAAGTCTGGATTTGTATTTCTAAACTAAATTGTCTACCTTTTGTAATATTCATTATTGAACATTTTTTATGTGATTAAATTATGTTTTATGAATTTGTATTTCTTGGGAATTGAAAATATTTTACTCCATTTTCTCATTATTTTATTGGTTTAATATTAATTCATTGTGGTTTATAATGTTGGGTCCTTAAAATATCCTTAGGCTCCCCCATGCTTCCCTTAGTCATTCCACACCTTATTCCACCTTAGTTATTACTTTACCTATAGATATCCATTACATCTCATATTCTCCATTTGTAGTTTTTACTGCATTATCCATATATTCTTATCCTTTCCTTAGTTACCCTACATCCTAGGTCCTCTTGGTTACCATCCCACCCTCCCTCTTCACCCATTATTTCTCTTTCCATCCCCTATCCTTGGCCTATACATGTAGTGTCCTTTCACCCCACTTCATTCCTTTATCCTTACTAGTTCATGCCCCATTCATACTATAGGTACCATGCCACATACCCATACCTATCATCTTCATCATAACCCTTGCCTTAATCCCACCATGGGCCCACATTTTAACTCTTCTAACCACTTTTGATCACATCATATAATTTTGAAAAATGATGATGAGAACTTTGATCATGAGCCCCATCTCACTCATGCTAACATGCAACAAAAGCTTAAAATTGTTTCCCAACTACAATATGTCAAAAATTTCATTAATCCTAATGATGGATTTGATCCTTTGAGGCATATCAATGTGTTGGGTAAACTATTGCTAACTGATCATTTTGGCATTGTGATCTTAAACACATTAGGCACATTGTGCATGTGAATGGCCCTTTTTAAGTCTTTTCCATTCTTCTTATGATCCATAGGGAGCATTCACTTCTATTATTCCTTCAGTGGCCCCATCCCTTCCCACTGAGTTCTAGGTATCTAGCCATCCACCCCTCCATAAATTTCCATCATTGGTACTGTTATCCTATTTTGCCCCCTTGGCCAAATAGTCTAAGATCCTTGAGATCCTAGTGTTTCCCCTTCTGAGGATGCAAGGAAAAACATCAAAAAATGGTTAAGTCCTAGAAAATTTAGAGTTTTCCTTGTGTTTTTTGCCTTGTTAGGATGTCAGAGTTCGGGCTTCACCTCCTCACCATACCAAAGCCCAAGGTTTCAAACTCCACCTTGTTCTTTGTGAATTTCTCTAAGTGTTCAACATTCTTCAGAGGTTGGAGTTTGGACGTTCCCTCTTCTCCCTTCCTCTTTGGAAGGTGAAAGGTGGAAGCCTGATGGCTGAACTCTGACTCTTTCCCTTTGCAGAAATTTGCTAAGTGTTTCGGCACAAGACTTCAGAGTTTGGTTCTTCCACATTCTCTTTTAGAAAGGCCGAATGATGAAGGCCCGATGACTGACCCTTTATGGGACACATGCTATGTTTCTACCATTCCAGAGGGATTATTTTATTAAAGAAAAGGAAGACCATGAAACTGTAGAAAGTTCCTAGGTGGCGGTGACGTCATCAAGGAAGGAGAAGGTGGAAGGCCTGAGGGTTGACTTCTGCCAAAGATTTGTGGAAATAATACTAAGTATTTTTGACTTTTGGAGGCTAGATTTTCCCTCTTCCTCCTTCCCTCCTGAAAGGTGAAAGATGGAAGGCCCAAGGCCCAAAGTCCGTCGATAAGGTAATATCTTCTAAGTATAAAGCAGAGCTTGGGGATGGACTTTCTTTCTTCTTCCTTCCCTCCTGGAAGGCTGAACAATGAAGGCCTGAGACCTGATCTTTGCAGGTGCAGAAATATGCTAAGTGTAAATGGCAGAGCTCAAAGTTTTCTCCTACCACCTTCTCCCTTCTACAAGTGATAAGGTGGAGGGCTGGAGGTCTAAACTCTAAAACTTTGTTGGCTTCCTTCTTCATGGAGAAAATGTGATTTGACTAGCCAGCAACCCTCTTGGTCACCATTAATGCTATGTAAGGGCTTGTTTTCATGCTACATATGATATTCCTACCTCCCCATGCCACTATTCCTCATCTGCATTGAATTTCTTGTACCCACGAAATGGACGAGCCTCCTGTTTCAACAGATTTCCTAAGCAGAGCCATGTGGACATGCTTCAAAGGACATTAGTTCTAGTTAATGCAACATGGTCGACGTCCCTTCTTGTTGACTTATCCTTTTCCAAGCCATTGTTGCTACATTGAAGATGAAATGTCATATATGTATGTATGAAAGATGTAAAAGGTTGTTAGTTGTTTTCCTGGATTGTTATGCTGGGAAAATTTCTCTGTTACATCCAGACCTTGTAATACACTTACAAAACAACTAGATTTGATGTATTGTGCTTATTTTAGAGCCTTTGATGTCTCTAGTCCATTGTTCAACCATGAATGTATGTGATTATTTTGTTTCTATTGCTCTGTAACAGGTTATTTACTCTTTGTAATGGTCATTTGACCTTCATCATCAATATATCTCTAATATTTCACCTCTTCTATACTTTGTCTCTGTGTTTCACTTGAAGTTGTGATCTATCTTGTGAGTAAAAGAACTCCTTCATAGGTTATGGTCTTTATTCGAAGCCTCTATCAAGGTTGCAAATCTGTGTGAGTTCCTTTTAGGGTTGAGATCATTGTTGTGTTAATCCAATTTAGCTAATATACCTCATAACTCTGGTGCATCACATTTTCTTTTCTGTATCCCTTCTATTTTTATTCCCCTGGCAAGTTTAGCATTAGAGTTAATTAATTTTTCTAAGCCTTAAGCTTAGAAAGAGGAACCATCCTTCTCTAGAGGTTTGATCTCATCTACAAGGTCCCACACCTTGAGATCATTCCCATTATGTCATTAGAATGCTTGGATTGTCTCCAAGCAAGGTGCAATTCTAAGTGATAATAGTTTCTGGCATGCCTGGTGGGACCAGTTCGATGAGATCTATCATCCATTAAAGAATTTGGTGTGGTCTTCAGTGCATCTTGCCATTCATGGTAGTCTTCAAATACCATCACGATGCTACTGAAAAAACCCACTAGTACACCTAGTTCAAACATTTAAAATTTCATCAAGGATCAGGACTTCAGTGGTTTTCTTGATTTTTTCCATCTTTTAGAAGCATCTTCAACCACCTAGCGACTCTTTCCTAGTATGTATCTAGTTTCTCCCTAGTTGCAAACCTATTTTGCTCTAATTCTGACATTTTTTATGATTATCCAACATTTAGATGCTATAAAATGTTATTTTTTTATAGGAATCATGGCTATTCCCCTCTTCCTAATCAAAACATAGGCTATTGGCCCCCATATCAAGAATATCAGGCCCAAAATGCCTCTAATTTTATGCCATACAACCCTGCAACAATAGAATATCAGCATCCTCATGATGCTTACCGCCCACCCACCCTTGCTCAGTCTTCTTAGTAGCCTAATAATACCTATTATCAACCCCAAGAAAACCATTTCATCCCTAAGAAGTACGATTGCCTTCCTAGCCCAACTCAAGTGAGTAATGAGCTTGATAGGTTGAGTGGCAAAGACCTCTTGTTGTACGTCAATAGGATATTGGATGACATTGACAGGGAGTGAATGTATAACCAACAACAAGAGGAGCTTGCTTATCAGGTTCATCTTCAATAGCATCAAATAGAGGCAGAGGAAAGAGCCTATTAGGAAGGCCTGGTTTTGTATCTTATAACCTTATCTGAGGTGCAATTAGACCAAATGCTTGTTGACGTAAAGAAGCAGGAAGCTCAATCAATCCCCTGTATTCCTAGTTTCAAGCAGCCTCTTCCTTTTACACAAGTTCAACCTATTGTAGAAGCAACTCCCAAATTCAAGATCCTAAGCTTCAAGTAGGATAGCCCCTCTGGGCCTCTAAACCACCTTCCAATTTTAAAATTCCAAGTTTTAGAGGCCCCCAGCCTTGACAAGAGCTAGTTCCTATACAAATTTAGCCTATCACTCATCAAGAACAACCCTCTTAGGAGGCCCTTCCAACCCCCATTCCATGTCAGCCCTCTTGCCCTAGCCCCAAAGTGGAGGAACAACCATTTTTTGGTGGGATGCTAGGTTTTATGAGCCACAAATGGAAATATTTGATGTTGTTGTGAAGCAACTAGTTGTTAGTGAAACCCCATGCACTAGTGAAACAAAAAGTTTAGACCTGTTGCTAGAAGAAATCAAATCAAATCTGATGGAACAACAGTGCACTGAGCATAAGGATAGTGCTAGTTCTGGTGTAGGGTTGAGTCCTCTAGACTTTTGCTCATTTGAAGAATTTTCCCATGCTGTGCACAAGAGGAATGAAATCCAAATGCAGAGAAGGTGTGGTGAAGAGGTCCAATTACAGAGGTAGCTCAAGCAAAATAATTTGGATTTGCAACCAAAGGATGAGGACATAGTTGAGGAGATTGCTCCAATTGCTCCAAAGGTGGAAGATGCCACTATACTTGATGAGTTGCTTGATTACATTGAAGAAAATAATGAGGGCAGACAGATGCTAGCAGTTCTGGAGTAGCATGGGGACATTGAAAATGATGATAAGTTGTTGGAATGTGAGGCTAAGCATGATAGTGAGGTTATGGCCCATGACAAGGAGCAAACATGCTGCTCTATGCTAAAAAGTGTAGAGGTTGCTGAGGCAGGTCTATTTGTGGAGCTCCCAGATTTTATTGAAGATAACAATGTAGAGATCGAGCATGGACAAGAACAAATTAAATATTTGTTCTTATTTATCCAACAAGGATATCAGCTTCTTAGTGGAGAATATTTCTCCATTGAGCATGTGCAGGACTCATTTTCTGAGCCTAATTTAGGGGATCATGAACATGTTGTTCATGAGGTGAATGTAGCCATACACCAAGTCAAAGAATCAGAGCAGAAGCATGAGATCAACTCTATTGATTTGCATGTCATTTCAAGGGGATGCCCTATTAGGAATCTAGCCCAGCTGGAGACAAGCCATGAAGAGTCACCACTTGTCATGCTTACCTCTAAGCATGAAGTTAAGCATCAAAATGAGTTAGATTAGCCCATTTAGTCACCTCTTGGAAATAGCATCAACAATCAATTCAAGTGGATAGATGAATTTATCCCTAATCTTAGGGGAGTGCTCCATCAAATTTTCATATGTCAATTTCTTCCCCATCTCTTGCTAACTACCCATGAGCATGAAAAACATTATAAATTGTTGAGAAAGGGTAGTTATTTTGAAGAACCAGTTAATGGCTTTGTTTAAGGTCGGCTTTAGTTGGTTAGTTTAGGTGTAGGTTAGTTTTGTTTCTATTTTATGTTTTCTTTCAATAAGTGCTCCTGCACTCTGCTACATTCTCATTAGGAGAATGCATCCTTGGTTTGTTTTGTTTTGTTCCCAGAGGCATGCTCAGTTATATTGACCAACCCCTATTCTTGTTGCTGGCCCTTTGACTCGATGCCCAATGGATGGATATGTTAGACTTAGGATAGATAACTGAGGGGGGGGGGTGAATCAGTTGTCCAAAACTTTCTTGTAATTAATCACTTAAATCCTTTTCTTAAATCAATGCAACAATTCAAGAGCAAGAACACATTAACACATATGACACCAAGATTTTTAACATGGAAAACCTGGTTAAGGGAAAAACCATGGGGTGACTAACCTAAGATTGTATTCTTTGTTAGAAGAATAGAAAGAACAAAATGGCACATGCCAATTAAGGCTCACTACCTGAGCACACTGCTCACAAGAGGCCCACTACCTACAAGAGACACACTGTCTACAAAATAATAAGTATTACATACTTGAACTGAAGAATAGCATCTTCACCATGCTTGAGTCAGTTCCATTTAAGCCCAATACTTCTGCTCTCCTTTTCACTCTCCTCCTCTCTACCACTCTCTCATCCACCACAAGATACCTTTTTTTTTTTTTTAAAGATAATGCGCCTGGTAAACTTTTTAACGTGACCGGCAACGCTGGTGCGACACGCCCTCCGGCTCCACGCGAATGCTTTTGCCCGGAGCAATGAACCGGTGAGGCCACAACTGGGGGACCTCATCCCCTAGGAAGAACACTTCAAACCCGCGAGCTCATTGGCCCAGCGAAGGTGTAAAGCCTTGCGAGCTCGTTGGCCCAGCGGGGGTTTGAACTCTGGTGGCCGCCACTACATCCTGAGCGACTTAACCACCGAACCATGCCATCATCGGCACCACAAGATACCTTTTAAATGACTTTACAATTCCTTATTTATACATGACATCAACTTAATCATCCAAGTCAGCATACATTTCAGAGAAAATACATAAATACAACATGACTTATTAAAAAAAGACTTCATGCGGATCAACATACTGTCGGCCACATAGATCTAAGACTCCAATACTCCTTTAGGAACATGCCATTCTTCATATAACATCTCCAAGATCATCCACAGGGTGTGTAACTCATCTGGTCAGCCATACTCAAGAAGAACATCATCATATGGAAGTAATTCTTCATTTACTAGCTCAAACTCCAATGCAGACCACCAACATGAACTGGACATGATCTAAAGACCTCCACAAGCTTGCTTGAATCACCAAGAACATCCACACTACATCTTCTTATTGAAATCCTTCTCTCCTTCATTTGGAACCTCAAGAACACAGTATGCCATTACTGTCATAATGGAATAGATGCTTGTGGACCTCTAGACCATGAACCAATTGAGTTGTCATTTCACATTGACTTCTTAAACACTATATAAAATCCGCAGAATAGGATATTTCATTTCAAGATCTCACCGGACCTATCTGTGTCACACTGTCACCTCTGAATGTTTGCCAGAACTAGTTTACTTAAGTGGTCATAACTTCTTCAAATCTTCATGCAAACCTCTGAAATATTTATTGGATCATCTTAAGACACATATCTACAAACCCTTTGAAGTGTACCCTCTGATCTTCATCTTATCTAGGATCTTTAGCTCACTGTCTTCACTATTCTTCTTTGATCCTGATTAGGACTAATTTTATCAATATCCTCAGCACACAGCTCATCTAATCCTTATAATCAATGCAATAGGAGTATGTTGACATCAATGACAACACTAGTTAGGCCCATACTTGCAATAGGATAGGCCTCTAGATCCTAGTGTTTAGGTAGGTAAACACCCCTGCATAGTCACCAAAATGTTATCCTATTTTGCCCCCTTGGCCAAATAGTCTAAAATCCATGAGATCCCAGTGTTTCCCCTTCTGAGGATGCAAGGAAAAACATCAAAAAAAGGTTAAGTCCTAGAAAATTTAGAGTTTTCCTTGTGTTTTTCTGCCTTGTCGGGATGTCAGAGTTCGGGCTTCACCTCTTCATCATGCCAAAGCCCAAGGTCCTAAACTCTGCCTTATTCTTTGAATTTTTTTCTAAGTGCTCAACATTCTTTGGAGGTTGATGTTTGGACCTTCCCTCTTCTCCCTTCCTCTTTAGAAGGTGGAAGGCGGAAGGCTTGATGGCCAAAATCTGACTCATTCCCTTTGCAGAAATCTCTCAAGTGTTTTGGCACTAGACTTCAGAGTTTTGTTCTTTTGTATTCTCTTTTGGATAGGCCTAAGGATGAAGGCACGATGACCAATCCCCAATGGGACATGTGGCGTGTTTCTACCATTTTGCGGGGATTATTTTATTAAATAAAAGGTAGACCGTGGAACCTTGGAAAGCTGCTAGTGGTGGTGATGTCATCAAGGAAGGAGAAGGTGGAAGGCTCAAGGGCTGATTTCCATTGAAGATTTGTGGAAATAATGCTAAGTGTTTCAGACTTTTAGGGATTAGAATTTCCCTCTTCCTCCTTCCCTCTTGGAAAGTGGAAGATGGAAGGCCTGAGGCTCGAAGTCCACCAATAAGGTAATATATTCTAAGTACAAAGCAGAGCTCGAGGGGCAAACTTTCTTTCTTCTTCCTTCCCTCCTAGAAGGCTAAACAATGAAGACCTAAGGCCCAATCTCCATAGGGGAAAAAAATTGCTAAGTGTAAATGGCAGAGCTCAGGGTTTTTTCCTTCCTCCTTTCTTCTGCAAGCGATAGGGTGGAGGGCTAGAGGCCCTATCTCTAAAACTCTGATGGCTTCCTTCTTCATGAAGAAAACATGATTTGACTAGCTAGAGACCCTCCTAGTTGCCATTAATGCTCTGTAAGGGTCTATTTTCATACAATAGATGGTATTCCCACCTCCCCATGCCACTATTCCTCATCTACATTAAATTTCTTGTACCCACAGTATGGGCTAACCTCCTATTTCAGCAGATTTCCTGGGTGGAGCCATGTGGGTGCACTCCAAAGATGCCAGTTCAAGTTATTGTAGCATGGTCAACATCCCATCTTGTTGACTTCTCACCTCCCATGCCATTGTTTCTATAGTGCGATTGTAAAAGCTATTTATGCATGTTTCAAAGATGTATTTTGGGTTGTTGGTTATTGTTATGGGTTGTTATGCTGTCGGGTAATTTGTTGTTTCAGGTCTTGTAATGAGATTGCAAGAACCAATAGAATTTGATGCATTGTGCTTGCAGCTAGGCCTTTGATGTCTTCTATTTTGGTTCACCAATGAATGTAATTGATTATTTTGTATCTTCTTTTGAAACAATTTGTTTTCTTTATAATGGTTATTTGACCTCTATGATCAATATAAGTTGAATCTCACCTCTCTTATTGTTCATGCACTTTTTTTATTTGATAGATATAAGTTATGTATTGTGGATAAAATGGTCCATTTCATACTTTCATCTTTCTATCTTAACCTCTACTTGAATTCCTTTGAGTCTGTGTGATTCCCCTTCAGTATTTGAGATCATTACTGTGTTATTTCAGTGTAATCCAACACACTAAATCTTGGTGCATCACCTTTTTCCTTTTTGTTTCCCTCTCTCCCTTTTCCCTGGTGGTCATTAGTGTAGGTTTAGTCTATTTCTCTAAGCATTAAGCTCATAAAGAGGAACCAACCTTATTTGGAGGTTTGATCTCAATATCACAAGGTCCCACACCTTGAGATCATTCCCATTGTGTCATTAGAATGCTTGGACTGTTTGTAAGTAGGGTGCAATTCTAAGTGATAACAGTTTCTAGCATGCCCGGTGGGACCAATTTGATGAGCTCTATCATCCATTGAAGAATTTGGTGTGTTCTTCAATCCATCTTTCTATTCAGGGCAGTCTTCAAATACCATCGTGACCCTACTAAGCAAATCCACTGGTACAACTAGTTCAAATGTTTAAAATTTCATCAAGGATCAAGAACTCAGTGGTTTTCTTGATCTTTTCCAACTTTTAGATGTTAGGAATTAAGGTGTCTCAACTTTTGCAAGTTTCTAGCATTTATTATTTAATTGTATTTATTATTTTGCCTATTAGTGTAATTTGGATGCAAATCCTATTTTGTCACTTTGTGGGGGTTGGCACGATGATGTGTCATCCTACATGGAAGGTGACCACATGTATTTTTGGCCTCATATGAGGAGATAGGCATTCCACCTTGTGGTAGAAGATTTTTTCCATGTGTTAGCATCTTTTGGGTGTTGTAAGAGGTTTATGATGCGTAAGAGTTATGACAGATTCCTATGACAGAATCTATGACATGTAAGGGCCAGAAATGGAAGATTATATGACAGGTGAAGACAAGTGTCTGAAAGCATCTTGCATGGGGAAGTTGGCACCCAAGTTTGACTATGACAAGGTTGTAAGAGAATTTGCTATTAATAGACAGTTATGATAGATTCTCTTACAACTGTAAGAGTTGTCATATATGACAGATTTTATGACATTGTAAGAGCATCTGTCATACCTTAATTGGGTAAATTTGGGGTACCCAAGTTGGGGGGTTGTAAGGGATGAAAGAGAATCACTTACATGTGTCATACACATGTTTTATGGCCTTGGAAATTAGGCCACATGGATTTGGACGAGTTCCTTGTGTGACTTGCTCTAGAAGCTACCACCATTCGTACTACTCTTTATATACAGGTGCTTGGAGATGGAATTTGCATCATAGGTTTATAGGTACTGTTATGTTGTTGGATTAACTCCAGACACGAGTGTTGAAGACCATTGAATCTTGCATTACAAGTGTATTGTAAACATTCTTTCAGATTTGTTAATACATTGTGCAGGTTTCTGAGTGTGGGGTTTTTCACCCGATAAGGGTTTTCCCCATCGTAAACCTTTGTCTCTCTTCTTCTATCTTCTTTCTGGCTCTTGTGTTTTGCTGCTATATCTCATGTTAATGGTTTAACATCTCTGTAATAGTTAGGATAAAATTGAATTTGCATAGCCCTCTCCTCAATAGATTACTGTAGGAAGCATTTTCCGCACACCTAGCTTCCTTTCATTAGAAGCATCTTCAACCACCTGGTGACTCTTTCTTGGTATGTATCTGGTTTCTCTCTAGTTGTAGACCTATTTTTCTCTAATTCTAATTTTTTTATTATTATACAACATTTAGATGCTATAAAATATCAAATTTTTATGGGAACCTTGGCTATACCCCTCCTCCTAATCAAAACATAGGCTATTGGCCCCATATCAGCAATATCATGCTCAAAATACCTCTAATTTTATGTCATACAGCCCTGCAACAATAGAATATCAACATCCTCATGATTCTTACCTCCCACCCACCCTTTCTCAGTCTTCTTGGTAGCCTAATAATGCATATTATCAACCCCAAGAAAACCATTTCATCCCTAAGCAATATGACTACCTTCCCAGCCCAGCTCAAGTGAGCAATGAACTTGATAGGTTGAGTGGCAAAGACCTCTTATTATATGTCAATAGGATATTAGATGACATTGACAGGGAGCGAATGTATAACCAACAGCAAGAGGAGAATTCTTATCAAGCTCATCTTCAACAACAACAAATGGAGGCAGAGGAAAGAGCATATCAGGAAGGCCTGGCTTTGCATCTAGCAACCTTATCTAAGGAGCAGTTAGATCAAATGTTTGCTAATGTAAATAGGTGGGAAGCTCAATCAATCCCCTCCATTCCCAGTTTGAGGTAGCCTCTTCCTTTTACACAAGTTCATCTTGTTGCATACCTAACTCCCAAATTCAAGATCCCAAGGTTCAGGTAGGATAGCCCCTCTGGGCCTCTAAAACCACCTTCCAGTTTTAAAATTCCAAGTTTCAAAGGCCCCCAGCCCTCACGAGAGTTAGTTCCTATACAAATTCATCCTATCACTCATTAGGAACCCTCTCAGGAGCCCCTTCCAACCCCCATTCCATGTCAACCCTCTTGCCCTAGCCCCAAAGTGGAGGACAAACAAGTTTTTTGGAGGGATGCTAGGTTTTATGAGCCACAAAAAGAAATATTTGATGTTTCTATGAAGCAGCCAACTATTAGTGAAACCCCATGCACTAGTGAAACAAAAAGTTTAGATCTTTTACTAGAAGAAATCAAACCAAATCTGATGGAATAATAGTGCATTGAGCATAAGGATAGTGTTGGTTCTAGCATAGGGTTGAGTCCTCTAGACTTTGGCTCATTTGAAGAATTTTTCCATGTTATGCACAAGAGGAATGAAATCCAAATGTAGAGAAGGCATGGTGAAGAGGTCCAGTTGTAGAGGCAGTTCAAGCAAAATAATTTGGAGTTGTAGCCAAAGGATGAGGACATAGTGGAGGAGATTGCTCCAATTGCTCCAAAGGTGGAAGATGCCACTATACGTAATGAACTACCCGGTTAAATTGAAGAAAATGATGAGGGCAGACAGATGACAACAATTCTGGAGTAGCGTGGGGACATTGAAAATGATGATAAGTTGCTGGGATGTGAGGCCGAGCATGATAGTGAGGTTCTAGCCCATGACAAGGAACAAACATGTTGCTCTATGCTGAAAAGTGCCGAGGTTGTTAAGGTAGGTCTATTTGTGGAGATCCCATATTTTATTAAAGATAATGATGTAGAGATCAAGCATGGGAAAGAACAAATTAAAGATTTGTTCTTGGTTATCCAACAAGGATACCAACTTCTTGGTGGAGAAGATTTCTCCATTGAGCATGTGCAGGGCTCATTTTCTGAGCCTAATTTAGGGGATCATGAACATCTTATTCATGAGGTGGAGGCAGCCATACACCAAGTCAAACCACATGAGCCAGAGCATTCAAACTAGCAAGAGAAGAAAGAATCAGAGTAGAGGCATGAGATCAACTTTGTTGATTTGCATGTCATTTCAAGGGGATGCCCTATTAGGCATCTAGCCCAGCTGGAGACAGGCTATGAAGAGTCACCACTTGTCACACTTACCTCTAAGCGTGAAGTTGAACATCAAAATGACTGGGATCAACCCATTTATTCACCTCTTGGCAGTAGCATCAACAATTAGTTCAAGTAAATAAGTGAGTTTATCCCTATTCTTGGGGGAGTGCTCCATCAATTTGTCATATGTCAATTCCTTCCCCATCTCTTGCTAGCTTCCCATGAGCATGAAAAACATTGTAAATTGTTGAGAAAGGGTAGTTATTTTGAAGAACTAGTTAATGGTATTGTTTAAGGTCAGCCCTGGTTGGTTAGTTTAGGTGTAGGTTAGTTTTGTTTCTGTTTTATGTTTGTTTTCAATAAGTGCCCCTGCACTTTGTTGCATTCTCATTAGGAGAATGCATGCTTGGTTTGTTTTTTTAATTCCTAGAGGCATGCTCAGTTATATTGACCAACTCTGTTCTTATTGCTAGCCTTGTGACTTTGTGCCCAATGGATGGATAGGCCTCTAGATCCTAGTGTTTAGGCAGGTAAACACCTCTGCATAGTTGCCAAAATGTTATTCTATTTTTCCCCCTTGGCCAAATAGTCTAAGATCCATGAGATCCTGGTGTTTCCCCTTCTGGGCATGCAAGGAAAAACATCAAAATTGGTTAAGTCCCAGAAAATTCAAAGTTTTCCTTGTGTTTTTCTACCTTGTCAGGATGTCAGAGTTTGGGCTTCACCTCTTCATTGTGCCAAAGCCCAAGGTTCTAAACTCCACCTTGTTCTTTGCAAATTTATCTAAGTGTTCAATGTTCTTTGGAGATTGGAGTTCGGACCTTCCCTCTTCTCCTTCCTCTTTGGAAGGCAGAAGGTGGAAGGCCCAATGGCCGAACTCTGACTCTTTCCCTTTACAGAGATCTGCTAAGCTTTTTGGCACTAAACTTTGGAGTTTTGTTCTTCTGCATTCTCTTTTGGAAAGGCCAAAGGATGAAGGCCCAACGGCCAATCCCTAATGGGACACGTGGCATGTTTCTACCATTCCATAGGAATTATTTTATTAAAGAAAAGGAAGACTATGGAACCATGGAAAGCTACTAGGTTATGGTGATGTCATCAAGAAAGGAGAAGGTAGAAGGCCCGAGGGCCTACTTTTGTCGAAGATTTGTGGAAATAATGCTAAGTGTTTCAGACTTTTGGGGGCCAGACTTTCCCTCTTCCCCCTTCCCTCTTGGAAGGCGGAAGACAGAAGGCTCAAGGCCCGAAGTCCATTGATAAGGTAATATCTTCTAAGTACAAAGTGGAGCTCAGGGGCAGACTTTATTTCTTCTTCCTTTCCTCCTAGAAGGCTAAATGATGAATGCCCGAGGCCTGATCTCCACAGGTGTAGAAATCTGCTAAGTGTAAATGGCAAAGCTTGGAGTTTTTGCCTTCCACCTTCTCCCTTCTGCAAGTGATAAGGCAGAGGGCCAAAGGTCTTAACTCCAAAACTTTGATGGCTTCCTTCTTCACAGAGAAAACATGAGTTGACTAGCTAGCGACCCTCCTGATCACCATTAATGCTCTGTAAGGGCTTGTTTTTGTGTTGCAGATGATATTCCTACCTCCCCATGCCACTATTCCTCATCTACATTGAATTTCTTATACCCACAGCATGGGTGAGCCTCCTATTCAGCTAATTTCTCAGGCAGAGCCATGTGGGCATGCTTCAAAGGATGTCAGTTCGAGTTAATGCAACATGGTTGACATCCCTTCTTATTGACTTCTCCTTTTCCACACCATTGCTAATACAGTGAAGATGAAATGTTATAAATGCATGTGTGAAAGATGTAAAAGGTTGTTGTTAGTTGTTTTCTGGGGCTGTTATGCTAGGTGAATTTCTCTATTTCATCTAGACCTTGTAATACACTTACAGAACAACTAGATTTGATGTATTGTGCTCATTTTTGAGCCTTTGATGTCTCTAGTCCATTATTCAACCATGAATGTATGTGATTATTTTGTGTCTATTGTTCTGTAACATGTTATTTACTCTTTGTAATGGTCATTCGCCTCTCCTATACTTTGTCTCAATGTTTCGCTTGAAGTTGTGATCTATCTTGTGAGTAAAATGGCTCCTTCATAGGTTATGGTCTTCTATTTGAAGCCTCTGTCAAGGTTGCAAGTGTGTGTGAGATCCTTTTAGGGTTGAGATCATTGTTATGTTGATCTAGTTCAGCTAATATACCTCATAACTTTGGTGCATCACTTTTTCTTTTATGTATCCCTTCTATCCATTTCCCCCTGGAAAGATTAGCATTAGAGTTAGTTAATTTTTCTAAGCCTTAAGCTTAGAAAGAGGAACTAGCCTTCTCTGGAGGTCTGATCTCATCTACAAGGTCCCACATCTTAAGATCATTCTCATTGTGTCATTAGAATTCTTGGACTGTCTCCAAGCAGGGCGCAATTCTAAGTGATAACAGGTACTACTTCTAATTTCACCTTTCCTAGTCTTTCACATCAATAGTTTCACATTCCCCCACCCTAGAATCCATAAAAATCATATCCATTCCTTGGCATATATATTGATCCCATCATCCTTTCCCTTTCCATCATTTTCCTCCCACTCCTTTGTCCCCCCATCCCCACCTTTGACTTCTATTTTTATTCCCACCTCCTACTTCCATCACATTCCTTCTTATGTCAATGTATCAATAACTAGCCCATCCACTCCTCTGACCACATATATTTATCATCTTATTTCTACCCTGTCTACATCCTTTAAATATTTCTAGCCACCTCTTACATTCCCTATGACCACTCCCGCTACATTCTCTTTCTCCTTACCACCCTCCATTTCTTTCAATAACCTTCCCATGTTTGTACCTCCCGCATATGGTGTCCTTCTCTCACCACCCCTCTCTAGTGTTTATGTAATTAAGTATTTAATTACACTTTATTAAGTTTACTTAGGGAAAATTTTAGTCTTAGGTTATTCTTAAGTCATATTAGGGTTTTTCTCTAACTTGATAATATAAAAGCAAGTTCTCACATGTAATTCATTAATCCAATTCATTAATTCATCTAATATTGTGCAAATTATTCCTCTTTGCTTTTTTCTCTTATGGAAGGAAAATCTTAGGTTTTGCAGGTGATCTTGGTGTTTTGAGTTAATTATGAACCCAACGTGATACAATTTTGTTGTTGGTATAATTTATTGTTGTTTGAAGTCCAAATACTCATTTTGGCCTCCAAGCTCGTATCTATTTGCCACGATCTCCAATTTTCATGATTCTTGTGGCATTGGAAAGGTATTGAGGATCTCTACACATCCATCCATGCACTTTTTCTAGATTGAGCCCCATGTATTATTTATTGAGTTTGTCAGTTGTATGGCTTTTGTTTGATATTCTGGATATTTTGACACTTGGAGAAGTTCTGTTTGTTTTGTTGGGCTTCATTTATTAGCATTAATACATATTCAGATTGTTGATCTCTGATCTGATTTATTTGAGGAGATATCATGGGTTTTTCTATTCACCCTTCTATGGCAACATTGGTTAAGGATAATATGAGTCTTGGAAAAAGGGCATCTAGACACATCTCAGGTGGCTTAATCTTTTGCCTTATCTTTATGGACTCATACTTAAACCAGATACACCTGGGAGGAAATCTGTATGGAGAAATTATATTGATCATATTGTAGGATTGATTGGTTCTAGTGTTGATTATGACACTATGTTTTCTATCTCACATATTGAGTGCCCATGCACTCTTTCGACTAGCATTTGGGAGATCTATGGAGACCCACATATATCTAGACATTTTCAAATGATCTTGCTATGGATTACCACATACCCCTTGAAGATGCAGATTGCATACCTTTTGATGATGATATAGTTGAGGAGCTTGCATATTTGACAGGTCTTGCTAGTTTAGATGACATAGAGCCTTCACTTGCTTCTCCTTCTCCTCTTATCGAGATCACATCTTTTTTACCTATTGCTACATCAAATTCTTGGCAGCAGGACATTATCAGTCTTCCAGAGATAGCTCATTGGGACACATATCTACTAGACATATCATTGTTGTTTGTAGAGTCCCACCTTGGAGATTTGGAGGAACACATTGAGGACATTTATCTTCTATTTGATGACAGCTTCGATGGAGTTGCATCACCATCATCTACTTCAAAGATTGTTCTTCATCCTCCTCTTCTTAAGTCATAGTTTGGTAGTGGATTGGAGTCATTTGAGTAGTTTTTAGGAGCATCATTGTTGTCTTTGGATCATGTGAAAAGTTCAAAGACATTTATCCTTCTTCTTGTATTAATCCGTTTCATTAATTCATCCAATATTGTGGAAATTATTCCTCTTTTCTTTTTTCTCTTATGGAAGGTAAATCATAGGTTTTGCAGGTGATCTTGGTGTTTTGAGTTAATTATCAACTCCAACATCTAGTATCTATCCTAATCAAATCCCTCCATGCACCATGTTTTCCATCACCTAAGAAGATGCAATAAAAAATGGATGCTCTTCACTTGAGATCTAGAGAAGTCATAATGGATCTTCATCACAACCCCCTTTCCTATCACATATTATCACATCCATTTCCTCATGCATTTGTGGCCCCTCGGTTCTCTCTATGATGGCAAGGGTGGCCCCATAATGCATGTGTAGTTATTCAATGCTAATTGTATTGATATTGTTTATGATGATTGTATTCTTACAAAACTCTTTTCTAGGACACTCCAAGATCATTCCCTTGAGTGGATTTATTGTCTTTTTTATGGCTCCATTAGGTCCTTTGATATGCTTTCAAAATCCTTTGTTAGTCACTTCTAAGTGTAAATTATCCTAGAGGTGAATTTCATTAACATGAGTCATAGCAAGCAAGAACCTAGTGAACAAGTGAGTGAATTTGTGCTACATTTTTAGTCAATACTTGCTAAAATTCACTATAATTTACTCAACATAAAGATTCAATGAGTTTTTCATGGATAATATATTTCCATCCATTACGGAATAACATGTATTCTAAAATTACACTATCTTTTCCAATTTGTGCACTACACTTCATGGTTATGAAATGGAAATGGAAAAAGTATAACATGTTTCTAATGAGATAAACATTTTTCCTACTTCTTCACAAAAGTTTTTTAAACTGTAAGAAAAATTAATAATTATAATAAGATGGAACAAAATATTAGGTGAATACTATTGCATAATCTCTATCTACTTTTATTCTTTCTCGTCTAACTCCTCTTGCTCTAGCTACTAATACTATCTATTTTTGCCAATGTTGTACTCAATAATTTATTAAGTTGGTAGACACATAATTCCTTGATATAGCAAGTGATAGTAGGTAATCTATTAAAAATAGGGGAGACAACTGAGAGGGGGCGGGGTGAATCAGTTGTCACAAAACTTTATCTTTTGCTGCATTTAATCTTCTTTATCACTTATAAATAGATTAATGATATAACCATGAAAGCATGAATCAACAACACAAGAGTAGATACATAATCAATACACATAACACCAGGATTTTTATGTGGAAACCCGGTTAAGGGAAAAATCACAATGGGGTTAACCCACAAGATTTATTCTCTATTAAAAGAATAGAAAATGGGAAGGCACTTGCCTTTGGGCACACTGCCCAAAGCTCACTGCTCGAAGACTCACTGCCTACAAGAACATTTACAATGTTAACACTGAAGGATTGAACTAAGAAACAACATCTTCTTCATGCAAGGTTCAGTTAAGCAATTACAATCAGAAGACTTAAAATGCTACATGTGAATCACTACACTGTCGGCTAACCATAACTGAGACTCAAATCTTCTTCAAACATCATGCCACACTCCATAAAACTTCTCTTAGATCATCTGCAACACGCATCATGCATCTGATGGGCCAAGACAAGAAATAATAGCAACATCCAAGGAGTAATCTTCATCCACAAGCTCAATCCTCAATGCGGACCATCAACACAATAGGCACTCAATTCAGAGACCACCACGAGCACAATTAAATCAATAGGAACAACTGCACCACCTCAAATCACCAAAAACACTTCCACCTTCATCTGGGAACTCAAGAACACCAACTGTGATGTAGGAGCATCCAGTGGTGTAAGGGCAATCTTGCATCACCCAAAAAAAAGATGTCTTTCAAAATTGTTGATGTTCTTTCCATTTCTTTTCAAAATTTGTGGTTTTGGTTCCATAATCGCTTGAATAATGATGTAGAACTTTCAGTTTTTTCAAACTGCTAAAAATAGTAACCTGCTATTTTTAGAAAGTTTGCATTTGGGTATAGATTGAAGTCAAAATTTACAAGAAGTTACATAATGGAAATATAAGACCTTTGGCGAAGGAATCACATAAAGATCATTTGCGAGCTGAAAGATATTAAAGTTTCTGTTTCCTAAAAAATGCTTGAAAATTATGCAAACTCAGGTTTGAGGTACTAAACGTCCCCGTACGAGCCCAAAAAGGCTAGAATTGGAAAAGCTGGTTCTTAGCATGTAGCGCACTCTGCAAGCTTTTCGATGCATAAAACGGTTCGTCAATCAGACACCCGGATCAAAAGTTATGGCTCCCAGAAGTTGACTTATTTTTGGAGGGAGATGCAAATTTTAAAATTAGGTTGTTGGCCACCAAAAAGGCTATTAATAACCATTTTTGGGAACCCTGGATAGTAGTAGAGTTAAGGGGGCAAGTGTGGAGTCAATAATAGGTGGGAAAATAGAAACCCTAGCTGATTTGTGGTTACAGAAAGCAGGTGATTCTAGAGTCTGGGAATAGGAAGCTGTAATGTGTTGCAGCCTGTGGAGGGTTGATTCCTTTGATTGTATTTGAGCTTCTGTAATGTAATAAGTTGTCTAAATCAATAAAGAAAGTTCTATTTCCTATGTACAATTTCTTTTGTTGTGTGTTTTATGATTTACCCCCTTCATCAAGTGGTATCAGAGCAAGGGTTCCTGAGTGTGTAAACAGATCGCCGACCGTGAGGCAGTTTGCACCAGGACCTGAGGTTGTGGGTTTTCTGCAGAGATCAAGATGCTTCCACAAAGAAACCATATTGGGAGGAATACTTTTATAGAAGAGGGTTTTAGAGCCCTACAAAGGCAAGTTGATGCATTGCAAGAGGAGCTGCGAAGAGGGTTTGAGCCGAGAACAAGAGAAGAAAGTGACGATGAAGCTAAAGAAGAGCTATCTGAGGAAGAACAAGAAGCTGCAGGAGATCCTGCAAAAGTTAGGTTGTTGAGGGCCATTTCAAAGATTGGAAAGAGGCCCAGGATCAAAGTTTCTACATAATCTGGAGATTTGAATCTAGAACAGCTTATTGATTGGATCAATGACATGGAGGAATATTTTGAGTATGAAGATGTAGAAGACCTAGATTGGGTCAAGTTTGCAAAAATAAAATTGAAGGGCCATGCCAATATTTGGTGGAAGGAAGTCCAGTTAGAGAGGAATAGAAGAGGAAAAGGAAAGATCACCAGATAGGATTGGATGGTGGAGAAACTGAAGAAGCAGTTCATTCCTATGGACAATGAGATGGAGTTGCTGAAGAAGCTGCAAGGACTGAAGCAAGGTAACAAGTCTATTAAGGAGTATACAGAAGAGTTTTATAAAATTACTATCAGGACAGGCCATGCAGAGCCCAACAAGGAGAAGGTAGCCCATTACATTAATGGGTTGAGGCCAAGTATTCAAGAGGAGTTGAGCCTGGTCAAAATGACCACCATAGAAAATGCATACCAGTTTTCCCTAAAGGTGGAAGAGAAGTTGAATAAAAGATTTGACAACAAGCAAAGGGGAAGAGGTCAAGGCGGAAGGACTAGTGGAAGACCTTATGGGGGCCAAAATGAAGATTCAAAGAAAAGTGAAGAAGTCAACACTAGTTGAAATTAAAGAGGAGATAATACCTACCGCCCTCGTGACCAGAACAATGGTGAGCAAAGAGGAAAAGGTAGAGGCAGACCTGGGCAAGGACCTGGAAGAGGAGGTTTCAAAGGAACTTGTTTCCAATGTGGAGAAGAAGGACATCAAGCATACGAGTGTCTGCAACATCAAGGAAGGACAAATAGAAGACCTGAAGGCAATGCATGAGTTGCACATATAGATGAAGATGCACATTCTGAGCATTCTGAAGATGCTGAAAGGGGAGAAACCCTAGTTGTCAAAAGAACCTTGCTGAATGAGGAGAAAGAACCCAATCAGAGGAAGAGTTTATTCCACACAAGGTTCAAATGTGAAGGTAAGTGTTGTGATATTATTATTGATAGTGGAAGCACTAATAATCTTGTTTTAGAGGAGATGGTTGACAAGTTGAAGTTGACAAGAAGAAAGCATCCACATCCATATCGGATTGCATGGTTGCAGAAGGACCATAGAGCTTTGGTTAATGAGAAATGTTTAGTGAAGTTCAAGATTGGTGACTACCATGATAAGGTGCTATGTGATATCATACCGATGGATGCATGTCATATGCTGTTGGGGAGGCTATGGCAGTATGATAGGAGCACCGTCCATGATGATCATGCAAACACATATTCCCTAACAAAGGATGGAGTTCGTCATAAGTTGAAGCCCTTGAAGGAGGTGGAAGAAAAGGTATGTAGTACTGCCACAATTTTCCTGGTAGATGGTAGGAAATTTTTGGAGGGTATGAAGCATGAGCGTCATTGCTTTGCATTGATTCCTAAGATTAGTCAAGAAAACTATGAAGATGTACTAGAAGAAGTTTCAAATATGTTGGAAGAGTTCCAGGACATTATCTCTGATAATGTACCAGAAGGTTTACCACCAGTAAGGAAGATAAGTCATCAAATAGATTTGATACTAGGAGCTAGTTTGCCAAACAAGGTAGCCCACAGAATGACCCCTACAGAGAATGAAGAGATGAATAGATAAGTTCAGGATTTGTTGAGGAAGGGACTGATAAGGGAGAGCCTAAGTCCATGTGCGGAACCTGCAGTACTAGCACCAAAGAAGGATGGAGAATGGAGGATGTGTACAGACTCTCGAGCCATCAATAAGATAACGATCGAGTATAGATTTCCATTACCAACAATAGATGACATCATGGATTGTTTGAGTGGAGCCAAGTACTTCATGAAAATTCACCTAAAGAGTGGGTATCATCGGATCCGTATTAGAGAAGGAGATGAATGGAAGACAGCCTTCAAGACAAAGGAAGGTTTGTATGAGTGGTTAGCCATTAGCACCGAGCACATTCATGCAGCTCATGAATGAGGTACTGAAAGAATTTTTGGGAAGTTTTGTTATTGTTTATTTGGATGATATTTTGATTTTCAGTAAGACTTGGCATGAGCATCTGATGCATATCAGAAGAGTTCTAGAGAAGCTGAGGGAGGAGAAGTTGTTGATTAATCTAAAGAAATGTAGTTTTGCAAAGAAGGAGTTGGTATACTTGGGATTTGTTGTCTCAGAGGAAGGTTTTAAGATGGACCCAGAGAAGGTGAGGGCTATCATTGAATGGCCTATGCCAAGGAGTACAACAGAGGTAAGATCTTTTCATGGTTTGGCAAGTTTTTATAGAAAGTTTATCAGGAATTTCAGTAGCATTTGTGCACCCCTAACTGAGACAATGAGAGGGGATAGAAAAGAGTTTAGATGGACTAAAGGAGCAGACAAAAGCTTTGATACATTGAAGCAGAAAGTTGTAGAACAACCTATTTTGGCACTTCCAGATTTCAATAAGGTATTTCAGGTATATTGTGATGCTAGTGGTAGTGGTATAGGAGCTGTTTTGAGTCAAGAAGGTAAGCCCATTGCCTATTTTAGTGAGAAGCTTAATGATGCCAAGAAAAAGTATTATGTTTATGATTAGGAGTTTTATGCAATAGTTTAGGCTTTGAAGAAATAGAGACATTATTTTTTGCCAAAGGAGTTTGTTTTATATACTGATCATCAAGCTTTGCAGTATCTTAATAGTCAAGGAAAGTTGAACCAAAGACATTTAAAATGGGTTGAGTTTTTGCAGAGCTATACTTTTGTTTTGAAACACAAGAGTGGGAAGTCCAATAGAGTTGCCGATGCCTTGAGCAGAAGGCAAAATTTGTTGATAGAAATGAAGATAGAGGTTGTTGGGTTCGATGAGCTCAAAAGTTTGTATCATGAAGATCTAGATTTTGCAGAGGCCTGGAAAGCTTGTTTGGAACCTGTTACTTTGGATAGGATAAAATGGTTGGATTTCATAATCCAAGATGGCATGTTGTTTAGAGGAAGCCAGTTGTGCATTCTAAGGAGTTCCATGAGAGAACACTTGATTAAGGAGAAGCATAGTGGAGGATTGGCTGGACACTTTGGTTGAAATAAGACTATTGCTATTATTGGTGAAAATTATTATTGGCCATAGTTACAGCAGGATGTGAGGAAATTTGTACAGAGTTCCAGAGTGTGTCAGATGGCAAAAGGAACGAGTCAGAATATAGAGCTATATCAGCCATTACCTGTACCAGAGAAGCCATGGGATGATATCAGTATGGATTTTGTTCTTGGTTTACCAAGGGCACAGAGAGGACATGATTCTATTTTTGTGGTGGTGGACAAATTCTCAAAGATGGCACATTTCATTTCTTGCAAGAAGACTAACGATGCTGTTCATATTGCTGAATTATTTTTTAGAGAGGTGGTGAGATTACACGGTCTACCAAAGAGCATAGTTTCAGATCGAGATACCAAGTTTGTTGGTTATTTCTGGAGGACATTGTGGAAGAAGTTGAAGATAGATTTGAAGTTTAATTCTGCACACCATCCACAGACTAATGGATAGACCAAAGTGGTGAATAGGAGTTTGGGTAACTTGCTATGATGCTTAGTAGGAGATAAGCCCAAGGGATGGGATTTAATTTTATTGTAGGCAAAATTTGCTTACAACAATTCTATCAATAGGAGTACTAGTAAATCACCATTCCAGATTGTATATGGCAATAGCCCAAGAAATGCTTCTGAGTTAAGAAAGTTAGACAAAGGAGAAAAGACAAGTGTTGAGGCTGAAGACTTTGCAGAACATCTAAAGAATTTGCATGAAGAGGTGAGCAAGCACATTAATAAGATGAATATTCAGTACAAGGCTAAGGTAGATTAGAAGAGGAGGTATAAGGAGTTACAGGTATGAGATGAAGTCATGGTTCACTTGAGAAAAGAAAGGTGCCCAATTGGAACATATAATAAGTTGAAAATAAAGAAATTTGGACCATGCAAAATCCTGAAGAAGCATGATTCAGGAAATGCATATGAGGTAGAGCTGCCGAGTGGGATTAATATTTCCCCTATGTTTAACATTTTTGATTTAACATAATATCATGAGGGTGGCACAGAGGATGGAACAACAGAAGAACAGTGGAGTATTCCGGCATCTACTTCAATGGAGGAAATAGAAGAGATCTTGGATAGCCGTGTGGGAAGAAGTACTCATAATAGGCAATATGAAGAATATCTGGTGAAATGGAAAGGAAGACCTGTTGAAGATTCTTCTTGGTTGTCTAAGGCAGAGGTTGACTGTTTGGGTTTTCCTCACACAACCACCTGAGACGTGACAGGGTCACTTCTCAAATTACCCTGGGTGTCTGATGCAGGAGCATCTAGTGGTGTAAGGGCAATCTTGCATCACCTAAAAAAAAGATGTGTTTCAAAATTGTTGATGTTCTTTCCATTTCTTTTCAAAATTTGTGGTTCTGGTTCCATAATCGCTTGAATAATGATGTAGAACTTTCAGTTTTCCCAAACTGCTAAAAATAGTAACCTGCTATTTTTAGAAAGTTTACATTTGGGCATAGATTGAAGTCAAAATTTATAGGAAGTTACATAATGGAAATATAATACCTTTGACGAAGGAATCACACAAAAATCATTTGTGAGCTAAAAGATATTAAGGTTTCCATTTCCTGAAAAATACTTAAAAATTATTCAAACTCAGGTTTGAGGCACTAAATAGCCCTGTATAGTCCTGAAAATGGCTAGAATTGGCAAAGCTAGTTCTTAGCATATAGATCACTCCGCGAGCTTTCCAACGCATAAAACGGTTCATCAATCAGACACCCGGATCAAAAGTTATGGCTCCCAGAAGTTGACCTATTTTTGGAGGGAGATGCAAATTTCAAAATTAGGTTGTTGGTCACCAAAAATGCTATTAATAACCATTTTTGGGAACCCTGGGAAGTAGTAGAGTTAAGGGGGCAAGTGTGGAGTCAAGAATAGGCAGAAAAATAGAAACCCTAGCTGATTTGGGGTTATAGAAGGCAGGTGATTCTAGAGTCTAGGAATAGGAAGCTGTAATGTGTTGCAGCCTGTGGAGGGTTGATTCCTCTGATTGTATTTGAGCTTCTGTAATGTAATAAGTTGTCCAAATCAATAAAGAAACTTCTATTTCCTGTGTACAATTTCTGTTGTTGTGTATTTTATGATTTACCTCCTTCATCAAACTGTCATGACTATCACACTAGAAAGATTGCTTGCAGACCTCCAAACCATGAACCACTTGAGTTGAGGATACACACCGATGTCCCAAACACACCTGATCTAGATCTGTGGATCATAATATTCCAATGTAGATCGGTTTGGACCAAATTACTGTCACTCTGTCACCTTTGAACAACTGTAAAAACTGGTTCTACTCAGATGGCCATAATTTTGCCAATTCTCCATGCAAACCTCTCAAATATTGACTAGAGCAACTTCAAAAAATCCTTTGCAATCCCTTTAATCCATAGACTCTGATCTTCAACTTACTGGGAATGCAGAGTAATCTACTTCACTGAACTACACTGTCTTCATTGTCTTTGATAGAGAGATATTGAACTCACTTGTTTCTTCCGAAGAGGCTAATTTTCTCAATATCCTCAACATACAAGTCTTCTAAACAAGAAATAGAATAAGATATAGTTGACACTAATGACAACAAGGATATGTTGACATCAATGAAAACATCGATTAGGCACATATTTGCAACAATCTCCTTCTTTATCATTGATGGCAACATATGATGTGAAAAACTAGTTCAACAATCAAGACAAGAACTTCTCCCCCTTTCTCTTATCACACCTACAACCACTTTCTTCACTGCTCCCCCTTTCACCAGTAACTACTCACTTTCATCCAAGTCTTTCACATGACTTCTCTCCCCCTTTGACATCAATGGTAAAGGGCACATATTTGCAATCATCTTTCACCCTTTTGTTTCTTAGACAAGACCAAACTAAACTCAGAACATGCTGACTACTCCCCCTGAGTAGCATCCCCTTAACACCAATCTGGATCACTAGATATGACTATGAGTTCCACTGGACTGATGCACACTAGTGCACCTTAGTTTTAAACAGGAGGGGTAATCATCCTAGATTCTCTTTGAGATACTCAAAAGTGTCCTTAGGTAGAGGCTTAGTGAAGATATCCGCAATCTGATCCTTTCAAGGAACAAACTTTAATCTAACTTCATTCTCATTTACCTTCTCTCTCAAAAAGTGAAACTTGATGGATATGTGATTTGTCTTTGACTGCAACACTGGATTCTTTGAAATGTTTATTGCACTTGAATTATCACAAAAGATTGTAATAGGCTCTTCAAACACAATTTTGATATCCTTAAACATTTTCTTCATCCACAAAACTTGAGTATAATTACTTGCTACTGCTATATACTTTGCCTTTGCAGTAGACATAGATATTGCCTCTTGCTTTTTGCTCAACTAAGAAACCAATCTCTTTCCCAAGAAAAATGCACCTCCACTAGTACTTTTCTTGCCATCCACATCTCCTGCCCAATCAACATCTATGTATGTATGAAGAGTGAAATCATCACACTTAGGATACCATAGGCCATAATCAGATGTTCCCTTCAGATATCTAAAAATTCTTTTGACTGCTACAACATGAGATTCTCTAGGATTAGCTTGAAATCTAGCAACAAGGCCAACTACATTCATAATATTAGGTCTGGTATGAGTCAAATAAAGCAATCCTCCAATCATTGATCTATACCTCTTCTAGTCTGCCTTAGGGGAATCATCATCTTTACTCAACTTGCATCTGGTTAACATAGGAGTACTCACTGGTTTTGAATCCTCCATTCCAAACTTTTTCAACAACTCCTTTAAATACTTAGACTGAGATATGAAGATGCCCTTATCCGACTGAATGATTTGCAGACCTAAGAAGAAATTCATTTCACCAAGCATGGACATCTTAAATTCACTTTGCATCTGATCAGCAAAATTTTTACTCATGCTTTCATTTCCACCAAAGATGATATCATCAACAAATACCTCAATAATCAAGATGTTTTCATGATCAATCTTGAAATAAAGATTATTGTCAGTTGTGCCTTTGCTAAAACCTAATTTTAGTAGATACTTATCTAGTCTTGTATACCAGGCTTTTGGGGCTTGTTTAAGTCCATACAATGCTTTCCTCAACTTGCAGATCATATCTCCTTGATCAGACAACTGGAATCCTTCAGGTTGCTCAATGTAGACTTCTTCTTCCAAATCTCCATTTAGGAATGCTGACTTGACATCCATCTGGTAAACTTTGAAATCTTTGTAAGCAACAAAGAAAAGAAATAATTTGACTGCTTCAATTCTTTCCACCGGAGAAAATGTTTCTTCAAAATCAATTCCCTCTACTTGAGAATATCCTTTGCACACTAATCTTGCTTTGTTTCTCACAACCTCACCATTTTCATTCAATTTATTATGGAAGACCCATTTAGTTCCAATTACATTTTTATTTTTAGGTCTAGGAACAAGATCCCAAGTATGATTCTTTTCAATTTGCATTAATTCTTCTTCCATTGATTTTACCCAACTTTCATCATTACAAGCTTCATTCATTGATTTTGGTTCAATCTTTGAAATCAAACAATACTCCACTTGTTCTTCAGCAATTTTTCTTCTAGTTTGTACACCTTTATTTTTATTTCCTATGATTTGATCTTCAAAATGATTCAACCTTACATACCTGCGAGTTTTAGGAATTTCTTGAACTTCTGATTCTTGAGCTTATTCCTCAGCATTTACACTAGTTTCTTGAGTCACTGGATTCTCTGGAGCAATCTAAATCTGAGTTTGAGGACTTTCATTTTGATCATCTGATTCATATCCACAAATCTTGGAAGGTCTCTCCTTGCTTTTGTCAACCTTGAAATTAGCACTTTCAATTATTTTTTTCAATCTCTTGTTAAAATATCGATATGCCTTGCTTTGGTTAGAATAGCCAAAAAATATTCCTTCATCACACCTTGCATCAAACTTGCCTAGATCTTCATCTCTTTTGATATAGCGTTTAATACCAAAAACCCTAAAGTATTTCATAGTAGGAGCATTACCAAAACATAGTTCATAAGGAGTTTTACCGGTATTACCTTTGATCTGCACTTGGTTAAGAGTGTAGACAACAATACTCACAGCCTCTCTCTAATAGACATGTGGAACATTTTCTTCCATCATCATGGTTCTAGAAGCCTCTTGAATAGTCTGGTTCTTCCTTTCCACAACTCCATTTTGCTAAAGAGTCCTAGGAGCAGATAACTATCTTCTTATTCCATGCTTTTCACAAAATGTATTAAACTCACTAGAGATAAACTATCCACCTCTGTCAGATCTCAGACACTTTATCTTCACACCAATCTCATTCTGCACCCTATCCTTGAACACCTTGAATCTATCAAGAGTCTCTGATTTCTCTCTCAAGAAAGTGACCCAGATCATCTGAGAGTAATCATCAATCAACAACATAAAGTATTTATCTCCTTGCAAACTCCTAACTCTGGCAGGACCACACAAATCAATGTGCACAAGTTCCAACAATCCACTTGAAAATTATTCTTTACTTTTGAATGTAGTTCTGCTCTGTTTTCCCAACTAACATTCCTTACACATGCTATCAACAGGTTTTACAAGCTTTGGAAGATCTCTCACAGCCTGAGTAGTACTTATCTTGACAATACTATCAAAGTTTACATGACACATTCTCCTATACCATAACCAACTCTGATCAATCCTAGTAATCAAACAACTTTTACCAGTACCACTTAAATGAAAAATGTTACCTCTAGTCTATGTACTAGATGCAATCTTAGTTTCGAAGCTTTCTAAGATTCTTCATTTTCCATCCTTGAATCAGAGATCATACCCTTTGTCAACCAACTGTCCAACACTGAGAAGATTATGCTTCAACCCTTCTACATACAAAACATCATTAGTGTTATTCTTACCATCAAGAGAGATGTATCCTCTGCCACAGATTCTACCAGCTGAATTGTCTCCAAACTTCATAATTCCACCTTCATACCTTTCCATACTTACAAACTTACTCTTATCACCTGTCATATGATGAGAGCAACCACTGTCAATCACCCATTCATCATTTTCTTCAACCTAAGTAGCCAAGGCACTTTCCACATTCACACAACTAGTAGATTCAGTAGGCACCAGATCTTCTTCTTTGATAGCAATGAACACCCATTCATTTCTAGAGGTACTTCCCTTATTAGATTCATCATCTGTAACTCCTTCATCAATAGCTTCTTGGACATAGTAGCATTTTTTCTAAAACCTAGGTCTAATAGGGTTTAGCTTTGAAACCTTCTCCAGACATCTTGAAGCAAAATGACCAATCTTATTGCAAGAAAAACATTTGAAAGGCAAGTTTCCTTCATAGTTACCAGATCCTCTTAGTAACCTTTTGGTAAAAAGGGCTTCAAATTCCTCAAGCTTCGTTTCATCTTCTTCAAGTTCCTTGCCTTCTCATAACTGGTTAATCTTCTTGAAGAGCTTTCACCTGAATCAAATCTTTGCTTCTCAGAAACACTAGCCTTAAAAGTAGATTCTGATTTAGGAAGGGAATCACCAAACTCACTCATTTCAAATGCTAAAAGCTTGCCAACCAACTGATCCCTTGTAATAGTTGTCACAGTCCTAATCTCCTCAATAGCAGCAACTCTATGCTTGTATGAAGCAGGTAAGGATCTGAACACCTTGCCAACAATCTTTGATTCTTCCAATTTTCCATCAGCACAACTAATACTACACACAAGTTCATTCACCTTCTACATGTAGGAAGTGATGTTTTCATCTTCAGTCATCCTCATTATTTCGTATCTACCTTTCAAGCTTTGTAACTTAGCACATTTGACATATGCATTACCTTCATATAGAGTTTCCAACTTCTAGATTTCATGAGTAGTTTTCAATTTCAAGATATTTGTCATTTCTGTATCAGTCGGGGCACTTAACAATGCTTCTTTAGCTCGAATGTTGTTTTCAGCATCTTTGAGTTCATCTGGAGTTGAAGGACCTTTCTCTGGGGGCTTATACTCATCCTTTGTTATCAACCAATAAGCATCACCCATGCATTGCAAATAGCACTCCATGCGACACTTCCAAAGAGAATAATTTGTTCCATCAAATCTCAGACTATGCTTCTTGTAAGTCAACATCTTAGATCTCCTCAAGCGGTCAATCCTCTTTTAGAGGAACCAGCTCTAATACCAATTGCTGAAATTAGAGTAGACAACTGAGGGGGGGGTGAATCAGTTGTCATAAAACTTTATCTTTTGCTGCATTTAATCTTCTTTATCACTTATAAATAGATTAATGATATAACCATGAAAGCATGAATCAACAACACAAGAGCAAATACATAATCAACACACATAACACCAGGATTTTTACATGGAAACCCGGTTAAGGGAAAAACCATGGTGGGGGTTAACCCACAAGATTTTTTCTCTGTTAAAATAATAGAAAATAGGAAGGCACTTGCCTTTGGATGCACTACCCAGAGCTCACTGCTCAAAGGAGGCTCACTGCCTACAAGAACATTTACAATGTTAACAATGAAGGATTGAACTGAGAAACAACATCTTCTTCATGCAAGGTTCAGTTCCATTGAAGTGCACAACACCTCTGCTCTGCCCCCACTCACTTCCTCGCTACTTCCACACATTTCCACAACTTCACAACACTTATTTATACAGGTCATCGACTTTGGAATGAACATCAAAGTTGGCCAAATAATCATCTATCTGGAACATTCTCTAAGATAGGTATTACAAGCAATTACAATCACAAGACTTAAAATGCTAAATGCAAATAACTACACTGTCAGCTAATCATAACTAGGACTCAAAGCTTCCTCAAACATCACGCCACACTCCATAAAACTTCTCTTAGATCATCCGCAACATGCATTATGTATCTTGTCGGCCAAGACAGGAAAGAACAACAACACCCAAGGAGTAATCTTCATCCATGAGCTCAATCCTTAATGCGGACCATCAACACAATAGGCACCTAATTTAGAGACCACCACAAGCACAATGAAATCAACAGGAACAACCGAACCACATTAGATCACCAGAAACACTTGCACCTTCATCTGAGAACTCAAGAACACCAACTGTCATAACTGTCACACTAGAAAGATTGCTTGCAGACCTCCAAACCATGAACCACTTGAGTTGATGATACACACTAACGTCCCAAACACACCTCTAGATCCGTAGATCATAGTATTCCAATACAGATCAATCTGGACCAAATTACTATCACACTGTCACCTCTGAACAACTGCAAAACCTGGTTCTACTCAGATGGCCATAACTTCACCAATTCTCCATGCAGACCTCTCAAATCTTGACTGGAGTAACTTTAGACAATCCTTTACAAACCCTTTAATCTGCAAACTCTGATCTTCATCTTACTAGGAATGTGGAGCAATCTACTTCACTGAATTGCACTATCTTCATTGTCTCTGATAGAGAGATATGTAACTCACTTGTTTCTTCCAGAGGCTAATTTTCTCAATATCCTCAACATACAAGTCTTCTAAACAAGCAATAGAATAAGATATAGTTGACACTAATGACAACAAGGATATGTTGACATTAATGACAACATTGATTAGGCACATATTTGAAACATAATCTTCATATGTTTTCTCCCATATGACCTCTCTATACTTCTCTTCCTCTCATTCAAGGATATGATCCCAAGGCATTTTGTGAATATTATATGTTTCATGGACATGATATGAAACATTGCATATCTCTTAAGAACAAGATATGTGACCTTATTGACTCAAATCAAATACATGTGGGTAACATTTTTCTATCCCCTCTAAATCAAAATTTAAAAATTTATATGAAACCTTTCCCATAAAATAATCAAGAAAATAATATTGTTAGTATCCTCAATGCTAGTGATCCTCCCCTCTTTTGAGTAACCTTCTACTATCCCACTTTCTGATGATGCTTAAATTTTCATAAAATATTTTCTTGCATTTTAATTTAATGATTTTATTGGTGTCATGGATGAGGAATCCACTATTGAAATCCTTTCTTCTTCTTATTATTCTTCTTCTTCTAATTATTTTCCTCTTATTTCCTTTTCTTTTAATGAAGTGTGAGACAACAACTATCATGGTCCTCTATATATTGAAGGCACAACCAATAAAGGTCATTATGAAAGGATGTTAATGATGTTAATTGACTATTAATATAATAAGATGAATACCTTCTTAACATTCATTTTTAGTAATATCCTTATATTTCATCTAGGATGTTCTTAAAGTGTTACAATGGACTATCTATTGACACCCTAAGTTGTATCATTCTTCCTATTAAGATCATCCTAAAGAAATTGCTTCTTCTTGCACACATTATTCCTATTTTAGATTAACTCCATCTTTTTCTTGGGAATAAACTATCTTGAAAATCCCTAGTTGTGACATATTCTTTTATGATGGCCAAGTTGTGACTATTTTGCATTCCAACTTCCAAACTCTTTTTGAGATGGAAAAATTTATTGTTGATTAGTTCATTTGTATTCCCTCTTCTCCTCCACATTTGTGAGACAACATCATGTTTGATTTGTGTAAAATATATGTGGAGAAAAATATCGTTCATCATGTGTGTGATCCTTCACTTTCTACCGATCTGACACATCTTGATATTCCTATTTTACAATCACAAAGGGACTTCAATATACCTTATGTCTAGCCTCCCCTATTACTATGTCATAGAGTTAGACCTAGGAACTGAGGGCCCCCCCTCCCTTTCAACCTAGAACTATTACCCCTTCCCCTCCACCCTTTAGGCCTTGACCTCCTCCACCCATCCAAGCTATACTTCCACTTCCTACTTATACTAGACCTTAACCTTGCCCACCTATTCTATATAGACATTTTCTTATCCCTCACATTGATGCAGAGCATCTAGGACAGTAGAAGCATGTTTCACAACTTCAATGCAATAACTCTCAAGTTCACTATTTTCTCTAGAGATTCACACTCCTCACCATGAAGGGCTTCAACACAATACTAACTTGTTCTTGACATGCAACACGAGGGACTTCAGGACACTTATCTCAGGGGGTCTAACTCCATTCAATGTTTCCATACAACCCACTATGCAGGGTTTACAGGAAAGTAGTCTCATAGACTGTCATAACTTTGCTACTCCAAGATAGTCACACAAACCTCTTTGGGATGATCTCCCCCTACACAAACACAATCTCATTGCAACATACCAAACCTAATCATGCATTCACCCTAATGCCTTCATTGGCAAAGCAATAACATGACAAGCAAAATCTCTTACCTTCTTGGTAGTGACTATCTCTAAGAGGACTGTCAGAGACAACAATAAGGTAAGGTGGACTGTTTTCTCCAAGAAATCCCTTCCTACTCCTTGTCATAGGACCATGATCAAATCTAGGGCATCATACATCATTGCTAAGGACTAGTATTTCACAAAATCTTCATTAAAACAATCAGTGGTCTTCATCCATCTATTGCTGCCCTTCACTCCATCCCAACACTTGGATTTGCAGAGTCATTTACATGCCAAACTCCATCCTACACCATTCTCTTGCCTCTACAACCTTCACAAACATCTTCCCTAACTATCTTACAACCCATTCCACTGATCATAAATAGAAAAGATCAGTGGAATGAAGGGAACTCCATCAGACCATTCAGGAAAAACCTAGTTCAGGGTTCCAACCTTCTTGTAGAGAAAGGAGAAATACAAGGATATAAAAGAATGTCAAGGTTTCAAACCACCTACAAAGTAGAGACAACTCACCCCTCTAGTCATCCAACATGGATACCAACCATCTCCAGGCCGTATAGGTACGAATTGCATAGGAAAACAGTGAATTACTATGGGAGACAACAATTTCACAAGCCAGTTTGATGTCCCATAGTCATTGTATGCTTTCTAATTAACTTCAAGGTTCCAAACTTGCTTCAATGGATAGTTAACTCACCACACTACACTCCCAAATGTTCAAGCTTCCATGACAGGGCCATACTGTACAGTAGTACGGGCTCAAATACACATGAACTCAGAAAAATGCAGAAAAAACATGAAAACAAAGATCTTTTTGTTATTTCTTGCAAACCACCAGTTGTCTTTTTCACAACACACCTTGGCAGGCTTAAAATATGCCTCAACATTTGCATGAAGTTGTCTGGAGTGGTTGGGGTCAATCAAAACTGCCCAACCATCAAGCTTTTTCTTGATTTCTAACTGCAGCACTAAAGACTGTTTTAGAAACTGTCCTCTTACCGACTGTTTTATGTCTAATCTTGCTTTTTAACATTTGGAGAACCTTGGATAAGGTTTTAACACCTCTTCTAACCCTTTACATGGTAACAAACTATAAGATAGCCTCCTACATACCCTAGGAGGACTACAAACTTAGAGAAATAGATGACTACCTTTACAAAAATGACTGTCCTTCTTAGGACTTACAACATGACAATAGTAGATTCTAGCTATTTGGACATAGTCCATTTACATGCATGGCTTACAAGCCTTATTACAAAATTTAATGGTCTCAAGGACCTTATTAAACCAAACAAAACAACTACTTGAAAACAAAACCTAGATGTCTTGGTGCTCCTACACCATACTCCCCGGCATAATGAAAACTCTTGTCCCAAGAGTTATGGGATCTACTCCATCCATTCTTCCATCTTGTTGGAATGTTCCTCTGACTGGTGATAGGAAACATGAATTCTCCAAGAGTTATCTTCCTCCTTCTCCAACCTGCATGGCTCCTATAAACAGTGTTAGAACCATAAAACTTGTTTTGGTGTCCTTGCCTAGGATCTTGCTGCTGCAATGCTTCTAGTCTTCCCAACTTGAGGTTCTATTTTATTTCTCCTTGTACTATCTATTGTTTGCCTTCCTTCTTCTAGCTCCTTATAGGGCAATCAATGTCCCCAATCTTGACATAACTCAAGTCCCAAACCTGCTGCTCTTTAGGACTGTCATCCACCTTCTTCTGCTGCAACTGTTCCTGCTACTTGCAATCATCCTTAACTTGCACATTCAACAGCAATTTCTCTCCAAAACAAATAGTAACATGCTCCTTCTTGTCTTCACAAGGTAAAGGCATTAGTTTGAACTTCTTACCATCTTTGTGCACCAAATAGTCATTAGTATAACCATCATGAATTGTTCTCCTCAAATGCTGCCATGGTCTACCCAAGATTAGATGCCCACATGTCATTGGAATGACATCACACAAAACATAATCCTGATATGGACCAATTGTAAAATCAACATATGCCTTCTTACTAACCCTTACTTGCTGCTCTTGACTCACCCAAGTGACATTGTAAGGACTAGGATGATCAAATGTTTTCAATCCCAACTTATGCACCATTTCCCAAGAAACTAGATTATCATGAGAACTTGAATCTATAATCAACTTGCATATCTTTTCATGGCTTAAATAATTTGTTTTAAAAATAGATACTTGTGGTACTGGTTGCAATTTGCCTTTTTCCACCATGAGTATTTCTCCAACCATCACTAGAGAGGCTGATAACATTTCCTGTTCTTGCTTCTCCTCCTCTTGTGCCAAGTGAACCCTTCTATCCTTGCTCTTGTCAACATCATCCTTCTTAGGACATTTGAAAGATGTGTGTCCCACCTCATTGCAGTGATAACATCTTCCTGTAAACACTCCTCTTCCTGATCCAAATCTACCTCCACCTCTATATCCACCTCTCTAATTTGCAAAAAACTCCTTACCTTTCTCATTGCCGTTCTGAACTTCATTAGTAGGTCTGCCCCTACCTCTGTATCCTCTTCCACTACCTCCTTGCCTTTCTTGCTTCCTCTTCACCCTCTCTTCAGCCCTGATGGCTAACTAAAAACATTCTCCAAGTGATTTTGGTACTATCAAACCAATCTCATCTTGCAAGTTAAACCTAAGCCCATTAAGGTATCTTGCCACTTTCTCTTCTTCATCTTCCAATCCTCTTCTAATACTAATCTTATGAAATTGCTCAGTATAGGACATAACATCCATGTCCTTTTGTTTCAGATTATGTCTCATCCTCTTTGTTTGAATGGAGTAATCAGATGGAAGGAATTGATCCTTCATCATATCCTTTATCCTACCCCAAGAAGTGATTCTTGTTGCACCTCTAGCCACTCTTTCTATTTGCACACTACTCCACCATGTACGTGGTGTTCCTCTCAGTTTTGTTTTTGCAAATTTGATCTTCTTCTCATCACTCATCTCCTCATACTCAAAAAACTTTTCCAGGGCATCTATCCACCCTAATAGCTCTTCACTATCCATCTTCCCTTGATAGGTAGGTAACTCTATGTTTGCCTTTGTCCCACTACCTTGGACTGCCTTCAACAATCTCACAAATTTCTTCTCTTCAGCATCCAACTCATCCTCAAGAGGATTCTCATCTGTCTCCTCATCTCCTTCTTGATCATCTTGCTCATCCCTTCTAGGATTCTTCTCCAATGCTTCCAATCTTGACAAGATTGATGCATTTTCCCTTCTTACTTGCCTCAACTCTCTTTCCCTTGCAACATCCTGCTCTCTTCTATCCCTCAACTCTTTTTCTCTAGCCTCTAAGGCTTCTCTCAACTCATTGTTCTCCCTAGCCATTTGATTCTTAGGAGGCATCCTTACACCTCTCACAAACCCTTACTATTTCACAAGATCCACAACTTCCTCAAAGACCTACTAGTGGCTCTGATACCACAAATGATGTAGAGCATCTAGGACAACAGAAGCATGTTTCACAACTTCAATGCAATAACTCTCAAGTTCACTATTTTCTCTAGAGATTCACACTCACCTTGAAGGGCTTCAACACAATACTAACTTGTTCTTGACATGCAACATGAGGGACTTCAGGACACTTATCTCAGGGGGTCTAACTCCATTCAATGTTTCCATATAACCCACTATGCAGGGTCTATAGGACAGTAGTCTCATAGACTGTCATAACTTTGCTGCTCCAAGACAGTCACACAAACCTCTTTGGGATGATCTCCCCCTACACAAACACAATCTCATTACAACATACCAAACCTAATCATGCATTCACCCTAATGCCTTCATTGGCAAAGCAATAACATGACAAGCAAAATCTCTTACCTTCTTGGCAGTGACTGTCTCCAAGAGGACTATCAAAGACAACAATAAGGTAAGGTGGACTATTTTCTCCAAGAAATCCCTTCCTACTCCTTATCATAGGACCATGATCAAATCTAGGGCATCATACATCATTTCTAAGGACTGGTATTTCACAAAATCTTCATTAGAATAGTCGGTGGTCTTCATCCATCTACTGCTGCCCTTCACTCCATCCCAACACTTGGATTTGCAGAGTCATTTACATGCTAAACTCCATCCTACACCATTCTCCTACCTCTGCAACCTTCACAAACCTCTGCCCTAACTATCTTACAACCCATTCCACTAATCATAAACAGAAAAGATCAATGGAATGAAGGGAACTCCATCGGACCATTCAGGAAAAACCTAGTTCAGGGTTCCAACCTTCTTGTAGAGAAAGGAGAAATACAAGGATATAAAAGAATGCCAAGGTTTCAAACCACCTACAAAGTAGAGACAACTCACCCCTCTAGTCGTCCAACATGGATACCAACCATCTCTAGGCCGTACAGGTATGGATTGCACAGGAAAATAGTGAACTACTATGGGAGACAACAATTTCACAAGCCAGTTTGATGTCCCACAGTCATTGTATGCTTTCTAATTAACTTCAAAGTTCCAAACTTGCTTCAATGGATAGTTAACTCACTACACTACACTCCCAAATGTTCAAGCTTCCATGACAGGGCCGTACTGTATAGTAGTACAGGCTCAAATACACATGAACTTAGAAAAATGGAGAAAAAACATGAAAACAAAGATCTTTTTGTTATTTCTTGCAAACCACCGGTTGTCTTTTTCACAACACACCTTGGTAGGCTTAAAATAAGCCTCAACATTTGCATGAAGTTGTCTGGAGTGGTTGGGGTTGATCAAAACTGCCCAACCATCAAGCTTTTTCTTGATTTCTAACTACAGCACTAAAGACTGTTTTAGAAACTGTCCTCTTACCGACTATTTTATGTCTAATCTTGCTTTTTAACATTTGGAGAACCTTGGATAAGGTTTTAACACCTCTTCTAACCCTTTACATGGTAACAACCTATAAGATAGCCTCCTGCATACCCTAGGAGGACTACAAACTTAGAGAAATAGATGACTACCTTTACAAAAATGACTGTCCTTCTTAGGACTTACAACATGACATAGTAGATTCTAGCTATTTGGACATAGTCCATTTACATGCATGGCTTACAAGCCTTATTACAACATTTAATGGTCTCAAGGACCTTATTAAACCAAACAAAACAACTACTTGAAAACAAAACCTAGATGTCTTGGTGCTCCTGCACCACACATCTATCCTAGATTTCCTCTCCACCTCCTACCTAACCCTAAAATAAGCATAGAGCCCCTTCCAGATCTTGATCTCCTTAACCATAATCTAGATACACCCCCATCATATTATCTTCTTTCACTCTTCCATTCTTACTTTTGACACCCAATATTACAACCCTTATAGACTCTTCTACTCATTTTCATCCCACTCTTACCCCTTCTTCAATTGTAGATCCTCTTACCCATTCCTATCCCAATCCTAGCCCTATTCTTATAATAAATTATCCTTCCCATTTATCTCCAAACCCTACCTTAATCATATCCTAAACCCTCCAAATCTTTACTAGCCTACCTGATCCTTACCTCCCAATCAACCATAGATTGTACCTTTCCATTCCTTATAAGAGTTTTAATGTATACCTAACTCATCTTTTGGCACTATATACCCTCCCACTACATCCCTTTCTATAACTATTGATGTCATCGAGTCTTCTTAGCCTTCTACAAATCCTCTTACAACTTTTGTGAGTATAGGTGTTTCTTAAGATCCCATTATTTCATTTGCTTTTCTCAATACATCTAGGGATTACCTTGCATGCCACATGGGTTCTCTTCATATGTCATATCCCCTCTAGCTCCTTCTAAATAGGTGTTGACTACCATATTATTCATGCCTTCCATGTTTTATTATGTCCCTCCTTCTCGTGACTACATGTTTACTCTAGTATTATTTATATTCTACCACTTTCTTCTATCTTTAAGTTGGATAGATCCTCTGATGATAGATTCACTTGAATTATAACATTTGTAGACTATTATTTTATCAACAATAATTTCCTAGATGATAAGGATCTTCCAGCCCACACTACTTAGATGATTGTTCTCTATGTACATAGGTCTTCATTAGTGTAACATTCTTTTATGCTCTTGTGATTATTGTCTCCCATTGTTATGAATGAGGTAAGACACTTTTTGTGCATGCTAACACATGGTGAGGGACAATGTTTTGTGTTTAATGTTGTAAGCCTTCTTTCATGTATTTCCTATTTAATTCCTCCATGTATGTATCACCCTTACCCTTTTATAGGGTATTTGGGGATGATGCAAGGTATTGAAGTGTCAAACATCTCTTTGTTTTGACCCAAGTATGATAAGAACACTTATTGTTATATATTCCATTTCACTCTCTATGTTGTATTCCCAAATGTCCTTTCCACTATATGTTCTTATCAATCTTTGTGTTTTCCCTCCTATATCTATTTGGGGATGATTTAAGGAACCAGGGCATTAAATACCTCTTGAAGTTTACCTAAACAAGATATATTTGTCCACACTAGCATTTTTAATATTGTGCTTGTACCTATTCTCCTCCTATGTGTATGTGTTGGTTGGTCAAGATGGAGGATGATGATCCTAGGCTAATGATCACACTATATAGCATCCTTATTATGACTAACTACTCTCTTGTAGAACCCTTTGTGTGCACTCTCATATGGTTAACCCTCATATCTTTTGATACTATTGATTTCTTCTATTGCTTCTTTCTATCTCATATTTTCATCTTTGCCATCATCATATTTCACACTATTCTCCTTCTTGTTGACTGACATACACTTTTGTCTTTCCTACCTACTTGATTGTTTCCTTTTTGATCTATCCTACCTCTATTTCACATGACCACTTTCCTTCTTTATACTCCACATATACATGATCAAGTACTATATTTTTATGTAGTCGTACACCTTATTTATTCTTTCTAATTCACATATACATTAAGTACTATCCTTTATCTACATTCACACACCTTTCTTATCTATAATTCACATATAATATGTGTTATGGTACTTTTCCCCCAAAATAGAAAATAAAGTTATTATGTGAATGACCATTTGAAAATATAAGGGATTAAAAGTTATCTGACATTTTTCTTTAAAAAGGGAGAAAAAAAATTAAAGGTTATTATGGCACCTTTAGTTAAAGGATGGATAATAATGAATATTTTTAAGGATCCCCTTTTAAAGGGAGGAATAGTAGTATTTATTAAACAAACTAAAGAACACCTTTGTGAAAGGGTGTGATGGTTTGAAAATCACCCCTTAAGGGATTATATAAAGTATTTATGTGGGACTTGGAAATGGCATGGATATCACTCAAGAAATAAGGTGGTTTGGTGGGCTATGGGCATTGGAGAATGGGGCACATAGAGTGTGTCCAACTTGAAGTACAAAATACACTCAAATTGTCCTAACTATGACTTGTGGTGTGTAAGTACATTATTTTAGATCAATACTGAGATTTTCAAATCTTGAATTCGAATATGACATCAAGTTGAAGCAAGTTTGGGTTAAAAGATTAAAATTTTATGGCAAGATAAATATCTCACCATTGAATCATGCATAAAGGGTCCATAATGAGGAGATATCAGTAATGAATGTGCAGATATTTAATTCTATGCCATGGGAAGCAATATGCTTATTGAACAAAATTTTGGATCTCCTATTACTGACTGTGTAAAATAGACTTGGTTTTTCATTTTTATTCTTATGAGATTTTTTCTAATCTCCCCTTACTGACCATGTAAATAGATTTGGTTTTTCATTTTTCTTCTTATGATATTTTTTTTATTATGGCCACATTTATCTCTTTGGTGGGTTTTGAACCCTGAACTTTAATTTCTTCCATCGAATAAAAGAATTTATCTTTGGTTATCTATTGAAAAAGATTTATAGAAAAGGATTGGAAGTTAGATCAACCCTATATCATCCACAATTTTTTAAAAAAACTATTTAAACATCAACCATGCAAACACCACAACACAATTGAGTACATCAATACACATTCAATGTGCAAGAAGTCCATGCTTAGAGGCTACAAGAAACAACATTATAAGACCTCCTTGCTTACTAAAAATTAATAAATTTGGTGAATTTATTTTTGTGATTGGGGTTTATGAAATAGATTAAATCTAGATCTATTCTAGAGCTTATGAAAGATTCTAATGTCCTCGAATTAGTGAGAGCAGTATCAACAATGACGCTTGCATTTTTATCATAGTTGTAAAATTACTATACCATAAATGATTTACACCTCACTATGGAACCAATTATGAAACCTACTTATTTGCAACCTTTTTATCCATCCATGCTAAGGAGACTACAAATTTGGTTTATTTTCAAATGGTAGGGACAGAAAATAGGGACCATTTGGTTTAGGACATGTTGGCAAGAGACACTTCTATGTTGAATAATTGAGTGTTGTCATTGATGGAAACAAGGAAAAGAAGACATCACTCTGGAAGACCAACTTGATTTGGCAACAAGGCACAAGAGTATTCAAGACTGGAAGGTCAGAATGACTAAGTATGGATAGTATTTAGAGTAAGGGACAAAAAGTGGATCAATATGCCTCCACAGATGAAGACCTATAAATGTAGTTTAGGTATGATGACTTATAGCTATTTGATGATGATATACTCCAATGTTCAAGTCACGACTTCCTCTAGAATTCATTTGGAGAAAATGTCTAAGTCTGGATGAACAGAGGTAAGATAGGGAATGTGTATAGTGCAAAGTAAAAGGGTCCGCATTCCTCTGCATGTGCATATTTTATTCTGCAATTTTGAGGAAACTAAGAGACATGTCATGACTACCTAAATCTAGGATTATAGCCCTTGAAGTTTAATAATTCACATTCTACAAGCTTTCCAATATCAGCTCCTAGTTTGACAGTATTTCTCTGTGACAGTGCAACAACTCCAAGATCTGCATTTTGAAATACAAGTTTATCTAGTTCTGTGGATCTAAAGGCTTGTTAAGAGGTTAGTAATGATTGTTGAATATGATTTATTAAGTCTCCTATGGTCCACAATATGAGTTATGATATGACAGATGAATTGATCAAGTATGGTCTTAAGGAACCAGCCAACCAACACGGTAGATCCTTATGCGGCGAAGTTATAGCATCTGGATAATTAATATACGTGGTTATATGATTAGGGCTGACCTATGTGAAGACCTATACACATTTGTTTGAATCTAGAATGTAGATTGAACACAATATTAAGTTGACAAGAGTACAACTCTTTGTTTACACGTTTCAGGTTTAGCTTACCGACCTGATTAAGAGATAAATCATGATGTGGATATATAAGAATGATGAATTTTGGTTGAGGCAATTATGAAGTGTGCGTGATTGATGTGAGTATGAGAATAGAAGAGCAGAGATAGGAGATCAGTGATGATGAAGACTCAGGATTCAGTATTCAGTTGCTAAATGATTGCACCCTGGCATACTAATAAATGTTGTTGTAGTATTCATATTTCTTATATAATTTCACTTGTACTTGGCAGTGAGTCTGATTGTAAGCAATAATTAGGGTTTAATAGCCCTCATTGTAATCTTTCTAGGTTTAGGGTTGAGGCAATGAGCCTACTAGACCTAGTTGTACTTCATGGCAGTGAGCCAACATGTTCTAGGCCCGTGGAGTGACCAAGCCTGAACATCACCATTTGTAAAAGATTGCCATATATATTGAGAGCTAATCCTCACCATGATTTTGCCCTTTCTTGGGTTTTCCATGTAAAAATTTGGTGTCTATGTGTCATGTTTACATGGCTTGTATTTCTGTGGTTACTTTGCTTTCTAATTATTAAAGTTGGTATTTGGTTTAATTGTTTAAATTTCATAATACTGATTCACCCCCTCTCAGTATTCAACAATTGGTATTAGAGTAAGGTTCCTTGGAAGAAGTCTAACAACTTGAGGAAGATCTGGGGTAGTGTAAACATGGAAGCAAGAAGATTTGGAAATTATGAAAGCAACAAGGAACTAGAAGCAACCCTTATTGATCTTGAAAAATTTGAAGCAGAAATCAAGGATCTAAAAGCTAATATTTAAGAAGCTGATGAATGCATCCTAAAGTGAAGAGAGCAAGTTAGGAAGTTCAAAGAGAAAAGCAAGGAGCTAAATGATCAATTAGATGAAGCACATGAGTTTCTAAATGGGTTGACACTAGAAGTTGAAAAGAAGGAAGAAATTGAAAAGCATTTGAATCATGTTGTTATGGATAAATTAGAGGAATGTGAAATTTTGGGCAAAGAAGTGCTTCTTCTAAAATTTGATCTGGATGCAACCAAGAGTTATGAAGAAAAGTTCAAACTAAGTTTTGCAAAGCTTGATGAGGTGATTGCTAGTCAAACGAGTGTTGATAAGCAAGGTTTGGGATTTGAGAAAGGAGAAAGTTCAAAATTTGGTCAAACAAATACTAAGTTAAAGAAAGACAGAGGAAACTAGTTTAGAAGAAGACCTAGAAGACTCCCGGTTAGACAACCAAATGCTCAAAGGTATCCATCTTTCAATGGCCATTATTTTAATTGCAATAAGTTTGGTCATAAACTACTCAGTGCAGGAGTAGAATAAACCAAAATCAAAATGTTCCATCCTTTTCTGGTCAATGTTGCAATTGCAAGAAAATTGGTCACAAATCAAATGAATGCAGAAATCTAGTAAGGAATGGTTCCTACAATGCAAGGAACAGTCAATCATTCAATGGAAAGTGTTTTTCTTGCAATAGATTTGGACATATGGCTAATCAATGTAGATCAAATCCAATCAATAGAAGGAATCAAAGACAAAGGAACATTGTGTGCTATAATTGCAACAAAGTTGGACATGTTGCAAGAGTTTGTAAAAGAAAGAATGTGAAGAGAAATTACTATGCTGAAGAAAGGAAAACATAGCAAAGGAATGATAAGGGAAAAGAAAAAGTTGATCCAGTTGAAACTCAGAAAGAAATGGACAAGATCTAGATCAAGAAAGAAGTAATTAAAGTTAATGACAGATCTGCACCACCATTTGGTGTAGATACTTCCTCTGGGAAGTAAATTGGGAACTCTGGGTCAGGGGGAGCAGTGTTGAAAATCAAAACCCCCAGCCAGATAGTTAGTACTGGAGTCCAACACGAAGATATGTGGTGGAATCTAATATAAAACATATTATGGAAGAAAATTCAAAAGAAAATAAGTCGGTGCGGTACATTGCAGAGCAATTTTGATCAACTATATCTATTAGAGTAAAGTCAGGCAGCTTTTGAGAATGAGCATTTATGACAAATAGGTCAAGTGCTGAGGATAAAAAGAAAACTCTTTTGTATTATAACTCAGTTTACATTCAAGCTATCAGATATCCAAGAGAGATTGAAGAAGCATTTCAAGCGTCAATAGAGATTCAAAGTGCTCAGAGCGATCCAGGTGAAGAAAACTGGTGCAGGAGCACCTTGGCAAATCAAAGTTGTCCTAGACAAATCTTTAATTTTTGGTTAAATTTGTAAGGATTTAATACTGTATTGAGGTCTATCAAGTCATCTTTCATGTATTAAGATCCTAGGAGGGGTCTAATGTTTAAATTCTTATGACAAGTTGTCATACAAAATGGAAAATCCCTAAAAATGTATCTTTCAAAAATGTAAAATGAGGAAGGTGAAGGGTCACCTTGTTCCAATTCATTGGAGAAGTTGGAAACTAAAGAGTCAAGTGTTGAAATGCCTTTATTTAGGCCTTGTAACATCAAAATACCTCAGAGGTGGTCGAATGTATGAAGTGGAATGAAAAAATAGCACTATTTTCATGTATTTGAATAGAAATTAACTGTATTCCTGCTGTGTATGGCCCTGTACGGACATACATGGGTGTCTAATTATTTGTAAGTTATAACATGTTCAATCACCTTCCTTTTGCATTTCATTTCATGCAATTTGATGTTCATTTGAGTTAGTTATTGTGAGTTTGGTGAAGACAGTCTAAAAACCATGTTCTAGGGTAATAGTCAACAGTTTAGAGGAAGCTTCTTTGATATTTCATGAAATGAAGAGTCCATACATGGATGTAATGATGTGAGACAATCCATACCTTCCTTATGACATTTGTTTAGACCCGATGGTCAGGGTTTCATTGAATATGATAATGTTTTAGTGTTGTCCTGCTAGGTGATAGACTGGTAAAAGGCAGAAAGCATTGAAGCATTAAAGGTCTTGATTGTTTACTCATGGATTGAACATTCCCTTGGTGATTTTTGTCTGGTAGAGGTAGTAAGTGAAACCCTTACATATTATCTAATTTGTATTTGTCAAAAGAATGGAGATTCATATCCTCTAACAAGGCTGTTCTGTCAGGACTGAGTGTGCAGTCACAGTCATGATTGGTATGAAGCTGTTTTGTGTTCCTATGAAGTCTACCAACCCTAGAAGGGTGTAAATGTGAGATGTTTTGAATGTTTTCTAATCCATGATAAAGGTTGCAGGATCCATGAGTTGGAAGAACACCAAGAAGAACCAAAGTTTGTGACTGTATTGCTGCATACAGTCTAGAAAAGTAGAGTTAAGAACAGTATAAGAGTCATAGAGTCTAGGGTTTATAAAATACCCCTAGAAATGGACTTTTGATGGAGTGATAAGTTAGTGCAGACCAAATAAGGAATATTCCAAGTGTTGGTTGAGAGAGATTGAGGTAGGAGATAGGGAAATCAATAAGACCTCCTGTGTTGACAAGGCCTAATAGGTCTAATTGGCACACTGTCAGACCTATTTTGAGGTATTCTTTTCAAAACAACCTATATTGATTTCTTGATATGTTCATGATAAGGATAATGGGTACTCAAAATACCCATCACAATATTGAGAAGGGTGCTAGAACAAGAGTTATGCCTTGACAGTCCTTTTTATAGGGCTACTAGGACAATGGCAGCTAGACAGCAAAGCATGATGAATGAAGATTGTAAACTTGGAAGAGAGGTTGGTATGGTTGTGTCTAAGTTTTTGAGAGGGAAGAAGACCTTGTGAAACCTTGTGTAGGTCAGGGATGATGATACTCAGTTTGGTGTCACTATTTTTGTGAAAGATTCCTATTGAAGCTTGTAGAGCCCAATGGATTGAAACCCATTTTATGAACTTTACCTAGTATGAAGTTGAGTTGATCTAATCCTCTACATCAAATTGGTATCAGAGCTTAGAAGATTCTGAGTGTGTAGATAGAGTGCCGAAGGAGGCAATCTACACCAGGATTTTGGGATGAGCATTGGTTTTGGCTACCTGATTCTTGTTGTGAAGTTTTATGGTTGCAGGTGCAAGTTCACTCACTGCAGTAGGCAGACAGGAAGGTCTGTCAAGAGGACCAGAGGAGATGGTCCATTGGTTGTTACCAAAAATATTAGGGAGAGAGGCAAGAGAGGACTCCCAGGTGAGGGACAGGAGTGTTGTTGTAGCAGGAAGGAGTGGACTTCTGATGCACCTTGGAGGCAGCAAGTCAAACTCCATTAATAGGAGTCATAGTTGGAAAGTAAAGAGGAAGCAGAGGAGGCATCAAGTTAGGGTTGAAGACATAAAGAGGCAAAATTCATTTGAAGTAGACCACACAACTCTTGGGACAAGAGTTTTCTTCATGCTGAGGAGTATGGTGCAAGAGCACCTTGGCAAATCAAAGTTGTCCTAGACAAATCTTTAATTTTTGGTTAAATTTGTAATGATTTAATATTGTATTGAGGTCTATCAAGTCATCTTTCATGTATTAAGATCCTAGGAGGGGTCTAATGTTTAAATTCTTATGACAAGTTGTCATACAAAATGGAAAATCCCTAAAAATGTATCTTTCAAAAATGTAAAATGAGGAAGGTGAAGGGTCACCTTGTTCCAATTCATTGGAGAAGTTGGAAACTAAAGAGTCAAGTGTTGAAATGCCTTTATTTAGGCCTTGTAACATCAAAATACCTCGGAGGTGGTTGAATGTATGAAGTGGAATGATAAAATAGCACTGTTTTCATGTATTTCAACAGAAATTAATTGTATCCCTACTGTGTACGGCCATGTACGGACATACATGGGTGTCTAATTATTTGTAAGTTATAACATGTTCAATCACCTTCCTTTTACATTTTGTTTCATGCAATTTGATGTGCATTTGAGTTAGTTATTGTGAGTTTGGTGAAGACAGTCTAAAAACCCTGTTCTAGGGTAACAGTCAACAATTTAGAGGAAGCTTCTTTGATATTACGTGAAATGAAGAGTCCATACATGGATGTAGTGATGTGAGACAATCCATACCTTCCTTATGACCTATTTTTAGACCCGATGGTCAGGGTTTCATCGAATATGATAATGTTTTAGTGTTGTTCTGCTGGGTGACAGACTGGTAAAAGGCAGAAAGCATTGAAGCATTGAAGGTCTTGATTGTTTACTCATGGATTGAACATTCCCTTGGTGATTTTTGTCTAGTAGAGGTAGTAAGTGAAACCCTTACATATTCTCTAAGTTGTATTTGTCAAAAGGATGGAGATTCATATCCTCTAACAAGGCTGTTCTGTCAGGACTGAGTGCATAGTCACAGTCATGACTGGTATGAAGCTGTTTTGTGTTCCTATGAAGTCTGCCAACCCTGGAAGGGTGTAAATGTGAGATGTTTTGAATGTTTTCTAATCCATGATAAAGGTTGCAGGATCCATGAGTTGGAAGAACACCAAGAAGAACCAAAGTTTGTGACTATATTGCTGCATACAGTCTAGAAAAGCAGAGTTAAGAACAGTATAAGAGTCATAGAGTCTAGGGTTTATAAAATACCCCTAGAAATGGAATTTTGATGGAGTGATAAGTTAGTTCAGACCAAATAAGGAATAGTCCAAGTGTTGGTTGAGAGAGATTGAGGTAGGAGATAGGGAAATCAATAAGACCTCCTGTGTTGACAAGGCCTAATAGGTCTAATTGGCACACTGTCAGACCTATTTTGAGGTATTCTTTAAAAAACAACCTATGTTGATTTCTTGATATGTTCATGATAAGGATAATGGGTACTCAAAACACCCATCACAATCTTGAGAAGGGTGCTACAGCAAGAGTTATGCCTTGACAGTCCTTTTTATAGGGCTACTAGGACAGTGGCAGCTAGACAGCAAAGCATGATGAATGAAGATTGCAAACTTGGAAGAGAGGTTGGTATGGTTGTGTCTAAGTTTTTGAGAGGGAAGAAGACCTTGTGAAACCTTTTGTAGGTCAAGGATGATGATACTCAGTTTGGTCTCACTATTTTTGTGAAAGATTCCTATTGAAGCTTGTAGAGCCCAATGGATTGAAACCCATTTTATGAACTTTACCTAGTATGAAGTTGAGCTAATCTAATCCTCTGCATCAAAAACCCTAATTTGGCATAACAAGGTATTTACCATTGGAACTTTATTGAATCTTTGCAATGGCAACCCCACAAGTTGTTGATGTTACTGAGTGACCAAGACCCAAATTCAAGAAACATCCCTTCAAAGCAACTAAAGTTGATCCAATGGGTGCATTTTTTAAAATACCATACAAAGTTCTATATGTGGAAGACTTTAGGGCATATATCCATGTTTCCCTAAATGAGCTCAATGGTGACAAATTCTCAGATTTATACTTGAAGCATTTAAGCAATGATCAATTTGACCTAAAGGATGAATACAAAGTCTTAGAAGAGAAGAAACTCATCTAGTATATAGATTTTCCTGCATTCACAGAGGGTGAATGGGTTCGGTATATCCTAAGTTGAATTCACAATGAATTCATGTGGTTAGGGCAGCCCTTCAAAATCACCAAAGAAGTGATTAGGGTTGTAACAGGGTTAAATTCCATTGAAGGTGTGCCCTTGCTGAAAGTTGTGAAGAATCAAACTGTTACAGAGGCTACTGGAGTCTAATTTGACAAGAGGGCTTTAACCATAAATGACATCACAAACCATGTGGTAAGCTTTGCTTCTATGGTTATAGGCTACAAGATCTATTTCTCAAACCAGGAAAACTCTGTCTCTGGTACTGTGATATACACTACCTATCAAATGGTCAAAGAGAATGCTAATTATGATTTGTGTGAGTTTCTGAGAATCCAACTACTAGAGAATATAAAGAAGATCAAGGAAAGCAAAAACTATCCCTTCAAATTTGGTACACTAATTATCTATCTATTTTTCTATTTTATGAATGAGTTGCCAAGTATGAAGAATCTCTTCTGGTTAACTAGCAAACCAGTAGCTATCCAAATTGGAAATAATTTAATTAGAATTGGAATCCATGATGAGAAAAAATCCTCCCTATGGGGGTACTTCAAGAATTTTCAAAGCATGATGCATTCAAGAGAAAGAATCCCTGAGAAAATTGTTGAGAAGTATAAGGATACTATATGTTTTATGGTTACAAAAGATCAATGCTTGATGGAGGCTGTTGAGCCTAGGACAATCTAGATAATGCCAATGGGTTATGAAGTGGATGGACAAATATTAGAAAACTATGCTAAACACATGCTGAGAAAATCCAAGGACATTAGAGAAGAAAGGTTTGGAACCTATGAAAAGCTATCTGTGAAACTCCATGTTGAACTCAGACAACCTGAAATCTCTAGGAAAATGAAGAAAGTGGTAGAAGATATTGTGTTGAAACATGGGTTCACAAAAGAACAAGTGACAAAGGCAAGGGAAAAAGCTCAACCTAAAAAGGAAGAAAAGGAAAAGAAGACAGTGAATCTATTGAAGTTCTAGAAGAACCCAAGGATAAATCACAAAAACCAGAGGCATCAAGAAGGAGGACTAGAGTATCTACCTTTGAAGAAGCTGCACATATTCCCTTTAGTTCTACACCATCTGTAAGTGTGGAAAATCCTACTACTAGCCACAAAAGAAAGAAAACTAAGGCTAAAAGAATGCATGTAAGCATTGCAGTTGATGAAGAAGAAATAGAATCTGATGAAGAGGTAAAAAAGATGAAAATTGAGGCTACAAAAGCCTCCAAAATTAGTAAAAAAAAAACCCTCCGGTAAGGGTAAACCTAGGAAAAGGCAAAAGCAAGATGTGCCTCAGATAGAAGAAGCAACCATAAGTCTTGAAGATGTTCTCAAAGCCATAATAGTGGATGGCAATTTGAAGCCTATTGCACAATTATATGATGAATATAATGATCCAGACAAGAAAATCATTGAGACTACTGTTGTAGAGTATCTGAACATCTACAATAGGGCTCTAATTGAAATAATCGATGATCTTCCACATAGCTTGGCAAGCATAATGTTTGCAAGAAAGGAAGTGGCCCTGGCAAAGGATGCTAAACTAAGAGAGCACTCTTTAATAAAACTATGTCCAAAAATCACTCCAAAAGAAAAAGTAAAAATATTCAAAGCAATTCATAGCAAATTCAGGTCAAAGAAAAGAATGAATGCTGTAATGTTACGAGAAATTGAAAAAGTGGTAAAGGAAACTAAAGAAGCCACTCTGAACACATTAAGAGAATTCAATCTTCCAACCATTTATGACAATGAAGAAATAGATTCTAGAAATGATACATCTGTTCTGGAAGTAAAACTTAATCAAGAAATAGATGAAAGTATCAAAGTGACTGAGGAGAAACAAATTCCTACTGAAACAAGATTCTCTCCAGAACATCAAACTGAAGATAAAATTGATAAGGAGAGGACTAAGGAGGAATAGGTAAATGAAAATCCTTCATCAAAATAGAAGGAGGACTCTAATAAGGACATGGATCTAGATGATCCAAAGTAGAGCTCAAAAGAAGAAGTCTCTACTACACCAAGAGACACTACAGAATTTGTTAAAGAACTGTTGGAGAAAGAGAAACAAGTTTTGGATGAGCCTGAGTTTCTACATGGTCCAATAAAATTGGACACAATGTCCCTTGTACAAAAATTTAGATTGGCACCAATTGTACATGCAAAGGCAAGAGAGGAAATGTTAAAGTCTCACATAGAGGATAGTGAGCTCATTGCTGAGGCATCTAGCATTTTGGAGAAGTTGATGCCAACATAACAGAAGGATACTTCTTTGTCATAAAAAAATCAACTCAAAGGACTATTAAACTCTGTAAGTAAACATTTTGAATCCTTTGAGAAACCTGCAGACATAAAAGTTAGGCAAGAGTTTAATGCGAAAAGATTGAAGGAGTTGAAGGAAATGATAACTAATGACAAACCCAACTAGATAATAGAATAAAAAGAATTTAGAGTGCCATTAAAGAAGCTCGTGACATATACAAATTTTTCTTATCCTGGTCAGAAGCTACTAAGGAAATAGAAGTGAAGATCAAGGATTTAGAGCTAAAACTGATAAACATTTCTAAGGCATTTGATCCAGTGACAGAATTAGTGAGCAACAAGGAAAGTCAAGCCATCAACCTTCATGATAACTTGAACAATCTAATAAGTGAGAGGGAAAAAAATTAGAAACAAAATGTGTTAGCTAAGAAGAATAATCAATCCTAAGTTAGATTCTATGTTTAATATGGTAGCTGAAGCACAAGTAGCTTTACAATCTGACACACCCTTTGATCTTCACAAGACAGAGACTGTAGTTTTTCTACTCATTGGTCATATTCAAATTTTGGACAATGCCAAGAAAAGCTAGGATGGTGAGCTGGCCCAAATAAAGAACATTTTCAATGACATCCTCCAGTACATGTAAAATAAAGTTGAAGATTATACCTATACATATGTGGCAGAGTATAGCAAATTTTGCAGTTTTGACAATTTTTAACTCCAGAACCTACACCTTTTCCATTGATGTCAAAGGGGGAGAAGACGATCAATAAAAAATAGGCAAACATCTCAGGGGGAGAATAAATATAGAGTGTATATAGAAAGGGGGAGTAGTCAAGGCAGTCAAGCATTTTTCACTAAGTGTTGCCATCAATGCCAAAGGGGGAGATTGTTGGCAAGAGACACTACTATGTTGAATAATTGAGTATTGTCATTGATGGAAACAAGGTAAAGAAGACATCACTCCAGAAGACCAACTTGATTTGGCAACAAGGCACAAGCGTATTCAAGATTGGAAGGCCAGAATGACTAAGTATGGATAGTATTCAGAGTAAGGGATAGAAAGTGGATTAGTATGCCTCCGCAGATGAAGACCTATAAATGTAGTTTAGGTATGATTACTCATAGTTATTTGATGATGATATACTCCATTATTCAAGTCACGACTTCCTTCGGAATTCATTTGGAGAAAATCTCTAAGTCTGGATGAACAGAGGTAAGATAGGGAATGTGTATAGTGCAAAGTAAAAGGGTCCGCATTCCTCCGCATGTGCATATTTTGTTCTACAATTTTGAGGCAACTAAGAGACATGTCATGAATACCTAAATCTAGGATTATAGCCCTTAAAGTTAAATAGTTCACATTCTACAAGATTTCCAATATTGGCTTCTAATTTGACAGTATTTCTCTATGACAATGCAACAGCCCCAAGATCTACATTTTGACATACAAGTTTATCTAGTTCCATAGATCTAAAGGCTTGTTAAGAGGTCAATAATGATTATTGAATATGATTTATTAAGTCTCCTATGGTCCACAATATGATTTATGATATGATAGATGAATTGATCAAGTATGGTCTTAAGGAACTAGTTGACCGACATGGTAGATCCTTATGCGGAGAAGTTATAGCATCTGGATAATTAATCTAAGTGGTTATATGATTGGGGCCAACCTATATGAAGACATGCACATGTTTGTTTGAATCTAGAATGTAGATTGAACACAATATTAAGTTGACAAGAGTACAACTCTTTGTTTATACATTTTAGGTTTAGCTTGCCAACCTGATTAAGAGATAAATCATGATGCAGATATATAAGAGTGATGAATTTTGGTTGAGGTAATTATGAAGTGTGCATGATTGATGTGAGTATGAGAATAGTAGAACAAAAATAGAAGATTAGTGATGATGAAAACTCATGATTCAGTATTCAGTTGCTAAATGACTGCACCCTGGCATACTAATAGATGTTGTTGTAGTATTCATATTCTTATATAAATTTACTTGTACTTGGCAGTGAGCCTGACTGTAAGCAATCATTAGGGTTTAATAGCCCTCATTGTAATCTTTCTAGGTTTAGGCTTGAGGTAGTGAGCCTGCTAGACCTAGTTGTACTTCATGGCAGTGAGCCAGCATGTTCTAGGCCTATGGAGTGACCAAGCCTGAACATCACCATTTGTAAAAGATTATAATATATATTGAGAGCTAATCCTCTCTGTGGTTTTTTCCTTTCTTGGGTTTTCCAATTAAAAATATGGTGTCTATGTGTCATGATTATGTGGCTTGTATTTCTGTGGTTACTTTGCTTTCTGATTATTAAAGTTAGTATTTGGTTTAATTGTTTAAATTTTAGAATATTGATTCACCCCCCCTCTCAGTATTCAACAGGACAATGTAACTCTGATGCTCACTTCCATTAGAGATCTTGCATTGAAGGATATCGATGGAAGCCTTTTTGGGGCTACAAACAACAATAAAATAACTTAAAAAAATCTTCTTAAAGAGGCAATTGTTGCTAGTTAAACCATGACCATTTGGTTAACTATTTATAACTATTTCGTAATTCACTACCTTTAACAGACAATTAGTAAACAAGACAATTGACCACCGAGTGTTTCATTACAACAAATTATAATAAGTGTTCATGGTGGGGTACAAACAATCATTTTTCTAAGCTTCCCCACTCCATTTGTCCTTGATACACCCCTAATCCCATAGTGTGTATATGGTTATGAGTAGTCATCTCATGGCTACCTTAACTTTTAGTTAAGTTATATAATCATTAATATAGTCTTATATACATAGGTCAGCCTGGATGGCATCCATGGCATAAGTATGGTATATACTATAGGATGTAGGGGTTAGTTATTATTATCATATTGAACTTATTATGTTCTTATTGAAGACTATTGGAGGTATCTGTTGAACACACTAGGATACTGAGAGGGGGGTGAATCGGTATCTAAACAAACTTTAAGACCTCTGGAGCAAATTAAAACTTAAGCATTACAACATCAACATAAACATGAAAGATTAACATAATGCACATCAACACATAACACTAGATATATGTGAAAAATCCAAGAAGGGAAAAACCACGGTGAGGATTAACTCACAATATATGAAGCTCAAAATTACAACTTTATTTTAGGGCTACAACCCAAGGAAGCTACTACTCCCTCCTAACTTTGTTTTAGGGATGCAACCCAAGGAAGCTACATCTCCCTACATACTTTGTTTTAGGGTCACTCCCAAGGAAGAAACTACTCCCTAAACTAAGAACAAACTCAGAAATGATTACAGTATGATAGTCCTTCTTTTGCCTGAAAACTGACATTGTAGATCACACCTTTGATGATTGCAATTCTACTTCTTCTAATGATTGGATCAATTAGGCACACTCTTCACTTCCCTTCTGGCATAAAAATGTCTTCAAGATGAATTAGGATAGTCTCTAACACTTATTCTCTTTCTCCTTCAGTCGCACATCATAATGCATATGATATTCATACTCTGCTCTTCACACTTTCATATTTTTATTTTTCACAATCATACCTCACCTAGATCAACTAGGTTTACAATATATACATGACATTACATTGATCTTATTACAAGTCAGCCAATACAACAAGAATATTAGATTTTACAAGTTAGCCATAGATCACAACATGAAACATGCATAGGGAAAGCCCTAGCATGAACAACACACTACTCTAGAAGGAAACACACATCTTACATATCCCAATCCATGCTTAGTTTGGTCCTAAACATCCTTTTGAGCATCATCCTTTAGGGAATATCATCTGCATGCTACACAAATTTGAATTAGGTCACCCTTAAGCAAGAAAACATGAAACATGTAACACAATGGTCATTTCAATCTTGGAGGTACTCATGAATGATTAAACATTGCATGTTTTTCTTCCAGATGAGTCAATAGGACCTATACACTATCTCCAAACCTTCCTTAAACTCCACACAGCAGGAACTTTTTGGCGCATACCTTCAACATTCTTTAGTCAACCAGACAGAGACATTGCTTGGTAATATCATCATTCTGGACCTCAACTAGTTCTGGAGAAAGTAGAAAAACATCTTACAGATCAACTAGAGACAACACAAGAACATCAGGACCAGCTTTCATCATTCTATGTACCATTTCATGCTACACCAAGTTCGTGCACATCATCATCATATGTCTTGAGAACAACTAGGCATCTGGAACTATCTATATCACAACTATTATTTGAAAACTAAGCTTGTGGACCTCTAAAACACCTGACGCTCATGTGGATGTACTCATATACTATTGTGAACATATCCTCAAGATAGCATAGCGATATCTATCACTATGGAGGAATACAGAGCATTCCAAGCAGTCTTCATCATCACTTGATTCTGTCAGAGTATAGACATAAACTCTGTCTCTCATAACTTTCACTGCAGATGGACAAATGATGTGAAATTTTGGATTTAGCACCTTTACATCATAATGAATTTAACTTCTAAATTGCATGACCATATCTTCAAATGTGGAGGAATGTAGAGCATTTTACCAGATAGTCTTTTAGGTAATTCTCTATAGTAGAAACCTTCACCAACTTCCAGAGGCCAAAACCTTCATATAACATCACATACATCCTTAGGAAAAAAAAGGAAGGATCATACAACTTGCCACACACCCTCAGAAACATCTTCTCATCCTCAACACAGCTTAATGTATCATCATTCATCTTAGTGCTTCTAATTCCCATCTTAATAATTCATCATTCATCTTAGTGCTTCTAACTCCCATCTTAGTATTTCATCATTCATCTTAGTGCTTCTAATTCCCATCTTATTATTTCATCATGAAATCATCTTTGCTGGCCATAAGCATGCTTAAAAAAACTTGACTTGACACCGATCAGGGCATGACATCCAACCATGAACATTAGGAGCATCACTAAATATCAGCAACCTTGAACAATAGTATCACCACTGTATCTCATTGCATCTCTGACCATACTGGTATGTCATCACAAACTGAGTACTTACCTCACTCTAAGTGTTGACATCAATGACAACACATATTGCCCACAATCTCCTTCTTTGTCATTTATGGAAACACATACTCCCCCTGAGATGTACATTTCTCTCTCTCCCCCTTTGACATCAAGGACAAAGGGCAATTACTTCTTTTCCTTAGGGCACAAACTTTTCTCCTTAAGATGCACACTTTCTTAACTTTGAAGTTCATACATTCTTTCTTGAAACAACTTAGGGCTCCCCCTATCAGCAACAATCACTACCTGCTCCCCCTGAGAGCTAGCCACCATCAGTCTAGGAAAAAAGATACAACATGAACTCCCCCTGGATAGATGCACCATTATGCATCTAGCAAGAAGAGGGAGGGGAAATTACCCCTAACCTATGTTGGAGATCTTTAAAAGTATCCTTTGCAAGAGCCTTTGTGAAAATATCTACAATCTGATCCTTTGTTGGAACATATTCCAACATTACTTCCTTATCTGCAACCTTCTCTCTCAAAAAGTGATACCTAATTACAATATGCTTTTTTCTAGAATGCATAACTAGATTTTTGGTAATATTGATAGCACTATTATTATCACACAAAATAGGAAAAGGCTCATCATATAGTACCTTGATATCCTTTAGGGTTTGCTTCATCCACAACACTTGTGTACAGTAGGATGTTGTTATAATATACTTTGCCCCTGTAGTTTATAAGGATATTACATCTTGCTTCTTGATTTTCCATGAAACTAATCTACTTCCTAAAAAGAAAGCACCACCACTTGTATTTCTTGTATCATCAACACAACTATCCCAATCAAGATCAGTGTAGGCATTCAGACCAAAGTCATTACCTCTTGGATACCATAAGCCATAATCTGGAGTAACCTTCAAGTATCTAAATATTCTTTTCACTACCTTCTCATGTGTTTTCTTTGCATTAGCTTGATATTTGGCAACCACACACACTGCATGCATAATATCAGTTCTAGAAGTAGTCAAGTACAACAATCATCCAATCATAGATCTATAAGAAGTCTAATCAACCTCTATAGACTCATCATCTTTTCTGAACTGACAACTAGTAATCATAGGAGTACTTATTGGTTTGAAGTCCATCATACCAAATTTATTCAACATCTCTTTGACATACTTAGCTTGAGAAATAAAGATACCCACATCTAGCTGAGCAATTTGAAGTTTGATAGGACTCTAATAAATTTTTTGGGTCATCTTCCAAGTTTTGATCTCTGTGGGTCCTTAGTTAGGGTTTGGTTTTCAAGGTATTGAAAATTCCTTGTCCCTAAGGTATAAAACCCTGAACCCTAGAGTCTTTTACGGAGCGTCATAGTGCCTTTTGTTCTAATTGTGAGTTGATCGTTTGTTGCTTGTGCAAATCCTTGGATCATATCTTGATGTCTAGGAGTGTCATCCTTTTTTACTGGCCCCTCCTTTGGTTCATTGCCTATTGCCTATGCCTAAAGTTATGCTTATATGCTTAAGCATTTTTTGAAACCCCTTAATGAGTCATGGTCCCTTCTCACCTAGTAGAGTGAATGTTCTTCTAAAAGGGGGTATGTGCCTTTCTACATAGAACTTGTAGATTGCTCCATGTGTTGGCCCTGCATAGCTCCTAGCACAAATAAAATGCAAGACTCTCTCGGGATTATGCGAGCATTCCACGTGTCAGCTCAACGCAAGTTCTATGAAAAATCTAGTATAAGTTTCTTCCTGAGCTGAACCGCTACTCCACATGTCCCAACCTATTTCCCATTTGGAAAAGGTATGTTTTATTGTTAAAATATATGGGGGCTACAAAACGTGCCATGTGTCAAAAGGATGTGTTGTTGTACCATGCTTTATTATGGGACCCAATGGTACTTGGGATCTTCATATCCAGTTTACTTTCATACTTGTGGAGGTGTGAGAGCTCACCATGTAGACTCTATGGACTCTCTCTTCAAAAATGTATCTGAGGTGGCAGTCAAGGTGGAGTTTTCTTGTTGGTTTGTGCCTTATTTTTTGTGGTGACGGGGACTGGCATCTCAATAAATTTGTATACACCATTGATCTAGGTAATCTATGATGTGATTCATGGCTCATCTTCAAAATATTGAACTGAGTGGTGGTGCATATGGATCAATGAGCCAGTACAGTGGTGGGCTTTTTCATATGTGTGTTGAGTATCGGTCACCACTATTGTACAAGGGGATAAGCTTGTGAGAAGATTGATGGGATGTAGAATTGGCTCTTGGGATCTGTGTCCTGGCTTGAGAGGATCTTTCACTCATGTTGTAGTAGGATTTGAACTAAGTATGTAGTTTAAAATTGACATTTCCAGGTTATGGGAAATCAACATGATGTAGAGTGCCACCTCCTTTTACTCTTTGGGTGGTGTTGTCACGTTATTGGAGGATTTCCATTATGTTCAACATGTCGTGGTACTAGTTGGAAAATTTTATAAGACAGGTTGACAGAGTATGATTACTCAAAGTATGGAAGATTCTATAGTCTCACTATAAATAGACGCTTCTGTTGTTACTCCGTATACCATCTCCTTCTGTGCAGACAATATTAGTGTTCATCTTTTTAGTATGCTTCTTCCACCATCCTGTGCCTTGGGGGACTTTCTTCTCTATTCTCATGGATAGTGATTTGTTCTTACAAGATAAAGGATTTTAGAGATATTTTCTTCTGGGGTATAGGTGGTAAAGGAAAGATTCAAGAAGCTTAGCAACATCTATGGAACCATTTTAAACCCTTCTTTTCTCCTTGTTTTCATCCAAATGAGGGCTTTGAATCCTAGTCTTTGAACTCCAGTTACTCTTTATTTCTGTGAGTTTCTAGAATAGGATTTTAGGAAGAGAGGCATCATTTCTCTCTTTTTCACTCCCTCAGCATTCTATTTCCTAACAGAGCTTAGGCAACAATGGAGGGAGTGTTGTCCCCCAGGATGAAACAATTGGAAATGGAGGGGAAATTTATGACTATTGTTGCTTCCCTTCTAGCTAGAATTTTGGCATTGCCAAAGCCAGCTATGAGTGGCTTCCTCTAGTTTCTATCTGGTTGAGGTGGTTGGAAACCTCCCATTGAAAGATGAGGAGTCGCATGCCTGTGCCTAGGACTAGGCATAATGAGGGAATTTCTAGTTTATGGGGTTTCCTTTTGATTTTGTCCCTTGCAAGTATTCTTATGTCTTCATGTGTGGATGGTGAGGCAAAGCAGAGGATGCTTGTATTGGGAACAAGTGTCTGGAAATCAAAGGTGGCGGAAGCTAAAAAGGCATCTAACAAGATGCCACCTGTCATATCCTGGTTTGCCTCCACATGAAGAATAAGCAAGCATACATGACAAAATTAGTTGCTCCTATTTGCCAAAGGTGATGATTTGCTGCAGGAGGCATGCCTTAGTGGTTGAGGATGGTTTTTTTGGCATCATGTGTAAGGTAATTGTCAAGTGAAAATGTGACATTTATCATGTAAAATGGCCTAATGTTTGTTGCTCCCTTATGTTATAAAAGGTATTTTCAAGGTTATTTTGAGAGAGTTGGTTGGGTTTCTGCTTGATCTCTTGGATATTTTTGTAGAGAAGCGCAAAAAATATAAATCATGTTTTGTTCTAGGATTTTGAGTCTAAACTGAATGTTTGTTGTAAATTTGTTTAATAGTACTAGCGTCTAAACGAATACAAATGGCAAATTTTTGAAGCTAGTTATCTCTTGATGTGTGGTTTACACAAATTATGAAGTGAATAAATCAAAGATTGTTTAGTTTGTCTCTATAAAACTTCTTGTAGATGTATTTTTCTATTCAAGGCTCTTATTCAAAGAATGAGTTAAATGCTTAAATAGAAACATAGATTTGTATAAATGTATACGAGGATATCGTAAGTATGACTGGTTAAGAAATCTTGAGTGTAACGTTGTAAGGAAATGTTATAAAGCTTTCTGATGTTCAGGTTAAATGTTGTTAATGAGTTTTAGTTACATTTAGTTCTAGGTCTGTATCCCTAGGTTAAGGCGCCAGTTTCTTGCATCTGTGTGTGACCTTCAAAGCCAAGATCAAATAGACCCAAACACCTTTGAAAATATTTATATTAGAGGTGGAAATGTTTGTTAAGTTGAGGTTTTGCCTTGTTCTATGGTCTTGAGAAGTGCTAAAAGCTTGAATTATTTAAGCCAAGTCTTTGTATTTTTCATAATCCTCAAGCAAATTTACATAGAACAAATCTGTTATTCATAGTATTTGCAAATAGTTGGCATAGGATATGAATAAATATTGTTTAGGGATCACCCTTTGAGGTTTTGTAGAGCCTAAAGTGCAGAGGGAAAGTTATTTTAACTTTCACCTATGTGTTGGCCAACCCCCCACCATAACCAAATATTGAAAATGGCTAAATCATAGGTTATTTGTGAGATCATGTTGGGAATTAAATAAACACCAAGAAAGTCCAAGGAAGAAAGACATCTCACTAAACATAGACATCTCAAACTCTTTTTGCATCTCCTCTGCAAACTTTTTACACAAATCATCATTTCCACCAAAGATGATGTCATCAACATATATTGCAACTATCAATATCATATCTCCTTCTTCCTTGATGTAAAGATTGCTATCTATAGTACCTTTCTTGAAGCCTTTCTAAAGTAAGTACTTATCCAACCTAGCATACCAAGCTCTAGGTGCTTGTTTGAGACCATACAAATCTTTCTTGAGTCTGCACACCATGTTTGGATCTTCTAATATCTGGAAACCATCTAGTTTCTCAATGTAGACTTCTTCCTCTAGATCACTATTCAAAAATGTTGACTTGACATCCATCTAATAGACCTTGAAGTTCTTGTGAGTAGCAAGAGCAAGAAACATCTCGATTGCTTCCAATTTGACTACTAGAGCAAAAGTCTCCTCACAATCAATGCCTTCAACTTGAGAATAGCCCTTACACACCAATCTTTCTTTATTCCTCACAACTTTACTATCTTCATTCAGCTTTTTTTAGAACACCCACTTTGTTCCTATAACATTCTTATTAGCTGGTTTGGGAACCAATTCCTAAGTTTGATTCTTCTCTATATGATTCAATTCTTCTTCCATTGCCTTTATCCATCCATCATCTTTTATAGCATCAACAAAGGTTTTGGGTTCTACCTTTGATAATAAACACAAGTTTACTTGCTCATATGCATTTGGAAACCTTCTCCTAGTCTGCACACCTTCATTCTTATCTCTAATGATCTAATATACTAAATGGTTCTTCTAAACATACTTTGCTACAGTCTTAGGTATTTTCTCTAGTTCTTGTTCCTTTTCTCCTTTCTCTTCTTCTTCTTCATCTTCAATGCATGGAAAGATATCAGATCTAGATTCCTCTAATTCTTGTGAGATCTAATATAATTCTTCATCTACTTTGACATTTGTGCTTTTAATCATCTTTCCCAATCTCTTGTTGTAGCATCTATAGTCCTTTCTTCTTGTTGACTAACCAAGAAATATCCCTTCACTTCTTGAATCAAAATTTCCCAGGTCTTCTTCATCTCTTCTGATATAGCATTTGTTTCCAAATATCTTGAAGTATCTAATAGTGGGAGGTCTTCCATACCATAGCTCATAAGGGGTCTTGGTGCTATTGACCCTCAATTGCACTCTATTAGTTAGATAGATATCAATGTGAACTACTTCCTTCCAGTACATGTCAGGTAGATCTACATCTTTCAACATTGCCCTAGCCATCTCTTGCACAGTCCTATTCTTCCTTTCCACTACCCCATTTTGCTGAGGGGTCCTAGGAGTTGATAGATGTCTTCTAATACCATGATCTTCACAAAACTTTTCAAATTCATTTGAAGTAAACTCACCTCCTCTATCAAAACTTAAACATTTGATCTTAGTATCCATTTCATTCTCAACCATAGCTTTTAAAACCTTATACTTGTGAAGGGCATCTAATTTTTCTCTTAAGAATGTAACCTAAGTCATTCTACAATAATAATCAATAAGTAGAATGAAATACCTTTCACCTTGTTGACTCTGTACTCTTGTAGGACCACATAGGTCAGTGTAAATTAGCTCCAATGGCATTGAAGAAGAGTACTCCTTGCTCTTGAAATTTTTCTTTGTCTGCTTTCCCATTTGACATTCCTTGCATAATCTATTTGTAGGCTTGGTTATCTTGGGCATGCCTCTCATTGCATGAATAGAGTTGATAAGTACCATATTGTCAAAGTTGGTGTGTCCCATTTGCTTGTGCCATAGCCAACACTCATTGTATTGAGCCAATAAGCATGTTCTTCAATTTACCTCCTTCAGATGATAGATATCACCATATGACTTGATACCTTATGTAGCTAGTTTTTCGGACCCTGCCTTTCTAATTTCACAACCTTTGGTATGAAATGATGTAGGAGCATCCTTGGTTCAAGAGAAATCTTGCATCATCCAAAAAAATTTGCATTTTAGTTTGTTTCTTTTCATTTCTAGTTCAGTTCAGTCAGTAGTAGTTTTAATATTTTGGTCTGCATTCTACTACAGTTTCATTCTAGACCTTGTGGAGCTTGACTTAGCATCTAGACACATTCATGCACATCATATCCAAATCTTAGATCATTTGGATTAGGTACTGGTAAGATATCTCTATCAGAAGATCGACTCTTTTCTCATAATAGAGCATCTTGATAGCCTCAGACAATCAGCTAAAGGAGAAGACTTGCGGAGAATTTCATGACTTGTGGAGCTAAATGACACATCATTCAATGTCATTTGGTTCATGTCTAACCTTCCTTGAGATCCACACATTGTTTCATTCATTTGCGGAGAAGTTCTATGTGATTAGGCCCGACCTACCTGTGTACACACATTACAACTCTTCATTGGAGTTTGTGATCTTCCTTGGCTGACACAGAGGAATCTTATGTTCTAGAGATGATATATAATCATATAATAGATGCCTAGGAAAGTAATTAGCATAATTTACAAGTTGGATAGTTTGAATTTCTTCTGTAATTCAAAGCTATATCTTGTGCATATGTTGTAATTCTGTAATTAGGCTTGTGAGCCCTAATTGTAAGCCCGTATGTTGCCAACCAATTTGTATTTGAATCCCATGATATATTGAATGACTAAATCTACATTTTCTTTATATATTTGAGTTGTTTCTATTGTGTTTACTCTTGTTGCATGGTCTAGACTGTTCACTTGTGGACCCTCCTAATCATGATTACACCAAGTGGTATTAGAGTGAAAGTTTGAATCTTTGGGAGTGAATTGAGTGAAGTTGGCGAAGGAATTCCATAAGATCTTGTTGTAAATAGATCACCGAATTTGAGACAGACTGCTTGTGTTGCAACCAATCACCAATTATGAGGCAGTTGTCACCTTGTAGCCCGATTGCCGAATCTGAGGTAGTTACACTTGATCCTAAGAAGAGATGTCACCGAGGAGAATCCTGGTTGTTGGTACAATGACTGGAAGAATGGCTGAGATGATGCAAATGATGAAAAATATGCGAGTTCACCTAGATGCTATTGAAGAAGATCAAAAAAGAGGACTTACACCTCAACCTAATGTTGAAAGTGATGATGATGAAGAATTTCAATCTATTGATCAAAATGAAGTAACCCTAGAAGAAGAAGAAGAATCAGATCAAGTCAAGATGTTGAGTGCTTTTCAAAGATTGGGAAGAGACCTAGAGTTGATGTACCAAACTATACTGGTAATTTGAATCCTGAAGAATTGATTGATTGGATAAATTACCTAGAAGAATACTTTGAGTATGAAGAAATTGAAGACCCAGAGAAGGTGAAATTTACAAAGATGAAGTTGAAAGGACATGCTGCTATATGATGGGAAGAGGTTTAGTTGGATAGAAATAGAAGAGGAAAAGAGAAGATTACAAAGTGGGACATAATGGTGACAAAATTGAAGAATCAGTTTATTCTTGCTGACTATGAGTTGGAACTATTGAAGAGATTACAAAACCTAAGACAAAAGGAGAAATCTATGGAGTACACTGAAGAATTTCATAAGATGATCATAAGGATAGGACATAGTGAAGAAAGCAAGGAGAAAGTAGCTAGATACATCAATGGACTAAGATTGAACATTCAAGAAGAATTGAGTTTGGTAAGGATGACAACATTGGAAGAAGCTTACCGGTTTGCTCTGAAGGTTGAAGAAAAGTTGAACAAGAGGAATGATCAGAGATAGAGAGGTAGATGAGGTAAATTTTAAAGAGGTAGAACATTTTCCAGAGAAGAGAGATAATATGTGGAGCAGAACAAATAAGAAAACACATACAAGAAGGAGGACAGAGATAACAATTCATACCAGAGAGATGACAAAACTTTCTACCGTAGAGGAAACCCTAGTCCATACCGGAGAGAAGTAAGAGTACATGATAGGAGAACATTCAGAGGAATCTATTTTAAATTTGGAGGTGAAGGACATAGATCATTTGAATGTAATCAAGGGAGTACAAGCAAAAGGATAGAGAACAATGGAAGAGCAACCTATGTGGAAGAAGAAGTTGTTGGATCACCTAGTTTAGTTGGTAAATCTAAGAAAGGAGAATCACTTGTCATGAGGAGAGCACTATTTCAAGTAGAGACAAATGAGGAACCATTGTAGAGGAAAATTTTATTCTAGACCAGATGTAAATCAGAAGGTAAATGTTGTAAAGTTGTAATTGATAGTGGTAGTTCAGATAATTTGGTTTTAGAGGAGATGGTGACTAAGCTGAAGTTGGAAAGATTGAAACACCCTAAGCCATATTAGATAGGATGGATTCAGGGTGATCATAAGGTACTGGTGAGTGAACAATGTTTGGTGAAATTTTATATTGGATCTTATCATGATGAACTATCGTGTGATATTATGCCTATGGATGTATGTCATATATTGTTGGGTAGACCTTGGTAGTATGATGGAAAAGCTATGCATGATGGGAGAAAGAATACATCTACTATAACATCAAATGGAAAGAGAATTTTAGAAGATGATCCTAAGAGTGAAGTGTGTGGGAATGCTAGAATCTATTTGGTAGATGGAAGAAAATTTTTGGATGGTTTGAGACATAAGAATATGTGTTATGCTCTGATTCCTGAGAAGCCTAAAACCTAAAGACAAAGACTAAAGAATCACAACTGGAGGAGATAAATGAGTTACTGATAGCATATGAAGACATCATATTAGATAATGTACCTGAAGGATTGCCACCAATAAGGAGTATCAATCATCACATGGATCTTATACTGGGAGCTAGTTTGCCTAACAAAGCAACACACAGAATGACACCAATAGAGAATGAAGAACTAAATAGATAGATACATGAACTATTAAAGAAGGGTTTGATCAAAGAAAGTTTGAGTCCTTGTGCAGTACCTACAGTGTTAGCACCAAAGAAAGATGGAGAATGGAGAATGTGTACAGACTCTAGAGCAATCAACAAGATCACAATTAAGTATAGATTTCCCTTACCTAGGATGGATGATATTATGGATTGTTTGAGTGGAGCAACATATTTTACAAAGATAGACTTGAAGAGTGGATACTATCATATCAGAATCAGAGAGGGAGATCAATGGAAGACTGCTTTCAAGACAAATGAAGGATTGTATGAGTGGTTAGTGATACTTTTGGATTGACTAATGCACTAAGTACTTTCATGAGATTGATGAATGAAGTTTTGAAGAAATTCTTGGGTAAGTTTGTTATTGTATATTTGGATGATATTCTAATTTTTAGTAAGACAAAAGAAGAACATTTGTGGCACCTGAGACAATTATTGTAGAGACTGAGAGAAGAGAAATTGTTGATAAACATCACAAAATGTAGTTTCATGAAGGAAGAATTGGTATACTTGGGATTTGTGATTTCTATAGAAGGATTGAATATGGATCCTAAGAAAGTAAGAGCAATTGTTGAATGGCCTACACCTGAGAGAATTGGAGAAGTCAAATCATTTCATGGATTAGCTAGTTTCTACCAAAAGTTCATCATAAATTTTAGTTTAGTATGTAACCCTATGACAGAGACAATGAGAGGTGACATGAGAGACTTTAAGTTGACATCAAGAGTAGATAAAAGTTTTGAATTATTGAAGCAAAAAGTGACAGAGCAACCTATGTTGGCATTACCGGATTTCAATAAGGTATTTCAAGTAGATTGTGATGCAAGTTGAAATGTAATAGGAGCAGTGTTAAGTCAAGAAGGTAGACCTGTAGCTTATTTCAGTGAAAAGTTGAATGATACAAGGAGGAGATATTCAGTTTATGATCAAGAGTTCTATGCCATAATTCAAGCCTTGAAGAAGTGGAGACATTATTTGTTGCCTAAGGAGTTTGTGTTGCATATAGATCATCAAGCTTTGCAGTATTTCAACAATTAAGGAAAGTTGAATTAGAGACATATGAGATGGCTAGAGTTCATGTAGAGTTACACTTTTGTACTGAAGCATAGGAGTGGAAAATCAAAAAAAGTTGCAGACGCACTGAGTAGGAGAAAGAACTTGCTGACAGATATGAGAGTTGAAGTTTTGGGATTTGAAGAATTGAAGAACATGTATGAAGAAGATCTTGATTTTGTAGAACCTTGGAAAGCATGTAAGGAACCTATTGTGATAGATAGTAGTAAGTGCTTAGATTATTTCATTCAAGAAGATATGTTGTTTAGAGGAAATCAGTTATGCATACCTAGGAGTTCAATGAGAGACAATTTGATCAAGGAGAGCATAGTGGTGGATTGGCAGGACATTTTGGCATTGATAAAATAGTGGCTTTGGTAAGTAAAAATTACTTTTGGCCTCAGATACATAAGGATGTTGGGAAATTTGTGCAGAGTTGTAGAGTTTGCCAAGTTACAAAAAGGAGTAGTCAGAATACTAGATTGCATAAATCTTTGACAATACCGGAGAGACCTTGGAAAGACATAAGCATGGATTTCGTATTAGGATTCCCAAAGACACAGAGAGGACATGATTCAATATTTGTAGTGGTAGACAGATTTTCAAATATGGCACATTTCATACCTTGTAAGAAGACAACTGATGCAGTGCATGTAACTGACCTATTTTTCAAGGAGATTGTGAGATTGCATGGATTACTTAAGAGCATAGTTTCAGATAGATATACAAGATTCCTTGGATACTTTTACAAGACACTTTGGAAGAAGATGAAGACAAACTTGAAGTTCAATTTAGTATTTCATCCATAGACTGATGGATAGATAGAGGTAGCAAATAGGAGTTTGGGAAACTTGTTGAGATGTTTAGTTGGAGAGAAGGCAGGAAATTAGGATTTGATTTTATCACAAGTAGAGTTTGCATATAATAATTTAATGAATAGAAGTATTGAAAGAACACCATTTGAGATTGTGATAGGAACTAACCCTAGAGGAGTAGCAAAGTTGAGAAATATCATGGAGAACAAGAGGAGTACAAAAGCAAAAGAATTTGCAGGACACATGGAGACAGTGCATAATCAAGTGAAGAAGCATTTGGAGGAGATGAATAGTAAGTATAAGGAGCAAGCAGATGAGAAGAGGAGACAAAGAATTTTTAGTGGGAGCTGAAGTGATGGTATATCTAAGGAAAGAAAGATTTCGATTTGGGACTTTCAATAATTTGAAGATGAAGAATTTTAGACCATGTAGGATACTCAAGAAGTTTGATTTAGGAAATGCATATAAAGTGGAGTTACCAGAGACATTGGGTATATCACCTATTTTCAACATTGTAGACCTCTATCAGTATCATGAAGCAGAGTTCAGTGACAACATTGAAGAAGACTTGAAGAATCAGTTACCATAACAAGCACTGGAGCAAATTGAAGACATCTTGGACAACAGAGTTGGACGCAGTGTTGTGAGGTTCACAACACGCCCCATTTTACTCCTTAGCAAAATGAGGACCCCTGCTATGGCTTTTTTCTTTTTGCTTGTGTGTGTTGTTTTGCTTGGTGGTAAAGGTAAAAAGGGAGTGAAATAGTACAGACCTTGTTGAAAATCAGAAAAAAAAATTGCATTAAGTACCAGGGCTGAGTACAGGTGAATTCCTTGTTAAAAATGAATAGGGGTTGCTTTTTGAACCATCTTAAAATTCCTTGTATTTTGCAAGTTATGACTGTTTTGGTAAAATGCACTGTTAAATGGGTTGGTTTGTATATACAAAGTTGTTTGTATATACATCAGGTCAAGTATACAATGGTCTTTGTATGTTAGGTCATTGTATCTTGCACATACAAAACTGATTGTATATCGGGTCACGCATATACAAAGTCTTTTGTATGTCGCTCATATACAAATTCTCAGAAATGGGTTATCGGGTTTACATACAAAGTTGTTTGTATGTTTTTATACTTGTATGCATTTGCTAAAGTTCTATTTGTACATGCAGGTTGGACCCGATGCAGTTATGAGTTGAAGTGAATGTTTGGTTAAAATCTGCCAGATGCATCTTATGTTTGTATGTATCTTACATACATTTGTTATATACATTTCTAATGTGTAGGCCGCGGACCCAAAAAGATCGTGAAACATAGTTAAATTGTTGTATATTTAGCATTTGTATGTTTATACATACAAGCGAAATATACATTGTGTTTTATACATTGTGGAATCAAAAGAGAGTAAGCTGCGGTTTGTAAAGCAGTTGAAGTCCGATGGGAATATACAAGGAACTTTGTATGTATCTTCGCAGATATACAAGCCAATATGCATCGCGAAGATGCAAGTAGAAGGTAAGGTGGCCCCCACAGCTTGTATATCTGGCTTGTATAATTACAATGCATAATTACGATATACAAGCCGATATACAAGTGATAGATACAAAGGTAAAGATGCATTCTTGGACGCCAAGTGAAAGTTAAAAATGGAAAAGTTGTATGTTCAGAATGGTTTGCATGTTCATAATATACAACCTGATATGCAAAAGGGAAATATACAAGCACTGGACCTGAAGTGAAAATTAAATATTGAAAATGCTTTGTATATTCACTATGATTGTATATTTAAAACATACATTTGTGATATACAAAGGATTTAAGCAGACAAAAAGGCAGGAAAGCAAAGCGAAAGGATTTTGAAACTGATTTAAGGCCTGATGCATGTTTTTGGTCAACAATGGTTGACTCAGCCATTTTTGACGTTGTATGTGCATTCAGACATGCGGTTGCTCACAGAAGCTGAGATTTCATGGCCTGATATCTGTGTTTGCACATTTAGGGCTGGATTTAATAAAATGATTTTCTTCCTGTTGGTTTAGTAAATGATGTTACTTAATTCTTACTTGTTTGTTGTAGATTGCTGGATCCATTTTGAAATAGCTAGAAAATGCAGAGTTGCCAACACAGTGGCGGCGTGCAGGTAGATATAAAGATAGAGCCTTGATGATGATGACATCACATGGAGGGTGGATCAGATCACAAAGAGCAGGAGGAGTCAAGGCCTTCAATGAAGAAGACAAAATGCAGATGGGGAAACATAATTAAATGGAATAACAGTTATTTTTAAGCTGTTAGGATTTCCAATGGGCATCCTTACGCCCAGTATGGGCATGCTGCTCAGATTTTTGGCAAGATTTATTCTCCACTGTTGATGTTGCACTTGAAGGGTGGACCATTGATTAACTAGGGTTTTTTGGAGCCATTTTGGGGATAATCAGAGTCATATATATTGAGCCCATTTTATTTTTGTAAAGGGGGGAGGTCAATCATTCAAAATCTGACTTGTAGCAATTTCATGTAGGAGATTAGATTACTAAGACTAATGAGGACTGAACTGTTGAAACATCAAGGTTCTTTCTTCAGATCATTGTAAATGTACTTGTTCTAAAGCATACTAAATTTAGATGAAGCTTCAGATTACATCCTGATTGTAAACTTTACGTAATCTTCAAGTTGATTTCTGGATATGTACTGGTGAATGTTGTGTTCAATAGAAGCACTTTCATTTCATTGCATGTTGTTGTCAACTTTTCCTTTGAAGATTTGCACTGGATCATGTGGATTTGTGGAATGTCCTGGTGAAGTATGATTCTAGTTTTTCTTCTCTTCATTGTTGTATCAGAATATGTATGTGGATCAATGATCTTAGTCAAGTAGTTTTAGAAATCCCACTCTTTAAACCCTACCTTTGTCTTTTCTTTTTTTTTTTAATTTCATTGAATCACTTCCATAACTACAAATCATGATAAATAACAAGTAGAACAAAGAAGTTTGTTGACATCCCATAGATAACTGAATATCATTAGCATATTTGAGCTAAATGCATGTAGTGTTGGAAATATCATGCAAATATCAATCTATAGGCACATTATTTGAGTAAGTTCATAGTGTAAAAGTAGAAATTACTGATGAACGTAAGGCCCCTAAATGGAAAAGAACAACACACATCAACCACTGAGTAACGTTAGTAGATTATGAACTAATCAACAGAGACTTGGGATCATGAATTGTTTGAATTCATCGTATCTTTCAAGATAAATAAGGGTTGTTGTGTAACTTTTGTTTAGTGTTTGGTTGTGACTAACATCACCATCAATAGAAACTGGTGCTAGAAGGAGGGTCCTGTCATTATGAGTACATTTTTACATGATTTGATAATGCAGACAGAAAGGTAACACTCAAGCATCTCTGTATTTCAAGTTGTATGTAAAAATTTGTTGTTTTAGGTTTATGCACACTAATCATTTGTGAAGTTTTCAAAATTAAGCTTAAATACAGCCTTGGCTAGGGAGTTTCAATTGATATTTATAGTAAACCAGCCAATCTTCCTTAAAATGTAAGAAATCCTGGCTCCCAAGCTAAATACCAGGTCCAGATCTAGTCGACTCTTTGAAGAATTACCTATCAGGAGATTTAGACCTAGAACTATGGATATCCATCACTCTCCTGATTCTAGTGCATCAGAAGCTTCACCCGAATGTGCTCCTATAACTCCTCTTAGGTTTCAAACACCTACAGGACCACCCGTCACACCTCAGGTGACCACCCGTCACACCTCAGGTCCAGCCTCAACCTATCATACCTCAGGTTCAACCTCCACCAGTTCCAATGTCATTCTTTGCTGCAGAGTCACCTCTGACTTTTAATGCATATCATGCTCTGCATAAGAATCCTGATAAAATTTGTCCTAAGTATCATCCATATTAGGATGCTGATGATCACATCAGAACTTTCAAGGAAGCTTGTTGTAGGGCTAGATATGAGCATGAGGATGTGATATGCAAGTTATTTCCATTTTCCTTAGGGGAAGAGGCATATAACTGGTATATCAGTCTTGGTTAGGGTTCAATTGGTTCATGGGATTCCTTGAAAAAAGATTTCAAGGATAGGTTCAAGGTACCTATAGATCCTTCAATGAATTATCATTTATTTGCCACAATCAAGAGATTTGAAGGGGAACCTATTGCCAATTTCAATGCAAGGTTCCAAAAGATGCTATCTAAGGTAGTTGCTCCCTATGCTGTAACAGATGAAGCTGCTAGGAGCATTTATTACTCAGCTTTGGATCCCTTGACTTCCATGTTCATCAGGAGAGCACATCTTATGGTAACAACTTTGGCAAGAGCTTTTGAAGAAGCTATCCAAGTCAGTCAGCAATTGGCTCTTGCTTTGACACCAAATATTGCCTTCCCTACATTTTCTAGTTATCCTACATATCTTGGTCACCAACAGACCAATAGAGCCATGATACCTTCAGCTGTGATGCCAGCCCCTTTATAGATACCTCCACTCAGTATCATGCCACCACTAAATGGAAATGGCCAGATGTTACAATATCTAGGACAAGCACACATGCCTCAAGTTGTGGAACAATCCAACAATAACAATGGATCTTCCTTTTTCAAGCCTCAAACAGAGAATGTAGTGGCCAAGGTTCATTAAGAGAAAGAAGAAATGAAGGAGATATCAGCACAGTAAAGAAAACTTACCACTGAGGTCACTCATCTGAGGAGTCAAAACTTCTATTCTCAACCTAATCAAAACAAAGGTTACACCAATAACAGACCTAATTATCCTGATAGGGGGTACAACAGTAATTACAATAACAATGACAACAATAATCTTCCTAGATAGCCTAGGGTGTGGAACACTAGGCCAAACAATGGTTCCTTGCCATCACCCCTAGACAATCAGCCTCCTAGTGAACCTAGGCAGACCACTAGAGTAAACCTTGTAGAGGCAGCACTTACAAACTAGTGCAGGATACATAACACCAATGCTGATGCAGAGCTAGGCTGCCCTCAATTCAGGATTGCTGCAAGTATTTTCCAAGCTAAAGTGTCCAATACTTTAGAAATCCACCTTATGTAGAGGGGAATGAAATTGTTCCTTGTGAATATGATTTTGCGTTAGTGTTGGAAAGATTCATGCATCATCCTTTTCAGCAAACAATTTCATCTCATCAGGATTACACCTCAACATGTGAGGAATCAACCATGGGTTTTGAATCCAACTATGTTTTTTTCTATTTGAGGATGAGAATGAGCCATCAATTGAGCATGAGGAATTCAATGCTTATCAACAGCAACCTTAGGTTAGGCATAATTACAACTTGAGAAATAACTCAAATAGGTTTGATGATCCTTTGACCATATCCTTGCCTCCAAACAATTTCAACACCCCACCTGATCCCAAGGCAAGTAATAACCCTAGATTTCCCAAGGTCAATACTCAGTACTTGGAACCATAGAATACAACACCCAAAGCTAGTAATCTACCTCCTGAATATGACAAATTGGTTACATATCTGGCCGATGAAATGAAAAAGGTTAAAATCAGCCTGTCATTGTTAGAGTTTCTTAAAACTCCTACTATTAGGAAAGCTTTCATGAAATCATTGGATGATCCTGCTAAAAAAGAGGATAGTCATGCCTCAGGTCAATTTAGAAATAAAGATCATGCTACTAGGGATGTTAATGTTAAACATAAAGTTCCAGCCACTGTTCAGGCAGCAGAAACTTCCCACATGACCCTATACAAAGATAAAAGTGAGTCACCTCCTTTCCTCCTTACCATAAGGATGTTTGGTAAAAATTTGCACAACTGCTTAGTAGACTCAAGAGCATCTACCAATGTAATGCCCCTATCCATATGTAATGCTTTAGGGTTACATCATGCTAAATCATTAAAGAAAGTAACACAATTGGACAAAATAGAGGTGAGTGTGGTAGGAGAACTAACTCACATTCACATGCAGTTAGCATCAGATCCCAGAAATTAGTACTATATTGATATTCAAGTAGTTGATATACCTGATACATATGGGATGTTACTCAGTAGAGACTAGTCAAAAACCCTTAACGGATACATGTCAACTAATTATAGTCATATGTGGTTGCCCTGGAGAGTGATACCAAATCAAATAAGAATAGATGTTGAACCCCGCATGAAACACATGATCACTGAATATAACAAAACCAATGAAATCATGTATGTGGATGTAGAACCCAGAGTTTACTCCATCAGACCCCAGGCAACCAGTATAGAAGAGATCTTGATGTTTGACTTTCATAATCATAATGATGACCCTCAAAATGACAAAATAACTTTGGAATCTGATTGTAACCCTGAAAAATGAAATAGAGGTAGATCATTTCAAGGATTTTGAGATGCATTTGTTTAAAGAGGTACAACGATGTTAGTTGTTAAATGTACCTGTTCATGATATTCTAATTGATGGATGGTGTAGGTTGCATGATGAGGCACATTCTGAAAAGACTTGTGGTGCTTGTTTAGACATGTTGGAGTTGGAACAAGCATACAGTGAAGCATCTTCATCATCATCCGCGGTGAGTTTTGCAGATAGTGATAGCAAACCTGATTTTTGTTTGTCTTCTATAGGAAAAAGAGGATGCACATATCAGGATGAGAGTTCTATTCAGACGACAAAAGAGATACTGGTATGCAACAAGGGTAATGCTAAAAATGAGAAGAAAATCACTCCAGGGAGTGATTGTTTAGTAGAATCAGATTATGAGTTATCTGATGAAGATAGGGGCAATAACCTATCCAAGTTCGAAGAGTTTCTATCAAAAGAAATTCAAAAGATGACACAACAACAAAGATCCCCAGAGGATGTTTTGATTGAGGGATGGTGCAGGTTACATGAAGCATCGCATTCAGAAACTACTTGCTCATTGTGTCTGCATATTCTAAAAAGGTAGATGTTGCCTAGTTCAGAAGATTTTCCTTCTGATGGTAAGAGAAAAGAAGAAATATCAGCTTTACATAAGATGGATAAGGTGAAGTCTGAGAAAGCTGAGACACCAAAATTAAAATGGATATCAAATGGTGCAGCTGCCAGAGCTAAAAGGAAGAAAGAAGGCCGAGACAAACCTTTAATTAAAGACAAACCGTGGATCCTTAGATTTGATGGATCCAAGTCAAAACAAGGAGCTGGAGTAGGGATAGATCTTATTGATCCATCTGGAAAATCCTACTTAGCAGCATACAGATTGCAGTTCCCATGTACAAACAATGTGACAGAGTATGAAGCTCTAATTCATGGAATATTGTTTGCATTAAGAAAGAAAGTGAAAATTTTGCATGTCTATGGAGACTCAGAATTAGTTGTGAGACAGGTAAGAGGTATATACTCTTGCAATTACAAAAGGCTATCCAATTACAGACATAGGGTATGGGACTTAATAGAAGATTTCAATGCATTCAACATCACCCATGTACCCAGAGAACAAAATCACAGGGCAGATGCCTTAGCCCAAGCTGCTAGTACTTTGGAACCTCTATCCATATACCATTTAAAAATATCCTTAGTCAAATTAGTATCAATATCTTCTGTGCCTAACAATGTAACTAATCTCCAAGTATTTGATGATGATCAGCATATACTGGACTTTATTTCCAACATAGATATTTTTGAGGCATAGATCATAGATGAAGCAAATATAGAAGACCGCATCTGGGAAGAGGAAGAAATCCTGGAGATGCCTAGTAACAAGATTCCTAAGGGAATGATAGAGCTAGAAAGAGCATTTGATCTCAACAATATGCTAAAACAGAAGGATCTCCCAAAAGAGGATGGAGGACAGTACTCTTAGGTCAACATTGGAAAGGATGATGAGAAAAGGAATGTTCTAATTGGGAATGTCTATATAGAGGAGTTGGAAGGAATAACCCAGGCTCTCAAGGATTATATCCATGTCATTACCTGGATGTATGATGAACTGAAAACTTACGACACATCAGTCATCACTCATACGATACCTTTGAAGCCAGACGTCAAGCCTTTTCGGCAGAAGCAAAGACTCATCAACACTTTATTGGAGCCAATCATTTTCAAAGAGGTTAAAAGACTACTCAGTGCTACAATCATATTTCCTATGAGACATTCCACATAGGTGGCAAACTTGGTCCCAGTAAGAAAAAAGAATGGTGACATCAAGTTGTGCGTGGACTTCAAAAACTTAAATCGAGCTTCTGAAAAGGATAATTATCCTTTGCCTTCTCTGGATGAAGTCCTGCAAATTGTAAATGGTGCCAAGATGATGTCATTCTTGGACGGTTTCTCTATTATAACCAAGTAATGGTGGAGAAAATTGATAGATTGAAGACCGCATTCACCACAAAGTGGGGGATCTTTGCCTACAAGTGCATGTCGTTTGGGTTAATAAAAGCTGGAGCCACATTTCAGCGAGTAATGGACATAGCCTTTAGAGGCTTGATTGGTAAATGCATAGTCATATACATGGATGACTTAACAATTTTCTCTAAAGATAGAGCAACCCATGTAGAGGACCTAAGAAAGGTGCTGAAGAAGTGCGAGCAATACAGGATATCCCTAAACCCCAAGAAATACATATTCGGGGTAACCACGGGAAAATTATTGGGCCACCTAATAACAGAAAATGGGGTCATCATTGACCTTGGCATGGTGGAATTGATCATGAAAATACAGCTTCCTAGAAGCAAAAGGGAGCTCAAATCTTACTTTGGTAAGATTAATTTTGTTAGGAAATTTATCACTGGCTTTGTGGAAATTGTCAGACAATTAAATGCCATGCTCAAGAAGGACGCTAAGATTGAGTGGACGCCTGAAGCTAGAGCCACTTTTGAAGATATTAAGAAAACCATATCTAACGCTCCAGTTTTGATCAGTCCAGATTATACCAAGGACTTTTACATTTACTCATTTGCTTCAGAGCATACTTCTGCAATAGTGTTGACACAGAGAAATGAAGAAAAGGAAGAAAAGCCTATAGCCTTCATGAGCTGCCCATTTAGAGATGCAGAGCTCAGATACATGGACATTGAAAAACAGGTGCTTGCTCTAGTTTAAGCAGTTAAGAAATTCAGGCATTACATTTTGAGAAATAAAGTGATTGCTGTGGTACCTGATGCAGCAGTGAAAATGTTGTTAGTGCAAAGTGAACCAAGTGAAAAAAGAGCTAAACAGATCAATGTCCTCCAAGAGTATGATATGGACATTACGCCCATGAAGTTAGTTAGAGGACAAGCATTGAGCTAGATGATATTAGAGATTGATCCTAATATCATGAGCTAGCAGTATGTTGTGAATGCAAAGAAAGATGGAGAATGGTACTCAGACATTAGACACATCCTAATTACTGGAAGATGTCCTTCAAGACTGCAGGCCTCATAGAGGAGAGCCTTGAAGATAAGGTCACAGAAATACATGATCAAAGGAGGAGTCCTTTTCAAGAAAAACTACAAAGGGATATACCTTAGATGCTTGGAAAGACAAGAAGCAGACAAGGTGTTAGTAGAGTTACATGATAAGTTTGGGACTGCACATGGATCACCTTTAGCTACCACTCATGCTATCCTCAGGGCAGGGTATTACTGGCCCACTACTTTTAAAGATACTGATGAGCACATCAAATGTTGTCATATGTGTCAGGTTTCCGCAAATAGAGAAAGATATGCTGCTCAGCCTTTGCAGCCAGTGATGGAGATGTGCCCATTTGCTCAATGGGGAATGGACTTCATAGGACCTATCAATCCTCCATCATCTTCAGGCCACATGTATGTTTTAACTATTACTGATTACTGTACTAGGTGAACTGAAGCTGTCAGCAATAAGACATGCAATGCTAAGGATGTCATCAAATTTTTGGAAAGCAATATAATAACCAGGTATAGAGTTCCCTACACTTTGATATGTGATAATGGACCTGCCTTTGCTTCAATTAAATTATCAAGTTGGGCTTTTAACTATGGTATCATCTTGAAATTCTCCTCAAACTACTATCCCTAAGGGAATGGATTAGCAGAATCCACAAACAAGAACTTATTGAACATCATAAAGAAATTAATAGAAAAGAACCCAAGGGAATGGAATACCTTACTGAAATATGCCTTGTGGGTAGATAGAACCAGGAATAAGGTTGCATTAGGAAATTCTCCTTTTCATCTTGTATATGGGGTGGATCCTATCCTCCCTGTTAACCTAAGGATTCCTACACTGCAGTTTGCACAAGAATACCTAGGCATAGATAATAAACAAGAGGTCGGGTTGCTTCAATTGATGAACCTAGAAGAAAAAAGAAGTAAAGCAATTGAACAATTTGCTAAACATTAGGCTATTGTCAAATGCTGGTTTGACAAAAGAGCCAGAATTAAGGCTTTCTAGATCTCAGATTTGGTACTGATGTGGGACAAAGCACATGAGAGGAAAGGAGATCATGGTAAGTTTGATAAACTCTAGATAGGTCCCTTTCAAATTTATGAAATTTTAGGAGACAACACCTATAGGCTTAAGACCTTAACTGGTGAGGATGTTCCATTACCAGTTAATGGACAGTTTCTCAAACATTATTTTCAAGCCTAAAGTAGTGCCATGACAGCCATGTGTATCATAGTGTACATTTTTTTTGTATAGTTGTTTGTACAGTCTGCTTGTTTTGCTTTCTTTGTTGTTTCCTCAACAAGGATCTTTATTTTGATTTAGAGTATGCAAGAGAAGACTAACAACCATTGAAAACAATAGAAAATTTAGAACATTCAGGTTAATTGTTTGAAATTTATGCATAACTTGTTGTGACTATCATGAATGTAGAAAGTTGTTTAACTTTGTGAAATTTTGTATTCAATAACTGTGGGTTGAGTATTCAAGGAGGTTTCTCACAATGACACACCTAAAATCCTTGGGCTTGTTGAACTTACCAGTGTAGATATTAGGTGAAAAATCTGAGGTCACCCTTGCTACCATTACAATTCTCGGCTTAATTTCAGCAAGTGACCACTCCTTGCATCATGACATTACAAATGCAATATCTTATGAAATCTCTACCAAATACAAAAAAATAAATAAATAAATAAAATGGATTTTACTGAAAATCTAGATTAAGCCATCTAAGTAACTCTACCAGAGCTATAGACGCTCGCTGGCAGTGGGGCTCTACTTAGGAGAATTGTAATGATAACCTTGTTGGGGCTATGGACACCTACTGGCAGCAAGGCTCTATCCGGTTGGCTATGAGGGAATGACATCAACTACATAGGCTAATATCAGTCATTGGTTTGTTTAACCAATTTTCAAGATGAGGATTATTAATCACGTGCACCCACTTAAATTGAAAAAGAAAATTCATGCACCTTATTGAATACATTGAGTCTCAAGTTGGATAATGATTTGCAAAAAAGATAGTTGGAAGTTATGAATTTATTTCATTTAGTTTTCTGTAATGGTTTGAATTTAATTGTTTTGTTTGGTGGCTAGTTGTTGTGAGGTTCACAACCCGTCCCATTTTACTCCTTAGCAAAATGAGGACCCCTGCTGTGACTTTTTGCTTTTTGCTTGGTGGTAAAGGTAAAAAGGGAGTGAAATAGTACAAACCTTGTTGAAAATTAGAAAAAAAAAATTGCATTAAGTACCAAGGCTGAGTACAGGTGAATTCCTTATTGAAAATGAATAGGGGTTGCTTTTTGAACCATCTTAAAATTCCTTGTATTTTGCAAGTTATGACTGTTTTGGTAAAATGCACTGTTAAATGGGTTGGTTTGTATATACAAAGTCATTTGTATATACATTGGGTCGCATATACAATGGTCTTTGTATGCTAGGTCGTTGTATCTTGCACATACAAAACTAATTGTATATCGGGTCATGCATATACAAAGTCTTTTGTATGTCGCTCATATACAAAGTCGCAGAAATGGGTTATCGGATTTACATACAAAGTTGTTTGTATGTTTTTATACTTGTATGCATTTGCTAAAGTTCTATTTGTACCTGCAGGTTGGACCCGACGCAGTTATGAGTTGAAGTGAATGTTTGGTTAAAATCCATCAGATGCATCTTATGTTTGTATGTATCTTACATACATTTGTTATATACATTTCCAATGTGCAGGCCGCGGACCCAAAAAGATCGTGAAACAGAGTTAAATTGTTGTATTTGTGGCATTTGTATGTTTATACATACAAGCGAAATATACATTGTGTTTTATACATTGCGGAATCGAAAGAGAGTAAGCTGCGGTTTGTAAAGCAATTGAAGTCCGATGGGAATATACAAGGAATTTTGTATGTATCTTCGCAGATATACAAGCCGATATGCATCGCGGAGATGCAAGTAGAAGGTAAGGTGGCCCCCACTGCTTGTCTATCTGGCTTGTATAATTACAATGCGTAATTACGATATACAAGCCGATATACAAGTGATAGATACAAAGGTAAAGATGCATTCTCAGACGCCAAGCTAAAGTTAAAAATGGCATAGTTGTTGTATGTTCGGAATGGTTTGTATGTTCATAATATACAACCCGATATGCAAAAGGGAAATATACAAGCACCGGACGTGAAGTGAAAATTAAATATTGAAAATGCTTTGTATATTCGCTGCGATTGTATATTTAAAACATACATTCGTGATATACAAAGGATTTAAGCAGACGAAAAGGCAAGAAAGCAAAGCGAAAGGATTTTGAAACCAATTTAGGGCCCGATGCATGTTTTTGGTCAACGATGGTTGACTTGGCCATTTTTGACGTTGTATGTGCATTTAGACATGCAGTTGCTCACAGATGCTAATATTTCATGGCTCGATATCTGTGTTTGTGCATTTAGGGCTGGATTTAATAAAATGATTATCTTCATGTTGGTTTAGTAAATGATGTTACTTAATTCTTACTTGTTTGTTGTAGATTGATGGAGCCATTTTGAAATAGCTGGAAAATGCAGAGTTGCCGACACAATGGCGGCGTGCAAGTAGATATAAAGATGGAGCCTTGATGACGATGACATCACATGGAGGGCAGATCAGATCACAAAGAGCAGGAGGAGTCAAGGCCTTCAATGAAGAAGACAAAATGTAGAAGGGGAAACATTATTAAATGGAACAACAGTTATTTTTGAGCTGTTATGGTTTCTAATGGGCATCCTTACGCCCAGTATGGGTATGCTGCTCAGATTTTTGGCAGGATTTATTATCCACCATTGACGATGCACTTGAAGGGTGGACTGTTGATTAACTAGGGTTTTTTGGAGCCATTTTGGGGATAATCAGAGCCATATATATTGAGCCCATTTTATTTTTGTAAAGGGGGAGGTCAATCATTCAAAATCTGACCTGTAGCAACTTCATGTAGGAGATCGGATTACTGAGACTAATGAGGACTAAACTCTTGAAACATCAAGGTTCTTTCTTCAGATCATTGTAAATGTACTTGTTCTAAAGCATACTGAATGGAGATGAAGCTTCAAATTACATCCTGATTGTAAACTTTATGTAATCTTCAAGTTGATTTCTGGATATGTACTAGTGAATGATGTGTTCAATATAAGCGCTTTCATTTCATTGCATGTTGTTGTCAACTTTTCCTTTGAAGATTTGCACTAGATCATGTGGATTTGTGGAATGTCCTGGTGAAGTATGATTCTAGTTTTTCTTCTCTTCATTGATGTATCGGAATATGTATGTGGATCAATGATCTCAGTCAAGTAGTTTTGGGAATCTCACTCTTTAAACCCTACCTTTGTCTTTTCTTTTTTCTAATTTCATTGAATCACTTCCATAACTACAAATCATGATAAATAACAAGCAGAATAGAGAAATATGCTGACATCCCATAGATAACTGAATATCATTAGCATATTTGAGCTAAATGCATGTAGTGTTGAAAATATCATGCAAAGACTTGAAAATAACAATAGAAATCATGCAAATATCAATCTATAGGCACATTATTTGAGTAAGCTCATAGTGTAAAGGTAGAAATTATTGATGAACATAAGGCCCCTAAATGCAAAACAACAACATACATCAACCACTGAGTAACATCAGTAGATTATGAACTAATCAACAGAGACTTGGGATCATGAATTCTTTGAATTCATTGTATCTTTCAAGATAAATAAGGGTTGTTGTGTAACTTTTGTTTAGCGTTTGGTTGTGACTAACATCACCATCAACACTCAGCACCAGAGGCAGGTAGTACAAAGAATATCTTGTGAAGTTGAAAGGTAGACCAGAAGAAGACTCATCTTGGATTTCTCAGGCTAAGGTGGACCATCTTGGTTTTCCCCTAGCCCTAGAAAAGTGAGGGACTCACTTTTCCAACAACCCCAGATGTATAATGTAAGAGTATCCCTGGTTCAAGAGCAATCTTGCATCAACCAAAAACATTTGTATTTAAATTTGTTTCTTTTCATTTTCTAATTTAATTCAGTCAATTCAGTTAGTGGCAGTTTTAGTATTTTGGTCTGCATTCTACTATAGTTTCATTCTAGACCTTGCCGAGCTAGACTTACCATCTAGACACATTCATGCACATCATATCCAAATATTAGATCATTTGGAATAGGTACTGATAAGATATCACTATTAGAAGATTGACTGTTTTCCTAGAATAGAGCATCCTGATAGCCTCAAAAAATCAGCTAAAGGAGAAGACTTGCAGAGCATTTCACAACTTATAGAGATAAATGACACATAATTCAATGTTATTTGGTTCATGGCCAACCTTCCCTAAGATCCATACATTGTTTCATTCATTTGCAGAGGATTTCTATGTGATTAGGCCTGACCTACCCATGTACACACATTACATCTCTTCATTGGAGTTTTTGATCTTTCTTGGCCGACGTGGAGGAATTTTATGTTCTAGAGATGATATATAATCATGTAATAGATGCCTAGGAAAGTAGTTAGCATAATTTACAAGTTGGATAGTTTGAATTTCTTTTGTAAGGCACTTTAAAGCTATATCTTGTGCATATGTTGTAATTCTATAATCAGGCCTGTGAGCCCTAATTGTAAGCTCACATGTTGCCGACCAATTTGTATTTGAATCCTATGATATACTAAATGACTAAAACTACATTTGCTTTATATCTTTGAGATGTTTCTATTGTGTTTACTCTTGTTGCACGATCTGGACTATTCACTTGTGGACCCTCGTAACTGTGACTACACCATGAAAGGTAAGATTGTATCCTTTACTGCACATCTGACTGACACTGAGAAGATTGTACTTTAGCCCTTTGACATAGAGGACATATGCAGTCATGTTCTTCCCATCAATAGTTATAGCACCCTTTCCATAGATTTGTGCTAACTCATCACCACCAAACTTGATAGCTCCACCATTCCACTTCTCAAGGCTAATAAACTTCTCCTTGTCACTAGTCATATGATTAGAGCAACCACTGTCAATTACCTAGGCCTTGACTTCTTCTCTTGCATGAAAGGCAGTCCATACATCCATTGATCTATCATCATTTTGGTCAGCTTGCAAGGCAAAGTCTTTTCACATTTTCCAACATCACCCTTTTTGTCACCAGCATTCAAGGCCATGAAAAGTACTTCATTATTTGAATCATCATGATCCTCATCTTCTGAAGAACAACTACTATCTATGGAATACATGTTTCTTTTGAACTTGTCTTTCTTGTTACCACCCCTTGATATTTAGAAGTAAAATGACCAATCTTTCCATTATTGAGACATTTGAAAGGTAACTTACCTCTGTATTTGTCTATGCCTTTCTTCAAGGTTCTTACAAAGTTTGCTTCTACTTCATCAAGGTCATCATCTTGATTAGCTACTTCATCTCCTATCTTCTTACTTGCTTTGAATGAAGCTTCTTTCTTTGGAGTACCTTTGTCAAATTTTATCATTTCAAAGGTTGTAAGAGAGCCAAATAATTGATCTATTGTGTATTTGTCTAAGTCCTAGGATTCCTCAATGGAAGATACTTTATGACTATAAGATTTATGAAGAGATCTCAAAACTTTCTTCACAATCTCATCTTCTTTCACTTTCCCACCAAGACCTTTGATACCATTGAATATTTCAACCACCTAGAGCATGTAACCAGTAATGTCTTCGTCATCTATCATCCTTAGGGTCTCAAACTTGCTCTTGAAAATTTGCATCTTGGCTTGCTTCACTTTACTATCTCCTTCATAAATACTTTCAAGCTTATTCTAGACATCCTGAGTAGATGTACAACCCATTACCTTCACAAGTTTTGAATCAGCTAGTCCACTCATGATAACATTAATTGCCTTGGCATTGTTATCATATAACTTAATCTCATCTGTATCTGTAGGATCACTAGCAGGAATAGTGGAACTCTTCTTGACTAATTGCCAAATGTCATGTCCTAGAGAAGATGGATAGTTTTCCATCCTTATCTTCCAAAAGGAATAATTTGTTCCATAAAACATAGGTACCTTGAGAGATGTATTATTAGCCATCACGAACCTTCCTCAAGTGGTTAAGCTTCTTTTGAGTAACTTGTCTCTGATACCTATTGTTGAACATACTAGGATATTGAGAGGCACGTGAATCAGTATCTAAACAAACTTCAAGTCCTCCGGAGTAGATTAAAACTTAAGCATTACAACATCAACACAACCATGAAAGATCAACACAATGCAAATCAACAAATAACACCAAATATACATGGAAAACCCAAGAAGGGAAAAAACACGGTGAGGATTAATTCACAATATGAAGCTCAAAATTACAACTTTATTTTAGGGTTACAACCCAAGGAAGCTACTACTCCCTCCTAACTTTGTTTTAGGGCTGCAACCCAAGGAAGCTACAACTCCCTATAGACTTTGTTTTAGGGTCACTCTCAAGGAAGCAACTACTCCCTAAACTGAGAACAAACTCAGAAATTATTATAGTATGATAGTCCTTCTACTGTGTAAAAATTGACATTGAAGCTCACACCTTTGATTATTGCAATTCTACTTCTTTTGATGATTGGATCAATTAGGCACACTCTTCACTTCCCTTCTGTCACAAAAATGTCTTCAAGATGAATCAAGAAAGTCTCTAACACTTCTGCTCTTTCTCCTTTAGTCACACATCATAATGCATATGATATTCATAATCTGCTCTTCACACTTTAATTTTTTTATTTTTTGCAATCATACCTCACCTAGATCAACTAGGTTTACAATATATACATGACATTACATTGATCTTATTACAAGTTAGCCAATACAACAAGAATATTACATTTTACAAGTCGACCAGAGATCACAACATGAAACATGCATAGGGCAAGCCTATCATGAACAATAGACTACTCCAGAAGGAAACACACATCTTATAGATCTCAATACATGCTTAGTCCAGTCCTAAACATCATTCTCAGCATCATCCTTTAGGGAATATCATCCGCATGCTACACAAATTTAAATTAGGTCACCCTTCAGCAAGAAAACATGAAACATGTAGCACAATGGTCATTTCAATCTTGGCAGTACTCATGAATGATTAAACATTGCTTGTCCTTCTTCTAGATGAGTCAGAAGGACATATACACTATCTCTAAACCTTCCTTGAACTCTGCACAACATGAATTTTGTGGCGCATACCTTCAATATTCTTTAGTCAGCCAAATAGAGGCATAGCTTGACAATAGCATCATTTCATACCTCAGCTAGTTCTGGAGAGAGCAGAAAAACACCTTGTAAAGCAAATGGAGACAACACAAGAACATAAATACCATCTTTCATCAGTCTATGTACCATTTCATGTCACACCAAGTTGGTGCAGATCATCAACATATGTCCTAAGAACAACTAGGCATCTAAAATTATCTGTATCACAAATATTATTTGAAAACTAAGCTTATTGACCTCTAAAATACCTAAAGCTCATGTGGATGCACTCATACACTGTTGTGAACATATCCTCAAAACCATACAACCATATCTATCACTATAGAGGAATACAGAGCATTCCAAGTAGTCTTCATCAACACTTGATTCTACCAGAGCACAAATTGGAACTATGTCTCTCATAGCTTTCACTATGGAGGGACAAATGATCTAAAATTTTGGATTTAGTACCTTTACATCATACTGAATTTAAATTTTGAACTGCATGACCATATGTTCAAATGCGAAGGAATGTAGAGCATTTTACCAAATAGGTTTTCAGGCAATTCTTTGCAGCAGAAACCTTCACCAACTTCTAGAGTAGGGCAAAACCTTCATATAACAACTCATACATCCTTACAAACAATAGGAAGGATCATAAAAAATGCCATAGGCCCTAAGAAACATCTTCTCATCCTCATCATAGCTTAATGTATCATCATTCATCTTAGTGCTTCTAATTCCCACCTTAATATTTCATCATTCATCTTAGTGCTTCTAATTCCCATCTTAATATTTCATCATTCATCTTAGTGCTTCTAATTCCCATCTTAATATTTCATCATGAAATCATTTTTTTATGACCATAAGCATGCTCAAAATAACTTTACTTGACATTAATTAGGGCATGACATCCAATCGTGAACATCAGGAGCATCACTAAATATTAGCAACCCTAAACAACATAACCACTGTATCTAACTGCATCTCTGTTACCATATTGGTATGTCATCACAAACTGAGTACTGACCTCACTCTAAGTGTTGACATCAATGACAACACATATTGCCAACAGTATCCCCCTTAAAGTGGATTAGGAGGTTTCCCCCTTGAAGGGACATATTATTATCAAGTATTTGTAGCATATTTACTATTATATTCATCTATTATGCAAGTTGTTTCATTACAACTAGTATCAGAGCATGATCTTGGCACTGTGAAGGTAAGAAACAAGGTGAGTTTTTTAATTTTGGAGTTCATTTTGGGAAGAAGACATCTCTCTCATTTTGGAAAATCTTTTCAATATTTTAAAAGTTTTTTCAAGGCCATATTGAAGCTACTACAGTCCAGATTTCAAGACAAATTTATTGCTAATTTAGGGTTTCCACCAAATTCACTCTCAAGACTGCAAATTAGCTAATTTCTTAGAGATTTCGTCAAGGAAGTGAGATCTAGGCCTTATTAAATTAAAATAAAGTTTTTAGATTAATTGGATTTGTTTTGTGTGATTTATTACAATATTATTTTTCACCATCATGGTGGGGTCTATCACAAGAGGCAAAAAGAATCCTATTACACCTAGAAAATATCCATACAAGGAGGATATAGAAAGTGGGGAGATTTACCCTAATGATATAAAAGATGAATTTATCAAGGTTAAGGAAAATATTTCATCAATGAAGACATAAATCATGGAATTATCAAGGAAAATGGATTCCCTATTACAAATGAGATCTCAAAACTTGTTACAAATGAAGATTATGCAAGAAGGAGAAGGAGGAGGAGGAGGATGAGGATGAGGATCCAAATTAAGTTGTGACTTCAAAGGACAATACCTAGTACTAGGCTTGTGGTATTGTAAAACACACAACAAACAATGTGCAAAAGAGTTTTATTGACTTGGCAAACTCATTGAGAGATGTATGCCTCAAGAATTGTCCATTTATTTTGAAATAATCCCTTATATACATCTGTACAAAAGCTGAGAGGTCACCACATCCATGTTGTCATTGGAATTTGAAGTGGACAGCTAGATGGGAGCGAAAATAATTACAAAATCAAAAAATTTAGGAAAACTATTTAAATTTGGTAGCCCAACTTGGCAAGGTCATAACTCCTAGCCCATTGGGCAAAAATTAGACTTCTTTGTTGCATTAGAAAGATCTCCAAGATAAATAGTTTGAGTTTCTAGGAAGGAAGCCTATGAATATCCATTCCTAAGAAACTAATGAAAGTCCTCAAGCCCAATTTCCCTTCAAAGGCTTCCAAAAATGTAGATCATGGAAACATAGAAAATACCAAAAAATTGAATTTTTGATATTTTCCAATTTCAACCTTGCAAATGCCACCTAAGTGCTCCTAGATCTCTGTGGGATCATGCATTCCCCTTTGAGAGGAAATGGGCCCCATTGCACTGATGTTTTGCAGCAAATGAGGAATTTTTTTTTCAATCTGATTCTTGGTGAACCATTTGCCTTGGTGAGGAAATTGGCCTACTTGTACCACATGGTAAAGAGGAATATGCTACTTCTTCAATGTTTTGATCATAACATTAGTAATCTGATCACAACTGAGTGGAACAACAATGTCTAGATTCAATTCTGTACTATTGATGTGTTCAACAACTTCTAAGGTGTCCAAAAATGGTGAAAAATATGGATGTAACAACTTAGCATTGAAAATAGGATGCAATCCTAGAAAAGATGGCAAATTGTGCTCAAAAGCATTCTCATCAATTTTCTTGAGGATGGTAAATGGCCCATATCTAATGGGATGAATCTTCCTATTGTTTTAGTGGAAAATTAGATTTGTTTAGTTTAGTCTTTAAATCCTCCTTTCACCTAACACATTCAAGGACCTTTGGATCAAGTGGCAGAGCTCTAACAGGTCCTTGGTCACTTACAAATGTAGGGAAACTTGGATTAGGTTGTTTAACTATCAATTTTCCTTCTCTTATGCTTAATTGACCATTAAAACCCTAATTTTGCAAATGCGACAGTAAATGGGTGAATTACAGAAAAAGATCTTGCAAAGGGATGTAAAATATCAAATCATAGACTACCTATTTTCGGGGTTCCGAGGTAGAAAAGTCAAGGACACTGGAGCGGGTGCCCAAGTCCAAGGCCTATATTTTTGTCTAGATCTGAGAACTCAGTCTACAACTCTTTCCTACTATTCCAAAGATTTTCCTATCACAGAACTTGGAGGACTAATGAGTGGGCGCCCAAGTCCAAGGGCAAATTTTCTTCCTGTTCTGCAATTCTGACACTCCAAGATGTCTTCCTGCAACTGCACTTTGTCCAGCTCCTCAACCTGTAACTTGCAACCATGAAAACTTTGGGAGGGGGTTGTGGTGTTTAGAGGCTTGCCTCAGTCAAGCCTCAGAGGACACTTAAGTCTCCGAACACCTTTGTCAGATAGAGAGTGCGTGCCTAGGGAGGCAGAGGCAAAAACCAAATGAATAATTGATCACAAACACAATATAATGTCACCTTGTAGTGAAGATATCATGGGAGGAAGGTGCTCTTCATTCCATGATGAGATGGATGCTCAAATTTGCAAACACAAACACATAGACCACACAAATCTACTTTTGGAACACAATGAAAGCCTTGAATCACTTTGAGAACATGATAACTTACTAGTAATCATCTAATTGAAATCTAGTTTACAAATGAATGTCTAAACATGCTTTTATATGAAACTAGAAACACTCCTGCCAAGATTTTCATAATTCAAACTTACCTTGTCGGCATAGGACCCAAGTAACGGTCACAAGCTGACACCCAAGAATTGGGACTGCCCCAAAATAGGGCAAGACTAGGGCGTGGGTGCCCAAGTCGTCCCCCCCTATTTTGGGCAGGGCTAAGCTCAAGGGGTCCTCCTATGTCTCATTTTTCATGTTACCGAGGGCTCATTCCACTAGGATGCCAAATTATGAAGATGTCCTAAATGCATGCAAAAGACCTGGGAGCTAAACCTAAAGAGGGGAAAGCCCCCAAGGGGACATTTTTTGATGTTAGACCTATGTGGCCCTTGAAGTCTCTTTTTTGGAGGTGAAGCCAAACCTTTTCTCCAACCTGAAATTAATGAGGTGTACGATGTTGATCATGTCTTTCCTTGTGTCTGCATAAATTGTAGAGGTTTATGGTCTATGTGGATGATTGTCTCCTTCCCCAAAATATAGTGTTTCCACTATTTCCAATCCTGAACAATGGTATACAACTCCTTGTCATATGTAGGATACCTACACACTATATTAGAAAAAGTCTTACTATGATAGGCAACTGGATACCCATGTTGCATGAGCACTGCCCCAAGTGCATATTTAGAAGCATCTATTTTGATTTCAAAAGATTGTTGCAGGTCTAGAAGTGCTAATACTGGTTTTGAACATGACCTCTTCTTCAGTTCTATGAATGCCCTTTGTTGTGCCTCTATCTAATAGAATTTTTCTCTTGCTCCTCCCCTAAGTGTTTGATTCATAGGCCATGCCAAGTGTGAAAATCTAAGAACAAACCTCCAATAAAAATTAGCCAATCCCAAGAAACTATGAGGTTCTGTGAGATTTATGGGAGATGACCAATATTTGACTTGTATCTTTTCAGGGTCCACACATACACATGTATTGTCCATAATGTATCCCAAGTATTGAATACTCTCCATACCAAAGGAACACTTATCTCTATTAGGATTTGATGCAGGGTTGAAAGTACTTGTTGAACATGCTACAAATGGTCATTCCATGTTTTTCTATAAATGAGTGTCATCCAAATAGACAACAAAAAAAGAATCAATGAATGGTCTGAGAACATCATTCATCATCCTCATGAAGGTGGCAGGAGAATTAGTCAGACCAAAAGGCATGACTAGCCACTCAAACAGACATTCTTTGGATTTGAAAGCAGTCTTCCACACATCTAATGGCTTGATTGGAACTTGGTGTTACTGGACTTCAAGTCAATTTTGGTGAAAAACTTAGCCCCCTGAGTTGGTCCAATAGATCATCAATGTGGGGAATTGGATATCTATTAAATACACTGATCTTATTGAGAGATCGATAATCGATACAAAGTCACCACATTCCATCTTTCTTCTTGGTGTCCTTTTTGAATTAATTCTTGGATTTGTTTGATTTCATCATTCTCCAAAATTGACCATCTGATGCTTGACTTGACAATACAATGGTACCTCTGCTGGTGAGTTCAATACATCTTGATATCCCGACAATATCTAATCCATTTACTTTTTTTAGGTGGTAGTGGTGGTCATTTTGGCATGAGTGTTGGCTATAACTAACCTTTCTTCCTTAGGTCAAATCATTAGTAGAACAAATGTTCTAGTGTGAGAAATCAAATGTTTACACTATTTTTCACTAATCTTAGGTATCTGATATTTCTTTTCACCTAGCTTGACAATGGAACTACATGGTCTAGATTCATAGATGCCACATCACTTGTACATGTATGGTTTCCCCAACAATACATCACATACATCCAAAGGTGCCACATCACAAATTACTTCATCTTTGAATGGTTTAATGGAATAAGGTAAATGTCACTATCTATTTACCTGAATGTTTCACCCTGGCTTACCCATCCCATATTGTATGGCTACATATGGGATATGGTCTGTAGGTTCAGTCTCTTGACAGTCTCAACAGAGATCAAATTCTTCTGGCTTCCACTATCAACAATAAAATGGAGGGCCTTTCCATTTACCCACATTTGTGAATGGAATAATCGTTCCTCATCTTCATGGGGTAGAATTTTGGTGGTGGAAACTATGGCATATGGATCGGCCTCAATTATTTTTTCATCATCCTTTTCATTAAAATGATCTTAGGAAACAAGTAAGGTTTGGTCTCCTCTTTATGTATCCCTACCATTAGTGTCTTGATAGCTTGGCAATCCTTGGTGTTATGTCTAAGACTTTTATGAAATTCACATATCTTTTTGTTACCCTTATTTTTTGTTGATGATGCTTGTGAGGACAACTCTTTGGTTGTCTTCTTTCCCATGAACTTGCTACTACCTTCACTCTTTGATTTGTTGTTTGAATTTTTCTTCAATCATTACTGCATATTTGAAGGTAGTTCTCTGTTGGAATTAGTCCAGACAACTGAGAGGACAGGAGGGGGGTGAATCAGTTGTCACACAATTTAAAATTTTTTGCCTTTAATCTTCTTTTACAACTTACAATCAAATAAACATTAAAGCATGAATCAATAATACATGAGCAGATGCATAAATAACACACTTGACACCAATATTTTTAGCATAGAAACTCGGTTAAGGGAAAAACCACGGTGGGGGTTAACCCACAAAAAATAATACCCTATTAAAAGTATTTTTACAAATGAGAATGCACATGCATTTGGGCTCACTGCCCAGAGCTCACTACTCAAATAGAGGCTCACTGCCTACAAATGATTACAAGAGAATAACAAAGATTTTGACCTGATGAGAAGCATCTACTAATACATGAATTCAGTTCTGGTTAAACACAAAACACTGATCTTACACATTTCATCTTCACTCTGCCCTGTTTACTGCTCTTTTCACCTTTACTCCATATTCACAACACACACACACACACCAAAATCATCCAAATCCATCGGCTATATATATCCGCATCCTAATCTTTAATTACTTTTTAGTCGGCTTCAAGAACACTTGGAACTTTATTGAATACTCCACTCTGTCAGCTAGATCCATGCATAACTTGAGACGTGGACCAAAAATTGCACTCACAAATCATTAGTTAGGTCAACTACTATCACTGATCAACACAACTTGTCCAACCAATAACTTCCATACATCTGAAACCAAGTTCAATTACAATGTCGGCCTGTTCTTCTTCTGTCTGTTCTATCAAACTGGTAACTTGATACTCAGATGCTAATAACTATTGAATCCTCCATCACCAGAGGACAAAATTTTGAATTTAGAATTTCCTAACAATTCTTATGACTCCCTCAGATCCGCAGCAAACTCTGATCTACTCCTGAGGAGATCCAAACCAAGATACCGGACCTTGTCACACACTCTATTCTTGACTTCCTAGACTTAGACAGATCTTCAACCTGATTTCTGATCTGGACAAATTATGTAATGTGGATGTGTAGAGAGACTTGGTTTCCATCAATGACAACACTTATCATGCCTAGCAGTGTCTCTTGCCAACAATCTCCCCCTTTGGTATTGATGGCAACACTTAGTGAAAAATGACTAAGTGTTGGAATAACTCCCCCTTTGTTTGTGCTCCATATTGTTGTTCACACTGCTTTCTGGTGCTCCCATTTGCTGGATTCCTCATTTTTCACTGATCTTCACTCACCCTTTGACATCAATGGCAAATGGTGGGGTCCACAGGCTAAAACTCTCCAAAAATTTTGTGTATAGTGCCACATATGTACAACTAATCACTAAGTTCTATTCACATGAACTTGAGAATGTCTGTAAAACTTTTTTTTCAATTGCATAAGTTTAGAGGCCCAAGTTCCCTTCATTCCATCTAAAATTGAGATGTGTCCACTCAGAAAAAATGCATATGCTTCTGCCTTGGTCAGATCTGGAGGATTACTTGTCTGAATTGTAGTTTGAGCTTCTGATAAGGCATTAAACATGGTTTCTAACTTAGGGGCAATCAATTTTTGAAGCTCACACATTCTCTTCATAATTCAGACATAATTTATCTTCTTGCTCCTTTATCTTCTTCTCAATATCTTCACTAACTTTGGGCCATGATAGCCATAATTTGTATATATCACTTCCATCATTTAGAGAATTATGAATACTCCTTATGCTAATGTCAATTATCATCCTATCATTTCATATTAGATTCTGTACTTCACTAAATTTCTTATCCAAAAATTCCGTTTGAACTTTCGCCTCCGCAGATTTTTCAAAAGACTCAAAATGTGTACTTACATCATGTGCAAGATTATTTAGGTGATTGGAGGGGGAATCTAATGGACTCTTTTGACAGGTTGGCAATAACTTCTCCAAGACTCTGGTTGCAAGCCCTAATAGTTCACTTTCCTCCATGTTTGATTTTAACAGCTTCTCTCTGGCCTTGGCTTGAGTGAAGGATGCAATCTTGATCACTTGTACTAGAGAGAGAGCATTTAGATTGAATGGACCTTGGAGTAATTCAGGGTTATCAAACTCAAGCATCTCTTTATCTAGATGACATTTCACTGCATCTGCAGTGTCTCTTGCAATAATTTCTGGACCACCCTTTGTTCTTGAGATTTCTCAGCATATGTAGATGCATCAACATTTGCACCATCATCTTCTGCTTTGTCTTCATTACCATTTTCTTTCTTCTTTTCTACTTTACCTTTTTCTATATTATCTACAAAAGAAATCTTCTCCTTGTCTTCATCACTTGCAGTCTGATCAGGAGGGCTTTGTGTAGTAGCAACATCATCTTCTTTTCTAGATTGATCAGGTGGAATAGGAATATCTCCTACATCATCTACTTTATTTATCATCTCTGTGTCTTTTTGATTTTTTTTTCCTCTTCCAGAATAGAGGACTCATCAACTTTGGTTTGTTGCTCACTGGTGTTTACTCTTTCAGCATCTAGAATTGATGAATCAATTCCATCATCTGTCTCCTCACAGGTTTGCTCCAGAGGATCTAAATTAACACCTTGGTCATCAATTCCCTTGTTAATCTCTTCGTCTGGAGCTTCTTGCTTCAGAACTGGAGGATTGTCTTCTTCAACTTGTTTCTCTGAAATAATATAATATTTATCTTTGTCTAAGGCTTTTCTCAAAATTTCCTCTGTTTCTTTTGCAATTTCCTTAGTTTCACCAAGCATTAGCTTGTTCATCTAGACCTTGCTTCTAATTTTTTCTTTAACTTCTCTAAGGATTTTATCTACTTCTCTTCTAGTCATTACAGGACACAAAGTGGAGAGGACATACTCCCTGAGTTCTAGATCTTTAGCCTTGGCTGCTTCTTTCCTCATTTCCAATATTTTCCTTAAACTTTTAGGAATTTCTTGTAAAATTTCCAATAGAGCTCTATTGAATTTATTCAAATACATGATGGTGGCATCTTCCAAAATTTTCTTATTTGCTTGATCAAAATTATCATAGTAAACTCTGATAGGCTTTAAATTTCCATGAACAATGATTGTTTTTACAATTTCATCAATTGTCATAGAAACCTTCAGCTTTTTGCTTCCAGAAGGCTAGTCCTCAGAAGCCTTAGAAGTATTGGCTTTCTTGGATCTTATTTCTTCATCTATCTTTGTTTCTTCATCATCTTTTGTGTTGACATACTTTCTTGCAGCCTTTGTCTTCTTTCTCTTACTTCCTTCACTGGATGGTCTGTCTTCTAGTTTTGCAGTCTTAGAAGGAACAAGGGAAGCAACATAACTCCTAGTCATTCTTGTTTTGTTAGAGGTCTCTATTAGAGTACCTCCTTGTTTCTTTTCTTTCTTTTCTCTCTCAATCTTCTCTAACCTCTCCTTGTTTTCCCTTACTTCTTTTGTTATACCTATGCTCTCCGCATATGCTTCAACTTGCTTATTCACCTTTCTTTTTGTTTCTAGTTCCCAGAGTTCAATATGGATCTTTATGTTCAATTCTTCAAATGTGTCAAACCTTTCTACTTTAGTGTCCTTAGTTTGGTTCAACAAATGTTGAGCATCCAGCTACAATACATCTTCCTCAACCTCATATCCCATGGGCATAACCCACACAATTCTTGATTCCATTGCCTCCATCAAACACTGATCTATGTCTACCATGAAACAAATTGTATCCTTATATTTTTCAACTACTATTTTGGGAATCCTTTCCCTAAAGTGCATCATGTTCTGAAAGTTCTTAAAATAGCCCCAGAGTGCAGTTCTTTGGGCTTTTGCATCACCGAGGTTATACAAATAGTCTCTAATTTGTAGTGCTACAGGTTTATCATTTGTCCAGACTAAGCCTCTTGATTCTGGTAATTCATTCATAAAATAGAAGAACAAGAATATGACCAGCGTACCATATTTCAAGGATTTCTTTTCTTTCTTGATCTTTTGTAGATTCTCCATTAGTTGGTTCAACAATAGCTCACATAAATCATAATCCACATTCTTCTTTAGCATTTGATATGTAGCGTAGATGGTTGTTCTAGAGACTAAATTCTCCTTGCTAGAGTGGTAAATCTTATAACCAATTACCATTGAGGTAAACATAACATCCGGATAAGTGATGTCATTGATGGTCATAGCTCTCTTGTCAAACTTTGATCCGGTGACTTCAGAAATAGTTTGATTCTTCACTGACTTTAATAAAGGCAGTCCACCAATTGAGTATAATCCAGTCACAGCCCAAATGGCATCCTTGGTGATCTTAAAAGGTTTGATCAACCATATGAAGTTATCATACATTCTGTTCAGTATATATCGAACCCACTCATCCTCTTCAAAGGTTAGAAAATGAATGACTTGTGCAAGATGTTTATCTTACTATGTTTTGAACTCAGGTTTGATGTCATAATTATCATTCCTTAGATGGTTATCAAATATATCCAATAGTTTTGAGTTCCCAAATTCCTCAATGTTTGTGTGTATGTAAACCCTAATATCTTCCACATGTAGAACTCTGTACGAAACATCTAAAAAGGCACCTAGTGGATCAACTTCTACAGACTTGTATGGATGTTTCTTGAATTTTCATGGCCTCTTAGTAACATTTACAACCAATGGAGTAGCCATCTTCAATAATAAAATTCAAAGAGTTTTATACAGAAATACCTCTTCCACAGTTTGGGATTTCGCCTTGAGTTGTCGGATGGGATTCTTTCTTGAATTTGATCTTCACCTTTTTGGTTCTCTGCAAGTTCTTTCTCTCAGTTCACTCTTTTTCTTCGTTCTTGAATGTAAAGTGTTTCAAATGATGAATGAAAAACCTTTTATGCCTCCACAAAACCTAATTCATTATGTAATAAATGTGTTGCCCTAACTTCATTCAGTTACACTATTTCTTAATAGGTCTTCATGAATTGCTTTGCAAATTTCCATATCATCATTTTTCCTTCTGGAGATTCTTCCAAAAGTTTTGAAACACTTCAAAATATCTTCTCTCATTGTGCCATATCCAAGCACCCACTTACTAACTAGGGGAATTTGATGTTCAATGCAGCTCCCCTTGAGCTAGGGCTCCTGATTTAATTACTGGAAGAATTGTCAGAACCGGATTCTGGTGCGGACCAATTACTATGGTTCATAATTGGTTTCTTGACCCCTGTCTCACTCATTTCATTTTGGATCTCATTCTCATCAATTTTTCTTTTTCCTTTGTCTTGTCTCTACTCATCTGGTTTTCTATTTACCAAACCCCTTCTTTAATTAATCCTACTTCTGCATAATCTTGCAAAATGACCGGATTGGTTACAATTGAATCACACAACATTTCTTTGCCCATTTGATTGATTTCCTCTTGATCTACACTGAATGGCCATATGTCCAAATCTATTTCATGCAAAGCATTTTCTATTGAAATAATTCCTATTTCCTCTATTTGATGACTTATTCATTATCAACTTCTACATTCATTGGATTTATGACCATACCTCTTGCAATTGAAGCATTGTCTAGAGAAGGATGGATTATTTTGATTTACTCTACTTCTGCATTGAGTGGCTCTATGACCAAATTTATTGCACTTGAAACAATTTCCATTGAAATATGGATACCTTTGAGCGTTAGGCTATCTTATCAGAGGTCTTCTAGGCTTGTTTCTCTCATTCCTTGGTTGAGAGTTTCTTTGTCCAGATCCAGAGCTTTCACCTTTCTCATATCCAAGACCATGCTTGTCATCAACCTTTTTCGAACCCTCAAGTATGGCTTCAAGTTTAGCTGAACTTATCTTGAACTTCTTGTATTCATTTGCAACTTCTAGGTCATGTCTGAGAATGACAATTTGTCTTTCAAGATCTCTTTTGTTGTCTCTGCTTTCTTGTAGATCAGACTTTAGATGGCCAGCAATAATGTCTAATCTATAGCATTCATCAGTTCTTTCTTTTAGAGTTTGATTCAAGTCTTCTTTAGTCTTCTTCCTTTGCTCAATTTCTTTGGTTAGCCCTATTGCCCCAAATTCCATCTCAATTTTTAGAATAGCAACTTCTTTTGACAGCTTCTCACATTCCCTTCTCTTTTCTTCCAAAGCTTCATACATGTCATTTTCTTCAGTTAAACTGGATAACTGCAGAAGTAGATCCTTTTTACTTTCCATAGATTTCTTTAATTTATCCTTTAACATTTCAATGGTATCATCAACATCTTTAAGTTCACCTCTTAGATTACTAATTTTTGTTTTAGACTGAACAAGATCTTCTAGGTCAACTGAAGTTGATCTTTGCGTGAACCCATTAAAACTCCTTCCAAGATCTTTCCTTAAGTTGTTAGGCTTCTCAAAGGAACCTTGTTCTGATACCAATTATTGGAATTGGTCCAGACAACTAAGAGGGGGGGTGAATCAGTTCTCACACAATTTAAACTTTTATGCCTTTAATCTTCTTTTACAACTTACAATCAAATAAACATTAAAGCATGAATCAATAATGCATGAGTAGATACATAAATAACACAATTGACACCAAGCTTTTTAGCGTGGAAACCTGGTTAAGGGAAAAACCACAGTGGGGGTTAACCCACAAAAATTAATACCCTGTTAAAAGTATTTTTACAAATGAGAATGCACATGCATTCGGGCTCACTACCTAGAGCTTACTACTCAAATAGAGGCTCACTACCTATAAATGATTACAAGAGAATAATAGAGATTTTGAACTGATGAGAAGCATCTACTAATGCATGAATTTAGTTTTGGTTAAGCACAAAACACTGATCTTACACATTTCATCTTCACTCTGTCCTATTTACTGCTCTACCTTCATCTGAATCCTAGATCTCTGCTCTTTTCACCTTTACTCCATATTTGCAACACACACACACCAAAATCATCCAAATCCATTGGCTATATATATCTGGACCCTGATCTTTAATTACTTTTCAGTCGGCTTCAAGAACACTTGGAAATTTATTGAATACTCTTCTCTGTCAGCTAGATCCATGCATAACTTGAGACATGGACCAAAACTTGCACTAACAAATCATTAGTCAGGTCAACTACTATCACTGATCAACACAACTTGTCCAACCAACAACTTCCATACATCCAGAACCAAGTTCAATTAGAATGTCGGCTTGTTCTTCTTCTGTCTGTTCTGTCAAACTGTTAACCTGATACTCAGATGCTAATAACTATTGACTCCTCCATCACTAGAGGACAAAATTCTAGATTTAGATTTTCCTAAAAATGCTTATGACTCCCTCAAATCCATAGTAAACTCTAATCTACTCCTGAGGAGATCCGGACCAAGATACCGGACCCTGTCACACACTCTGTTCTTGACTTCCCGAACTTAGACAGATCTTCAATCTGATTTCTAGTCTGGGCAAATTATGTAATGTGGATGTGTAGAGAGACTTAGTTTCCATCAATGACAACACTTATCATGCCTAGCAGTGTCTCTTTCCAATAGTTCTCAAGGTCTCAATGTGTAGAAAATCCATCTCAGTCTGAATATATTGATGAAGCCCATTACAGTACTTCAAGACCTAATGTTTCTCTGTGTCTTGGATGCCAAGATTTTCTGATAGTGCATGGAAGATATTGGTGTAATCTTAAATAGACTAGTCCTTTTCTATCAAAGCAACTGCCACTTCATATACTTTTCTTTATATGAATCTTTTGGATAGTACTCTTCCTTGATGTATTCCACAAACTCTTCCCATGTGGGAGTATCATCTATCACTGCATCAAATTCTTGGCCATCAAGGATTTCCATAGATAACAATGTAGTTTCCCATGATTGTTTCACATGATTCTCAGCTTTGAGGATGGCAATTTTATTTTCTCAACATTTGAGAAGTAATTTACAAAAAATACTTCTCTAGTTTTGATAGCCAATCATCAACAACCTCTGCATCAAATTTTCCTACAAAATTTGGGATATCAAAATTCACCTACACCTTGAAAGGGGTGTGACCACCAAATGGTCTTTTTGTTGTGTTTGGTTGTGGATTACTTCAATTTTGTTAGAGCATTTGATTGAACTAGTTCATAATTTACTCTCATTGTCTCCTTAATGCATCTTCGACCGATACCTTGAAGGGATCTAGTGAGTCACCATGTTCTTCACCCATCTACAATTGTTTGTGTCTCAAAGGAAGGTAATCTGATGGATCTCTTGTCTTCAATCCAATCCTTTGATATCCTAATCACATACAATTTGACATACAAGAGTGAACAAGCTCTTATACCACTGATTCGAATAAAGTTGTGAATTCAGAGGACAATACCTAACGCTGGACTTTTGGTATTGTAAAACACACAATAAACAATTTACAAAAGAGTTTTATTGACTTATAAAATTCACTGGGAGATGTATGCCTCAAAAACTATCTATTTATTTTGAAATAAGCCCATATATACATCTGTACAGAAGTTGAAAGATCACCGCATCCATGTTGTCATTGGAAGTTGAAGTGGATAGATGGATGGGGATGAAAATAATTACAAAAATTAAAAAATGTGAGAAAACTATTTGAATTTGGTACCCCAACTTGGTGAGGTCATAAATCACATCCTGTTGGGTGAAAATTGGACTGCTTTGATGAGTTAGAAAGATCTCCAAGAGAACTAGTTTGAATTGCTAGGAAGGGAGCCTATGGTTGTCCCTTCCTAAGAAACCAATGAAAGTCCTCAAGCTAAATTTCACTCTGAAGGCCTTTGAAAATGCAGATTATGGAAACATAGAAAATACCAAAAAATTAAATTTTTGATATTTTCTACCCAAGTGCTCTTGGATCTTTGTGGGATCAAAGGAGAAGGAGAAGGAGAAGAAGAAGGGGCAAAAGGAGAAGGAGGAGGAGTAGGAGGAGGAGAAGGAGAAGAAGACAGAGCATACGAAGAAGTAGAAGTGGTAGAAAAAGAAGGAGAAGTAAAAGAAGTAGAAGTGGTAGAAGAAGAAGAAGAAGGAGGAGGAGGAGGAGGAGGAGGAGGAGGATGAGGAGGAGGAGAAGGAGCAGGAGTAGAAGAAGGAGAAGAAGGAGAAGAAGGAGAAGAAGAAAGAGAAGAAGGAGAAGAAGAAGGAGAAGAAGTAGAAGAAGCAGAAGAAGCAGAAGGAGGAGAAGAAGGAGAAGAAGGAGAAGGAGGAGAAGAAGAAGGAGAAGGAGAAGGAGAAGGAGAAGGAGAAGGAGAAGGAGAAGGAGAAGAAGGAGAAGGAGAAGAAGGAGGAGAAGGAGGAGGAGGAGGAGAAGAAGAAGGAGAAGTAGGAGAAGAAGGAGGAAGAGGAGAAGGAGGAGGAGAAGGAGGAGGAGAAGGAGAAGGAGAAGGAGAAGGAGTAAAACAAGGAGTAAAAGAAGGAGAAGGAGAAGGAGTAAAAGAAGAAGAAGAAGAAGAAGAAGTAGAAAAAGTAGAAGTAGAAGAAGAAAGAGAAGGAGAAGGAGAAGGAGAAGAAGAAGAAGAAGAAGAAGAAGAAGAAGTAGAAGTAGAAGCAGAAGAAGCAGAAGAAGGAGAAGAAGGAGAAGAAGTAGGAGAAGGAGAAGGAGAAGGAGAAGGAGAAGGAGAAGGAGAAGGAGTAGGAATAGGAGTAGGAGTAGGAGTAAAAGAAGGAGAAGGAGAAGGAGTAAAAGAAGGAGAAGAAGAAGGAGAAGGAGAAGGAGAAGGAGTAAAAGAAGAAGAAGAAGAAGAAGAAGTAGCAAAAGTAGAAGTAGAAGAAGAAGGAGAAGAAGAAGGAGAAGAAGTAAAAGAAGAAGATAGTGATGATGATGAAGTAGAAGAAGGAGAAGGATAAGGAGAAGAAGTAGGAAGAGGCAAAGGAAAAAGGAGAAGAAGTCAAACCAATAACATCTTTCCATGCTTTATCGCTACTTAGAGCATTTCAAAAAGCATTATTTCCTCAAGGAGATCATGATCAGTGTCAAATTCCATTATTAACCAATACATTAATGTAGAAAGGACATGCACATGACTCAACAGACCAATGGATCCTATATCAAGCAACCTATTGGCTATAATGTGTTACATTTAAATTATCAAACCAAGGAATCATATTCTTCTTGGATGATGCCTATACTATGTGTACAGTTAAGGATTCCTGAGTTGTAATCTAGAGGTTGTGCATAGGAATAAACTATTGGAAATAAAACAAACTATATTTGCAAGGATTAACAAGTACTATGAGTAAGAAATGTCGATAAGAAATAACCAATGCTATTTAGTTGGTTATGAATCAAATGGTCTTATGTAATTCCAAATAATGGAACAACTAATAGTTAATCAGTGATCGCCTTGACTCAGCAACATAGATTATCAATATCTAACTAACTCATATGACATAAACTAAACACATGAACATATAGGAGAGACATAGTTACCTCAAGTGGCCCTTGCTTGAGTGACTGTGATCCTCATAGAATCTAACTAAATCTCTATTGTATCTATAAAGCATTGACTGAACTCAAAACATGTGTTCCTTTATTGAATGTTGAAGAGAAAATACAATAACAATTCTGATAACACAATCTTTGTCTAACCTCTTGTTCCATATACAGAATCTAACAATCCTTATAGACAAGATCAAAATTCTCCTATTTAAACAAAACTACTAAGCAATAAATACCATAACTGTCCATTCTCCAACAACATAGGAAGAGGACTTTATTACAAAGCAAACTAGGAATAGGAAACTAAACTACCAAAAAGATAATGTAAACGACAGATTCCTACTGTAACTCTCTCTAATAATTATGAAAAATAATCAAAATTGGAAATAAAACATGGAGCATGATCTAAGATTCCTCTGTTATTCATGACTACATCAATTGTAGAAGGATAACCATCAAAGAGTGGAGAGTTATGGATAACTCATTCCAATCAATTTGGAATCTTCTTCCTTTGGTTCTGTGTGTCTGTACCATTTGTTGTGGGCTGCCAAGTGGTCTTCATGAAATGTAGCCATGTGCTTGTTGCATGGGGGGTTAGTCCATCACATGATATTTATACATCACAACTACTAAAATTAACATAAAGTATTATCATATTTCATGAGCAATCATCAATTCATACAATTAATTAACAACATATTATATACCAATCTTCATGCTTTCAATGTCTTAACGATGATTATAGACATAGTGAATATATATAAAAGTTTGGTAATGTCTTAGGAAGCATGTACTTAAAGCAAGAGAAATAGGACAAAACATAACCTCGTCACACCCCCCAACTAAACATGTTGATGGTCCTCCAACAACCAAGGTCTCTGATTGTATTGAAGAGCTATCTCCTTGTAATTTGTTGGCTCTTCCACTCCTCTATCTTATTTTAGATAAAAGTCCTTCTACTCTGCCAACTTGTTCCACCTAGCCTATTCTACTTTCTAGTTCGTCCTCTACTCCAACCAATGTGGAATTGGATAAAGAAGCAGGGGAGAATGGAACACCAATGGCAGCCAAGTTATTCCATGTTCATTGCCTAATCTTCTATATTTTTGTGTCATATTGATTATTGCTCAGAGGTTGAATACTAAATGAGGCTCTTTCCTTTGCAATGCTGGTGTCAACTCTTTCCACCTACCCTATGAAAAACCCAAAGCCTCCTTACCAATACCCTCGACTAATTCCCTGAATTTCTTGTAATCCATTTCTCTAAATTCCAAGAGTTTGGTTTCCACCTCAAGACGTTCAATTAGATCAATCCATTCCTCCACTATCTTTTTGGGATCTAGGGATTCTACCCTGAGTTTGAGAGGGAGTGATTTCTCTCTCTCATTATACTGTTGCTATAAAATTCCTCTCCTATGCTCATTCTAGATGAATGATTCTAGGGCCTTCAATTACACATCCCTAATAACAACTAGGGGATTCCAGTGAATGTCATATGGAATGGCTAATTCATGTAGGTAGAATTCACACAGTTCATTCTGCATCTCATGGGTAGCTTTTTGGTAAGCTCTTAGAAATAAGACAGGTGTAAAAAGTGAAATAGGGGCATCACTATAAAGTTGGCTAAACTAAAAGCTTAAATACTGCTCATGTAGATAAAAGGCATAAACCCTTGCAGGTGGCCAACACTGCATTAGCTGGATAGTCATATCTGCCATCCTGTCCATTTTGAATTTCAATCTCTTTATTTTTGTGTTCTTCACCTCTATCTCTTTGCTATGCTTCTCCTTCAATTCACCTTGTTCTTTTACCAATTCATCTATCTTATTCCACAATTACATGGTAACTTTGAATAAGGTTGATGGGGTAGGTTCCTTTGGTTGTTCTTCTAGTTGTACAGGCTCTAGATTCCTTCTATTAATTTCTATAATGGCCAATTAGGCCAAATGATCTAGTTTCGACCCTTGTTTCTGGTAAACATGTAGTTGATCCTCCAACTTCTTAACACGTTCATTTACCCCTGTCTCCTTTTGTTGGTAATCCTTCAACTGCTTCTCCAATTCTATAATTTTATGTAGGGCTACCTATAATTCATCCATCTTTTCCTCTGTTGTATCTTTAGAGTCCAACAATGACTCTATTTGAATTTCATTTGGAGAGGCTAATAAGTCTGGGTTTTTAGTATCAGAGGGAGGTTGATGCCTTTTCTTAGCTATATATAAATCCTCCTCCTCAAACTCTATATTAGTTAAGTGTGTGGCTCACATTTTTCTGTTCTCTATCAACAAACATATGCTCCCTTTCAGAGCCTATATCAATGTGAATATCAACCACATTATTCTATTCAGGTTGGGTTTCCCCCTAAAAATCCTTTCTCCTTTAGGTGGTCTGAATGCCTATGTGATTGAGTAGTTACCTTTTGTTTCTTTTTGGCTCTGGACAAAGAAGAGGATGATTTTCTCTTCTTGGTGGGCTTTGAGGTAGAAGGAGTATCATGGGTAGTTTTAGGTGCTGTGGGTGGTGAGTTGGTAGCTCCATTCTGTAGTTTTCATTTTGTCTTTTGCTTTGTGTGGCTAGAAGTCTACAAGGGTGAATGCTCTAGCAAGGGGGTTGATACCGACAAAGCTACAAGTGTGGGAGACCTAGCAAGTTCACCTATAGGGTTATTAGGACTTGGAGTTGGATACTCCTCAGGGGTTTCTTAGTAGTGGGTAGGTGAAGCTTTTGGTTGGGAAGAGGTTGTTAGGGCTTCCTCTTCTTCAGTTGTTGGTATATTTTATTCCTATGCCTCTTCTTCCCTCTCTGGTTTAACCCTCAAAGGTCCCTCATCAACATGATTAATTTCAAGAAAATGTTCCCAAGAAATATCATGGTATTGAATAGATAAACTCCTTTTTATTAATAGCACAACCAAGCCATGATGAGACAATGAAGACTGGCTATTTTTCTTTATAAACTCAGTAGACATTCTTTTTAACAAATTGAACAATAAATTTGTAACATTCACTACCCTCCCATGACAAAGATGGCTTAAAAGTTTAAAATGCATAGTATAAAGAAAAGATTGCCTCCCATCACAGGTAAGATATCTAATAACATAAGTAGCAACAGAGGTCCATAACTAGGGTAAAGAGACTCATTTGGTACCTTCAAATGTAGATTCCATTCTTTTTCCTGGTTGACTAAATTCAACCATTACTAAAATGGCATCAGATCTCTTACAGGGAACTCTTCTCTAGGTGCCTATAGCTCCATTACCTCCGCAATGGCAGCTACAGACGCGTCAACCCGCAAGCCTCTTATTGTAGCTTCCTCATTATGGAATGTTCCCACAAACTACTGGGTCATGGCTTCATTATACTTTGTCAACTTAAGAAAATAATCCAACCACCCTGCTTGTTGAAAGATAGGCATGCAATCCCTGTTAGACAATAATGTCATATGGACAATAGGCTCTCTCCTAATTAGTTCTCCACCCATCATGATATCTCATGAAACTCTGCTATTGAACCCAATTCCATTCTATAAACTCAATTCCCTTAACTCAATCCCTTATTCTTTGGCAAATGCTTCTTCCCAGTCACTTATTACCAATTGCTATCTACTAGCTTGTATGTTATTCGGCGTAGATAGTCATAATTATGAAGGAAGATATTTAAGAGATTTTAATGTATGTGAAATAATTCCTACAAATGGAATCCCTCCCAACTATGGTGTCATTTGTCCTCAAATGAGAAGATAGGTTAAGTGTACAGAGGAGCGTTTGAAATAAATTCAAATTGGGTAGAATATTTGAAAATAATGATGTGTGAAGTGTGAAATCCATAAAATAAGAAGTAATAAATGTTTTTGCTAATATAAGCGACAAAACTAGGTGTTGAACCCATTACAAAATAGCCCCAAGGGCACACTAGAGAGTTAATAGAAAGAAACCATCATAGCAAAAAGAGCCAACAATAGCAAAAAAACATAGAAACAACAGTTCACCAGCAGATAGACAACAAACAAAACAACAAAAAAACACACAAAAGACCTTCAGGCTAATTGAAGAGTTGATCCCAATACTTGGTAAGGAATTGGTACATATCCTCATACTCCTTTAGGTCTTTGTCCTTCATGCCATGCCTGGTGAGCTCAATGTCCTGCAAGACGGCCAGGGTCGTCATATACCTGTGCATCACTTTGGAGGTGAACCTAGCCAGGATCATGAATTTTTTCTCTAGCTTTGTCATTCTTCTATTGATGTCCTTGGTCTCTTTGCCTTTTATGGTCTTCTTCTTGTGTTTGTTGCTTTTACCAGTGCCCTATTTCATTTCCTCAAAGCTATCCATCTCTGACCCCTAAACATTCACTTCAGGGAAATTACTCAGGCCTTCATCCACAGTCTCCTCTTGGTTAATATTCTTGCCCTCACCTTCTGGGTTCTCTTCATAGCCTTCTAACTCTGTAGAATTCACTTGTTCCTTGCGCATAGGGGTAGGTTTAGAAACTAATATGGTCGACCTTCTAGTCAATGGAACCCTAGAATTACACTGCGGTAAGACATACTCCTCATCTTTCTTTTCTTCACTACCATCCCCACCTTCCACAAAGCCCTCAACCTCAATCTCCATGCTATGAATTTCCATCTTGGGCTTATCCTCGGTATTCATAGAGAGGCTACCCCCATTCTTCCCCTCCTTAGACTTCTTTAGGGGAGTGTCACTCTTAGAGTCATCCACTGTAAGATTTCTTTTGGTGTGTTTAGGGCTGGCCTCCTTAGGGTTAATCTTTCCAACATTTTGAGTCTTGGGGCTATTCAACACAAAAGGTTTCTTTTTAGCAGAAAAATCCTTAGCAGAATTGTGGGAGTGGGTGTATTTTTCAAGAGTAATTTCTATGATAATCACAGGGTTGTTCTGTATAGGTTTCATCTTAGGCTTGGGTGACTCAGAGGAGATGTCCACCTGGGAAGCGGTGATAGCCTTGGGGGGACAGAGGGCTAAATGAAACTTGTACAATCTATATATGAGCCCCTAGTGGATCAGAATGGGGGGTTTCTCAGGGTCAAGTTTGTGTTGATCAATGGCCACCTCCACAGAAGTTTCAAGAGAAGATAGCAGGTAAAACCAAAAGCTTATGAATTTGCTACACATCTAAAATGATTTAGCAAAACAAAATGGTAGTGGAAGAAGCGGTAAAACCTACCTTCAAGAGTGTACTTGAAGATCATATGGCAGATGTCATCCCAAGGTTTAGGAAGTTGTTCTCTATTGAACCCACCTTATAGGTTGTGCAACACTTCACCTTTTTTTAAGAACAGAGCCATTCCCTCTAGGTCTAAGACTTTACTAGTCTTCTTATGCTTCACACCATCAGTGGGCATACTCGTAGCCATTTCTATGACTTCTTCAAACATGCCTATCCGTCCAAGACTAAGTAAACTGCATGGATAGGTTCTCATCATACCCTTAAAAGCACTCCAAATACGACACCACCCCACCCTCCTAGCAGATATGCCAGAGGGTTTCATTTCTTCTAAATTCCTTGCAAGACTCTGGCTCAGTGCGAGTTCTATCCTCCCCCATTTTCAGTAAGCCACTATACTTCTCAGAAATTTTAGACAATAAGATATCTCTTTGCAATCGATTATCTTTGCCTCTGCAGATATGGGATGGCGAGCAGCATGAAGCACAAAAATTAATAAGTGACTTGTCACCTCGCCAGTTTGAAATGACAAAATTCCTTAAATTTGCCTCATGAGAATTGAAGTGCCAACCCATATTATGATTACGAACATTGAGAAAATCATGAATATGGGTTTTACAGGGATTTGAAGTGTTAACCCAACCATAGATCATGTGATTGGCCATGTGATTAACCCCTCAAGGCATCCAAGTCATAATTGTACTTTGGTTACACGTCATGCAGTGGCAGTTTCTAATTCTTTTCAAGTTGGTCTGGCGATAAGCCATCCCACCATTGGATATTTTGGAACTTTTAATAATATTACCATCAATATTAGTAATAAATGTTAATTAAAGCAATAGTGAGATAAATACCTATGAAGTGATGTCTAAATTGGAAATGTTGCATGGGAAAATGATGACATGGCAGCTGGAGTAGATGTGCTTGACGAACAAGATGAAGTGAAGCACATTGATTTGATGTTGAAGAAGTGTGCAAATGGAATGTGCGGTAGCATTGTGACACGTAGCATGAATGTAACCTACTATTCTCCAACAATAGAAAAATTAAAGATGTTTTAATTTCATTAATGAGTAAGGGCATACATATTAATTAAAGAATTAATAAATAAAAGGAGTAGAAATAATTAATCACTCAAAAATATGAATATCAAAATAATGACATTTATAACATTGACAAGAGATGATAAATTAACTTAGAGAACATTTAAATTATATGACAATGGAAAGAATACATATCTTAATAGTTTTTGGAGAGCTGTCATCCTGCACATAGAGGTAGGGTTACAGGTCCTGACTTTTATCGGCACAAACACCCCAGAGGAACAAGTTCTTGTATAGAACCAAACTTGCCTTCATAGCATAAACTCATCCTTGGCCAGGACACTCCCGAGTGTACATTGTACCCCAAGTTGGACACACGATGTGTTCCCCTTCTCCTAATGTTTAAATGCCAGCCAGGACCCAAACCTTCACTCTTGTGTGCTCTCTAAATTTCTGTATTGCTCTTTCTTTCGCTTTTCCTTTGTGTTATTCCCTTTTTACATTATTTTCATGGGATTAAATAATAACCCAAAGGGTGGTTCCAAATATCACACCCTTTCATAAATAATATAACAAATAACCTTTTAATTGTTACAACTTCCCATGAAACACACTCCAATACGAGTGTACTTATAAATAAGGTTCTTTAACCTTTATTTTAACTCAAAAGTAACTTATTTTTTCATTTCTTTTTTTACATTCCTTCTTACTTTCTTCTATTTTCTTTTTTTATATATATTTATTTTTACTCTCTAAAGTTTTTACAAACTTTATTTATTTAATTCACTTCTCGGGGAAAAAGTCCCATAACAATTCTCCCCCTGTAGCTTAGTTGTTGTCCTCAGTAGCTTAAGGATAATCTATAACAAAAAATGCAAAATCATTTAGTTAATTAAATGTGGATGTAGCACTATCAATATTGTGCTATGAATTCATTTCACTTAACTTCATCTATAGTTCTATTTCACAATTTTTTTTTTAGTTATTTTCACTAATACTTTTTAATGTAATTTATTCACAAGTAGATTCAACATAAAAAATTTCTATTCAATAACCTAATCATAACTATATATACTTTTATATGAAATAGATCATGAATTTGCAATTACAGAGTTAATTCAATTCTATATACTAAATCCCCTAATAACTTTTCAATTTGGTCACTCATGTACTACTTAGTAAATAATATACATATCTCATACTTGAAAGGAAGCTAGGTGTGCAGAAAACGCTTCCTACACTAATCTAATGAGGAGAGGGCTATGCAAATTCAACTTTATCCTAACTATTACAGCAAAGTTAAACCATTAACATAAGATATTGCAGCAAAACACAAGAACCAGAAAGTAGACAGAAGAGAGAGAGACAAGATATACGTGGGGAAAACCCTTACGGGTGAAAAACCCCACACTCCAAAACACAGCTCAAATGTATTACAGTAAACAATAACATATTACAATACAGTTTCAGAGCCAATGTTCTTTTAAGAGTCTTTGAATGTCAAATCTGGAGATATTTCAGCAGCATAATAGTACTTGTACCAAAGTTGTCTATCTCCCATCCAAGCACCTGTATATATAGAGTTTACAAGGCAAATATGGAACCTTCTAGAGATGGGCGTCCATCTTGGACTCATGCCCCAAAACCCATGCCTAAGGACACTTGTCCAACATCCCATCTTGAAGTGGGCACCTGGTCCCAAGATAGGTTACGACAGATGCTCTTACACACCTTACAGCTGTCATAGAATCTGTCATACACTGACTAAAAATATCATATTCCTCTTACATGTCATAACCTCCCTTGACCGCCCAAATATGTCTTTCTCTCATGCAGAGATGTTCACCGACACTTGTCATTAATTAAAAATCATTTGAGGTTTCGCTGCCCCTGGACCCCGCAAGGGGCTACGCCCCTTGACCCTGTCTTGGGGGTGCTGCCCCCAAACCCTCGTTAATTATTCAAGGGGGAAACCACGGCTACCAAAGTCACCAAAATTTACCCTACTGCATATACACAAGGTGCTGACTTTGCTAACTCAACATGGGATAAATAAATACAACATTAGGAATTTGTAAAGGTTGAGACACCTTAATTCCCAATATTCTCCCACTTGTCGAACACCTTGCAAGGGCCAAAAGCAATGACAAGATTTAACTGCTAGGGGCCTAGAGGCCCATAGACTCTAAACACCATCTGAACTTCTCTGTACCCACTGGTTTCGTCAATGCATCTGCAACATTCTTCAAAGTATCTACCTTCTCCAAATTTACCTTTCCATCCTCAACCATGTCTCTCACGAAGTGAAAATGAACATTAATGTGCTTTGTTCTAGCATGGAAAGTTGGATTCTTTGCAAGGCAAATTATACTCTGACTATCACAACTGATCATGATCTGACCTGCATCAACACCAATATCTGAACATAATCTCTTAAACCAAATGGCTTCCTTACAAGCATGAGTTGCTACCATATACTCAGCTTCTATCATGGACAAAGCAACAATTGGTTGTCACTTACTAATCCAACTAATAGCACCACCAAATAGTGTAAAAACATAAGCACTGGTGGATCTCTTGCTATCAATGTCACCTGCCCAATCTGAATCCACAAATCCACGAATATCAATAGAATGCAGAGGTCCTGAAACATTACCATGATAGCAAATGGAATACTCGGAAGTACCCCTCAAATATATGAACACTCACTTAATTGTATCCCAATGAACCTGTCTAGGATTAGCCATATATCGACTAAGCACTCCCACTGCTTGGGTAATGTCTGGTCTTGTGCAGACCATAGCATACATCAAACTACCAACAGCACTAGCATAAGGTACTCTGCTCATGTGCTCCACCTCACTAGGAGATTTTGGACAATCCTCAACAGACAACTTTGTCCCCAAAGAAATGGGAACACACAATGGTCTACAATCTACCATGCTGAATCTATCTAACATGGACCTCACATACTTACTCTGGCTTAACCAAAGTTTTATGTTGGTTCTGTCTCTTCTGATTTCCATTCCTAGAATGTACCTGGCTGCCCCTAAATCTTTCATTTCAAACTGAGCTGACAAGTGAGATTTAAAATTAGAAATCATATTTTTACCCTTCCCAATGAGCAACATATCATCAACATATAGTGCAATAATGAGAATACAATCACCATCAAATTTATAATACACACAGTGATCCGATTTTGATCTCACAAATCCAATTGACAACACAAAGGCATCAAACTTCAAGTACCATCTCCTAGGGGATTGCTTCAAACCATACAAAGAATTCTTAAGTTTGCAAACCAAATTTTCTTTACCTTTCACCATGTAATGCTCTGGCTGTGACATGTAGATCTCTTCCTCCAAGTCACCATGAAGGAAAGTTGTCTTCACATCCATCTATTCTACCTCCAAGTCATAAGCTGCTTCGAGTGACAACAGGAATCGAATGGATGTTAGCTTTGTAATTGGAGAGAAGATCTCACCATAATCTATACCCTCCACTTGTGAATACCCCTTCGAAACCAATCTGGCCTTATACTTTTCAATACTGCCATCTGTACCAAGCTTCTTCTTGAACACCCATTTACATCTAATGGGTTTCTGTCCAGGAGGCAAAGGCACCAAGTCCCAAGTTTGATTCTTTTCCAAAGAAGTCATTTCTTCCTCCATGGCCTCCTTCTAGGAACCTGCATCCTTCATATCCAAAGCCTCTGATACAGTTCTAGGTTCATCACTGTTATGAGCAAAGCATAAGCATAACTAGAATCAAGCAATGTAAAACCAAACCTTTCAGGTTGCTTCCTTATTCGTGTAGACCTCCTCAAGAGCTAAGGTTGAGGTCCAGCTTCTTCTTTTGAGCTTTCAGAGCTGCTAAAGCTCTCCTCATCATCAAGTCCAACATTGTCTTTCTGTTTAGTCTTCTCAGGGGTGAAAGGAAACTGAACAACATCCTCTTTCTTTTCTTTTTCTTATGGCTGCAAAATAGTGGAAGAAGGTGTAAGCTCTCTAAAGATGACACTTCTTCTATACAACACTTTTTCAGCCATGGGGTCCCAAAGCTTGTATCCTTTCACACTAATGGAATAGCCGATGAAGATACACTTAACATCTTTGTTCTCCAACTTTGACCGCTTCTCCTTAGGCACGTGTGCATATGCCTCACAACCAAAAACATGAAGATGCCTTACTGAAGGCTTTCTACTAGACCACACCTCCATGGGTGTCTTTCCAACAAGAGCTGATGTAGGAGATCTATTTACCAGATAGCAAGCAGTGGCAATAGCTTTAGCCCAAAACTTTTGTTCTAGACTAGCTCCATTAAGCATACTCCTAGCCTTCTCCATTAGTGTCCTGTTCATCCTCTCTGCAACTCCATTTTCTTGTGGTGTGTATGGAGTTGTCTTATTTCTTTCAATCCCAAGTTCCTTGCAATACTTATCAAATTCTATAGAACAGAACTCACCACCGTTGTTAGTTCTCAAACATTTAATCTTTTTACTAGTCTAATTTTCAGCAAAGGCTCTAAACTCCTTAAACTTGCTATAGACTTCAGATTTGCTTCTGAGAAAATAAATCCATGTCCTTCTACTATAATCATCTATAAAAGATACAAAGTATACAGATTTTGATAACAAAGGAACATTAACAGGACCAAACACATCAGAATAAATGAGGTCTAACACACTAGAAGACTTATGAGAACTTGAGTAAAACTGAACACGGTTTTGTTTTCCATAAATGCAATTTTCACAAAAGTCAAACTCAAGATTACAATCATCTAACCCCTCAATGATGTTCTTATTTTTTAGGGTATGCAGACCCTTCTCACCAATGTGGCCAAATCTCTTATGCCATAACATTATCTTTTCTGCAGGAAGTTTAACTTCTAATGCACGATTACAACCATCAAGATTAGAAACTACAGATTTCTTCACTACTCGTTCAGATGGTGGGGATGAAGTGACTGCTGCCCTCTTCCTTGAGTTAGAAGAACTATTGCATTGTGCAATGCATGCTTCCAGCTAAAACAGAGTACCTCTCCGAGTACCCTTAGCAAGTACCATAGATCCTCTAGTCATCTTGCATCCGTCTTTTGAAAAGACAACCTGCACACCTGCATCATTCAACATACTTACAGAAAGCAGGTTCCATGCTAAGCCTAGGATGTGCATAACCCCAGTGATCCCCTTCACTCGACCATCAGGGAATCAGATAGAGACTCTTCCATGACCAACGATCTTTAGATGAGAGTCATCACCCAGATACACCTTTCCACCATCGAACTCCTCATACTTAGTGAACCAGTCTCGATGCGAGGTCATGTGGAATGATGCACCAGAGTCGATTAGCCACACATCATCAGATGCATGGGTTTGCAGGGCTGCAATGAAGGCATCACCATCATCTTGTGATTTTTCAGAATCTAAATAAGGAGTTTTCTTCTTTTTCTTCTTCTCCTCTTTGCATTCCTTTCGAAAGTGCCCAGTCTTGCCACAGTTCCAACAAAGAGCCTTGGACTTTCCAGGAGATTTAGATCTCCCACGGGATTTAGATCTACCCTTCTCAGCTTTCTTGTCCTTCTTCTTCCCTTTCTCCTTGGGTCTTCCATGAACTGCAAGGGCTTCTTTGGCTGCCTCAGAAGACTTTCTCCGCATCTCTTCAGATAACAGCGAAGAAACCACCTCTTCCATTTTGAATGTGGATGTGGTGCTTCTGATTGCCATGAGAAGATGATCCCATGAGTCCGACAGAGAACAAAGCAGGGTCATACACCGATCCTCTTCCTCCATCTTTACACCAACAGATGTTAATTGTGCAACCAACATATTAAATGCATTCATATGCTCAGCCATGGATCCTCCGTCCTCCATTCGAAGAGAGTACAACTTCTTTCTCAGGAAAAGTTTATTGACAAGGGATTTGGCTTGATACACATCCCCCAACTTCTTCCAAAGGAGTGTTGCAGTAGCCTCCTCATGGACATTTAACAACATGGAATTGGAAAGACTAAGTCTTATGAGACCCTTAGCCTTCCAATGCTTGAGATCCTAGTTAGCTTGTGACATTGCATCTGGTTTAGTTCCGTTCACACTTTCCCAAAGGTCTCGGTCAACTAACATGTCTTCCATGTTGAGCTTCCATAGCTCAAAATTACTGCCGTTGAACTTCTCTACTTCAAACCTTCCTGATGTGCTTACCATCTCCTTGCTTCAATAAGATATAGAATGCTCTGCACAGACTCCCACTCAACCTAAGATTAGCTCAAAAAACCCCTACCCTACAACTAGGACCAAAGGTGATCAAGCTCTGATACCAACTGACAGGAAGCTAGGTGTGCAAAAAATGCTTCCTACACTAATCTAATGAGGAGAGGGCTATGCAAATTCAACTTTATCCTAACTATTACAGCAATGTTAAACCATTAACATGAGATATTGCAGCAAAACACAAGAACCAGAAAGTAGACAGAAGAGAGAGAGACAAGATATACGTGGGGAAAACCCTTACAGGTGAAAAACCCCACACTCTAAAACACAGCTCAAATGTATTACAGTAAACAATAATAGATTACAATACAGTTTCAGAGCCAATGCTCTTTCAGGAGTCTTTGAATGCCGAATCTGGAGATATTCCGGCAGCATAATAGTACTTGTACCAAAGTTGTCTATCTCCCATCCAAGCATCTATATATATAGAGTTTACAAGGAAAATATGGAACCTTCTAGAGATGGGCGTCCATCTTGGACTCATGCCCCAAAACCCACGCATAAGGACACTTGTCCAACATCCCATCCCGAAGTGGGTGCCTGGTCCCAAGATAGGTTACGATAGATGCTCTTACACACTTTACATCTATCATAGAATCCGTCATACACTAACTAAAAATATCATATTCCTCTTACATGTCATAACCTCCCTTGACCTCCCAAAGATGCCTTTCTCTTGTGCAGAGATGTTCACCGACACTTGTCATTAATTAAAAATCATTTGAGGTTTCGCTGCCCCTGGACCCCGCAAGGGGCTACGCCCCTTGACCCTGTCTTGGGGGCGCTGCCCCCAAACCCCCGCTAATTATTCAAGGGGGAAACCGCGGCTGCCAAAGTCACCAAAATTTACCCTGTTGCATATACACAAGGTGCTAACTTTGCTAACTCAACATGGGATAAATAAATACAACATTAGGAATTTGCAAAGGTTGAGACACCTTAATTCCCAACAATACTATGCATTAACCCACTATTCACTTACATACTCATATATTCCAAGATGATAATCATTCATCCTAGACTACATGACTATCCTCTCTTTCTCTATAATATTGCACAAAGAACATGTATAGTGTTATTGGGTTGATCAAGTCCAATAACATAACACAATAAAATAAAAGGTGGTGCACATAATCCTATAAGGTATTTTTTTAAAATAAGGCAATAACAAATCACTCACATAGATTGGTTGTTCAACTACCTAATTATGTCTACTCCTAAAATAAATGGATGATATTATTTCAATTCAAAGTATTTGGATTGGTGATTCAAATTCAAATCTCAAAGAATTACCTAAAAATTGATCTTAAAAAGGTTTGTCGGTTTACCTACTCCCTTGGAGCCTTCAGATCGTATGTCAGTTACAATCATGGATTAAATCATACAATACATGAATAATAGTGTATATAAAAAATGTCATTCTAAAGTTCCTAAGATGCACCCATTCTAGTTATAAGTCTAAAACAACCAAAATGTGCATTCAATAATGAGAAACAACCTATACCAACTATGTAACATCTGAATTGACAATTTTGTAATAGTAATGACTATTTTACTAAGACAATTTTATTTTATGTCTTGGCCTTGGGAATATATGTTGTGTCGTTTCTAATTAGTCAACAAAAATTCTATTTAAATGTCCATGTGCCTCGAATGTGTAAGTTGATTACATCATAGTTACAATAAAGAGCTCAAGTATGTTGTTCATTCAAAACCTTCGACTATGTCCACATGCTTGACTTGGTTTGAGTCAATTTTTTAGTTTGTTTTGTCAAAATTAGTAATAATTCATCTGAATTTTCCTTGGAGTCTCTAAAATTATTTATGAAAGAAAACATGTGGAAGATTTAAACTTCCCATAAAACATAATCATATTTTTTACCATAAACTACTTGCTAAAATCAAATTTGTATAATTGGTTTATAATAATATATAATTTGTAATCATAGATCATCTCTCCCCCTGTAAGGACATGTCTCCAAGTCTATCCTAAAAAAATCTTTTTGGTTTCCTATTCTATAAAAAATATTGTTTCATTTGAACTATCACATTCACACATCACATTTTCTAAAGTTTAAGATGTGAAAATGATCCTGAAACCTGTGGGTTATGGGCCCACAATGTAACCAAGGTTATATTTTAGGTAATAAATCTAGATGTCAAATTTTCTAATACTAAGCATATTATCACTACCTTATCCAACTAATTAATTGTCTTCACATAGTTTTAAGGAAAATATATGCAATAATCATGTACCTTTATATTTTATTCTTCTTTTAACAGGATTCTTTGTTTATAGATTTTCTCCAAGTCAAGATTTCCTATATATTACAAATACTAATTCAAAAACTGTATTTCAAAGATAATCCCCTTGTATAAGAGGGTATTAGTGAAGCAGAAATATGAATAAGGATTTAAAATTTGTGTGATTCTAAGTTCCTTGTAAGATATTAAAATGGTTTATTCAAGTTGATATACCTTGATTTCTTTCATTCTTTTACTAACCATTGAAGGAAAGATTCCCTATCTATATGATTCGAGGGTATTTCTCTCACTTCACAACACATTTCATAAAACTCTACATATGTTTGTTGCTAATTATTTCAATAGATATATTAGATTATTAGATATCCATTTACATTCATAAATATATGGTTAAGGCAACAATATTCTCTTTTAATGTTATTGGAGTTGCTTACTTAAGTATAGGATTGGCTTAGAAACATTCTCTTTATTTTAACCTTGTGTGGTTTACTAAACATTGCACAAGTTACCAATAATAAGGAAATTTGGGTTTTAGACATAAGTCAATTGCCAATGTGTTAGGCTTATATATGCACTTCATGGTTTTAATTCTATAAGCCTTGTATTCAGGTTTATACACTAGGTTGTAGTTTGTATAATTCCATAAAAGAGAAAATGTATATCATTACAGATAATATAATTTGACCTTTTGTAATATAAAAATAGTAGTAAAGCCCTATCCAATAAAGAATCAAGGCACGACTCTAAAGTTCAAATCACACCTAAAATTATCATAATATAATATCATAATTGTTTCGCTAAACCTAAATATCTTCTCACTATATATAATAGATTAGCCATTTTAAACTTCTTATAATACTCTTCTAACCTTCCTATTATTTTTTGGTTATATAAAACTTATGCTAAGTACATACCTTGTAAAGACCAATGCTCACATGCATGCCAATACACAATATTATTTTTTTATTTTTTTCGGCTTCTATTTTTTTTTCTATTTTCATTCCTCTACCTAAGCAGTGGACACCACCTTCCACATCCTCTTGACCATAAATATATCATATGTATTTTTGGATAAACATTAAGCAGTAGATGATATTATGTTAAAATTGATTTTGCTGACTTTTGTGGACGAAACTGCTACAATAACACCCTCATAAACTATTATGGTTTATTCACTAGAAAATGTGCTTCCATGTAAAACTAATATTGGTTTTAATAATTAAAGAAAATAAGGTAAGAATATTTCTTATGGTAGTTTAAGTTCCTAAAATACACATTATCATATATATAAAATTTTCTAAATTTATATAATAGGATATTGTATTTTCTTATATCTTCTTAAGGATTGGTTTTACTCTTCATGAAAAAAATATATCTTATTAATATGAATATAAAATAATTATAGTGATAGAATAATAGCCTTTATCTATATACACTTCAATTTATACCTATATGGTATAATATTTATAATAATGTAATTAAAATAGTTATTTCTCTAAGATACAAAATAAATAATAATGTTAAAAAAACAACTCTTCAGTAATAATAAAATTACTTTAAGTAATTATAATAAATGCATAATATAACATTGTTTTCTTAGCTAAATATATATTAAAATATCTACTAAAGTTTTCATAAACACATTTATTTTTATCTCAACTTAATATTATTTTACATATCATATTATATATTACATATTATTAATATTATATGAGGCATAAATATATAATATATATAGATATATTTCAAGACTCATATATTTAACTCAAACCCTAAAATTATACATATATAAATTAATTGATTAGCAATGAATATAAATATTTGTGATTATAATAACCATGTGATTAGATCCACATTCCTATTAAACATGATTATAATAATTTTTTTAAATTTTTTTTTTTGGATTGAGAATCCAACACAAATATTGTATTCAAAATATAACCAAAGTTTACATCAAGTGGTCAAGGGGACCACAACAAAATTGAGTTGCAACTTACATCAATCCAAAAAACTAATTATCTCTAATATAAACAAAAAGTTTTGTAGTTTTCAAAACTAAAGTAAACATTAGAGAAGCATATGATGTTTATCTCATGTTCCAACTCCTTTGAAAAATCCACAGAGTTGTTAATTTTTGTTTCATCCCTTAGTAATTCCTTGCAACTTGAGAGTTCTCCCTATCACTATTTTTATCTGTCCCATCATTAGGCACCTGTATATCTTCATTGTCATTATAATCTGCTTCCATTTGATCTTGATCTGAATCCCTATTCTCATTAGCTGACATTGCATCCTTTTCCATTTCCATGTATTGATAGTATAAACATTGACTGTTATCAAGTTCAATTCCATGTTTAGACTCTTTAGAACTGACCTTCCTCAGCTTCCATCTTGGTTCTTCATGCCAACCCAGTTCATGGTCCTATATATGCAATCTGTTATCACTGTGTTCACAGGAATCCATCCCAGGTATAGTACCTAGTCTAGGAGAAGCTTGGAGTTGGTCTAAACTGATACTGTAGTTTTGACAAGAATTTTCCCATTGCTTGCACAATTCACTTTCTTTTTTTTCTTTTTGTTTGAGCTTACTTTAAAGGTCTTGGAAGTCTATGTATGCATTGAAAAACTTCTACTCAAAATTCCTTGGGTTTCTAGCACAAAAATTAGATTCTTTTATATCTTCTTTAATGAAAGTAGCCCCAGTCTCCATTAGCTCTTTGAATTTTCTTAGAGAGATCTCCAATGTGATAGTAACATGTTCAAAGAATTTGAAAGATATGAGATTCAAAAGAATCCGAGTGGGTGGCCTCTCCCTGCCAAGAAAGATTTCTTCATTCCTTGTTTTCCATAGGAACCACAAAATTTCAGTAGACAGAACAAGCCAAAAAGAATTATCTTTTGCATTTAGGTCATCAACAAAACCACAAATGATTTCTTTAATAATAATATTCACAGTGGGACTCCACATATCTATATTACCCACAAACATGGGCCATACAAATTTAGTATACAAACAATCCAGAAAAATATTAGCAACAGACTCAGGAGTGTTACACAATGGTCAGACAACAGACCCAGTACCAATAATTAACTTATTTAAGATTAACAACCATCTAAAACATGCCTTCTTAGGTTCTAGGACTTTAGACCATAACATCTTGAAGGTTTTGGTTAATGCTTTATTTCCCAAGGTGTCCCCCCAAGTAGTGCTGATGTGGTGGAAAATGTCACAGGATTTAGTAAACATTATGTATATCAACTTGGGTTTCATATAAAAAATAAGGTTTCATCCTCCCATCTCAAATTTCCAATATTATCTTCCCCAACAATCGACACCTTTGAGTGTACATTGCTCATCAAAGCCTTATTTATCGTGGAAAAGGTTCTAAAATGTATTCCATCTAGGTGAAATTGATTCTTTATTAGATCCCATCCTTTAGGATAGCCATCTTCAAACAATTCTATTAAGTAATTTAATCCTTTTGGGTAAAAGCACAAAGTTGTCACACTTTCGTTCAACTTGTCAGCACAAGTGAATTTAAGTATTTCTAACTAAAAATCAATTTTAGTCAAACATATGATCTTGTAAGATTCATTCTAGCTGAGTTAGATATGTCCATAACTTTTCCAACTAAAATTGTTGGCTAAATGCATATGTAGCACCACTATGAGGCCAATTTACCAAAAAAATAAAATTATTTGAAAAACTCTATATTTCAACAACTTCTACTTGTGTAAATAGTATTTTTTTAAAAATATAAAAATACCCTTTTGTAGATCTATAAGTTTAGTTTTCAAAAATATATATTTTAATAGTTTAATTATTATTTATATTTTCCTTTCTATTTTTACTAAAAGTAGGTTATCAACACAAAACATTAGGTTGATTACCATGTCAAGGAAAAATAGTAAAACTTGTCGAGTGGGTGTGGTCTAGTGGTTAAGAACACTTGGTCATTATTGTGGAGACCAAGGTTCAAATCCCCCCAAAGACATGTTGGCTTCTAAATGGTTGTGGCTCTATGTAGGTGACTCTTAGCACTCCAAGGTCCTTAAGTGGAGTGTGTTCAAATTCTAGTGTACTATGGTCTCCGCAGCTCGACAAGTCATGGTAGCAATGGTGTACAATGATGAATCCACCGGTGGCGACCTGCGCCACAAGCGGCATGATGGAAAACTTAGCAGGGCCGCACCGCTAGCGATCTGTGCTGCAGTGGTGGTGGTGATAGTTCTATGGGGAGGAGGTCCCCCTTGTGACCTTCGCTAGAGTGGGCCAGCCTAAAAATCCCTCACTTACCAATAAAAAAAAAAAAAATAGTAAAACTTATTAAAAAATTTGAAAAAAGTATGATGCACTAGATAAAAGAATCTATATCAAGATGGTATATTTTTTTTTCTATTTTAGATAAATAGTTAATATGAAAGTTGACGTCAAATGGAAACAACTACGTTTTAATACATGCACATTTTATTATTTATTTAAAAACATATATTTATCAAAATTGGAAAAAAATATATACATGCACTAAAGTTTCAAGTTATAAATACACAAAAAAGAATTGAAGAAAAAAAAAAAATTTCCTATATAAAGATTGATGTCTCATGTAACTTCATTTTTCAACATAGCAATTAAGTAATAGTGTCAATTTATTAAAAACTATATTCAAATAATTTTTTAATTTTTTCAAAAAACACAAACATAAAATATACTAAAAAATAAATATTTTATTAGTTTACATTATTTCAAAATTCAAAACATATATGTCACCTTTTAGTGATTCAAGTTTAAAAGTTGGATCAACGTTGGTCGTTTCCTTTATAAAAGTGTGACATAGCTTTGTGCTTTTACCCTTTTTCACTAGATTTTCTAGTAGAGCAACCTTGCAATAAGGCTAAATGTTTTCCTTTGTGTAATATATTCCACCAGATCAACCTTTGACCCTAAATAGTCATGCTATCCAAATTGAAGGCACCTCTATCTCTAATGAAGGGCTTAGCTTGTTCCCAAGCCTGCCAAATGCTGCTAAATATTATAGAACCGCTAGGTTTAGACTTGAAATCCCCAAGCAAAGCATCATAAAAGTAAATCTTCCCCTAGTATTTTTTCTTATATGGAACAAAATTTCCAATGTTATTTCTAACCAAGACCTTCCAAGGCTCATCTCCTTCCAAGGAATTTATAATCCATTTTGTAGCAAGTGCAACACCTTGGATTCTCAAGTCCTTAAGTCCCAGGCCACCCAGCTCTTTGCTAACACAACACCATTCCCACCTTACCAGATTTCTTTTGACTTTCCCTTTCCATCTAACCACAAGAAGTTTCTAATCAGTTTATGAATAATCTCAAATTGATATTTAGCAAAAAGCCACATTGATGAGTAGAATATCCAATAAGCTGAAAGAATTTTTTAGCAAACCTGAGTCATCCTAGCCAACAAAAGATGCATAATGTTCCAATTCTTGAGTTTCTTTTCAATTTTTGTGAAGAGCCAATCCCACATAAGCTTTAGTGGGGGGAAATGGCAAAAGGGATCCCAAGAAACCTAACTTGTTTTGAAGGTCCTCCCCACTGCCATTTGTTAGCACTAAGCCAATCAGGCATTGAATTGTCCCATGTTAACAACACTGCTTTAGAAGATGAAATTTTTGCTCCCAGGGCTAAATAAAAATTATTTAATCTCATCTCTAGGTAGTCCATTTCCAACTTGTCAGCTCTAGGGAACATAGTTGTATCATCTGCAAACTAGACATTTAAAAGTTTATCTCCATTAGGCAAAGAAATGCCTTCAAGCTTGCCTTCAATTAAATTTGTTCTCAAGAGGTAGTGGAGAACCTCAGAGGCTATTACAAATAAGGAGGGGGCAAGGGGGCAGCCTTGTTGAATAGATCTTCCCATGAAAAAAGGGGCAGATAATTCACTGTTTACTTCAACTTGGGCAGATGCATCCACAAAGAGCATCTCCACCATTTTACAAAAAAATTCAGGGAAGCCTGTTGCTTTTAGAATCTTGAAGATAAAAGACCATTCAACTCAATCATAAGCCTTCTCAAAATCTAAAAGGAGGATACCCACATTTTGATTAGTGTCTTTAGCCCAATGAAGAGCCTCCTAGCTAGTAATAAGATTTTCTAAAATATATCCGCCTTTAATAAATCTAGTTTGAGTGGAGTTGATAATCTCTGGAAGGATATCTCTTACTCTTAGAGCCAAAACCTTAGCAATAATTTTATATGATACATTCAGTAATGTTATAGGTCTCCAATTTTTTAGTTCCATCTTGTCTCCCTCTTTTGGCAAAAGCTTAATTATTCCTTTATTAATCTCTCCCCCAAGGTCCCTTTATCTATAGCTTCATTATAAAGTTTAAACAAGTCATCCACTATCCATTCTAAATTTGCTTTGTAAAACTCAATCTGAAGGCCATCAACCCCAGGAAACTTCCCATTGCTCATTGATCTAATGGCAGTTTTTATTCCTTCTTTAGTAATCTTCATGTCTAAGGCTGCACTCATTTTTGAGTTCACCTTAACCTTACAAATATTGCAACAGAGTTCTTGAGCCTCCAAACAAACTTGCTTATTGTCTTCAGATTTAAAGAGATTTCATAAAACCTCCTAAAGGCTTCCAACATCTCCTCTTGGCTATATAGATAGATCCCATTTTCTACTACAGATTGAACATTTTCCTTTATATTTTTGTATTTAAGAAGATTGAAAATATATTTGGTTCCCTTGTCCCCATCTTCCACCTAGTTTAGTTTAGCCCTAATCCTAGCCCCCTAAGCCTTCCTGATCTGAATTTTCCTTAAACTGTGTTTTACATCCCCCATTTTGACAATTAGGCCTTCATCATTTGGATTGTCTTGAATTTCTTCCTCAATTTGAAGGTATTCCTTTTGGAGTAAAAGCTCTTCTTTTTTCCTATATAATGCATATTTCTTCCCCACAATTTGGAAAACTAATTTGTAGGACTCAGTCATCTTATTCCAATAATATGAAGTTCCTTTATTTTTATACATTGATTCACAAATATTTCTAAGAACCTTGATGCCCCCAATACAATACAGTCTTGATCTTTTAAAAGTTCACAATTAAGCTTGAAAAAGAATCCATTCTATTTCCTAATATTTTCTTTTTGGTTTTTAATTGATATCACAATCTTAATGGGATGATGATCAAAGAGAGGATTTGGGATCACTTGAACCTTATTCATTCTTTTTTTGTGCATTACCAAGAATGAATCTTTCTCCATGTAGAATTTGTCAAGTCTGCTATATATTCTTTTGTTAGCTTTCTAGCAGTTTGACCAAGAGAACCAGATATCTTTACTATTTTCCTTTTCCCCCTCTAGGGGATCTACTAATTTTAAGGATTTTTTTAATCTTAGCCAAAAAAAAAATTCTCATTTCCTTTCCATTTCATAGGTTTTCCTCCTTTGTTATCCTCTAAGTGCTCTATCATATTAAAATCTCCACCTAATACCCAAGGTACCTTGGGAAGTTCAGAAGTCATCCAATTCTAGAGTTCTGCCCTACTTAAGTATTCATTAGGGGCATAGATTGAGAAAAGCCCAATAACCAGCCCCCAACATCCGAAGTAATCCATAAACATCTATTACAAGGGGACTGACCATAGTTCTAGACAAGCATCTCCCATTTTTTATTGAGCAGAATGGCATTACCCCCTCTACCCCTATCATGTTTAAAAGTAAAAGCAATTGCTTCTTTCCATACAAATCTCAATGAGTTTCCATCATGAAACCAACTGGTTTAACTTCTTGGATAAACAAAACATCCATATCCTTGTTTTTATTGCAAAAATCCCTCACAACATACTTTCTATCAGGGGATTCGAGACCTCTGACATTCCAAGAGTAGCAATGGATGTTATTCATTACCAAGGATGTTTAGGGGGATGATGGGTCAATATTCTTACTGACACTATCAAAGTATTTAGGAATCAGGTCCTCTTTCCCTTTTTTCCCTGGCTTCACAGAGTTGTTAGTTCTGCTTATATTTTTCCTTTTTTTGCCCTCTTCTTCCAAATTATCAAGCTCTTGAAGTTTATTCCTCCCTCCCCCACTAGCAGGGCCAATATTACCTCTCATGAGGCTTTGCTTGAGGAGATCCAACTCTACTCCTTAGGGATCTATATCTTTCTTTTTAAGAATTCTTCCTTCAACTTGTCAAGTTTAATTCTCTGTTCAACATCTTTAATCTTGTCCAATGCCAACTGTTGTGCATTCTTTTTCTTTCGCATTGATATGAAACCATTATCAGAATTATATCCCTTTAGAGGGCCATCAAACTCTCTGACAGAATCACTGGAGGGGGGACATTCCTTGCCTATGTCTTTAATCTCTATGTTGTCTTGCAATTGGGTTTCTTCAATTTGAGACACAACAGCCAGGTCTTCTTCCATTTTATTACAATCCTCTTTTCCTTCTACAAATAATAAGCTCATTTTACCATTCTGAGTGTTGTTCTTGTCATCAAAGTCTTGGGGATCACTAAAGAGAGCCTCACAATCCAAACCTTCATCTGTGAAATTACCATACTCTTTTGCCAAGTTTGTTTTCTCTCCAGTGTTGGGATTGGGATCTATTTCAACTTAGATTCTAGCCCCTCTAAAGGGGCACCCATAGGGCCATCACCCGAGGGCATCTTTGACTTATCTAGGTTAGGGTTATTAACATTTTTACCTTTTTCTTTGGTTTCAAATCCCATGTTTCCTTTATTCACATTTTTGATAATAACTGGGCAGTTCCTCCTTTGATGGCCATCCCTCTTACATAGAAAGCAAGAGTTCAATCCTCCTATGCCTATTAATTCACACTGCACTATTTTTTTTCCCAATTAATTTCTAGTATTTTAGGAATTTGCACCCCCATGTTGAATGACACTAGGAATCTAGCATCCAGGTGGGGTAAGGAAGGCCTAGTTTCATCCACCTTTAAAATTTTCCCAAAGGGATTAATTATCTAAGGCAAAAAATTCCAAAATTAGATCGGGACATTTTTAAGAAGCACCCATCTTGGTACAAAGCAAAATTGAATTTCCTTATGGGATGTATCCGGAGACCATAGGAAGGCCTTGAATAGTGTAGGCCCAATATTCCATTAACTTTTGTCCACCACGCTTTTTTGCATACCATGGGCTTTTTTTTTAAATGACAAATATTCTAGGTTGAATCATCCTACAGAAAGAGAAATGTATCCCTAGCTTTTTACTCCAAACTGAGACCAACCAATTATCAAAGAATTTCCTCGATAGAAGCTTGTCAATGTTTATGCATGTAAAGAACACTACAACATTTTTTAATCTAGTTTCTTCATTTTTAACCACTTTAACCAATTCTTCATTAGGGCTTAAAGAAAATTTTCTTGGCAAGGCCAGGGACTCACCTTGTCCTTCTCCCACATCCTCATCTCCTGAATCTTTTTCCTTGGCAATTAAACCATTTCTCGGATAGTGACCTCGACTAAGAAACCTACATCTTGGGGTGTAGCTTCGGCATCCTCCGCTCTCAAAACTTCCCTATAAGATTTAACTTTCTCTTTGTCTGTGACTAACTCCCCTTCTGAATTACTTTCCATCATGCCTTAACTACTGCAATAAATTTGAACTAGCCTCGTACCTCCTCCACCGACACCCATCCACCAGCACACTTGGCTGACACCCGGGTGATGCAAGGGAATGGATGGGAAGAGCTAAAAAACACAAATTTGAATATTTAAAAAACAATCATTACATGTTACACCCCTAAGAAGGCAATGTAGTAAACAAATATTACAAAGACTAACAACAAGAACACAATCTAACAATACAAACAAGGAATTACATAAGGTTTTCAAGAAGGAAGAGGGTCCTAAATGGGAAGCACCAAGAGGATTATAGAAACCCTCATGCATCCCCTGGGACCTTCTTCGTCCATTTGTTTTTTAATTAAAATATTGTATTAGTTTAATATTAATTTTAATATTATCATTTTAACATACATAACTATTCTAATAACAACATGACCTATACTTTTTGAAATCTAACCTAAGACTTATACTATAGAAATATCTATTAACAAGTTCCACGTAGTGGCGAGTACCTGCCTTGCAGTGTTGTAATTATAGTATGTGTTTTAGTTGTAATTATAGTTGTGTTTTAGTTTTAATTTTTTTATTCATTAGGTAAACTTCAAATTTACTTCAATCAAGGGTTGTATAAACACTTATTAATTTAATTTAAAGCATTGCCTTTTAGAATATAGCTTTCAAATACAACTATGGACAAAGTAAAACCAAAAAGCAACTTGTATGAAAAAATTATTCAAGAATTCATGAGAATAATACAATAATAAGATATGACTAAATCATGCAAATGAGCCCTTTAAAGAGCAACATGTGGTTAACAAATTCTCACAATTTACTTTGTATTGCCAAGATCACAATGGTAAAGACAACTATTACACAAAATGTTAGAAAACACAACATGTGGTTAACAAATTCTCCCCAAGATCACAATGGTAAAGACAATTATTACACAAAATATTAGAAAACTGAAGATGAAGAGAGTACATGTGATAAATTTTCCAATAGCTAAACTAAGTTTCTCATATCTATAAGGAGATGCACTAATATTAAACTAGCAAATTAATAAAATAACTGATATAATATTACACCATATAATAATAATAATAATATTATTATTATTATTTTGATCCATAATCTAAGCATAAGGGAGCCGTACCCCATAAACATTAAGAACCTAAAAAAGTGAAGGAAGCAAGCCCTTGCCACAAGGGGTGCAAAACAAGAAACACCAGATCTTTCCTAACCTATTCTCACTATGAAGAACCAGAGCTAAATTCACCACTGAATCTTCTTACTGAACTCCAATTTTGGCCAGTAAATCACTGGCAGACAACCAAGGGTTCTTGCTATGACATCATAAGGCAGGGGAAAGCCAAAACATGTGATAAGATTCATGAATTGTAACTAAATTATTACATTGCTGGAATATGGCTAAAACTGGAAGAGCTATTCTCTGGCTGATCTTTGGTAGCAAAAAAATTTCTAGTAAGAAATTCTTTCAAGAGAAAAGTAGAAAGTTGGACTAGCCCATCAAAATGATTCCCAGGGTTTCCTTTGAAGAAGCCATTTTTATCGAATGGATGGGGCAAAAGACAATAGAGTAATCTTGGCCACATAATAGCTACATCCTTTTGTAGAGAAAGACCGATACTGCACTGAGAAAACTCAGCTCTGCAGTGCTCAAACTAACTATAGGAAACCGTCAAGATTCTTAATGAAAACATAGTGAGAATCAACAATACACCACTCCGTCAACAATGATTCTTGCAAGAACACTATGTCACTTGTTAATTTTCCAAGGATGTTTTATTGAGCGTCAATCTTCAGGGACCTTAAGACCCTAGAAGATCTAGATTAGGAGCCTCATTGACCTCCAAGGGGACCCTTGGCTCCCTTGGATTTATCAAAAAAATCCTTGATGTTCTTCAGCCCCAATTTTGAAGCATCTCTTTCTCTCCTTTCCTTGTTTGATTTCCTCCCCATCTCCTTATAGAGCTTTTTAATGGAAGTTAATGTTGTTTGACTAAATTGTCTGACCTCGATCTCCCTGAACTCGTCCTCAACTGAAAAATTCTCCTCTGTCACTAGATTCGCCGGGTAAAAATCTTGATCAAGGGCATTTTTAACAGTCTTCTCCTCAACAAAGTTCCACTCCTTTTGATTTTTCAGGGAGAACTTCTTTGAAATTGGGGCTTCCTCTACTCTGGTGTTGATTTCTACTGGGATCTCCAAAACTGCAAGAGCATTACCGCTTTTGACCTTGCAACCTTCCATTTGATCATCTAATCCTGTCCTAATTGCCATGTTACCAGAAAATGCCCTAGTCCCAGTCACTATGGGTTGGTTTCCAAGGATGTTCCCCTGCTCTAGAACCTCCTCCTGAATATTGTCCTTGGGGACTTGATCTTTCTTAACCCATATGTTGGTTAAACTACTTTTTTGTGGACAAGCCTCTTCCATATGATTTCTTCTTCCATACTTTAAACAAAATCTTTTAAATTCCTCTACTTCTAGGTTTTGGATCCAATTGTTGCAAGTATGGGCCTAACTGGTGTTGTCATTGATGTCAACATACTCCGGTTGCATTAATGATAAGGTTTGGATGAGCCGTGAGCTGAGGATATTAAGAAAATTAGTCTCAATCAGGAACAGTGAAGAACAGTGATGACAGTAAGGCAAAAGTCCAAGATAGGATGCGGATTAAAGGGTTTGTAGATATGTGTCTTTAGGTGATCTAGTAGAGATTTCAAAGGTCCACATGAAGATATGAAGAAGTTGTGGACGCTCAAGTAAAATCGGTTCTAGTAGGTGTTCAGAGGTGATAGAGTGTAACAAGAAAGGTCCGGTGAGATCCGGAAATGCATTTTCCTATTCTGCAGATTTGAGGGAGTGTTGAGGAAGTCTTTGTGGTGTATCAACTCAATTGATTCATGGTTTGAAGGTCTGCAAGCATCTATTCCTTTGTGACAGTAATGACAGACTGTGTTCTTGAGGTTCCAGATGAAGGAGAGAAGGATTTCAGTAAGCAGAAGAAGTGTGGATGTTCTTGGTGATTTAGGCAAGCTTGTGGAGGTCTTTGGATCATGCCCAGTTCATGTTGGTGGTCCGCATTGAATTTGGAGCTTGTAATTGAAGAGTAACTTCTGGATGATGGTGTTCTTCCTGAGACAGGCCGACCGGATGAGTTATGCATCTTGCGGATGATATTATGGATGTTTGCCAACTTAGATGATCACTCCTAAGTTGATACCTTGTATAAATAAGGGATTGCGAAGTCAGTTTAAAGTTGTCCTTGTGGTGATGAGAGTGTGGTAGCAAGGAGGAGAGAGAAAGGTAGAGCAGAAGTATTGGGCTTAAATGGAACTGATTCAAGCATGGTGAAGATGATATTCTCCAGTTCATGTATGTGGTATTTACTTCTTTGTAGACAGTGTGTCTCTTGTAGGTAGTGAGCCTCTTGTGAGTAGTGTGCTCAGGCCGTGAGCCCTAATTGGCATGTGTCATTTTGTTCTTTCTATTCTTCTAACAGAGAATACAATCTTGGGTTAATCACCCGTGGTTTTTCCCTTAACCAGGTTTTCCATGTCAAAATCTTGGTGTCTTATGTGTTGTTGTGTTTCTGCTTTTGATTTGAATGCATTATGGTTCATGATTAATATACTGCTAATCACTAAGAAGCTTTAAGTGTTTAAAAGGAGAAAGTTTTGCACAACTGATTCACCCCCCCTCTCAGTTGTGTGCCCTAAGTCTAACAATTGGTATCAGAGCCAAGTTCCTCTAAAAGCAGCTTAATTGCTTGAGGAGATCTAGGATGTCATCTTACAAGAAGGATAGCCCGAAGTTTGATGGAACAAAGTTTAATCTATGGAAAGGTTGCATGAAGTGTCATTTGCAATGCATGGGAATGGTGTACTGGTCTATGGTTACAAAATAGTATATACCTCCACAGGGTGGCTTGAAATCCACAAGTGAAATCACAGATGCTGAAAATAATCTGCAGACTATAGACGCTATTCTAAGTGCATTATTTGATTCAGAACTCTCAAATGTTATTGACCTACCAACTGCTTTTGACATCTGGCAAAAACTAGAAATTTTGCATGAAGGAGACCAATATGTTAAATGTGCAAGGTTACAGAGTCTGAAAGGGAAATTTGAAAATATGAAGATGAGAGATGATGAAAATATTACCATTTTTATGCCAAGAGTGAATGAGATGGTTTGTGGAATTAGAAATGCTGGTGGAGTCTTGGATGAAAATGAGATTGTTGGCAAAATTCTTAGATCCCTACCTACTTCTTACAAAATCAAGGCTGCTAGCATTGAAGAATTTAGAGACCATACAACTTTCACAAGAGATCAATTGGCTGGGAAATTAGCTGCATTTGAAATGACAAAGTTTGGAGATGACCCCCCCAAGACTGAATCTGCATTCAAAGCCAATGCCTTTGTAAAAGGTAAATAAAGGTTTGATCCAGGAGAGAACTCATCAAGGAAACTATCATGGTATGAAAAAGAAAGAAAAGACATGGAAGAAGAAGTAGAAACTACTCAACTTGAAGCCCTTATTGTAAAAAGGCTGCCAAGAGGATCCAGTAAGTATGAAGGAAAATTACCTTTTAAGTGTTTTAACTACAATAAGATTGGTCATTTTGCCTCAAGGTGTCCAGAAAGATTTTCAAGGCCAAATCTTAACAGATCAAGGTTTCAAAAGAATTGTTACTATGTTCATGAAAAAGATGATAATGAAGGAGTAACAGATGATGAATCAGAGACAGGAAACAAATCTGGAAGTGAATGGGTGTTTATTGCCATCAAGGAATAAGAACCAATATCCTCTGAATCTGTCAATCATAATGTTGTAGAAAAAGCTCTGGCTGCCCAAGTTGAAGAAAAGGATGATTGGGTCATTGACAGTGGATGCTCTCACCATATGACAGGTGACAAAAATAAGTTTGTAGATTTGGAAAGATATGAAGGAGGAGTGGTAAAATTTGGTGATAACTCTGCTAGTAGAATCAGAGGTAGAGGAACTATTTCTTTTGATGGAAGAAACAAAACCGGTAATGTACTATATGTTGAAGGATTGAAGCACAATCTTCTCAGTGTTGGACAGTTGGTGGACAAAGGCTATGATCTCCGGTTCAAGGATGGAAAATGCAAGATCCTTGAAAGCTTCGGAACAGAGATTGCATCCGGTACTCAAACTAAAGGTAATATCTTTAACTTGGTTGGTACTAGTAAAAGTTGCTTATTTGTTTAAATTGATCAAAGTTGGTTATGGCATAGGAGGATGTGTCATGTGAATTTTGATAATATCATTAAGATAAGCAATACTCAAGCTGTAAGAGATCTTCCAAAATTGGTAAAACCTACTAATAGCTTGTGCAAAGAATGTCAGTTGGGTAAGCTAAGGAGAGTCTCATTCAAAAGTAAGGAACTGTCTTCTACCGAATTATTGGTCTTAGTTCATGTCGATCTTTGTGGTCCGGCAAGAATCAGGAGTATTCAAGGTGATAGATACTTCATGCTGCTAACTGATGACTATTCCCAGATGATGTGGGTAACCTTTCTAAAAGAGAAATTAGAAGCTCTTGAGAAATTCAAAATATTCAAGGCTATGGTAGAGAATGAAACCGGATTAAAGTTGAAGTGTCTGAGGTCTAATAGAGGTGGAGAATTCACATCCGGTGAATTCATAGAGTTCTGTGAGAAACATGGAATAAAGAGATAGTTGTCTGCTCCTAGGACTCCATAGAAGAATGGAGTAGTGGAGAGAAAGAACCAGACCATCCAGCAAGCATCTAGGACCATGATGATGGAAGCAAATGTTCCTCAGATCTATTGGAGAGAAGCTATCAGCACTGCAGTCTATACTCCCAATCGAGTTTAAATCAGAAGCAATACTGGTAAGACTCCTTATGAACTTTGGTTTGGTATCACTCCTACTGTAAGGTATTTCAGAGTTTTTGGTAGCAAATGCTACATCAAAAGAGATGAAGACCTAGGAAAGTTTGATGCTAGAAGTGATGAAGGAATATTCTTGGGTTACTCTACTCAAAGTAAAGCATACTGGTGTTATAACAAAAGACTGAGAAAGATGATAGAAAGTACAAATGTAAATGTTGATGAAGGAATTAAGAAACCCTCAAGGTTTTATGAATATGATGAAGATGATCAGAATGGTGTTCTGACTCAAGGAGCCCAAGCCTCCTTTGTTAGTTAGATTCAAATTACTCCAATAAATTAGGAAGAAGAGATGAGTGTCAATGAGCCTGATCAAGAATCAGAAGTGCAAGAAATTCCTAAAGTTTCCAGGTATGTAAGACTAAACCACTCTGAAGATCAGATCATAGGTGATAAAAGCAAAGGAGTACTAACAAGAAGGAGAATTGCTCAAGACTTAGAAGAGTATTGTTTGATTTCAAATATTGAACCTAAGATAGTGAATGAAGCATGCAATGATGAAAACTGGACTAAAGCAATGGAGGAAAAGTTGGTGCAAATAGAGAAAAATCACACTTGGGATCTTGTTCCCAGACCTAGAAACAAGAATGTGATTGGAACCAAATGGGTCTTCTGGAACAAACTAAATGAAGTTGGTGAAGTAATCAGAAATAAAGCTAGATTGGTCTACAAGGGCTACTCTCAAATAGAAGGAATTGATTTTGAAGAAACTTTTGCTTCGCTGGCAAGAATTGAAGCAGTCAGATTATTTCTTGCCTTTACTATCTTCAAGGATTTCAAGGTATATCAGATGGATGTCAAGTCTGCCTTCCTAAATGGTGACTTGGAAGAAGAAGTGTATATAGAGCAATCGGATGGATTTCAATTCTCTGATCATGGTGATATGGTCTGCAAGTTGAAGAAGGCACTATATGGATTGAAGCAAGCCCCAAGAACCTGGTATGAAAGATTGGACAAGCATCTTTTGAAGATTGGTTTCAACAAAGGTACTACTGACAGTAACTTATATTTCAAAATTGATCATGAAAACATCTTGATTGTTGAAGTGTTTGTTGATGATATCATTTTTGGAGGAAGAGATAGTATGTGTAAAACTTTTGCTAATCAAATGAAAAGTGAGTTTGAGATGTCTATGCTTGGTGAAATGAATTTCTTCTTGGGTCTGCAAATCACTCAAACAAAGAAAGGAATCTTCATTTCTCAGACCAAAAATGTGAAAGAATTGTTGAAGAAATTTGGGATGGAAGATTCAAAGCCAATGAATACTCCCATGGCAAACGGATGTAAGTTGAGCAAAGATGATGACTCTCCTAAGGCAGACCAGACAAAGTACAGATCAATGATTGGAGGATTGTTGTATCTCACTCAAACTAGACCAGACATTATGCAAGTTGTTGGTCTTGTTGCTAGATTCCAAGCTAATCCTAGAGAATCCCATGTCATGGCATTCAAGAGGATTTTTATATATCTAAAAGGGACAGTTGAGTATGGTCTATGGTATCCTAGAGATCATGATTTCTCTCTTCATGCATATACAGATGCTGATTGGGCAGGAGATGTGGATGACTGGAAGAGTACCAGTGGTAGAGCATTCTTTTTGGGGAAGAGATTGGTTTCTTGGCTAAGCAAGAAACAAGAGGCAATATCTCTGTCTACAATTGAAGCAAAATATATTGCAGCAGCAAGCAGTTGCACTCAAGTTTTGTGGATGAAGCAGATGCTAAGAGATATCAAAGTGGAATATGAGGAGCCTATCACAATTTTCTGTGATAATTCAAGTGCAATTAACATATCCAAGAATCCAGTGTTGCATTCAAAGACTAAACATATATCCATTAAGTTTCACTTTTTGAGAGAGCAAGTGAACAAGAATGAAGTCAGATTGGAGTTTGTGCCCTCCAAGAATCAGATTGCAGACATCTTTACTAAACCTCTTCCTAAGGACTCTTTTGAGTATCTCAGGGAGAAGTTAGGGGTTATTACGCCTCCGATGATGAACTAAGGTGCACTGAGGTGCATCAGTCCAGTGGATATCACAGTCATAACTTGAGATCTGGATTGATGATGGGGAGTTGCTACTCAGGGGGAGCAGCAGTGATGATTCTAAAGTGTCAAAATTGCAAGTATGTGCCCTTTGCCATTGATGTCAAAGGGGGCGAGAAGACATGTGAAAAACAAGTGGTTGCTGATCAAAGGGGGAGCAATAAAGGGAGAGAAGACATGTGAATGGTTATTGCTGATAGGGGGAGTTGTGACAATAAGCAGAAGTTCTTGTCTTAATGGTTAAAATAGTTTTTCACATGTTATGTTGCCATCAATGACAAAGGGGGAGATTGTTGCAAGTATGGGCCTAACTGGTGTTGTCATTGATATCAACATACTCCGATTGCATTAATGATAAGGTTTGGAAGAGCCGTGAGCTGAGGATATTGAGAAAATTAGTCTCAATCAGGAACAGTGATGATAGTAAGGCAAAAGTCCAAGATAGGATGAGGATCAGAGGATGTAGATTAAAGGGTTTGTAGATATGTGTCTTTAGGTGATCCAATAGAGATTTCAGAGGTCTGCATGAAGATATGAAGAAGTTGTGGCCGCTCAAGTAAAACCAATTCCGGTAGGTGTTCAGAGGTGACAAAGTGTAACAAGAAAGGTCTGGTGAGATCCAGAAATTCATTTTCCTATTCTACGGATTTGAGGGAGTGCTAAGGAAGTCTTTGTGGTGTATCAACTCAATTGGTTCATGGTTTGAAGGTTCACAAGCATCTATTCCTTTGTGACAGTAATGACAGACTGTGTTCTTGAGGTTTCAGATGAAGGAGAGAAGGATTTCAGTAAGCAGAAGAAGTGTGGATGTTCTTGGTGATTTAGGCAAGCTTGTGGAGGTCTTTGGATCGTGCCCAATTCGTGTTGGTGGTCTGCATTGAAGTTAGAGCTTGCAATTGAAGAGTAACTTCTAGATGATGGTGTTCTTCTTGAGACAGGCCGACTAGATGAGTTATGCATCTTGCGGATGATATTATGGATGTTTTTTGACTTAGATGATCACTCCTAAGTTGATACCTTGTATAAATAAGGGATTGTGAAGTCAATTTGAAGTTGTCCTTGTGGTGATGAGAGTGTGGTAGCAAGGAGGAGAGTGAAAGGCAGAGCAGAAGTATTGGGCTTAAATAGAACCGATTCAAGCATGGTGAAGATGCTATTCTCTAGTTCATGTATGTGATATTTACTTCTTTGTAGACAGTGTGTCTCTTGTAGGCAGTGAGCCTCTTGTGAGTAGTGTGCTTAGGCAGTGAGCTCTAATTGGCATGTGCCATTTTGTTCTTTCTATTCTTCTAATAGAGAATGCAATCTTGGGTTAATCACCCCATGGTTTTTCCCTTAACCAGGTTTTCCACGTCAAAATCTTGGTGTCTTATGTGTTGTTGTGTTTTTGCTTTTGATTTGAATGCATTATGGTTCATGATTAATATACTGCTAATCACTAAGAAGATTTAAGTGTTTAAAAGGAGAAAGTTTTGCACAACTAATTCACCCCCCCTCTCAGTTGTGTGCCCTAAGTCTAACAATGGCGTCTGTTTACACAAAGTAGAGCTTGTTTCGGGATCTTCCTTATCACTACAATCTTTAAATGGGCATAGAGATAGGAATTGCCATCAATAATGTCACCGTCCAAGTCCATCAAAATTCCTAGGGATCTTCCTATTTTTTCCAAACACTCATCAGACCAATAGCCGATAGGAAAATTATACAATCTAACCCAGATTAGGCGATTATATGGCTCCATGCATAGAGGATCAAAATTTGGTTGCCACTTCTGAAGATACAGGGGTTTTTTTTTCCATCATCCATAAGCCTCCCTACAAGATCTTTTCTCTTTCCTCTGCTGAAGAGAAGAGCACAATGAAGAAACCCCTCGAGAGAAATTTTATCACACTATGCATCTTCCAATTCTCTGATACCCAAACCCTAATTTTCTCCCTAGGGTTTTTTGCTCTGATGAACCTGTAAATTATCACCAAGTCCTTTAGCATTTCCTGGTCATTGTTGCTTTCTTTTGTAAGATCAATCCCCATTATTTCATGGTGATCTCTTCCTGCACATAGAGCTGCTCTAATCTCCTGGTCTTCTTTCCTTTCTTTGACCTTATTTGCCTAAGGTTTTTTATTTTCGTTGTTCTACACTTCGTCACTGCTCTTCATTTTTTTAGCCAAAAGGGCACCTTCAACAATTTTTACCAATAATAATAATAATAATATTATTATTATTATTATTAATTAAAAAATTGTCAGTAATTTTTATATTTTTATACATAAAAGAATAAAATAACTATAGAATGGTGATAAATAAATTATATCATTATAAATTATAATATAAATATTACAATAATATTATAATAAAATTTAATTGTTCAATTATTACTTCCACAACTATTTTTTATTAGCACACACATTTCAGAGCAACATTGAAGGAATAATCTAGCTAAGAACCATAGACAAGAGAAACAACATACTACAACAAAGCTATAAGAAAATAGGAACTCAACAACTACACAAGCCAAAGCCAACAACTTAAAGAGAAGAAGATAGAAAATTAAATTAAATTATATATGCTTTTACTTTTAGATAATTATTATTTTAATTAGGCTAAGATATGTTCTACAAGTTATTTTCTTTTGTCACCGAATAAACAAATTAAATAGTGTTGAATTTAGCAAAACATATTAAGCAAATAGTTTATTAGAACCACTAAACAGAGAAGTAGAGAACTACCAGTAAACAACCATAAATAAAGCTCACAATAGCTTAGCTTTCTTTTAATAACCATTTGTTTTAAATAATCCCCTTATTCCACAAAGATCACTAACTTTTAACGAACAACTTCAAAGGCTTTACTAAATATAGATTAAAAACAAATTATTCATATAAAACTATAGAAAACTGACAAATGGCGGATGGAGTGTCTTGCCAGACAACAAGCACCATATTATTTATTGATTTGGGAACTACCCCAAAATGGTAGCACTTACTATAACCAAATATATATATATACCAAATATAAATTGAACATAGCCAAGTTTTCTACCACTGGAGTGCATGCATGCTTATTATGACAGTAAAATTACTTTTTTTAATGAAAAACTTAAAATCTTGAACAATATTTAAAATCTATGCCATCAATCTTTACATCTTCAAAAGAAAATTCTATCCTCCTATAAAACACTATTCACCTCAAAATAGTACTGTTTGTTTAATTTTGAAAGAGAGGTTTTCGCTATAAACAAATTAAACAGTGCTGAATTTAGTAAAACATATTAAACAAATAGTTTATTAGAACCACTAACAACCATAAATAGAGCTCACAATAGCTTAGCTCTTGTTAATAACCATTTGTTTTAAATAATCCCCTTATTCCACAAAGATAACTAACTTTTAATGAATAGCTTCAAAGGCTTTACTAAATATAGATTAAAAATAAATTATTCATATAAAACTGTTTGTTTGATTTTGAAAGAGATGTCTTCGCTGTCAAAATTGTTCTCTGCTAAAAGAAAGCCACAAAACAAATTTATTTTCTTTTGTCACCAAATAAACAAATTAAACAATGTTGAATTTAGTAAAACATATTAAACAAATAGTTTATTAGAACCACTAACAACCATAAATAGAGCTCACAACAGCTTAGCTCTTGTTAATAACCATTTGTTTTAAATAATCCCCTTATTCCACAAAGATAACTAACTTTTAATGAACAGCTTCAAAGGCTTTACTAAATATAGATTAAAAATAAATTATTCATATAAAATTGTTTGTTTACTTTTGAAAGAGATGTCTTCACTATCAAAATTGTTCTCTGCTAAAAGAAAGCCACAAAACAAATTTATTTTCTTTTGTCACCGAATAAACAAATTAAACAGTGCTGAATTTAGTAAAACATATTAAACAAATTAAACAGTGCTGAATTTAGTAAAACATATGGGTAAGTGCAAGAAGATGGGGGGCCAAAAAGGGGTCTTAAGTGGCCACTTTTTTTCTGAAATCAGGAAATACTAGCCTTGGATGAGAAATTGAGCATAGTTACACTCAAAATTTGGAGATGCAAGCAAAACAATGTTCGTAGTGCTTCGAGCCTACTTTCTAAACTACTATTTTTTTTTGAAAATGGCATAGATTAAGGGGTTCAAAAGAGGGAGCCACAGAAATTGGTGTTGTTTCTGTCAAAAAAACATAACATAGCATGTTTTGTGGCTCCCTCAAAAGGTCAATTTTTTTTGGTATTTTTAAAATCACTTTGGTGAGAAATTAGCTAATAGCATGTAGTTTATGCCCAATTTTTCTGATAATTTTTTGAAGAATATTTGATTTTTTACTAATTTTCAAAGTGGACACATCCTAAAAAATAGAATTTTGGCCGTGCTACCCCTATAAATTTTGAAAATTAATTGAAAATCATTTTTTTATTTTTTTAATATTTGTAGAATGGAGTCTAGTTTCTAAATATGTATTTTTTTTGAAATTTCAATAAATAGTTAATTTACAATGAAAAAAAGACCAAACAGTGGTTTTTACCCAAAAACGGACACACAAACAAAAGAAATTAAAGATGAAAGGCTTAACATTGTTAAAATGTGAAAAAAATTACATCGTCAAATAGCTAAGAGAAAGCCTAACATTACCCAGGTGTTTGATTTGTTGACCTTGAAACACGTGCAAATCTGAGGGTTAGCACGAATGAAATTATGTGAAATCTTGAAGAATATGGAAAACACATCTGTGACTGTTCAAAAGGTACTCCAAGCCTTTGGGTTGGAAATCCAAAGCAAATCCCAAGCCCAAGGCTTGGGATTCCCAAAGCAAGACATAACGCGAGTGCGTTATAACGCGCTCGTGTTATGTTTTGCTTTGTATTTTTCCTTTTCCACAAAAGTTTGTGTTGTTTGTCATGTTTAACATAACGCGAGCGTGTTATAACGCGCTCATGTTATGTTCCCCTTAAATTTTTTTATGTTCAAGGCTATTAATCATGTATGTATGTATGTATGCCTATATGTATCTATGTATCTATGTATCTATGTATGCCTATATGTACGTATGTATGTATGTATGTATGTATCTATGTATGCCTATATATATGTATGTATCTATGTATGCCTATATGTATGTATGTATAGTGTCGAAGGCAGAGGAGGGTAGAGATGGGAGTGAGCCAGATAGGGGAGGAGAGGGGTGGATAAGGATTGAGTGATTAAGGTTTAAGGTTGAGGGTTGAGCATTTAGGGATAGGATTTAGAGTTTAGGGATAAGGGATTAGAGTTTAGGACCTTGAGGGATTAGGGTTTAGGGTTGAGGCTTTAGGGATAGCGTTTAGGGTTAAGGGTCGAGGGATTAGATTTAAGGTAGAGTATTGAGGGAAGAGGGATTAGGGATAGGGTTTAGGGTTGAAAGTTTAGGGTTGAGGGATTAGGGTTTAAGGTATATTTTAGTAGTTCTTATGGATAGAACCAGTAAACAATGGGAGATTATTTGCCTTTTTCATAACAATATACCTTCCCTAAGTGCGGGGTGGACAACAAGAAACATAGATGTACCCCAATGCAAATCTTTTCTCATAATGATCATCCTTCTGATTTCAACTGTTAGTTACTCACTGTGGATGTCCCATACGCAAATCTTTTCTCATAGGGTTTAAGGTATAGTGTCGAGGGTTGAGGGTTTATTAATAGTGTTTAGGGTTGAGGGTTGAGGGATTAGGTTTTAGGGTTGATGGATTAGGGTTTAAGGTATAGTGTTGAGGGTTGAGGGTTTAGGGTTGATGGATTAGGGTTTAGGGTTGACAGATTAGCATTTAATGTCGAGGTTAGGGTTAGAGTGTCGAGGGTAGAGGGATTAGGGATAGGGTTTAGGGTTGAAGGTTTAAGGATTGAGGGTTGAGGCTTTAGGGATGAGGGTTTAAGGCTTAAGATATAGTGTCAAGTGTTGAGGGTGTAGGGATAGGGTTTAAGTTTTAAGGGTTAAGGGTTGAGGGATAAGGCTTAGGGTTTAAGGTATAGTGTTGAGGGTTGATGGTTTAGGGATAGGGTTTAGGTTTGAGGGATTAGGGTTTAGGGTTGATGAATTAGGGTTTAATGTTGAGAGTTGAGGGTTGAGTGTTGAGGGTTGAGGGTTGGGGGTTGAGGGTTGAGGGTTGAGGGTTGAGGTTGAGGGATAGGGTTAATGGTCAAGGGATTAGGGTTAAATAAGAGTGTCGAGGGTAGAGGGATTAGGGATAGGATTTAGGGTTGAAGGTTTAATGATTTAGGGTTGAGGGTTAAGGGATTAGGGTTTAAGATATAGTGTCGAGTGTCGAGCATGTAGGGATAGGTTTTAGGGTTCAAGTTTTAAGGGTTAAGGGTCGAGGGATCAAAGTTAAGGGTTGAGGGATTAGGGTTTGACGTTGAGGGTTGAGTACATTAAGGTTTGAGAGTTAAGGGTTTCGGGATAGGGTTGAGGGTCGAGGGATTAGGGTTAAGGGATAGAGTTGGAGGGTTTAGGGATAAGGGATTAAGGTTTAAGGTATAGTATGAAACCCGTTGAGGGTCTAGGAATAGGGATAGCATTTAGGGTTTAGGGATGACGGATTAGAGTTGAGGGATGACGGATTAGGGTTGAGGGTTGCGGGATTAGGTTTTAGGGATAAGGTTTAGGGTTGAGGGTTGAGGGATTAGGGTTTAAGGTATAGTGTTGAGGGTTTAGGGATAGGGTTTAGGGTTGAGGGATTAGAGTGAAGGGTTGAGGGATTAGGATTTGATGTTGAGGGTTGAGGCTTTAGGGTTTATGGTTTAGGGATAGGGTTGAGGGTTGAGGGATCAGAGTTAAGGGTTGAGGAATTAGGGTTTGACGTTGAGGGTTGAGGTTCGTGGGTCAAGGGTTTAGGGATAGGGTTGAGGGTCGAGGGATTAGGGTTAAAGTAGAGTGTGGAGGGTATAAGGATTAGGGATAGGGTTGGAGGGTTTAGGGATAAGGGATTAGGGTTTAAGGTATAGTATCGAGTCTGTTGAGGGTTTAGGAATAGGGATAGCATTTAGGGTTTAGGGATGAGGGATTAGAGTTGAGGGATGACAGATTAGGGTTGAGGGTTGAGGGATGAGGGTTTAGGGATAAGGTTTAGGGTTAAGGGTTGAGGGATTAGGGTTTAAGGTATATTGTTGAGGGTTTAGGGATAGGGTTTAGGGTTGAGGGATTAGAGTGAAGGGTTGAGGGATTAGGATTTGACGTTGAGTGTTGAGGGTTTAGGGATAGGGTTGAGGGTCGAGGGATTAGAGTTAAGGGTTGAGGGATTAGGGTTTGATATTGAGGGTTGAGGGTTGAGGTTCGAGGGTCAAGGGTTTAGGGATAGGTTTGAGGGTCAAGGGATTAGGGTTAAATTAGAGTGTGGAGGGTATAAGGATTAGGGATAGGGTTGAAGGGTTTAGGGATAAGGGATTAGGGTTTAAGGTATAGTATCGAGTTTGTTGAGGGTTTAGGAATAGGGATAACATTTAGGGTTTAGGGATGAGGGATTAGAGTTGAGGGATGATGGATTAGGGTTGAGGGTTGAGGGATTAGGGTTTAGGGATAAGGTTTAGGGTTGAGGGTTGAGGGATTAGCATTTAAGGTATAGTGTTGAGGGTTTAGGGATAGGGTTTAGGGTTGAACGATTAGAGTGCAGGGTTGAGGGATTAGGATTTGATGTTGAGGGTTGAGGGTTTAGGGTTTAGGGTTTAGGGATAGGGTTGAGGGTCGAGGGATTAGAGTTAAGGGTTGAGGGATTAGGGTTTGACGTTGAGGGTTAAGGGTTGAGGTTCAAGGGTCAAGGGTTTAGGGATAGGGTTGAGGGTCAAGGGATTAGGGTTAAAGTAAAGTGTGGAGGGTATAAGGATTAGGGATAGGGTTGGAGGGTTTAGGGATAAGGGATTAGGGTTTAAGGTATAGTATTGAGTCTATTGAGGGTTTAGGAATAGGGATAGCATTTAGGTTTAGGGATGAGCGATTAGAGTTGAGGGATGAAGGATTAGGGTTGAGGGTTGAGGGATGATGGATTAGGGTTGAGGGTTAAGGGATTAGGGTTTAGGGATAAGGTTTAGGGTTGAGGGTTGAGGGATTAGGGTTTAAGGTATAGTGTTGAGGGTTTAGGGATAGGGTTTAGGGTTGAGGGATTAGAGTGAAGGGTTGCGGGATTAGGATTTGACATTGAGGGTTGAGGGTTTAGGGATAGGGTTGAGGGTCGAGGGATTACAGTTAAGGGTTGAGAGATTAGGGTTTGACATTGAGGGTTGAGGGTTGAGGTTCGAGGATCAAGGGTTTAGGGATAGGGTTGAGGGTCGAGAGACTAGGGTTAAAGTAGAGTGTGGAGGGTATAAGGATTAGGAATAGGGTTGGAGGGTTTAGGGATAAGGGATTAGGGTTTAAGGTATAGTATCAAGTTTGTTGAGGGTTTAGGAATAGGGATAGCATTTAGGGTTTAGGGATGAGGGATTAGAGTTGAGGGATGATAGATTAGGGTTGAGGGTTGAGGGATTAGGGTTTAGGGATAAGGTTTAGGGTTGAGGGTTAAGGGATTAGGGTTTAAGGTATAGTGTTGAGGGTTTAGGGATAGGGTTTAGGGTTGAGAGATTAGAGTGAAGGGTTGAGGGATTAGGATTTGACATTGAGGGTTAAGGGTTGAGGGTTTAGTGCTTAGGGTTGAGGGATAGGGTTGAGGGTCAAGAGATTAGAGTTAAGGGTTGAGGGATTAGGGTTTGACATTAAGGGTTGAGGGTTGAGGTTCGAGGGTCAAGGGTTTAGGGATAGGGTTGAGGGTTGAGGGATTAGGGTTAAAGTAGAGTGTGGAGGGTATAAGGATTAGGGATAGGGTTGGAGGGTTTAGGGATAAGGGATTGGGGTTTAAGGTATAGTATCGAGTCTATTGAGGGTTTAGGAATAGGGATAGAATTTAGGGTTTAGGGATGAGGGATTAGAGTTGAGGGATGATGGATTAGGGTTGAGGGATTAGGGTTTAGGGATAAGGTTTAGGGTTGAGGGTTGAGGGATTAGGGTTTAAGGTATAGTGTTGAGGGTTTAGGGATAGGGTTTAGGGTTGAGGGATTAGAGTGAAGGGGTGAGGGATTAGGATTTGACGTTGAGGGTTGAGGGTTGAGGCTTTAAGTTTTAGGGTTTAGGGATAGGGTTGAGGGTCGAGGGATCATAGTTAATGAAGGTAAATCTTCAGTTCATAGATTTTTTTGGTTGATAGATGATACTAACATTGCACCATATGAGGATTGTTGTACACTAACAGGATCAAATGAGATGCACTCTTTTAGAAGCTTAATTGCAGGTTCATGGAGTATCCATATGTGAAATATGTCATGCTTTTGTTCTTCCTATACAATTCAAGTTTGGGATGAGTGCGAGTCAAAGGAGTGAGTTGACGAATGGCAGTTAAGTTATCTTAGCCCACTTGACACGTATCGACCCCCGACGGCACTAGAACTAACACAGATGGAATCATCAGTTGACTTTGACCACATATCAGATTTAGTTCAACTAGGTAATATAGGGCATGTATATGTATCTAATTTCATCTAATTCAACCAAGTAATGTCATCTTACTTTGTAGTGTTTTTGTAATGTTGACTAATTTCATCTAATTTGCTACACATATCAATGTAGGGCACGTATATGCAGTTATTGTAGATGAAGATAATGAAGAGGGAACATATTATTACTTATGTTGTTGTGTTGAGGCCAAAAAGAAATTGGAGGCCCCTGTTACAGATGGAGAAAACATCAAATACCCTACAGGCTCAGTGGTTATTACTGGAACATGGCTTAGAAGGTACCCACATAAGAGTGTTAATATTTGGTTGTTTTAGGACTTTGACACACATCAAAAGATTCTTCATTACTCGAACCTTGTCGTGGCATCCAATGTTCATTTGATAAAGTATCAGGGTAGACCTTTGAACAAAATATTATGGAAGGTGCATGAGTCTGACCATGAAGCAATACTTGACACAATAAAGAGTAGAGCAGACCCAGATGGTTCATTGGATTAATTTGTAAGTATTCACATTGATTTTGTAAAGTCATGTTACATTGAGTTGTAAGTATGCACATTAATTTGTAAGGTTTGTCTTTTTTTTATTTCCTCCTGCATTTTTACACATATACACATTTTTACATTATCATGTTATACATTTTTTGTCTCCTGCTCCTAATGCTACCAAACTCATAACTCACCCTACTTCCTCTAGACACCATTTGATGATCTCTCCAACACTCTGGATCCAGGGTGCCCAATCATGATGATGACCTATATACCATTCTCCCAAGGTGCTCATAATGAATGAAAAGAAGACCAAGGGCGCCCAAGCTTAATAGACTTATTTCTTTCAATTTTGATGATCCAAACTCTTGCAAAATGACATCCACTTTCATGCCTTTAGATCTTCCTTCACATACAAGGCACCAAATCAAGTTAAAAAATCTACATAAGGGCACCAAAATGGATGAAAGGAGACATGAAATGCACCTTAGGACTCCATGCTAAGGTTTGAGCCATTAAAGTCTCTTGATATTAGGCGCTCATGATGATGAAACTTAGAGTTTTTTCCTTTCCTAGGCACTCATCTAAGATGTTTTAATGATAAGGATCACCTAGACCTCTATAATGTACATTGCGCACCAAAATCAAGGTGATTTTAAGTCACTTTGAGTCATTTGGGGTCAGTTTGAGCCTTTGAGTCATGTTGCAAAAAAGTGTCAATGTTGTCAAGTTACACAAAGCAACTTTTGCATTTTTAGTGTCCTACTCCTGATGCGACCAAACTGACAGTTCCACCACATCCAGATGGGTACGTTTAGGCTAGGCATGCTTCTATTTTTCACCCAAACATGTCGAAACAATCCGAGCTACATTGTGCCGATGATATCCCTAAAGAGTCCAAAGTGCAAAAAGGCAGCAATCTTTGATAAGATGTTACTCAAAAACTGTGTCACTTAGAAACATTCTGTCTAAGGCAACGCGATCATGTAGAGTGCCTCTACAATAACCTCTCTTAATTTTTTATATCTCTAAGGCATTCGCCCATGGTGAAAGGTTTTCTGCTACCCCAAACATCGTTAGAAGGAGGCAGTGTAAAGTAGCAAAGGGGTGTAACTTTCATCCTACTCCTGATGCGACCAAACTGACTATTCCAACACATCTGGATGGGTACATTTATGCTAGGCATGGTCCTTTTTTTCACCCAAACATGTTGAAATAGTCCGAGCTACATTGTACTGACGATATCCCTGAAGAGTCCAAAGTGCAAAAAGGTAGCAATCTTTGACGAGATGTTACTCAAAAATCATGTCACTTAGAAACATTCTGTCTAAGGAAACACGATCATGTAGAGTGCCTCTACAATAACCTCTCTCAGTTTTTTATATCTCTAAGGCATTTGCCCGTGGTTAAAGGTTTTCTTCTACCCCAAAAATTGTAAGAAGGAGGCAGTGTAAAGTTGCAAAGGGGTGTACTTTCATCCTGCTCCTGATGTGACCAAAATGACTATTCCAACACATCTAGATGGGTACATTTACGCTAGGCATGGTCCTATTTTTTACCCAAACATGTCGAAACAGTCCGAGCTACATTGTATCGATGATATCCCTGAAGAGTCCAAAGTGCAAAAAGGTAGCAATCTTTGACGAGATGTTACTCAAAAATCATGTCACTTAGAAACATTCTGTCTAAGGAAACGTGATCATGTAGAGTGCCTCTACAATAACTTCTCTCAATTTTTTATATCTCTAAGGCATTTGCCCGTGGTCAAAGGTTTTCTGCTACCCCAAAAATCATCAAAAGGAGGCAGTGTAAAGTTGCAAAGGGGTGTAACTTTCATCCTACTCCTGATGTGACCAAATGACTATTCCAACATGTTCGGATGGGTACATTTACACTAGGCATGGTCCTATTTTTGACCCAAACATGTCAAAACAGTCTGAGCTATATTGTACCGACGATATCCCTAAAGAGTCCAAAGTGCAAAAAGGCAGCAATCTTTGATGAGATGTTACTCGAAAACCATGTTACTTAGAAACATTCTGTCTAAAGCAACATGATCATGTAGAGTGCCTCTACAATAACCTCTCTTAATTTTTATATCTCTGAGGTATTTGCTCGTGGTCAAAGGTTTTCTGCTGCCTCAAAAATTGTTAGAAGGAGGCAGTGTAAAGTTGCAAAGGGGTGTAACTTTCGTCCTGCTCCTGATGTGAACAAAATGACTATTCCAACACATCTGGATGGGTACATTTATGCTAGGCATGGTCCTATTTTTCACCCAATCATGTCAAAATAGTCCAAGCTACATTGTACTGACAATATCCCTGAAGAGTCCAAAGTGCAAAAAGACAGCAATCTTTGACGAGATGTTACTCAAAAACTATGTCACTTAGAAACATTCCATTTGAGGCAACGTGATCATGTAGAGTACCTCTACAATAACCTCTCTCAGTTTTTTATATCTCTGAGGCATTTACCCGTGGTCAAAGGTTTTCTACTGCCCCAAAAATCATCAGAAGGAGGCAGTGTAAAGTTGCAAAGGGGTGTAACTTTCGTCCTACTCTTGATGCGACCAAAATGACTGTTCCAACATGTCTAGATGGGTACATTTACGCTAGGCATGGTCCTATTTTTCACACAAACATGTCGAAACAGTCCGAGCTACATTGTACCGACTGTATCCCTGAAGAGTCCAAAGTGTAAAAAGGCAGCAATATTTGACGAGATGTTACTCAAAAACTGTGTCACTTAGAAACATTTCATCTAGAGCAACACAATCATGTAGAGTGCCTCTACAATAACCTCTCTCAGTTTTTTATATCTCTGAGGTGTTTGCCTGTGGTGAAATGTTTTCTGCTGCCCCAAAAATCATCAGAAGGAGGCAGTGTAAAGTTGCAAAGGGGTGTAACTTTTGTCCTACTCCTGATGTGACCAAAATGACTATTCCAACGCATCCGGATGGGTACATTTACACTAGGTATGGTCCTATTTTTCACCCAAACATGTCGAAACAGTCCGAGCTACATTGTACTGACAATATCCCTAAAGAGTCCAAAGTGCAAAAAGGTAGAATCTTTGACGAGATGTTACTCAAAAACTGTGTCACTTAGAAACATTTTGTCTGAGGTAACGCGATCATGTAGAGTGCCTGTACAATAACCTCTCTTAGTTTTTTATATCTCTGAGGTGTTTGCCCGTGGTGAAAGGTTTTCTACTGCCTGAAAATTGTTAGAAGGAGGCAATGTAAAGTTGCAAAGCGTTGCTAAGAAATCCTCAATACTCAAACACTCGAATGAACTGAAGCAACTTCTTCTTAGGTGCAAATGTAAGGGTACACAAGGGGAAAATGGTGCCTAGATGACTTAGTGCATTTCTATGACTTCATTCACATGTTTAAATGTTTGAGAAACTCTCCTTTACTAAGTGCTTGTCCTCATGTCAATGTTAAGCTTTATACCTCCTAGGCACTCAATTAGGTGATGTCATTAGATACAACTTACCCTTAGGCACCAATGTAGCTTCTTCAATCCATCACACTTCTAGGCTCTCAAATTTGAGGTCTTGGACTTGTATCTTATTCCTAGACACAATTGGATGATCTTCCTAGATCTAGGTGCTCATGATGGTGGGAAATTACATGAAGGGGCGCCTAAGTCCAATTTGACTTTGTATTTGATATTTTATGACTCCAATTGACTAGGAATGGCTCAATTTCTAAAGTGATGACTCAATAATGTAAGTTTAAGGTCTTTTCCTCCTAGGCGCTAATTAATGAGTTCACTAGATGCAATTTCTCCTGGACTTGAAGATTGTGAAAGAACTTGAAGCTTGGATGGATGTCTTCGAATGTTCGATGAAGAAGTGTTCCAACTTGAAAGGTCCTTTGAAGTGTAGATATTGATGATAGCACTTTCCCTTATATGTGAAGTAGATGACTTCTCAAGGAGGCTTGAATGTATCAGAGGGACTTGAAATTGAATGGATGTCTTTGGAATGTTTGATGATGATGAGAAGTTCCTTTGGAGCGGCTACATACTGATCTTGAAGCGATGATTGATGAAGAATCTAGTTGATACTTGAAGATGAATGGAACTTGAAGTGATAGATGGAAGTCTTCGAACATGATGCAACTGGTGATGTCGTTAATGAAGAAGACTTGAAATATATCTTGTTGTGACCTCTTGGAGTAGCTACCTCTTGAAGTGGTGTTTTCTTGGCAGGGATTACTTCCATCTTAACTCTCTAGCATGAATGAATGTGAAAAGCTCCTTTGGAGCAGCTACATGATGACCTAGGCGACTCCAGGCTCTTGTTCCTACCTTTTCCTTCAATCTTCCTACAATACAAACCAAGAAACACATCAATCCTCATGATAAACATTTTATAACACAAAGGAATCCTCTTTAAACATGGAATAATCTTACTACAAATCTAGGCGCATATATAGGTAAAAAGAAGAGCAAAGGGCACCTAACACAAGTTGGTCCATATTTATCACTTTAAATGATTTCAAACAATTGTAATGGCTTAAAGAGGTCAATCTCCCTTAAGAGATTCATTCAAAAGGTGTCTTTCAATGCAATTTCTCCCTTAGGCGCCAGAATGGGTTTGTACTGATGGAGAGTGCGCCTAGATTTAAATGTCTTTATACTTACAATTTTGCAATTCTAAATGATGAGACATGTCTTAGAATGAATTATATCTTTCAAGCGCTCACTCCAAAAGGTCATCTCATGTAATTTCACCCAAGGTGCTCAATGAGGTGTCCTCAGAGGCTAAAATGCACCTAACTCAATTGCCTTTATCTTTATCATTTTTGTGCTTTCAACAATTGAAAATGACCTAGAGTGATCCTTTCTCTCAAGGCACTCACCTATTGATATGAAATCAAGTTATTTCCCTTAGGTGCAATTTTAGGCTTGTATGGGTGAAAAGTGCACCTTACGTCCTTAGGTGGTTCTTTCTAATTCTCAATGATTTCAATCAAATGCCAAGTGTCTAAGGAAGCTTTTGTCTTGAGATGATTAAATTTTGAGGTTCAAATCCCTTCCTCAATCAAGACACAATCTGAGGGTTGTATAGATGAAAGTTGACTTCAACTTGGGTGCTCATTTAAGTTGGGAGGAGCTAGAATTTGCGCCTAGATTGGAGATAGATATTTTGGCTTATTTGATGATTGTCTCAAGTCTCTCTACCAAGGCGCATTTTGATGATGTTCTTATTTAAACTCTTATGAAGACTATCTCATCCCTAAGCGCTCATCCTCATGATTTTCATGCACTTAGACTTCAAGGTGCCAAAACTAGTAGGAAAATTCACAATGAGCGCCTTTGCTTTGGAAGAATTTCTTATTGATCATTAGGTACACTTTGGAGTTGATATTTACTTCCTTTACTTCCATGTACTCAATTCATCATAATTATTGTCAAAGACTTCTCCAAGTTGATTGATAACATGCTTCTTGATGTTAAGATCTTTCATTCACTCCTTCTTAGATCTAGGCGCTCATGATGGTGGGAAATTACATGAAGGGCACCTAAGGTTCAAGATAGGTTCTTTCCACTCATCTTAACTTTCAATCATTGTAGTTAATCTCAAAAGATATCATCCAAAATGAGAAAGCTCCAAGACTTGTCATTGTAAGTTGATTTCCTCCAAGGCGCCAATACAAGGTTCTTTTGAAGGCAAAGGGCACCTAGGCTTATGGGGCTCAATTTGATGTATTTATTGAAAGCTCAAGGTGAATTGATGCTTATTGAAAATGCCACTTAGTCCTTCATTTGCATTATAGGTGCCATTTCCTATTGACTTATATACTCCTCCTCATGCTAGGGCGCCATAATGAAGTGGTTTAGACAATAGGTGCACTTCACTTACTAGAGGCTTGTTCTCCTTCCACCTTAGGCACACTTTTATGGTGGAATAGGTGTCAATGGGCACCTTGTCTTAAATGAATGCTCTCTCCAAGTTGGGCACCCTTTTGAGGCTTTATGAGTTGCAAATTGCACCTTAACCCTTCATGCTTGTTGCTCAATGTTTGAATGTTTAAGAAAGTCTCCTTTAGGTGCTCATCTTAATGACTTTTTCTCAACACGCAATCATCCTAATGACTTGGATATTCATCCTAGTGTTTCAGGATATCAAGTTACCAGACTTAGTCATTTTCAGGATCTCAAACATAAAGAATAACATGATGATTCATTTTTTTGTATTGCATATAGTTGACATTGTATGCTACTCATAAAGAATATTAATATTTTTTGTTCAACATGATGATTCATTTTTTTTTAAATACAACTTTTATCTTTTAGTTCCAAAATGAGGTTTAGGTGATACTTGAATAACAATATCTAGCTTATTGGATCAAAAAACATCCTATGTAATACAATTGGACTTTAAATATTTGAAGTAGCCATCTACAAATATCCATTCAAATGTGGATTTATAATGCAAGTATGGATGCCATCAATAAAAAAGATTTGTATTGACCAAATATCCATATAGGCATACATCAATATCTGTCAATATAAGTATAACATATATACAAAATAGCCATATAGGCTTACAAGAATGCCATATAAGCATATAATGTCAACTATATACAATACAAAATATATGTCCACAAATGCAATATAGGCATACATCAAAGGAACACAATAAAAAGTCATTCCCCTCTGGCTAGTGAAGAGAATAGATTACGAGCAGCCTTTGATCTTCTAGGGGATGGAGATGCACATGTGGGTGGTCTACTATGAACCTGAGGGCTACTCCTTCTATTTAGTTCCTCTTGCATCTTTAGTTGTTACAATAAAAAGTATAGATATTAATATATAGAAATTACATGTTATAAAAAATGAACATTTAACAAAATAATCACTTAATGCTAACATATAATCTGTCTCCTCACTTGCCTCAGTAGTAGGAATAGGCTGTGGTGATGTCATGTCCTATAGAAACCATCCAGATAGAAATTAAACTTCAAATCAATAATCTTTTGATTTTTCAAAAATAGACAACTATAACAATGAATGTAAATTGAAATTTACTAATCTACCTCATACCCCTGTCAATTCCATGGACTATGAATCGTAGAGGCCACACCATGCTCCATTGCCCTATGAACATGGGGAGGTGTCTCCGCAGCCTACATCATCTAGAAATAAAACAACATTATTCAATTACAAAAACTATAATAGTGATGCAAATTATGGCTCCTAACATACACACACATTCATCTAAACATGGAAGTACACACAATAAAGCACACAAGTCACATACAAAAATCTAGTAAGTACAATTCATTCATTAAACTATTTATTTTATTACCTCCGTAAAGCTTTAAAGTCCACCACCGCTGGCAGGTGTTGCTATGAAATCTGCAATATTAACCTATTCAACATCAAAAATTAGATATTAGAATACCATCCATATAACGATGCTATTCACATGTAATATTTTTAATTGTTTACTAGTTACATACCCCGACAATAGATGATCTAGTGTAAAATGCAGGTGGAGAACCACTGAAAACTGCATCGACGCTATGACCCTAAAATTTCATTAAAATCATCAATTTAAATTAGTTAATCTTGCATTTCAAAAATAAAATTTAATAAATTAAATTCAATAAACTTGCTAATATTTACCTGAGTATCAAGGATGAAAGTCTCACTCAGGAGGGTATCTGTCATCACCATCTGCTCAACTGTAGATTTAGCCTGTGCACTTGCGTCCTGACTATCTATGGGGTCATAACCATAGGCTGACCCGCAAGCCTGACAAGCATGGGGTGGGACCCTACTCCTCGCACTATCTCCCAACCCACTCTATGCTACAGGACTGGCATGCTCTATGATGCTCTGGGTCAAGGCACTAATGAACTAAAGTGTATCGACCTCAACACTCTCCTTCACAATGGAAGGGATAGAAACATGCTCATGGGCTGGTCTACTGATTACTCATCTCACTACCCGCTGTAGGTTAAGACATGCCCCTGGTCTATCTTGTGCTAACCCCCCACCTCTACCCTGGAAGTCCCGCATATCAAAATAGTTTGGCACTTTATTGAGGACAAACTCGTAGTAGAGTTTCCTCAAAAAGTATTGCGGGATCTCATTATTATTGCATGGGGGATGGTCAAAAACCATCCACCACCTCTTCCCAAAATATGTCCCTTATCACTTGGTTGTTGCACCAATGGATAGGGAACCTCTTGCATGTAATGGGTGGCGGTTGATTTGTTTGTGGGTTTGTGAAAATCAAACACAAGTCTAATTTTGTGACTTGTAATTTTTTCACATCTTGGTATGACAGATTGTCTGCATAATAATCTCTAAACTCTCTCCTCTTATCCGTCCAACTAGTTATTTGCTTGCTAATTGAATCTACATTTGATAACATAGATTCAAGAGATTCAGCAAGCGTGGACCTATGCAAGGTTAAAGTGGAAGGATCTTTCAACCTTGCAATTATATCTTCAATTTCTTTTTTGTTGTTTTTAATTTGCCCCATTATATTTTCTTGTGTTCCCAAGGTTTGCAGGCCGCGGGGATAGAGGAGAAAAACATAAATGAAATCAAATGACAAGCCTTTTTTTTTATTTATAGTAGTTCATAACGCGCTCGCGTTATAACGCGAGTGCGTTATGGTTTGGTTTTGACGAGCCAAAAACATAAATGAAATCAAATGACAAGCCTTTTTTTTTATTTATAGTAGTTCATAACGCGCTCGCGTTATAACGCGAGTGCGTTATGGTTTGGTTTTGACGAGCCTTAGGCTCGTCATTACCAAACCATTACACGCTTGCATTATGTATATTTTTTTTTAAAACCATTTGGCCACTTTTTGGCCCCCCATCTTTTTGCACTTACCCATATTAAACAAATAGTTTATTAGAACCACTAACAACCATAAATAGAGCTCACAATAGCTTAGCTCTTGTTAATAACCATTTGTTTTAAATAATCCCCTTATTTCACAGAGATAACTAACTTTTAATGAACAGCTTCAAAGGCTTTACTAAATATAGATTAAAAATAAATTATTCATATAAAACTATAGAAAATTGACAATGTTTAAGTAAGAATAATAAGTACTTTTAGAGAACATGATATTAATTATTTTAATTAATCTAATATTGTGGTTTAGTAATAATTTTTTCTAAAGATAAAGAATTGTTTATCATTTCAAATTTGTAACTATTATATTTCTATGGAAAAATTTATGTGAACTCGTTTTGAAATGTTAAATAAAATTGAAATCTCAAAAATAATCTAATTTGGTAAAAATAAAATAGCACTAAAATATTTCCTTAACTATAAAATTAAACTTTACAAAGCCTATTAAATAACACAAATATTTCCTTAATTATAAAACTTAACTTTACAAAGCCTGCATATTTGTATTTATGTGGAGAGCCTTGCCCTAGTTGAGTGTATAGAGATTTGAAATGTCTCATTAAGATATTAAAATGTAATAATACTAATACTTTTATAATTTAAAATGCATTAAAATATTGTAAGTTTGAAGAATTAAAAAAAATGTAATAACATGGCGAAATATTTTTCATGATACTGTAGATTTTTAACTTTTGACTAAATAAAATTGAAATCCTAGATTTTTAACTCTTGAGTAAATAAAATTGAAATCCCAAAAATAATCTAATTTCATAAAATAAAATGTGTAGAACCCTAACCCTAGTTGGGTGTGGAGAGATTTGAAATGTCTGCCTAGGATATTAAAATAGGATATTAAAATGTAAAAATATTGAATACTATTGCAATTTAAAATGCATTAAAATATTGTAAGTTTGAAGAATAATTACACAATATAATAACAATAACATGTTCATATTTAAATCACTACAGTATCGTAGTCACTTAATTTTTTTTAAGTAATAATCGTAAGTGCAGAGAATATGATATTAATTATTTTAATTAATCTAATATTGTGGTTTATAATAATTTTTTCTAAAGATAAAGAATTGTTTATCATTTCCAATTTGTAACCAGAACTAAATTTATAAGGAAAAATTTATGTGAACTCATTTTGAAATGTCTTGGGTAAATAAAATTGAAATCTCAAAAATAATTTAATTTGGTAAAAATAAAATAGCACTAAAATATATCCTTAACTATAAAACTAAGAGCCCTAGCTCTAGTTGAGTGTATAGAGATTTGAAATGTCTTCTTAAGATATTAAAATGTAATAATATTAATACTATGATAATTTAGAATACATTAAAATATTGTATGTTTCAAGAATAAAATAAAAAATGTAATAACATGGAAAAATGTTTTTTTTTACCATTAAATAAAATTGAAATACTAGATTTTTAACTCTTAAGTAATTAAAATTGAAATCCCAAAAATAATCTAATTTTTAATAGTATTATTAATATTATAACTTTGTCCATTGACAAAATTTAATTTTTATGTTTAGCTAATGAAGAAAAAAATTAAATTCATAAAAACTCAGGATTCCATCCATTTAGGCATGACTTAACTAGTGGGAGACAAAATTTGTGTTCATAATTTGTTTACTTGCCACATCCTCTCTCAAACCAAAATTCTCTCCACATTTATAGCTTTTTGTTGCACTCTCCGACAATTTTTTTGTGCCAATGACAATACAATAAATCATTTTTCAATATTTTTTTCATCATTTATAAAATTTAAAAAAATTATTTATAGTTTGGTAATATTTTTTTGATTTTTTTAAAAAGAATGTATTAATTAGTAATAATGCTAAAAAAATTTAAAAGGCATTGCAAGAAGAAAAAAAAGCTATTTTCAATAAGATAAAAAATCATTTGCAAATCTTCACTGTTGGAAAAAAAAATAGGTATTTTCAAGAAGATAAAAAATCATTTGCAAATCTTCACTACTGAAAAAGTGCTTACTGTCTTATTACAGATGTAATTTTGTGCCCTAGTGACTCTATTCTGGCATTTTTTTTCCTTTAATATATACACACATTTATATACTCTGAAGGATCCTAATGGTACAACAAAATCAGATCTGGGATGGGATTTATGGATGTAGGTTGATTATTTGTTAATATTAGAAGATAAAAATTTTAATTTGAGGGTTCTCCAATCATATGACATTCCTGATTGCAAGGATGAGTATTTGGTTAAAAATCAATAGAATAAGCTAATAAAAGTTATACTCCTTGAAGATCGGTGGATCAAGAGTAACCACAAGTAAGCATAAAAAGGTAGAGTATCTTCCTGTGGGTTTCAAGATCACAATATGTTGCATATATACTTGAGATCGTATTAAATAGATTGTCAAACTTTAAAATTTGTAGCATGCTAAACTAATTAAAACCCATAAATGCTCAATGCTTTTATAGCCTTAGTAAATATTTTGGCCACAAGCTCCCTATGATCACATTACTCTACCATCAAGTAACAAGTCTCAACTGCACTTTGGTCATTTCACTATACAAAATCAGTACTAAATCAGTTAATTTTGTATCATCAGCATAGAAAAGCTTGTCAAGGAAGCTAGTGCCTAGAATCTCACCAATTAGATTTTCTCAATACATTTGCAATAGCATGGAATATAATAGACAATAATATATTTTGTTGTTCATCCTGGGAGAGTTGAAGGTAGCCAAGAGAATTGGCATCTGTTAGGATAGGTATATCCAGGACTGCCAATAAAGAGATTGATTGAATGTGAGCAAATAAACATATGTTGGTCATGTTGGGTTATTTGAGGAAGATAACTCTCAGGTAACCTTGTTGCAATATGGTTATGAGTTTTCCATTGAAGGATTAAAAGATATAAGTTTCACATAATGGATCTAACCATCTAAGTAAAGATGATCCTACAAACGTTCATTGGGCATGTATGCATACAGTAATAAACGCTGGTCTAGATGCACATAGTAACCAATTAATTGAAGTAGGTAGGGAGAATGGGGTCTTCTTAGGATGTCTACCTACAAAATAATATAGCCATATGTGACAAAGTCAGGTCTAAAAACCAGCATTACATTGGTAATTCCTTGTTCCATATAAGGAAAATAAATATTTTTACCTCCAGTCTGAAGTCATATTCCCCCTGCTTGCCATGTATGTGAAGTTGTTTGATTGTTGCAACTCTTCTGTCTGGTAGAAATTAATTGTATAAGATACAAATTTAGCAAATGATTCTAAAAGTATATGTAAACATAGAATTTAATTGTATTAAATATTGTTGTAACTTAAATAGATAGTGTAAGTATTACCTTTATCAGTTGTATCGATGGGCTTAGATGGTAGAAAGGTGGTTGTTTTCTGTGACTACTTCATTCTCTCCATTAATCTGCATATTATTCAAAACAAGAGGTAAGATTATAGCAATTATGAAACATGAAATGTCAATAAAAATATAAGCATACAGATGTACTTGGATGTTTTTATAGGAAAGTATTTGTAAACGAGCCTCTTCTTTCTTCCTGATTGTTGTATATCGACTATTTTGTATTTTACAGTAACGTGTAAAGGAGAATGTAGGTTCTATGCAAAGATTCTCTATGGACTTCACTCTGGATATTATTGTGAATAGAAGTGCTTGTCTCTCAACTTCTCCTATGTTTATTGTAGCTCTATCTAATGTCAATCCTTGAGACTTATGGATTGTTATGGCCCAAGCCATGGATAGTGGAAGTTGCCTACGGTTCCCATGTGTAACTGGTGGGATGGGGATGTTGTTTGGATTGTTTTTATCCCATGGAGGACAGATGTAGCTATCAAATTTGATGACAACATATAATGGCAAATCTGGGGGTCTGCCATCATCACTACAAACAATACCTTTAATCTGTCCTAATGACCCATTTACAAGGCCTATCTCAGTCCACAGATTTGTTGTTAACATTACCTATTGGCCTATACAGAGAAGCACTTCTTTTTGTAGTTGCTCGTCATCAATATAATCATTTGTGTTTTTCTGAGTTCTTTGTGCTATACTAACTACTATAGGAACATTCAAAAGTTTTAGCATTTTCCTATTATGTAGCAAAGCGAGATTGTTAGTTGCGAATAAATACATGGATGTGTTGAATTCGTCTATTTCTATCGTGGTCAACATGTCATTTGTGTGTTTCATTAGTATTTCCCAATCATGTTGAAGTGGCTGGGCATTTCTTATATTTTGCAGTATGTCACGAAATTGTCTTTGAGATTGACTTTCACCTTGTTGACGGAAAATAGTCTCTAATGTGATGACTACATTAAAAGTGTGCCATAACATTAGTGCAGTTGAATGCGATGCATATAGAGGCTTGTCCATAACGGGTGGTAGTTGGCCAAGGTCACCGACAAGGATAACAGAAAGGCCACCAAAAGCCTGATGTTGTCAATCAGGAAATGCCTCACGCAAGCGAGTATCTATTTTCAATAACAACTTTGGCCCTATGAATCTCATCTCTTCTATCAAGACATATTCAATGTGTTTCAAGTCTTTTTGGAAAAATGTGAGTGATCGGCCTTGTAAAGGTCGCATTTCTCTGATAGGGATCCTTAGGCATTGGTGGATTGTAGTGGCTGGAATGTTGTAGGCAGACACTCCTATAGGTGCAAGTACAAGCAAGGTTTTATTTTTGTTTATGTTGGATCCATTTAGCGTGTTTCTAATGCAACTTATTAAATACAATTTGCCAATGTCCGTTGTTCCCTAAATGATAATGTGTAAAGGCTCCTTTGGGTATGGTTGCATGTGATGCTGAGTAATGATGTGTAAAGCTAATTGTTGTCTAAGTGATAGATGGTAAGCTGTTGTATTTGATGGTGTAGAAGAGTAAACATGTTCATTTGACAGTTTTCTCCTAGAAATGAAATCAACAACATTTTTGTGTAAATGTGGCAATACATGACTTCTATTCCATGTGTAGTTGATGTCAAAGTCACGTCTTCCAAGAACCTATAACTCATCCATAGTGAAGCTAGCGGGGACAGCCATTTGTGATAGTAACTCCCACTCGTATAGGTCATGGTCATCTTCTATATGTATCGCGTCATCTTCATCTTGGTCTTCTTCATCCAACTCATGGTTTTGTGTTGTTCAGTCGACATGCCAAGGGGAGTAATTGTTTGCTTTCATCGATTTCCAATTTGTGATTATTTCTTGTTTGGTGAGACCTATGTCTGTTGGGATGTCACAAAAATGCTTGTACAGTACTAGCTCACTCCAACAGAATCTTTCACAATGTTCATCATCTTTTGTTGGAACACTATAGAATCAAGGTGAGACATTTACAATTGCCTTGTCTTTTCTCTTTTGTTATTTGTTTCCTTTGCGACGTGCGCAAAATGAGTATAACTGCGCAGATTGTATGAGAGAGGTTGTTTCCAAATTTGAAGGTCTTTGCATGTAGTATCTTATATAGGTAGTTGCCAACTCAAACTCATTAGTTGTTTTTGTTATACATTGCAGTACTTTTTGACCTACATTGAGAGAGACAAAGGTTCGACTACAAGAGACAAGAGGCAATTTTTGTAGCATATGGCAAGTCTCTTGTGCACCGATTGTTGCAAGTATGGACCTAATCTGTGTTGTCATTGATGTCAACATACTCCTGTTGCATTAATGATAAGGATTGGATGAGCTGTGTGCTGAGGATATTGAGAAAGTTAGTCTCAATCAAGAAAGAACAAGGAAGATAGTAAGGTGAAAGTCCAAGATAGGTTGAGGATCAGAGGATGTAGTTTAAAGGGTTTGTAGATATGTGTCTCAAGGAGGTTCAGTAGAGATTTTAGAGGTCCATATGAAGATCTGAAGAAGTTGTGGCTGTTCAAGTAAGACTAGTTCCGGTAGGTGCTCAGTGGTGATAGAGTGAGACAGATAGGTCTGGTGAGATCCAGAAATGCAGTATCATGTTCTATGGATTTGAGGGAGTGCTGAGGGAGTCTTTGTGGAGTATCAACTAGATTGTTTCATGGTCAGAAGGTCCGCAAGCATAAATTCCTTTGTGACAGTAATGATAGACTGTATTCTTGAGGTTTCGGATGAAGGAGAGAAGGATTTTAGTAAGCAAATGAAGTGTGGATGTTATTGGTGATTCAGGAAATCTTGTGGTGATCTTTGGATCATGTCCAGATCATGTTAGTGGTCCACATTGAAGTTGGAGTTCACATTTGAAGAACAACTTCCGGATGATGGTGTTCTTCTTGAGACAGGCCAACCAGATAAGTTATACATCATGTGGATGTTATTGTGGATGCTTGCCGACTTAGATGATCATTCCTAAGTTGATGTCTTGTATAAATAAGGGATTGCGAAGTCATTTGTAAAGTGTGCTTGTGGAGATGAGTGTGTGGTAGCGAAGAGGAGAGTGAAAGGCAGAGCAGAAGTACTAAGCTTAATGGAACTAATTCAAGCATGGTGAAGATGCTATTTTCCAGTTCAAGAAGGTGATACTTATTTCTTTAGATAGTGTGTCTCTTGTAGGTAGTGAGCCTCTTGTGAGCAGTGAGCCCTAATTGGCATGTGCTATTTTGTTCTTACTATTCTTCTAACAGAGAATACATTCTTGGGTTAATCACCCCGTGGTTTTTCCTTTAACCGGGTTTTCCACGTCAAAATCTTGGTGTCTTATGTGTTGATGAGTTTCTTCTTTTGATTTGAATGCATTATGTTTCATGTTGAATATACTGCTAATCACAAAGAGGATTTAAGTGTGTAAATGGAAAAAGTTTTGCACAACTGATTCACCCCCCTCTCAGTTGTGTGCCCTAAGTCTAACACCGATGTCATGATTTGCAATTATTTCTGTCATGAATTTTTGATATGCAAGAAAATCATTTTCTTCAGAGTTGACAACGTGTGCTATCCATTTCAACATTTCTGAGCAACTTTCAGATTTTTACTCAGCTTTTGATGCATACTTGGCTATGTATTTGAGAACAACTTCTTTTGAAGTGACAGGTTGGAAGTCAATGTTAGCATGCCATATTCCTAACATTTTAGGGCTATGGATACTCAATCTATCATCATTTCTTGCTGGCTCGTAAGATTTGTGACCTTCGTTGTCATAATTCAAGGTTGAGTTCATCTATACTTTCCATGGAGCTTTATAATGACACTTAGTGTTTTGACCCCTTTTTATTAAACATGTTTGTTCTGTACATTTTGTGTCTTTGGACAGTATTTGTCAACTCTTCATAGTCTACCAAGGCATCTGTAGAAAATATGTGGGAAGTATCTAGTAAACATGGATTGTCTAAGGGATTTTGGTGGGCCATGTTAGTTCTTTGATTCTGGGTTCGAAGGTTCCAAGCAGAGACATACCTATCAAAGAAATGTCTAGCTCTTTCGATGTCATTATAATTGTTCCAATCAAGTGTGTCCATGTTTCATGCATTTTCTAACCACAAGAATCCGTGTACATGAGTAGAACCTCGATGTTGTCATTCATATCTATACCAATAGTCTTTTGTGTCTAACAATTTCTCAATAACCTCTTCTAAGAAAATTGAGAAGCATTGGTGTAGGTATAGGGAGTTTGTGTGTGGGTTTTGAATGACATTTTCTGTAAATCACCTTCTCTCATATTGGAAATGCACGAGGTCATTTCATGGAAATAGTATATGAAGGTCAAGCCATTTCATATCAGTGGCACTCAATGTGAAGAACAATGTTGGAGAACCCAATTGGTTGATCATGGTTGTTATATCATATCGACATTTGTTCCAATAAGAATGTGTGCCGCGCATAGAAGTCCCAAAGTGCATTAGCTACTCAGCCAATTGATCATCTGATAAATTATGCAAATGATGTCAAAGCCCTTCTATGGTGGTTAGTATGTTTTCTTCTATGTTTTTTTAAGGAAAACTGTGGCAGCTTGTTGATTGCGATGGTGTATCATGAGATTGTATAGGAAATAGAGAAACCTAACATGTTGGCCAAATCTATTATCATGTTATCTCATTAGATGTAGAGCATATTCATGCATGTGGACTTGTTTGGGCCTAGGCTGAAGGGGAAGTGCATTCCCTCTTGGGAAGAGTAGTGGAAAATCCATATCTAGCAACCCCTCAGTGTTGTACTCATTAATTGGTGAGGAATCAATAGTAGGCCATGGAATATTGTCTGAGTCTATATTATTTAGCTGCAAAATCTATTTAATGGCATCTAACTCTCACTTTTGATTAGGCAAATTTGGAATAAAGGAAGATGAATGTGCAAAATCATATACACTGTCATCATCAATGTTAGTTTCAGTAGCTACTATTGTTGGTTGTTGAGTATCCTGTTTGAAGTTACGCATCATGTGAGAAACATCCATGCTAGTTTCAAGTAGCATGGATAGTGATTCCATATCTATATGCACATCTTTGTAGTATGGGTTGTTCTCTATTTTATACCTAAGAGCATCGAAAACATGTGTTCTACTTACATAACAGTCATAGTTTTTCCCTTCATTGTTGGTTCGTCTAACTATGATAACTTCAATGTCTTATAACCTTCATGGCAAGACTTTTGCAATTTTTGTAATATCTTGAGGGAAACTTATGGTGTGTCCGCTATATTTGTATTGGCCTCCCCGGGTATGGGTTACTTGTAAAACTGGTGTGACATAGGCTATAAGCATCTCCTCTACCTATGTAAGCAGTTTTAATACCTTTGGTTGCTCACCTGGATCTAAGTTATTTTCCGCAGAGAATTGGTGGACCCCTTTCTCTGTGTGACATCTAGTATAAACTTCATGTACACCAAGCATGCAAGTGCACATGCTAGTATAAGCTTCATTACATATAATGCACATTCTTAACTTTGATAATGCATCAATTCGTTGCCTAAAACATTTCATTGATTCAACGTATTTGGGAGGGAAAAGTCCTTCCCTTGTTGGAACATGGTCAAGGATGGATCGCAAAATCTCAGCTATCATAATTTCATTTGTATTGTTGAGATTGCCTACTGCTTGTTTATCCCTTTCCACGTATGCTATGGATTGTGATGGGTTGGATGTTTGCTCTATTGTATTGCTTGCACCTATAATAGTCAGTCTACTTGTTTCTAAAAATTCAACACTTCTGTATGTGTTAACAATGTTGGTATAAGTGTTGGTGGTTTTTTTTGTAGGTATTGCAAGTGGTGACGAGCATAGATTTGGTCCCTATGTTGGATGTAATATAATCTGTTTCTTTCATTTTTGATTTACCTCTATCTTTCAATGTCTGTCACTGGGCTTTGTGTATCCATTCTTAAAATAAAAATTAGATGTCAGTTTTAAATTTCTTGAAAATACATCAATAAAATGCAAAAAATAATATACAAAGAGACTTGATAGTTCTAAGGACACTCATTGTCAATTAGGTAGCAAAAAAATTCAAAAAAAACTAACTAAAATTTGTGCACAGATCAAGGCAAAGACCAGCTCAAGTTGTACAGAACACAAATAAAAAATTATACTAATAAAAAGATACTCCTTCATTCTATAAGAAATGTATAGTTATACATTCTATTTTAACTAAAAAAATCCTCTAAAGCATGATAATTTCCTTTCTTAATTACCATTTAATAAGGAAAGTAAATATGAAATACAATAGGATAAGATTGTAGATGAGTTAGAGTAATTTAGTTTCTAAAAGAAGATAAAGAAACAAGAATAAGATTTACCAAAATATCTGAGATTAAAGCAAGCAGCAAATGCAATAAATAATCAAACTACTGTTATCAAACATTGTTTATAATATTGCATCTTAAAACCTCTCTGCCTCCTCCTGTCTGAACAAGATTTTATCAATAGCTTTCTTTTAACATGGCTCCAGCCCTAACTTTATTACCTTGCCCTTCTTAATATATTCCCTCCAATGTAAAAGAACCCTAAGAAAACCTACCAAAAAATTTTTAAAAAAACTAACTAAAATTTGTGCACAGATCAAGGCAAAGACCAGTTCAAGCTGTACAGAACACAAATAAAAAGCTATACAAATAAATAAGATACTCCATTCTATAAGAAATATATAATTATACATTCTATTTTAACTAAAAAAATCCTCTAAAGCATGACAATTTCCTTTCTTAATTACCATTTAATAAGGAAAGTAAATAATGAACTACAACAGGATAAGACTGTAGATGAGTTAGAGTAATTTAGTTTCTAAAAGAAGATAAAGTAATAAGAATAAGATTTACCAAAACATCTATTTATATGTAAAGATAGGAAGATAATGTTGTTTGCAATGAACAAGTCTCTAGCCACTTTGAAATAGAAAGAAACAAGACATGGCACGCAGTCAGAAGGGCTTAAGAGACGCCACAAGTTTCAGCCAAAAGAAACAATTTTCTTTCTTAATTACCATTTAATAAGGAAAGTAAATAAACAAATATAACAGGATAAGATTATAGATGAGTTAGACAAAATTAAAGCAAACACATTTGGTAAGAAAAAACTGAGATATAGGAAATTCTAAACCAAACCCTAACTCTAATTTAGCTGCAAATATTAGAGAATTAGGGCTTGGGAAGATGGATGAAGATAAATTGGTAAAATCAGGCTTAGCTGACTCTAAGAACAGTAAATTTGGTGGTAGCTTAAGTCCTGATTGGACTTCAGCTGCAAATAATGCTATCATTAGGCCTAAGAGAACTTTAATGCCTAATCCTAAATACGGTTCCAATCCAGGAGAAAAATTAGGGTTTGGAAAGATGGATGAAGATCACTTCACGAGTTTAGGCCTAGCCAATTTAGACAACAATAAACTTGTCGATAGTATAAGTTATGATCATCCAACAACAAATAGTGTTTCTTTTCTTAAGAGAGTTTTTAAGACTAGCCCTCATTGTAATCGTAAACCTAACACTGACCCTAGTTCAGCAGTAAATGATTTTGTTTGGATTCTGAGTCTTTTCAAGAATGGATAATCCTAACACTAACCTAGAATAACTCCTTAACGAGCAAGGGCTAGTTGTTTCGGAGGACTTGGTGCTGCCGGTATTGTCTCGCATGAAAAATGATTGGAACTCTCTAATGTTTTTCTTTTCTTGGGCTGCCAAACAGCCAGGGTATAGACATGGTATTGAGGCTTACAATGCAATGCTACATATTCTAGGCAAGCATAAGTGTTTTATGACAATGTGGAAGCTGGTATTTGAGATGCACAAACATAATCCCTCTTTGGTCATGGATGAAACCTTTAGTATATTGATAAGAAGATATTCAACTACCCACATGGTAGAAAGAGCAATTGAGACATTCTATAGGCAGACAGAATTTGGCCTAAAACTCGATACAGTGGCATTTCAAGTTTTTCTGGATGCTCTATGCAAAGCTAGGCATGTCCAAGAAGCAGAAGCTTTGTTTAATTTGAAGAAGAAGGAATATAAAACTAATATGAAGAGTATGAACATAATTCTTAATGGATGGTGTGGTTTCCCAAATTTGAGGGAGGCAAAGATGTTCTAGAGTGACATGGACAAGAAGGGATGTAAACCCTATTGCAAGTATGAGGTGAACCAGTGTTGTCATTGATGTCAACATACTCATATTGCATTGACAAGAAGGATTGGATGAGCTGTGTGCTGAGGATATCGACAAAATTAGCCTCAGTCAAGAACAGTGAAGAACAGTGATGAGAAGAAGGCAAATGTATTGTATAGGTTGAGAACCGAAGGATACAAATTAAAGGGTTTGTAGATATGAGTCTTGAGATGGTTAAGTTAAGATTTTAGAGGTCCGCATGAAGATCTATAGAAGTTATGGCTGTCGGTGTAGAACCAGTTCCGGCAAGTGTTCAGAGGTGACAGAGGATCACAGAAAGGTCTGGTGAGGTCCGGAATTGCATAATCTTAATCTGCAGATTGGAAGGAGTGTTTAGGATGTCCTTGTGATGTGTCATCTTGAGTTGTGTATGATTTGGAGGTCTGGAAGTACCTTCTGCTTTATGACAGTGGCGACAGACTGTGTTCTTGAAGTTTCGGATGAGGAAGAAAAGAGATTCCAGTAAGTAGAGGAAGTGCGGATGTACCTGGTCATTCAGGCAGGCTTGTGAAGGTTCTTGGATCATGTTGAGGTTGTGTTATTGGTCCGCATTGATGGTAGAGCCCGAAATTGAAGATATTCTTCCAGATGAAGTTCTTGTTCCGACTAGCCGACCGGATGAGTTGTTCATCCTGCGAATGTTCTTGTGGTGGCCGACCGGATGTGTTATTCATCTTGCGGATATTCTTATGGTTGATTGCCGACTTAGATGATTATTCCTAAGTCGACATCTTGTATAAATAAAGGTTTGTGAGTTCATTTTGCAGTGTGGATTGTGTGGATGAGAGTGGTGTAGCGAAGAGAAGTGCGAAAAGCAAAGCAGGGATTTTTGAGCTTAAATGGAACTGATCCAGACATGGTAGAGATGTCATTCTCCAGTTCAAGACTATGATTCTTATCACTTTGTAGATAGTGTGTCTCCTTGTAGGCAGTGGGCCTCTTTGTGAGCAGTGTGCTCGGGCAGTGAGCACTAATTGGCAAGTGTCATTCTTTTCTTATTCTTTTAACAGAGAATAATCCTTGGGTTAATCACCCCGTGGTTTTTCCCTTAACTGGGTTTTCCACGTCAAAATCTTGGTGTTCAATGTGTTGATGTTTATCTGCTTTTGTGTTTGTGCATTATGCTTTCATGGATGATTAATTGATATGCTGTGAACTAACAAAGAGGAATCAAGTGTTTAAAGTACAGAGCAAGTTTTTATACAAGTGATTCACCCCCCCACTCTCAGTTGTATGCCCTAGATCCAACAATTGGTATCAGAGCCAGGTTCCTCTAAAAGAAGCTTAACTGCTTGAGGAGATCCAAGATGTCATCATACAAGAAGGATAGTCTGAAGTTCGACGGAACCAACTTCACTCTCTGGAAAGGTCACATGAAATGTCACTTGGAATGTATGGGAAAAGCAAACTTGGCCATGGTCTCAAAACCATATGTACCTCCACAAGGTAGTCCGACAACTCTGAATGAAATCACAGATGCTGAAAACAATCTGCGGACCAAGGAAGCTCTGCTAAGCGCATTGAACGACTCAGATCTCTCAAATGTTATTGACCTTCCAACTGCATATGAGATCCTGACTAAATTGGAACTTCTGTATGAAGGAGATGAGTTTGTCAAGAGTGCAAGATTACAAAGATTGAAAGGGAAATTTGAAAGATTGAAGATGAGAGATGATGAAAACATCACTACCTTTATGCCGAGAGTGAATGAGCTGGTATGTGGAATTAGAAATGCTGGTGGAACTCTAGATGAAAATGAGATTGTTTGCAAAATCCTCAGATCCCTTCCTGCTGCCTACAAAATCAAGGTTACTGCCATTGATGAATTCAGAGCCCACACAACTGTCACAAGAGAACAATTGGCTGGTAAACTAGCTGCATTTGAAATGACCGAGTTTGGAGATGATCCTCCCAAGACTGAATCTGCTTTCAAAGCTAGTGCCTATGTGAAAGGCAAACAGAGATTTGATCCGGGAGAAAACTCCTCAAGGAAGATGTCATGGTATGATCAAGCAAGAAGAGACATGGAAGAAGAAGAAGCAGAAATAGCTCAACTTGAAGCCCTCATTGCAAAGAGACTGCCAAGAGGATCCGGTAAGTATGAAGGAAAACTACCCTTTAAGTGCTTCAATTGCAATAAGATTGGTCATTTTGCTTCAAGATGTCCGGAAAGATCTGCAAGGTCTAATACCAACAGACAAAGGTTTTAAAAGAACTGCTATTATGTTCATGAAGAAGATGACAATGAAGGAGTAACAGATAATGAATCTGAACTAGGAAGCAAAACTGGAAATGAATGGGTGTTTATTGCCATCAAGGAAGAAGATTCAATATCCTCTGAATTTGTCAATCACAAGGTTGTGGAAAGAGCTTTGGCTGCTCAAGTGGAAGAAAAGGATGATTGGGTTATTGACAATGGATGTTCTCACCATATGACTGGTGACAAGAATAAGTTCTTGGATTTGGAAAGGTATGAAGGAGGAATGGTAAAGTTTGGTGACAATTTTGCTGGCAGAATCAGAGGTAGGGGAATTATTTCCTTTGATGGAAAGAGCAAAACAGGTAATGTACTATATGTTGAAGGATTGAAGCACAATCTTCTCAGTGTTGGTCAATTAGTGGACAAAGGCTATGATCTCCGGTTCAAGAATGGAAAATGCAGAATCTTTACAAGCTCTGGAACTGAAATTGCATCCGGTACTCAAACAAAAGGTAATATCTTTCATCTGGTTGGTTCAAATAAAAGTTGTCTGTTTGTTCAAATTGATCAGAGTTGGTTATGGCATAGAAGAATGTGTCATGTAAATTTTGATAATATCATCAAGATAAGCAATACTCAGGCTATAAGAGATCTTCCAAAATTGATGAAACCTACAAATAGTTTGTGCAAAGAATGTCAGCTAGGTAAACAGAGCAGAGTCTCCTTCAAAAGCAAAGATCAGTCCTCTACCGGATTGTTGGAATTAGTACATACTGATCTCTGTGGTCCGACAAGAATTAAGAGTCTGCAAGGTGATAGATATTTCATGTTACTAATTGATGACCATTCCCGGATGATGTGGGTTACCTTCCTAAAGGAGAAATCAGAAGCCCTTGAGAAGTTCAAAATCTTCAAAGCTATGGTAGAGAATCAAATTGGATTGAAACTAAAATGTCTAAGATTTGATAGAGGTGGTGAATTTACATCTGGTGAGTTCATTAACTTTTGTGAAAGGCAAGGTATAAGAAGACAGCTATCTGCTCCTAGGAATCCACAGCAGAATGGAGTAGTTGAGAGAAAGAACCGGACCATCCAGGAAGCTGCCAGGACAATGATGTTGGAAGCAAATGTTCCTCAAATATTTTGGAAAGAAGCTATCAGCACTGCAGTCTACACTCTCAATCGAGTTCAAATCAGAAACAACACCGATAAGACCCCTTATGAACTCTGGTTTGGCATCACTCCTACTGTGAAGTATTTCAAAGTATTTGGTAGCAAGTGTTATATTAAAAGAGATGAAGATCTAGGAAAGTTTGATGCTAGAAGTGATGAAGGAATTTTCTTGGGTTACTCCACTCAAAGCAAAGCATATTGGTGTTACAATAAGAGATTGAGGAAGATGATAGAAAGCACTAATGTGAAAGTTGATGAAGGAATTGAGCAACCCTCAAGATTTTATGAGTTTGATGAAGATGACCGAGATGGTGTTCAAGTTCAAGGAACTCAATCCTCTCTGGTAAGGCAGAGTCAGCTTGATCCGGTAAATCAGGAAGAAGAGATAGGTCTAAATGAGGCTGATCAAGAAGCAGCAGTGCAGGATACTCCCAAAATTCCAAGGTATGTAATACAGAACCACTCTAAAGATCAGATCATAGGTGACAGAAACAAAGGTGTGCAAACTAGAAGGAGTGTTGCTCAAAATCAAGATGAATGTTGTCTGATTTCCAAGATTGAACCTAAAACAATAAATGAGGCTTGCAATGATAAAAACTGGACCAAAGCAATGGAAGATGAATTGATACAAATTGAGAAAAATCATACTTGGAATCTTGTTCCCAGACCTAGAGACAGGAATGTGATTGGAACCAAATGGGTCTTTCGGAACAAACTGAATGAAGCTGGTGAAGTAATCAGAAACAAAGCTAGATTAGTCTGCAAAGGCTACTCTCAAATAGAAGGAATTGATTTTAAAGAAACCTTTGCTCCAGTGGCAAGAATTGAAGCAGTCAGATTATTCCTTGCATTTGCTGCCTTTAAAGACTTCAAGGTATATCAGATGGATGTCAAGTCTGCCTTCCTAAATGGTGATCTGGAAGAAGAAGTTTACATTGAACAACCGGATGGATTTCAATTGTCTGATAATGACAATATGGTCTGCAAGTTGAAGAAAGCATTGTATGGATTAAAGCAAGCCCCAAGAGCATGGTATGAAAGGTTGGATAAGCATCTTGTGCAGATTGGATTCAACAAAGGTACTGCTGACAGCAACTTATATTTCAAAATTGATCATGAAAACATTTTGATTGTTGAAGTGTTTGTGGATGATATCATTTTTGGAGGAAGAGATAGTATGTGCAAAACTTTTGCAAATCAGATGAAAAGTGAGTTTGAAATGTCTATGCTTGGTGAAATGAATTTCTTCTTGGGTTTACAAATTACTCAAACAAAGAAAGGGATCTTCATTTCTCAGACCAAATACGTGAAAGAATTGTTAAGGAAATTTGGTATGGAAGATTCAAAGCCAATGAACACTCCCATGGCAACCGGATGCAAGTTGAGCAAAGATGATGACTCCCCAAAGGCAGATCAGACTAAGTATAGATCAATGATTGGTGGATTGCTGTATCTCACTCAGACTAGACCAGATATAATGTAGGCTATTGGTCTTGTAGCAAGATTCCAGGCTGATCCTAAAGAATCTCATGTTATGGCAATCAAAAGAGTTTTTAGGTACTTGAAAGGAACAGCTGAGTATGGTCTATGGTACCCTAGAGATTCAGATTTCTCTCTTCATGCTTACACAGATGCAGATTGGGCAGGAGATGTGGATGACTGGAAGAGCACCAGTGGTGGAGCATTCTTTTTGGGGAAGAGATTGGTTTCTTGGCTAAGCAAGAAACAAGATGCAATATCTCTGTCTACAACTGAAGCAGAATACATTGCAGCAGTAGGTAGTTGCACTCAAATCTTATGGATGAAGTAGATGCTAAGAGACATTAAAGTTGAATATGAGGAGCCTATCACAATTTTTTGTGATAATTCAAGTGCAATTAATATTTCTAAGAATCCAGTATTGCATTCTAAGACTAAGCACATATCTATCAAGTTTCACTTTTTGAGAGAACAAGTGAACAAGGAAGAAGTTAGATTGGAGTATGTTCCTTCCAAGGATCAGATTGCAGATATCTTTACTAAACCTCTTCCCAAGGACTCTTTTGAATATCTCTAGGAGAAGTTAGGGGTCATGGCCCCTCTGGTGATGAACTAGGATGTACTGATGTGCATCAGTCCGATGGATATCACAGTCATATCTTGTGATCCGGATTGATGATGGGGAGCTGCTACTAAGGGGGAGCAGCTAGTATGATTCTGATGTGTTAGAATTGCAAGTATGAGCCCTTTTCCATTGATGTCAAAGGGGGAGAGAAGACATGTGAAAAACAAGTAGCTGATGATCAAAGGGGGAGCAGTAAATGAGGAGAAGACATGTTGCTGATAGGGGGAGCTGTGACAGAAAGGAGAAGTTCTTGTCTTGATGGTTTTTCACATCATATGTTGCCATCAATGACAAAGGGGGAGATTGTTGCAAGTATGAGGTGAACCAGTGTTGTCATTGATGTCAACATACTCATATTGCATTGACAAGAAGGATTGGATGAGCTGTGTGCTAAGGATATTGAGAAAATTAGCCTCAGTCAAGAACAGTGAAGAACAGTGATGAGAAGAAGGCAAATGTATTGTATAGGTTGAGAACCTGAGGATGTGGATTAAAGGGTTTGTAGATATGAGTCTTTAGATGGTTCAGTTAAGATTTCAGAGGTCCGCATGAAGATCTATAGAAGTTATGGCTGTCGGTGTAGAACTGGTTCCGGTAAGTGTTCAGAGGTGATAGAGGATCATAGAAAGGTCTGGTGAGGTCCGGAATTGCATAATCTTAATCTGTAGATTGGAAGGAGTGTTTGGGATGTCCTTGTGATGTGTCATCTCGAGTTGTGTATGATTTGGAGGTCTGGAAGTACCTTCTACTTTATGACAGTGGTGACAGACTGTGTTCTTGAAGTTCCGGATGAGGAAGAAAAGAGATTCCAGTAAGTAGAGGAAGTGCGGATATACCTGGTCATTCAGGTGGGCTTGTGAAGGTTCTTGGATCATGTTGAGGTTGTGTTATTGGTCCGCATTGATGGTAGAGCCTGGAATTGAAGATATTCTTTCAGATGAAGTTCTTGTTCCGACTAGCTGACTGGATGAGTTGTTCATCCTGCGAATGTTCTTGTGGTGGCCGACCGGATGTGTTATTCATCTTGCAAATATTCTTATGGTTGATTGCCGACTTAGATGATTATTCCTAAGTCGATGTCTTGTATAAATAAAGGTTTGTGAGTTCATTTTGCAGTGTGGATTGTGTGGATGAGAGTGGTGTAGTGAAGAGAAGTGGGAATAGCAGAGCAGGGATTTTTGAGCTGAAATGGAACTGATTCAGACATGGTAGAGATGTCATTCTCCAGTTCAAGACTGTGATTCTTATCACTTTGTAGATAGTGTGTCTCCTTGTACGCAGTGGGCCTCTTTGTGAGCAGTGTGCTCGGGCAGTGAGCCCTAATTGGCAAGTGCCATTCTTTTCTTATTCTTTTAACAGAGAATAATCCTTGGGTTAATCACCCCGTGGTTTTTCCCTTAACCGGGTTTTCCATGTCAAAATCTTGGTGTTCAATGTGTTGATGTTTATCTGCTCTTGTGTTTGTGTATTATGCTTTCATGGATGATTAATTGATATGCTGCAAACTAACAAAGAAGAATCAAGTGTTTAAAGTATAGAGCAAGTTTTTATACAACTGATTCACCCCCCCCCCCTCTCAGTTGTATGCCCTAGATCCAAAAATCCCAATTTGATAACATACTCCATTTATATAAATGCTATGGCTAAAAAGAGAAAACTGGACATAGCTCTGACATTGTTTGGGCAAATGTGAGACAAGGGATGCATTCCATATGTCCCACTTTGCAATGCCATATTAGATGCTCTTTTCTTGAAAAAAGGGAATTCCTATGGCTCTGGATGTCTTTGGTGAAATGAATGAACATGGTTGTCTTCTAGATACAGTGACTTACAATACATTGATAAAATATATCTATGATGCTGGGAGCTTAAATGGAGATCTAATGTGAAGAAGTGCTAAAGATGAGTGTCAGAATAAGAGCTTGCAGGAATACCATTCATCCTACCTTCTAAAGTTCAATATCCTATAAGGAGATATTATTCATCACAATTAGCTCAAACTTCACCTCTACTAAATGCTAGTTAAAAACATTAAGATTCAATTTGTATCAAAGTAACGAGGGAGAAAGACTGCAAATTACACCAAACATTATCTTTAAAGAGAAGAGGAAGAAATTGTAGAACAACTTTTTTGTGCCAACTGTGAGAAAATAGCAATTTTATAAGCAGATGTGACATTATGCTAAGTGCATGCATGAATATTGTATGGCGAAAAGAAAAGCAAGGACTTTTCGAGCCAGGAATGTCATTTTGACTACCTCTGCCTCTGAATTCACACTGTTATTCATTTTGAGTTGTGAATAAGCAAAAGCATGTGTATGTAAACAAGATCAACATTTGGATGATTTTTAAATAATTTGATAAATTTACTCCATTTCAGAGTTACATTCGTGTTTTGTCACTAAACTAACATTATGCCTCTATAGCAGAAATACAATATTAGGGTTTAGCATATAGGTGTTTGATGAATGACAATGACATAATGCATTGTAACTATTATAGTATGGAGCAAAAATAGAAATTGAACTCCTAAAGGAGAAAATACAATATCAGTACTCAACATAAAGGTGTTTTATCAAAGACAATGACATAATGCATTCTAACTGTTATAGTATGGAGCAAAAACTAAAATTGAACTCGTAACGGAACAAAAGAAAATCCCAAAACATCTAAGAAGACAATCACAATAGGGTGTGCAGACAATTTTTGAATTGAGATCAGAAAATAGAAAATCCAACAGCCAATATAAATTGAACTTAGCAGCTTTACAAAGAAATTTGATTTTAGATCGCTCAAGACTCATGATACTATGTAGCAATGAATAATAACCATTTTTTATGCCAACGAAAGTGTGGGATCAATCCACTTGAGAATTAGATATGCATGAAGAAGATAGGAAGTTGAAAAAATAGTCACTAAATTGGTGAAGCGAATAATACCCAGAATTAGTTCAAACATCAAGAAGAATTCTAGACGATTTAAAATTGCACCTAACTGCCACATTATCAGCGGTGGCATTAACCTACCTGCAATTTTAATTTGCAAACAACACTGAAACTGGATATATGTACAATGTCTATTATACAATGGTGTTCATGTAGAGGCAGACATTTCTAAAATCTGGGACAGCAGGTAGTTGCACTCATTGTCAAATTTGAATCTTGTAGCTTTTGTAATTGTTGCTTTCAGCCTTGACTCAGAGTTGTATATCTTAGTCCTAGCTAAGATGGTGAAGAGGAATTGCTTGAAAAGGACATCATTGATTATATATTGAAGAGACGTCTTAGCATGGACATCATACTACAACATGTAAAGCTCTTTTGCAAATATTTGCAACAAATCTTCAGCAACCTCATTAAAGGCCACAACCCAAAAACTCTGAGTGTGGTCTTGGATTTGAAGGCGCAAGAGGTATTTGTAATTACATTCTTCAAGAGGAACCCTACATCTCATGCAACACCATTTACCATCATTATCTTGGATACATTTTTTCTTACACTCTTTACCATTAACCATTAACGGACAAGCTGGGTAACAGAAGGTGTCACTTTTTACAAACTTGATGGTCACTTTCACTATGGCCTATAAAGGTTGAGACATTGTTTTAGAGCATTCCAAAAGAGATGTAATAAGCATTCGTACAGGTGATGTAGTTGACAGTGCTGAGTTGGACGATATATTTGTATCCTCTCTATATTTCAAATGTCTGAGTTCCTCTAACTCAGGTATTGCAGGGTTTATAGCTAGCACTGTAGAGGCAGTAGTGTTGACAACTTTCCCATTAAATTTAGTAACACGACCACTCTTAATAGAAACCACAATAGCTTCTTGGGAGTCTTTCATTCTTTTGATTTCTATACCTTCTTTCTCTAAAATAGGACCCCATAAATTTAATTGAATGGAGGAAAGTGACTTGTCTTGCATCTATAAGCTTCTCCTCAACACTTCAGTTCCATCTCTACGTCATATAGTTGACGTATCACTAATAGTAGTGACAATCCCAATAACATCAACAAGGCTATTATTGTCCATGTCTGGAATTTTGTCAATGGATGTGAATTTGAAATTATGTTTTGGCACTGAGGAGTCATCATCACAATGCCACAAGATTGAATCCTAGTCCAGAGTGATTTCAAGATGGCTATTGAGCTTGTTGTAGTTCCTATTTGCTTCCTTTATCGAGCCTCTTGAAAGCGTATACAAGGCTCCAACTTGCACCCGTTCATAATGGAGCTCTGCTATATCATTCAAGCAAGTAACCCTAATTTCAGTCCCCTCATTGTCTATCATGTCGAAATTAAAAACTTGTCCAGTGTTCCTAGGTGTCTTAAATTTATGCATATTCTTCTTTGTTGTTACCCAACCTTTAATTGTCCATCTTCCCTGGTAGGGGTTCAAGCATTTGATAGGGCTTATATGTTCAACCGTGTTCTAATGTCGAGAAGATGTATTTATACCAAACATTTCACTCTGACTGCTCGAAGAGTTGTTTGAAGAACCTCCCATATCTACATGCATTTGTTGTTCCTATTATTTGAACAAGAATTTGGGTTGGCCAATTAAATGGCATTATGTGGTGATGATTTATATTTCAAAGAGTATCAATGTCCTAGAAGAATTGAAGGAAAAGAATGGTGTAAATATGATGACACATGTATATTTGGCCATGAATGACAAAAAAACTCTGAGAAAGATGAATCCTACCTTGACTCTGTAGTGGAACAACATATGTAATTCGTCAATTGCACTATAGATGCTACTTTCAATGTTTGGGATGAGAAAAGCATAGTAAATTTTTTGGAGAAAATGGCTATCTGTATATGCAAGCCTTTAGACAACACAACCTTATACCATTCACATGAATCTGAACCAGGACTTAGTTTCTTTAGAGAAATAATTTGAAGCAATGGAGAGGTTACTACATCCCCAGCATTTATAGATTGAATTGCTCGAGCAGTGAGTTCAACTGCCATTTGAACACTACACGCAGAGTGTTTTCAATTTTTATTAGTAGAAGTCAAATGATATAAAAAAATTGAACACAAAGAACAAGAGGAAATGTTCATTTGTTATGTCAAAGAGATGTAGATGTTGTATCATTTCACTGAGATTTTGACATATTCTTTTCTCCATTTAGTTTACAATAAAAAAGTTAAATTATCAAAAAAAATTGTAAGCAGCTGTGAAAATCAAGGGTAATTCACTGAGATTTTGACATATTCTTTTCTCCATTTAGTTTACAATAAAAAAATTAAATTACCACAAAATTTTGTAAGCAACTGCAAAAATCAGGGGTAAGCAACTTGAACACTACACACAGATTTTTTTCAAATTTTATCAACAACATAGTTTTTTTTTCAAATTTTACATAGACTTAGCTGAGTAATAGCTTGGTTGTTAGACTCGGCACTTTTTTTGGTAGCTACATCCTGCCCCGCCATGTAACCCTAGAGTGCTAGACTATAAGAGCAAAAGTTACAGAAATAATTTTTTTTTTGAAAGCAAGAAAGAGCAAGGTAATAACCAAACATATCATATTACACCGCAAAAATGAAATTACTCTTCTAACAACTCTAGGGCAACATAACTGCATTAATGATAGAAAATAAAACTACAGAAGCAATAACCATTACACTGCTAAAATAGATACAAATAACTTTTACTGAAGCATAATAGATTAATTACAGAGTCTCAGTACAGGATTACAAGATTACTAGATAATAAGACTGATCATGTCGGTTTACAAAAGGATACATAAGAAGGTACACAACACCACCGAAAGTAGGAGGCAGACTGGAATTGGAACACCTCTGCGTAGAATCTTGAACTGTATCTCCAAAAAATAGACCAATGGATAGCTCTTACCACCCAACCATGTGGAACCCTGAGGCCCACCCCTTCGAGCTAGGAGATAACAACAAGGGTTCCACTAAGCCAAGAACAACATCCAAAAAAATAAATGAACAACAATAGACTTAACACAACTGACCATATCAACATAACAGCACAAGTCAAAACATCACTCCAGAGGTACCACCAAGAAACAATAGAACTACATAAGGAGAGTGTCATCACATGGTCCTAACATGGGTTACCCTGACAGTCTCTAGCTAGACGCCAGCCCCCATCCATGGGTTACCCTGACAGTCTCTCGCTAGGCACCGGCCCCCATCTATGGTTACCCTGACAGTCTCTCACTAGACGCCAGCCCCATAGGGTGACACATGTGGGATCAACATTCCTTTCATGAGGACAAGGAAGTTGATTTTGCCAACCACGGCCTTCTCGTCTCATCCTTAACCTGAACGAGCACTACAGGCATGAGTGAGGTCAATTACTCATCTTGTTAAGTGTTTTAATACCCCAACCCTCTTGATTAAGTTATTAAGTTTTCCACATGCTTACAACTTCCATGGGGTTACCCAGGCAGCCTCTCACTAGGCACCAGCCCCACCATGCAAGCCACTCCCTTAGCATTCTCGGGTCAAACATACATACTACCACATATAGGTAAGAGTCACCAATCAGATCTGAGCCATAACAAATTCCATTCACTAGGCCACAACAAGAAATCCATAATCTCTTAAGTGAAGCAAAACCATCAAGGACCAAGTACTATATCCGAGAGGCCAATTCCCAATCATTGCCAGACCCGAGAATACAGGGAACCCACTACCATGACATCCCAAAATTGAACCAAAGCCAAGGACTACACCTCTGGAGTAGGGTACAAAACAATAAAAGGGTGACCACTATCTGACAAGAAAATGCTTCCACTTATTTTTACACCATTAGGTCATGACATCATACAAGATCCACACTCCACAGTTAACCAAATCATGACAATCATTTTCCCCCCGCCAAGAAAGCCCAAGGATCCAAAACAAGCATATAGATATGACCAGAGGGATATTCGGACAAAAGATATTCAAGAACTTTTGGTTCATTCAAGAAATCAATTTATATGGACTAACAACAATTTATAAGAACATTCAAGTTCATGACAACTACAGACCTACCCAATGATATCTCAATGGCAACTTAGACCTCAAGGAATTAGAGACACAAGAACGGAGAACCATAATCCGAAAACCAATCCAAGCTCAAGAAGGTCATAATTTAAGTCCTTCACGAAACAATTCCCAAAATAACACCCTTAAATACCTTAGAATTATAACAATTCCTTGCTCCTCAAAATAGAAGTATCCAGATGAAAGAAAATACAAATACAATTTTATTCCCCATTCACGAAACATGATTTAGAGTATTACAAGCCTGGCTAACAAAATTAATTTGACAAGGTAATTAATACCTGATTGGTAAAATATTGTTACCTCAATTGTCAAGAAACACTAATACTAATTATTCTAAAATTCCTAAACCACATATGAATATAAAACATAATCCTTCCCCAGTATGAATACTTCCTAAAGTTTAATAGAAGAAGGAATATTTCCCAAATTGATTTCCTAATGACTACCAATGGAATACAACATATATCATTATGATTTTCTTATAATTAAACCTACTAACCAAGATATATCCATGCCAAATCATTATAATCCCTAGTTAGTATAACTTACCAACTCTTAACAAAAAGAAAAATAATCTAAAAAAAAAAAAAACTATATAAGAGATTATCTATGATAAACATGAATTTCTAATGGACCTTTTTAGACACGGTCCCAAAAGCACCAAGAAGATAACTAATATTCCTAATCAAAAATCATACTCAACTTCCAACTCACACAACATCTAACTTTTATGTGTATAGCCTCCTATGTACATGATAAATTGTCTAACATTTTACAACCTCTATTATAAACATAATACGAAGGTTTTCTTATTAACATTGAACATCTATCGGCATCTAACAATTCCTAAAAAAACAAATTGATTTTATATATACATGTCAACCATAATCATCAATTATAAACTAAAACCCAGTATCAACCCAATAATCCTGTTGAGGTAATCGGCTATTAATTAGTCTGCATTGGCTAAAAGAAATCTAAGGGAGTGAGAGTAAAAGAGATTGCTAGCACCCTGTCCACTAAACGTGACCACCACAGTCTAAACAAAAGTCATAACTCTACACCACATACGATCTGCATTGACTAACAAGCAGCGACTTAAAAGGGATGCATTCAGCTAAACCTAAAATGCCTACAACGACAGGACAGAGGACGACTATAACACAACACATACCATATGTTACGGGTCTCGAGCTGTCAACAAACTTCTGTAGACATTGGCATAGCCAGGGAGGTGGCAAAGATTATGACAGCGAGGTCTAACTCCATCACTGCATTAATTCACTGGGGCAAGCCAATTTACCAATCGACAATACAAAGGAAGCAATGCCAAAAGATGACTGCCACGCTTAGAAAAAGAATGACCACAACAACTAGGATAAGGCTAGGGATTTGGTCCAACTCTAGATCATTGGCAAGCTTTCAACCATCTCTAACTCACAGCTAAAGTCTCGACCAACTCTAACTGCCGACGGCTACGACAAGGCACATCAAGCTCCAAATCCACTTGGGCTATACAACTGGCTAATCACAACCACACAATTTTCAATTACCGTCTGACAGCACTCTCAGTTATCACGCGATAGGAAGTCGTAATGCCATGTGCAGAATAGATGAAATTAGAACATTAGTGAATTGGTAGACATCAGACAAACCACAATCCACGCCCCATACACAGCACTGCCAGCCAACAATGACCTAAAACGGCTTGCATAGCCCCTACAAAGGTGACAACACAGTCCACACTACCACTGCAGCGACCAACATGATAAAGCAAAGCCAAAACTGATGATGCACGCTCCTACAATCCCGCAGGTTTATCAGGCCAATAGAAGGATGGTTTAACATAAGGAAGAACATTCCCAGAACATCAAGCAATCGTCCACCCTGAGTCACACCAACCGGACAAGATTCTACCCTTGATTTCTAAGCATTCGAATAAAGAAAGGAATCAATCTAATGGTGGCAGCATAGAGACGAGGGTCAGCAAAGAATAACAGGTGGAAAAAAGGTCATTTCTAAAAGGAATTCTAAACTTCTAAACCCAGTAAAGGTGATCTTCAAGTGATTAAAACATGACATATGTATATTCTTATAGCATCTACTAAGTTTAACCTTATGCATAGAAGAAGAAAATACAAGTGCTCTGGCAGCCATCATTACATTTATAATTTGCAGATATGAAGAGATTGGAAGGATACTTCACAAGTATTGGTCTAAATCCTGGGCATAAATGCAAGATACGTTCTGGAGGAGGAAGTGTGGAAGGCACAGGATCTGCATCCAATCTAAAGCGATGAAGGCTAGGTATCCAAGATTAAAGAATCAAGAATAACAGGAGGGCCAAAGAAATGTGGTTGCAAGCACAACAGATTGTGTATAAATAATATATGTGAAAGCCAAATGCAGGATGGTGGAGTATTCAAATCACCTCAAATGCATTCAACAAACAAGCTTTCACTATTAAGAGCAGTAATAAAAGTTAGATGGAAGGGACACAAGGTGAGCAAATGGGATACACTTTCTTGCTAGCAGTTTGCTTCAATTAAAGAGGTAAATATGTGAGAAAATTATGCAAGCATGACAGGGTCAAGAGATTGGTGGTAGCCTCACACTGAGACATCTGTTTCACAGGTTGAGAATACAAGGCAGGTTATAGAATATGGACACCAGAATTCAGAAGGGTTAAGACAAAGGCTGAACCAAAAGAGTTCATCATTGGAGGAATCTACAGAGGCAGGGCAGAATTCAAACACACACAGGGTACACATGGGCGAATAAATTTACAAATTAAATGCAAGTTTCACAAATAGGAGGCACTAGATCACACATAGCACATGCTATAGTAAACTTGACTTACAAGCTACACCGAATGCCATTTTTTTCATTTCCAGAGAGAGATAGAGTTCACATACCTAAATTTTTCAGCCAAAGTTCTCTGTTCTTCCACCTTCCAATTTTCTCTGTTCTCCTCTTTTCAATTTCCTCTGTTCTCCTCCCATCAAACAAGTATTCAACCCTTCCAATAAATGCAGAGGGCCTCCTCTCTTTCCAACAACCCACTTTCTCAAAACAAGGATTCAATTTCTCGAATAATGTAGAAGCCATGCCTCTCTCTCTTCCCAACATCCCACTCTCTCGTCAGATTCAAAAATTTACTATCTAAAAAGGGTCCCAATTCCTCTTTTTTGAAATTGATAACACACGGCAGTAAATTTTGCATTCCCAAAAATATTCCCTACCAAAAAAAATCACTAAGTTCCCTTAAATCCAATCTATGCCATACATACTTTTGGACAGCAGATTATAATTCACATTTATTATAAAATTTGTCCAAGGTGTCAACCAAAGCTTTTAAGCTAATTTATTAATTATCTAATAACAAAATAGGAGCTTTATTAATTACCACTATTTCATTAAGGAATCTTCTAACCACACAGGAGCATCATTTGCACATTATAACACGACTTGACTAAACATCATGACACAAGATAACCAATCATAACAAGACAAGGGCCAAGTATCCCAACATGACTCGAGACCACAACAGAAACAGCGACCGACCTAATGGAACAGACCTCGTGTTATCTCCCATTATTATTATCCATTGGTGAAAAGAACCTGCTCAAACCTACTATATCAGGTGGAGTCGAGGTTCGGTACCTACAACCTGCATCCAAACAACTGATTAAATACGATCGAGTACATATATGTCAACACACAGAGAGTCAGAGAATCGCAGCGTAGCAGGGTACTCAAGACGAGTAATGCTACACCGTCCCTGCTCTTGGATAAGATTATAATCATAACATTTGAAAACATATATCTATGAATCTAATAAAACAAGTAAATAATAATCCATCACTAAACATATTCAACACATCATAACTGAAGTACTCATAATGTCACCATAACTCATAACAAATGTCTAAATATATCCATCGAACATAGTCCATCAAATCAAAGAGGTCATAATCCAAAACATGTAAATCCGATGTCTCGAAACTGAAATGTGCAATAAAAGACTATCAACCATAACAGAACTGTCATAAGGAATATGAAAATAACATCTATCACAAAGCCAAAAGTGAGGGGCATTACATCCTCCCCCCTATAACTAGGCTTACTCCTAGAAGCCCGTAAATAAGTAAGGATATAACTCCCTCATCCTGGAAGCATCCTCCCAGGTAGCAGAGGTCTCATCATTAGGATCCCACTGGACCCTGACCTGCTCCATGTCTCTGCCCCTAAGAGCGAGTCTCCTGAGCTGAAGAATGCCTACGGGCTCCAAAGCCAGCTGCCCATCCTCTACTTGTAGAGCAATCCAATCAAGAATATGAGCAATATCTAGATAGTAAGGTCTAAGTACATAAACATGAAACACATCATGGATGCGTGAAAGGCTAGGCGGTAAAGCAAGATGATAAGCAACTGGACCGATCCTCTCCAACACCTCAAACGGTCCAACAAAGCGCTGTGCTAGCTTAGAGCCTTTTCCGTAGCGGATTGGACTCTTTCGCGGTCGCACACGCAAGAACACTCTATCCACCGCAATACCCTTACCAGAGATGACATGACCCAAATACTTAACCTCTGTCTAGAAAAACTCACATTTTGACAAATTAGCATAAAGTTGATTTTCTCTCAGACACTACAATACCTGACGTAATTGCTCCTCATGTTCCTCCATAGTCCTTGAATAGATCAATATATCATCAAGAAATATGAGGACAAATCGGTCGAGATAAGTGTGAAACACACCATTCATTAAGCTCATGAAAACTGAAGGTGCATTCATCAACTTGAACAGTACCACTGTGAACTCATAATGTCCATAACGGGTGCGGAATGCTATTTTGTGAATATCTGCCTCAAAAATTTGCAACTGGTGATATCCTGACTTAAGGTCAATTTTTGTGAATACCTTAGCTCCTTTGATCTGATCAAACAGATCATCGATCCGAGGCAAGGGATACCTATTTCTCACTATTACCTTATTGAGCTGCCTATAGTCGATACATAGCCGTAGAGATCCATCCTTCTTCTTCACAAAGATCACAGGTGCTCCCCAAGTAGAAACACTAGGTCGTATGAACCCTTTGGCTAATAGCTCCTCCAACTACAGTCGAAGCTCCTTGAGCTCCTGAGTGGTCATCCTGTATGGAGCTCGTGAGATAGGCTCTGCACTGGGAATTAAATCAATCCTAAAATCGACGTCACGCTTAGGTGGCATCCCTGGAATATCAGAAGGAAAGACATCTGCATACTCCCCCAATAGTGGGTGATTGTCAAGAGCTGCCTCTCGACTCTCCTCCATCTCCAAATCACTAACAGTCACTGCATAAAGCTGACATCCCTGTCGCATGCATCTCTTGAGTTGCATAGCAGAGATCATACGTAGGGAAACAGGTCTCTAAACTCCTATGACCTCAACCACCGCACCTGAATCATCCACACATCTAATAGACTTATGCCGACAATCTATCACTGCCTGATGGGCCTCTAACCAGTCCATCCCCAAAACTATGTCATATGAACCCAGGGGTAAAATGCAAAGGTCCACAGAAGTAGATAGTGAGCCAATCATCAAATTACACTCTGAAACTAGAGACTCAACTACTATCTTAGCCCCAGAAGCTAACTCAACCTGCCACCTATCATCTTGCTTTGTTGCCACTAAGCCACAATGCTCCACAAGAGAAGGAGATATAAATGAATCAGATGCACCGGAATCAAATAGAACAGTAAAATCAATACCTCGCATGCGACCAGAAGTCTCCACCATAGTGCCCTGATGCTCTGCCTGCCGGTCATCCACCGCTGCAAAGACTCGGTGTGACCTGCCTGCATCACCCACCATTGGTTCAGATGCCGCCGGTCGATGTCCATCCAAATCCTGATGCACCCTTCTGCGGGCACTGTCTGGCAATATGGCCCTGTTGGCCGCAAGAGAAATACCTAGTGCCTCTACCAAAACCACTGTTACCCCAGAAAGTACTAGACTGCTGGAAACTGCCCCTGCTCACTATAGATTGCGTACTTTGGGTTAGCTGATCAAAACGATTGCGCTTATTGCACAGCCAAGACCGATCTTTCTTATTTTGAAATCTATTACCTTGCAGATGCTGAGAATTCTTTGGTTTGGACTGCGAATACTACTGCTGCGGACCACCCTTTGAGGGTACAAGAGAACCTGATGCTTGAGTGTGACCACCCTGAGAACCATATCTAGAAGAAGGTACACTGCTAATGTGCACACCTGTATGCCCACCGAGGGCCATAGCCAAATTCTCCTCCACTAGCCGGGCTTTCTCCATGGCAACCTCCATCGTCTTAGGTTCGAATACATGAACCCCACCACTAATCCGAGCATTCAAGCCCCTAATGAACTGCTACACCAACATAGGCTAATCATTCCCAATGCCTGCATACTGTTTGAGCTCATAAAATCTGCACTCATACTGCTCAACTGTCATGGCCAACTGCCTTAGCTCATGAAACTCATATGCTCGACGCTGCCTCCAGTGGTCAAAGAGAAAATAGCCTCTGAATCCATCTACAAACAACTCCCAAGACACAGTGCTAATGTCCAAATGCAGCTTCTGCTCCTCTAGACCCCACCAAGTCGAAGCAAACCCTCAGAGATGCAAAATAGTACACCTGGCCTTTGTATTGCTGCCATACGGATGCATGGTGAAACACCTGCCTAAGTCCAATAACCAGGTCTATGCCTCTAGTCCTCTACCAGTTCCATCAAAGATGGGTGGGCGTGCTCTCAGTAAATCCCTCATATGGCTGGCTAGTGTGGCTTCCTGTTCAACTGACAACTCCCTATGCCTAGGAGACCTCTCTCTCTCTAGGCCCTAGCCGGTCTACCGCCTGACCTCCTCTGGGCTACTCACCCACCTGTCTAGGGCCCAAACAGGCAAGGGCATCCTCAAGAATCTATCTCAACTGGGCTCCATCAGGCTGACCCTGACCATCCATGTTCTGACCCCCGCCTTCATGGCCACTGGCATGAGTAGAACTAGGAGGAGGTGTGCTGCCACCACCTCTCCCACAACCCCTACCTATACCCCGACCTCGGCCCATACCTCTAGGCATCTACCTACAACACCAAAGGCAATTTGTTACATTTAGAAAGGGTCACAACTGGAATAATTTTATTCTTCAGAGTTTAAGCACTAGGTTACATAATGGGCTCAAATATAACAAGGATACCCAGTGTTTAAACCTGGCTCTGATACCAAGTGTAATGCCCCGCCATGTAACCGTAGAGTGCAAGATTATAAGAGCAAAAGTTACATAAATAATTTTTTTTTGAAAGCAAGATAGAGCAAGATAATAACCAAACATATCATATTACACCGCAAAAATGAAATTACTCTTCTAACAACTCTAGGGCAACATAACTCCATTAATGATAGAAAATAAAACTACAGAAGCAATACCCATTACACTGCTAAAATAGATACAAATAACTTTTACTGAAGCAGAATAGATTAATTACAGAGTCTCAATACAGGATTACAAGATTACTAGATAATAAGACCGATCATGTCAGTTTACAAAAGGATACATAAGAAGGTACACGACACCACCGAAAGTAGGAGGCAAACTGGAATTGGAACACCTCTGCGTAGAATCTTGAACTGTATCTCCAAAAAATAGACGAATGGATAGCTCTTACCACCCAACCATGTGGAACCCTAAGGCCCACCCCTCCGAGCTAGGAGATAACGACGAGGGTTCCACTAAGCCAAGAACAACATCCAAAAAAATAAATGAACAACAATAGACTTAACACAACTGACCATATCAACATAATAGCACAAGTCAAAACATCACTCCAGAGGTACCACCAAGAAACAATAGAACTGCATAAGGAGAGTGTCATCGCATGGTCCTAACATGGGTTACCCTGACAGTCTCTAGCTAGACACCGGCCCCCATCCATGGGTTACCCTGACAGTCTCTCACTAGGCGCCGGCCCCCATCTATGGTTACCCTGACAGTCTCTCACTAGGCGCCGGCCCCATAGGGTGACACATGCGGGATCAACATTCCTTTCGTGAGGACAAGGAAGTTGATTTTGCCAACCACGGCCTTCTCGTCTCATCCTTAGCCTGAACGAGCACTACAGGCATGAGTGAGGTCAATTACTCATCTTGTTAAGTGTTTTAATACCTCAACCCTCTTGATTAAGTTATTAAGTTTTCCACATGCTTACAACTTCCATGGGGTTACCCAGGCAGCCTCTCACTAGGCACCGGCCCCACCATGCAAGCCACTCCCTTAGCATTCTCAGGTCAAACATACATACTACCACATATAGGTAAGAGTCACTAATCAGATCTGAGCCATAACAAATGCCATTCACTAGGCCACAACAAGAAATCCATAATCTCTTAAGTGAAGCAAAACCATCAAGGACCAAGTACTATATCCGAGAGGCCAATTCCCAATCATTGCCAGACCCGAGAATACAGGGAACCCACTGCCATGACATCCCAAAATTGAACCAAAGCCAAGGACTACACCTCTGGAGTAGGGTACAAAACAATAAAAGGGTGACCACTATCTGACAAGAAAATGCTTCCACTTATTTTTACACCATTAGGTCATGACATCATACAAGATCCACACTCCACATTTAACCAAATCATGACAATCATTTCCCCCCCGCCAAGAAAGCCCAAGGATCCAAAACAAGCATATAGATACAACCAGAGGGATATTCGGACAAAAGATATTCAAGAACTTTTGGTTCATTCAAGAAATCAATTTATATGGACTAACAACAATTTATAAGAACATTCAAGTTCATGACAACTACAGACTTACCCAACGATATCTCAATGGCAACTTAGACCTCAAGGAATTAGAGACACAAGAACGGAGAACCATAATCCGAAAAACCAATCCAAGCTCAAGAAGGTCATAATTTAAGTCCTTCACGAAACAATTCCCAAAATAACACCATTAAATACCTTAGAATTATAACAATTCCTTGCTCCTCAAAATAGAAGTATCCAGATGAAAGAAAATACAAATACAATTTTATTCCCCATTCACGAAACATGATTTAGAGTATTACAAGCCTGGCTAACGAAATTAATTTGACAAGGTAATTAATACCTGATTGGTAAACTATTGTTACCTCAAGTGTCAAGAAACACTAATACGAATTATTCTAAAATTCCTAAACCACATATGAATATAAAACACAATCCTTCTCGAGTAGAATACTTCCTAAAGTTTAATAGAAGAAGGAATATTTCCCAAATTGATTTCCTAATGACTACCAATGGAATACAACATATATCATTATGATTTTCTTATAATTAAACCTACTAACCAAGATATCTCCATGCCAAATCATTATAATCCCTAGTTAGTATAACTTACCAACTCTTAACAAAAAGAAAAAAAATAAAATAAAATAAAAATAAACTATATAAGAGATTATCTATGATAAACATGAATTTCTAATGGACCTTTTTAGACACGGTCCCAAAAGCACCAAGAAGATAATTAATATTCCTAATCAAAAATCATACTGAACTTCCAACTCACACAACATCTAACTTTTATGCGTATAGCCTCCTATGTACATGATAAATTGTCTAACATTTTACAACCTCTATTATAAACATAATACGAAGGTTTTCTTATTAACATTGAACATCTATCGGCATCTAACAATTCCTAATAAAACAAATTGATTTTATATATACATGTCAACCATAATCATCAATTATAAACTAAAACCCAATATCAACCCAATAATCCCGCTGAGGTAATCGGCTATTAATTATTCTGCATGGCTAAAAGAAATCTGAGGGAGCGAGGGTAAAAGAGACTGCTAGCACCCTGTCCACTAAACGTGACCACCACAGTCTAAACAAAAGTCATAACTCTACACCACATACGATCTGCATTGACTAACAAGCAGTGACTCAAAAGGGATGCATTCAGCTAAACCTAAAACACCTACAACGACAGGACAGAGGACAACTATAACACAACACATACCACATGTTACAGGTCTCGAGCTGTCAACAAACTTCTATAGACATCGGCATAGCCAGGGAGGTGGCAAAGATTATGACAGCGAGGTCTAACTCCATCACTGTGTTAATTCGCTGGGGCAACCCAATTTACCAATCGACAATACAAAGGAAGCAACGCCAAAAGACGACTGCCACGCTTAGAAAAAGAACGACCACAACAACTGGGATAAGGCTAGGGATTTGGTCCAACTCTAGATCATTGGCAAGCTTTCGACCATCTCTAACTCACAGCTAAAGTCTCGACCAGCTCTAACTGCCGACGACTACGACAAGGCACATCAAGCTCCAAATCCACTTGGGCTATACGGCTGGCTAATCACAACCACACAATTTTTGATTACCATCTGATAGCACTCTCAGTTATCACGTGATAGGAAGTCATAATGCCATGTGCAAAATAGATGAAATTAGAACATCAGTGAACTGGTAGACATCAGACAAACCACAATCCATGCCCCATACACAGAACCGCCGGCCAACAATGACCTAAAACAACTTGCATAGCCCCTACAAAGGTGACGACACAGTCCACACTACCACTGCAGCGACCAATATGATAAAGCAAAGCCAAAACTGATGATGCGCACTCCTACAATCCCGCAGGTTTATCAGGCCAACAGAAGGATGGTTTAACATAAGGAAGAACATTCCCAGAACATCAAGCAACCGTCCACCCTGAGTCACACCAACCGGACAAGATTCTACCCTTGATTTCTAAGCATTCGAATAAAGAAAGGAATCAATCTAATGGTGGCAGCATAGAGACAAGAGTCAGCAAAGAATAACAGGTGGAAAAAAGGTCATTTCTAAAAGGAATTCTAAACTTCTAAACCCAGTCAAGGTGATCTTCAAGTGATTAAAACATGATATATTTATATTCTTATAGCATCTACTAAGTTTAACCTTATGCACAGAAGAAGAAAATACAAGTGCTCTGGCAGCCGTCATTACAATTATAATTTGCAGATATGAAGAGATTGGAAGGATACTTCACAAGTATTGGTCTAAATCCTGGGCATAAATGCAAGATACGTTCTGGAGGAGGAAGTGTAGAAGGCACAGGATCTGCATCCAATCTAAAGCGATGAAGGCCAGGTATCCAAGATTAAAGAATCAAGAATAACAGGAGGGCCAAAGAAATGTGGTCGCAAGCACAACAGATTGTGTATAAATAATATATGTGAAAGCCAAATGCAGGATGGTGGAGTATTCAAATCACCTCAAATGCATTCAACAAACAAGCTTTCACTATTAAGAGCAGTAATAAAAGTTAGATGGAAGGGACACAAGGTGAGCAAATGGGATACACTTTCTTGCTAGCAGTTTGCTTCAATTAAAGAGGTAAATATGTGAGAAAATTATGCAAGCACGACGGGGTCAAGAGATTGGTGGTAGCCTCACACTGAGACATCCGTTTCACAGGTTGAGAATACAAGGCAGGTTACAGAATATGGACACCAGAATTCAGAAGGGTTAAGACAAAGGCTGAACTAGAAGAGTTCATCATTGGAGGAATCTATAGAGGTAGGGCAGAATTCAAACACACACAGGGTACACATGAGTGAATAAATTTACAAATTAAATACAAGTTTCACAAACAGGAGGCACTAGATCACACATAGCACATGCTGTAGTAAAATTGACTTACAAGCTTCACCGAATGCCTTTTTTTCATTTCCAGAGAGAGAAACAGTTCACATACCTAAATTTTTCAGCCAAAGTTCTCTATTCTTCCACCTTCCAATTTTCTCTGTTCTCCTCTTTTCAATTTCCTCTATTCTCCTCCCGTCAAACAAGTATTCAACCCTTCTAATAAATGCAGAGGGCCTCCTCTCTTTCTAACAACCCACTTTCTCAAAACAAGGATTCAATTTCTCGAATAATGCAGAAGCCATGCCTCTCTCTCTTCCCAACATCCCACTCTCTCGTCAGATTCAAAAATTTACTATCTAAAAAGGGTCCCAATTCCTCTTTTTTGAAATTGATAACACATGGCAGTAAATTTTGCATTCCCAAAAATATTCCCTACCAAAAAAAATCACTAAGTTCCCGTAAATCCAATCTATGCCATATATACTTTTGGACAACATATTATAATTCACATTTATTATAAAATTTGTCCAAGGTGTCAACCAAAGCTTTTAAGCTAATTTATTAATTATCTAGTAACAAAATAGGAGCTTTATTAATTACCACTAGTTCATTAAGGAATCTTCTAACCACACAGTAGCGTAACTTGCACATTATAACACGACTTGACTAAACATCATGACACAAGATAACTAATCATAACAAGACAAGGGCCAAGTATCCCAACACGACTCGAGACCACAACAGAAATAGCGACTGACCTAGTGGAACAGACCTTGTGTTATTTCCCATTATTATTATCCATTGGTGAAAAGAACCCACTCAAACCTACTATATCAGGTGGAGTCGAGGTTCGGTACCTACAACCTGCATCCAAACAACTGATTAAATACGATCGAGTACATATATGTCAACACACAAAGAGTCAGAGAATCGCGGCGTAGTAGGGTACTCGAGACGAGTAATGCTACACCGTCCCTACTCTTGGATAAGATTATAATCATAACATTTGAAAACAGATATCTACGAATCTAATAAAACAAGTAAATAATAATCCATCACTAAACATATTCAACACATCATAACCGAAGTACTCATAATGTCACCATAACTCATAACAAATGTCTAAATATATCCATCGAACATAGTCCATCAAATCAAAGAGGTCATAATCCAAAACATGTAAATCCGATGTCTCAAAACTAAAATGTGCAATAAAAGACTATCAACCATAACAGAACTGTCATAAGGAATATGAAAATAACATCTATCACAAAGCCAAAAGGGAGGGGCATTACATATCATATAACCATTATGCTAATTATCAACCTATATATTAACCCAACCTCTTTTCTTCGCTATAATGACTCCAAAAAAATCTAGAACTAATAACACTAAACTTGTTTTAATTTTTGAAAAACAAAACATAAAAAATAGAAATATCTAAGATTAAAGCAAGCAACAAATGCAATAAATACTCAAACTGCTATTGTCAAACATTGTTTAAAATATTCTTATTAAACAATAATTAATTAATCAAAGTTAATTACAGGAAATAAACTAAATATCTATAAATTAAAATCAATCTTAAAAATTATTTATATTAATATTCGATATACTTAATTATTATACTATAAACAATATAGATTAATATATTCCAGTTCTAATCTTCGTTGAAGCCTTGGCTAAGTCCACATGTGACCATGACCAGGAACCTAAACTACATATCTCTTTCTAGTCCCTTTTTGTGATGACTTACAGTTACTGAATACATAGTTTTTTTATCATGTTCATTACATTAAAAATTTTCTATGTTGGCAGCTTAAAATTCACCATTTGTATGGATATAAACTCATGTTTCATATTGAAATCCATTGTTTTCAGGGGTTAAGAGTCATGTTTTGTATATCATCTCACCAAATGTTTAATGTTCTAGTATTTACAAGATCACCATAATGTTTGGACAACACCACCACTACCATGATTAGCAAAAGCCAGCTCGAGCCCCTTATGGAGGTCCTCCCTATCCTCCATTCTATGTGCAAGGTGACACTATGAAGATCTACTATGAAGCCAATCCTGATTACTATCTGGCCAACCTTAATGGTCATGTTGTCATGAGAGCTGCTAATGAATCTGACCCAAATTAGATTGGTTGTAGTAGCATTTAGATTATGAACGTGAGGCTTTCAAAGTCCATGAGAATGAGTGAAAGAGAAAAGGCTTCTGAAAGAAAACTATCCATTTTATTTGCATCAATGTTTTTTATTACATTTTGTGTTCTATTAGTAGGATGAGAAAATAAAGATCAACATTGTTTCATTATCAAGATGAGAAAATAAAGATCACTCTTCTAAAACATTGATGCAAATATAAGAGAGTTTTTTCAAAAGCTTTTTCACTCAGCATTTAAATTCTAAGATTGGTAGGCATGTGGGTATTGAAGGGAATATTTATTGATTGGCTATGATGGTCAAATTTTGCAGCACTTAATCATGGCTATTGCATTTGTTTCTAAGTTTTTGTGGTAGTGGGTATATGTAATTTACAAGGTGGTTGATTAATTGGGTATAATGCTTGGATTTTGCAGCAATGGATCATGGACACTTCTGGAATGTGAGGGCCAAGGATGAAGCAAGATTCCCTACATTTGCCTTGATAAATGGAGCTACAGGCCAGGCTCTAAGGCATGGACATGCAGAAAGTGAAAGGGTTATATTTTTTAACACCTTTCTATTTTAACATGGTGTTTTGAGGAATTATTTTCAAGGGTTTAATATTATGGGATTGAAATTGTTTGTATGTGTGGATTGTGTAGGCTATCTTGGGTCCATATCATCTCAATGATTTGAATGAGGTTTTTCTGTTTACCCAGAGTGCTGATGTGGGAAGGAGGTATCAGTGCATCAGGCTTGTGAACAATATTCACTTCAATCTAGAAGCCATGTTTGACAATGATACACATCATCGTGGACTCCGCGAAGGGGCAGAGGTTGTTCTATTCTAATAGAAAAAGAAGGAGAATCAGAAATGGAAGATCAGTCCCATCTGTAAGTTCCCATGAATATATTTTTCCTCGGCATGCTTTAGTATAAAATAATTATTTTTCTAAAATTATTTTTAAAGAGGGTTGAAGATGAAGACTTTATCCAAAAATTCAAATTGAGTGAGTCTCTGATATTCATTACTGTGATGTTTCCATAGAGTATAGTGGTCTGATCATGGGGACCTTATTCAAAAATTGATATTGATTGAGCGTTAATTTTGGCCAATTAAAATAAGACAAATATTTACCACTTTTTGTTGTGGATGAGGTGTAAAATTGTTATTGACTGTTTGACCATTGAAGAGGATGATGTTTAAGTAAAGTGTTGTGTTAGTGTTATGTTTTGATAGAGTTTTGAGGTCACAATGGCCTATTAATGAGAAATTTATAATTATCCCAACCCCAAACTAATTGAGTCTCACTTGTTTAAATATATGATGGCTCTGTTAAGTTTTGAGATTACAATGGTCCGATAATGTACATCCTTTTATCCAAATCCTAGATGGGTTGACCCTATGTTGTGATTGTTCTATAAAGTCTAATAATGGAGACATCAAAATCACAATTCATTGATCCTTCTTCACAAAGTGATGTATCCTTAGAGTTTGGGCTTACAATGGTCTTGGTCTAAAAGTAGAGAACTTAATTCTAGATGAGATTGGTTTTGTCTTTATTCTTCTTAAGTTTGGTGTTTCTAATGTTCTATTTTCCTTTGTACTGACTAAATCTTGATTCTCGTGTAGTCTCTACAATTTGTGATGTATCCATGATTCCATTGTATCAAGTGGTCTAATCAAGGAGAGGTCATCACAAAACCCCAAAGAGGGTTTTATCCTTTTCTCTAAATTTTCTATGTTTTCATTTATTTAAATTTGATTTTCTATTCTTGATAAATCTGATAAAGGTAACCTTGTCCCACAAGGCAAGAATATGGTTTATAATTAGTTGTGAATGTTATATGTTTTTGGTGATTATTCAACAATCAATTAAGATTATTTTTAAAGGATTGATTTTAAATTGTTGCTTTTGAAATGTGATAAGTGAACTCATCTCATGGAGCATCTGGGCATGGTTCATCATACTCTCAACTCAGCGAGGAGGAACCTAGGGGTACTATAATTAGGATTTATTGTGAAGCCAATCTAGACTTTTTCATGACTGCCCAGGACCATCTTGTAGTGGTTGCTCTAGAAAGCCCAAATGATCCCCACCAGGTAACTTCCACTTGTAGTCTAAAAATCCTCTGAAGGAATTTACTATTAGTTTAGCTAAATGTGGCTTCTTTCTCACATCAATATGTCTTCTAGCAGAAATGGATCAAAGTGGATTTGTGGGGTCTTAAGGTGAAGGATGAAGTAGGATACCCAAGATTTGCATTGGTGAATAAAGCTACAAAGCAGGCTACTTCAAAGGACTCAACAATGACATCAGTATTATGATAAGCATTTAGGTCATAAGCAGGTACAGGTGAGGAGAAGATAGCCTTGAGGGCACTGTCATAATAGTAATGCTTAGAATGAAGAAGCATTTAAGTGAATATATTGTTGTGATCAACAAAAGATAGTCATGACCATCATTGCATAAGTACAAAACCCTATTAGAAACTATACACACAAACATGAATGGGCATCAATTTGTCATAAAGATTGGGAATTGTGGCCATGTGTTGGAGTTATCCAAGTATGTTGTGAACATTGTTATAGTTATGATAGTCTGGTTTTGTTTGTATGTTGTTTACCAAAGTATCCCAAACACTGTCATAGCCAAGGGGACTGTCATAACCCAATTGTTCTGGACAATCCTGTCAAGGCTTGTCATTATTATTTCCTTTAAAACCTTAGGATAGGAGCCATTGTATGGTCATCAATGGATTGTCCCCATCCCTGATAAAGTTGTCACAAACCTATAAGGAACTACCATCTAACATAGAGGAAATAAGTTAAAGGCTAGTAAAAGGGGAACCCTTATTAGGTAAATGAAGTCATGCCTCATGTCTAAAACCCTAAAGGGATTATGAAAACTATTGGTGAGAGGTAGGATCTGTATATAGATGTTGTTTCAAGATGACTGTATAGTCACAAAGGACTGTCTACCAACATGTCAAGGTCATTGTGAATTTTCAAGCGGAGTAAGAAAGATAAGGATGAGGTGGATAGTCATGGTATGATAGGGTTCAAATCACTTTGAAGTCACAGCAGAAGTTGTTAATAGTTTTAGGGCATGATAAAATCCACTGTGGACTATTCTACTATTAGAAATGAATCTCATTTGATGGTGAATTGGATTGTTGACTGTGTGTTAGTCAAGTGTAAGGGTAAGGATACAATCCCAATCATTATTAAATCTGTTAATGTATTCTTACCCTTTGGATTATCATGCTCAGGTTGTACATGAAATACATAAAAGGAGGGATGAACAACCTTAGGGATGCAACATATTGGCTACTATTTTATATGAAACCCTTGGGTCTATCCTTAGGCATAGGAATGTGAAAGACTACCATGAGCCCATGAGATTGACCTAGACCTTGGTGTTCAAGCCTCAATCTATTGGCCTCGGAGTATCCATGAGTCATTAGGATACACTCAGCTTGGTACTATCATTGTGTTCACTATGCATGTGGGACTATCATCACCACAATCACTTTTATTTGTACTCCTTGTCATTAGGACAAAAGTTTTCCTTGAGATAGTCAGGTGGATGATCATTTGTTGGTCACAAATGAGAAGGGTGAGGACTATCCTCTAGAGTGAAGGCTATCCTAAAAACTATGACTAATGTTTTGATTGTCCTAGCAGCCATAAACCAATCTAGAAAATATGTGATAGTAAAGAGGGCATAAGTCATTAAAACCTAAACAGCCCTGAAATATATAATTATACATTCTATTTTAACTAAAAAATCCTCTAAAGCATGATAATTTCCTTTCTTAATTACCATTTAATAAGGAAAGTAAATAATGAAATACAACAAGATAAGACTGTAGATGAGTTAGAGTAATTTATTTTCTAAAAGAAGATAAAGAAACAAGAATAAGATTTACCAAAACATCTATTTACCAAAATATTTGAGATTAAAGCAAGCAGCAAATGCTACACTGAGTCATGAATGTCAATAGTATAAATCTATGAAAATAAACCCTACGATCATAAACATTATTTGATGGAGCAAAAACTAACCTGGTAATTGTAGGCAAGTTGTTTCTCTTTAAAAATGTAAGCAACTTAGAGATAGCATGGAAGAAGCATGTGAACCTTTGTCACTTGTTCCAAATTAAATTGGAAAAGGCATGTTGTGGGCTCACTGAAAGCCTTCAAAGACAAAATGAGAATGTATCATTTGACTGGTTAAGTATAAATCTAGAAACATAAAAATAGAAAACTGATTTCAAATGCAGAGAGAATACGAAGTAAGAAGGGCATGAAAATAGACTACAATCATAAAATCATAAACCCTATGTGCTGGAGCAAAAACTAACCCGGTAATTCTTCGCGAGTTGTTTCGCTTAGCAAGAAGCCATGTAACGGCTACTCTGGATGCTGCACTTCCCATTTGTAATAAAATCAAATTTCCTAACAAATAGCCATGAATTTCGTAAACCTATAAACCTAAAATGGGCATCTGTCAAGAAGGCGACAGCAAAATAGAACGTGGGAGGCCCAATCTGGCAATCCTGCAATTTTCCTACATGATGGGCCATTAGACATACACAAATCGACAAACGGAATGGTGAAAAAAGTTTTCATGTGCCATTGTAAATAGGGAAAAAGAAAAACAGCAGAGTGAAACAGATTTCCAGCGCTAGATGATTTTCCAGCAGTCAATTTCCGACGTTCGGTGATTTTTCGGGAGCAAAAGCTCCCACTAATAGCCTATCAGCTAATAAAAGGGTGACATTCCTAATTTAATTCAAGTGGCTTTAAACCATTTCACCTTACATTTTTCACTTGTGTAACCCCATAGTTTTCTATTTTTTAGTTATATCATATTTTACAATCATATATATACTAATAATAGATATGAATTTTTTTATCTCTTATTCCTTGCTTTCATTATTTATAATTTACTTTAAATTCTCTATTGATATAGAGATAAATATTTATGTTACCAATTCAATACTAAATTCATTTTAAATTTAGATTCTCTATATCTTATATTTTAATTTAACATTTATAATCCTTTTTTTTCTATTTTTTCAAGTTTGGCTCTGATAACTATTCTCCAACAATAGAAAAAGTAAATATGTTTGAATTTATTTAATAAGAACATACATATTAATTGGAGCATTAATAAACAAGTCTTGTAGTGTTGTAATTATAGTATGTGTTTTAGTTGTAATTACGCCGAGAGGCATTTCTACATTCTAGCACAGATGGAGAACAAGAGCTGAAAGATTCTAGAACCTCTCCGTAAACTTATAAGATTCCTATATAGAATCTTTATAAAAAATAAAATAATACAAATAAATTTCTTCACCACATCATTTAAAAAAATTAAAATATTATAGAATGACGTTATAAGATTCTAATTTTTTTTTAAATATAAGATTCTATAATAAATGTGGCAGTAATGCATCTATGCGTAACAGCTGCAATGGCACATGCAATGGCACATGATAAGGTATGGCAGTAAGCACAAGAATTATAGCAAATAAAAAAAAGACATTAAAAAATAGCAAGCTGGCCACGTTATTAAAACCTTTCATTTTATTAAAAAAAATAGTTCACTAATAATAGTAGTTATTTTAATTTGAATTTAATTTAATAAAAACCACAATAAGTTAAAGATTTAATTTTTTATAAAATTATTAAGTTATACAATATTAAAGAGAAGTTAAAAGAAAAAAACAATGGCTAAAAATAAAAGAAAGCATGCCAAAACCACATCATAATCCTAGACAAAAGGAAATAAAAAAATTATTAAATATAAAAAACAACAAATAAAAATTCATAATTTTTAAAAAATAAAAAAATAAAAAAAAGAATAATATATATATATTTTTTAAAATCAAGGAGAACTTTAAAATAAAAAGAGAAACAATAATGGTTAAAAATAAAAGAAAGCATATTGGAAAATCAATATGGATTCCTATAATGTAGCCAACTTGACTTAATTATAGTAAATGTTGTTTATTTTTTTTTTTTTTAAAGGAATGTAATCATATTGTGTGCTAAATGAAAATTAGGATTTGAAATTACCAAGACTTAAATTTGATGATAACTTATTTAACTTTTTATTTTAAAATTTTATTTTAAATTTAAGAAAAAAAATTATTTTCTTATTTGTTATTTAATTTTATATAAAATATTTATTGTATTTAAGTTATTGGAATCAAATCAAATCAAATCATAAACTATTTTTCTTTTAAAACAAGAAATAAATATTAATGTTAAATTTTGTGTTGATCCATTCCTTACAAAAGAAACAAGAGAGATTTCATAATATTTAAATCTTCTTCTTCTTCCTCTGGTGTATCACCATGCACATAGCCGTATATATAAAAAGCATGTTAATTTATCTTTGTAGACCATTTTTGCCTGTGAATTTATCTTTGTAGACTATTTTTGCATCATGCAACACTTGAAAGCTTTGATCTTAACACAAAACAAGAGAATTCAAAATTAGGGTTTCAAAACAAAAATTAATGTAAATTAATAAACACATAAACAAGGAGTGACAAAAAAAATATAACTCCAAGAATGAGGTAAGGAGATGAGAATAGGGCATTTCAATATTGTTCCAGAAACTTCTCCTCCATTGTGCACAGATAAATGAAACATAAGAAGAATTAAGAAAAATGAAAAGGAATTGGGTAGGAGATATGTTTTGTATGCTTCTTAACTAATTCTATTTCTTTTCCTTAAATTTAGCTTCATATATTTATTCCATGAATTTAGGTTACCAATTTATCTATTTAGTAGTGTTTTTTTAGAAAGGTTGCCTTTAAATTTTAATTTATTAGAATTAGTGCTATTTTTATTATTTCTTTTTAATAAGTTTTTTTTTCAAACCTACATTTAAGTGAGAAAGTTATTTAATTGTAATTAAATTATTTAAATTAAAATTAAATTAAGTAATTAATTTAGTTGTAGAATAAATATAAGTGAAATCAAATGAGATTATTGGTTTATTTAAATTAATTTAGGAGTGTATTATTTTTAAATTAATGTATGCAA